>CM031615.1:35936376-36026376 GCA_018398815.1 Conus ventricosus | reverse complement strand
ATGAAAGCCTTGTTCAGAGATGTTCCACCTGATGTGATCTTTGAATTTCTGAAAGAGATTAACATTTTTCATCTAATCTGAGATTTTACAGTGGAAAGAATTTTTAACAAAATTTCAGGTGTGCTTTAAGAAGATGTATTTTAAAGGGTTGTAGGAATGAATGACTTGTGAGTTGACTTCAAAGCGTGACAGCCCTGGTATGGCCCTTTACGGTCGGCTGGGCTATAAGCAATATTACCTTACCTTACTTTGCAGAAAGACAAACAAAAACACAAACAATAAAGGCCAATACCAATTGTAATTACCTTGCAGAAAGACAAGCACAAACACTTAAGGCCAATACCAATTGTAATTACCTCACAGAAAGAAAAACAAATAAAACCCCAAACACTTAAGGCCAACACCAATTGTAATTACCTTGCAGAAAGACAAACAAAAATGCAAGCACTTACAACCAATACCAATTGTAATTACCTTGCAGAATGACAAACAAACAAACGCTTAAGGCCAATACCAATTGTAATTACCTTGCAGAAAGACAAACACAAACACTTAAGGCCAATACCAATTGTAATTACCTTGCAGAAAGACAAATACAAACACTTAAGGCCAATACCTTTCTTTCTTTTTTTTCTTTCTGCGTACGCAGGCTGATACTCCTGCGGACACTCCCTGTATAGCCAGGCAGTGGAGTTTTGTGTGTATGACCCTTTTTTATCCCGCCATTAAGGCAGCCATACTCCATCTTCGGGAAGGTGCATGCTATGTGTCACGTGTCATCCATACCAACGGCCAAACTGGCCTTCTCTTCCGAAAGTTGGTGATGGGATTTTACGTGTGTGCAAGATGTTATGCGTGCGTTCACACACGGAACCTCGGTTTATAGTCTCATTCGAAGGACTATATGGGGAATGGAGTCAGAACCAATGTTAACTCCGAGGGAAAAATCCCCCTATACCGAAATTCGAACCCGCAACCCCAGGATCACGAGTCCGGCGCTCTACCAACTGAGCTATCCGGCCCCCAGGCCAAAACCAATTGTAATTACCTTACAGAATGACAAACAAACAAAAGCACAAACACTTAAGGCCAATACCAATTGTAATTACCTTGCAGAATGACAAACAAACAAAAGCACAAACACTTAAGGCCAAAACCAATTGTAATTACCTTGCAGAAAGACAAACAAACAAAAGCACAAACACTTAAGGCCAAAACCAATTGTAATTACCTTGCAGAATGACAAACAAACAAAAGCACAAACACTTAAGGCCAAAACCAATTGTAATTACCTTGCACAAAGACAAACAAATAAAAACACAAACACTTACGTCCAATACCAGTTGAAATTACCTTGCAGAAAGACAAACAAACAAAAACGCAGATACTTAAGGCCAATACCAATTGTAACTACCTTGCAGAAGGGCAAACAGAAATGCAAACAGGTATGTCCAGTACCATTTGTAATTACCTTGCAGAAAGACAAACAAAAACACAAACAGGTAAGACCAATATCATGATAACATGTACAGACATTAAACTGTTTTAAAGCACAAGGTTAAAAAAATAATCAGAAAATGAAAGAGAAAAAAAGGAAGAAAAGTAGTTGGACTGACGTCTGAGGCTGGTACTTCTGGAGCCTCTCTGCCAGTCCCACTGCAATGGCGGCAGGGAAGATGGCATGGAGCTCTTTCAGGATGACAAGTTGGCGCTGAAGACGACACAGTTCTGACCAGGGGGCACTGCTCCCATCCTCCTGCCCTCGACTGACCGCTAGGAGCCATTCCTTCTCTGCTTCCTTGCGCTGCAGCAAGTCGTTCAACGCTCGTCCACAGTCAAGAGGTCCTGAAAAGCAGACAGAGGAGAGTATGAGAGATCTAAAGATTATCAGCACAGTTTCATCGATGTTCTGGGTGTACAGAATAGAAAGGAGACAGCCAAAGCATACTCCTTTGGTTGCTCAGACACACTATCCAAGCCTGTAATTCAGATCCTTGATGCATGCATCTTTACGGAGTGCTGTACTGAGTAGTCAAAGTCACACTTCCTCATGACCCGCTGTAAGCTATAATGCTAGGTATGTGCATCAAAGGCTTTCACAATGTTTGCCAAGTTATGGTAGAGATCATGCTTGTGTTGAAATGGATTCTCTGTCAGCACCTGTCATAAGTCTGTTCAAATGTCCTCAGTTTCAGTCTGAATCCTGCCTGATCTTTCTTGAGGATTTCTGTTCTTGAAATGAGAGATGAAGTGTCTAGCAGTAAGTTTAATTAATACTTCCATCTTTTCAACAGTTTCTATCAAAAACAAGTAGCAGTAACAAGGCTTCAGATTGTGTCGAGGTACTAGTGGTAAATGACTCATTGCTAGTGAAGATTGTGGGGTCAATTTTGAAAGTGAGAGGCCTAAACTCTCTCTTCAAATCTAACTGGCTGTGGAGGCATACTCAGCTCCCTGCAATACATCTTTTTTTTTTCTTTTATTCCACGCCAAGTACAAATAAAGCATTTGTTTGGACAGATAAACATGAGAAAACTTAACCCCTTGCCAAAACAAAGGAAAAGACCCTGATTTTTTTTTCCATGGGAGTTTTCTGGTTAGACTCACAAATATGAAGGTTTTGACCCCTTCACTGTTGTCTTAACATAACCTAATCTGCATTTGTCAAGACACTTAACACACATTAGGGTATACATAATTGAAATAACTAAAAGCAAGAACCTAAAAATGTACACTTAACCACTTTATCAGTTCCAAAGGCCAATTCAGTTTGAATCAGCATTCCTCGCTTCAACATTTTGTGCACTTACGGTGGGGGGCGTAACAACAATCTGGAGATCTGTAGCACTGAACTTTGATGTTTACATTTTTTATGTCTCATCTTCCAACAATCCTCATCACTCATTCCGGGCTCCCTGGACACAACCCCACCCAATGTCTTCAAGTCCCAGCCTCAGCATTGGCAGTCCACATGGAGCAATATGTATCGGGACATCATGAGGCAACCCACTGATGGAGACACTGCACCTCTGCTGACTCGCTTCAGACACAACCAAATAAGCCTCAAATGATAACAATAATCTATAGATACTGCACTACTTCTGACTCATTTCAGACACAGGCTAACAAGCTCCAAATGATGACTATAATGTACATTACATTTAACACACTAACAGACTTTTAATCAGAGTTTTTCTGCCAAAGATATCCAAAACACATCAAACACAAAAATATTGTCACATATATGAAAATCTTCAACAATGAAAAGAAGGGTCCCACATTGATTCATCTGAGCTGTGAAATGTAAACAGAGACCCAGATCCATCAAAGACCTACCATCTGAATGGGACTCGTGTTCCCTCTTGAGAACCTCATCAATTTCGCCGGCTGATTTTCCCCCCTCCGTCAGTCGCTGGCGCAGTAACTCCAGGTCTGCCAGTTGCTGTCGATGGCGCGGCGGTACAGATCCCATCAGATGCTGCAGAGTGAAGGGAAGCATGGCGGAGGACCCTGGCAGAGAAGTTATCTTCCTTAAAAAGCTGTCCTAAAATGTAGTGCCATGTTTGACAGAATAAGAAAGTCAATTATACAGAAGACATGAAATGTTTCCGCAGGGGCTGTCATGGCTAATATAACCATAAGGAGTCATACCAGGGTGTCTCTTTCCATAAAGCGGTGGGTCTGTGGGTAAGGGTGTTTTCATACTGTTGAGAAAATCATAAATGAAGTGCGTTTCTTCTTTTTAACTTTCACACAATACAATTCATATAAAGTTCAAAATATTGCATTACTATTTCAATTTTTTTTGTAAACAAACTTTTTAAAAAGCGTTTTAATTACAATCACATTTAAACAACAAAGAATACTGAAAATGCATCATGCTGTATTCAGAGTTGTACTTACAAACATGCCTGCATTCATATAAACATTCATCTATATCAGACATGCTACCTGATATCATATTGATAAAAGAGACAAACTGCACAAATACTACATGGCACCTTGCTTACATATATGTATTCATACATACACATACAGCTGAAATACAACTACATGAATGCATTTGTGTTTCCTTCTCAACAACTTGTATACAAGCATAAGTATTCACATACTTTCCATTCCTATACACATAAAAGTATGGACGCACACACACACACACACACGCACACACACACACACACACACACACACACACACACACAGATAGATAGATAGGTAGGTAGATAGATAGATAGACAGACAAACATAGATAGATGGATTAATACATACATAGATACATACAAACATACATACATAGACAGACAGGATGATTGATACATACATACATACATACATACATACATACATACATACATACATACATACATACATACACACTCCCATATACCTAGCTATAAATATAAATACATGCATTTGTATTTCTGCATTCATGGTTTCAGGTCAGGGAGGGAACATATCCTTTATTCCTACCCTAGACATTCCTAATATTAAGAAATGAATACATCTTTCATACATCTGGGCATGCAGTACAATAACCAAGAGAAAACAAGTCTTGAAATACGCTGCCCTCACTGAGTACTGTCATTATGAATGTGTAGAAACTGGTTTATATACACTCCTGGCAAGATGTCAATTTATCAAACTGTTACTTATTTTATCACTGAATTCTTCAATCTAATCCTGCATTTAACTTGTTTTGAAAAACTATGTTCCAATACACTTGTCCCATTTGCCCAAAATTGATCTCTGCTCCTTTTTTCTTTGCTTTCATCCACTTTATTAAACTATTCCATTGATTCCCAGTGAATTCTGTTTCATTCAATTTTTCTTCAAATTTTGAGGTTTACAATTTATGCATGAATCAAAATATTTGCTTGCTAAATTTCAATGTATGTCTCTGTATACTTATCTAGATATGTCGCAATCATCTCTTAATATGATTTACACTTTTTTTAAATTTCGTCTTTCTTTCTGTCTTCCAAATTCTTCTTAAAATTTCATTTATCTCTGTTGTTTCTCAACCCTTGTCTGCAAATCAGACAAAATTCAAATAAAAAAAACAATCAGGAGAAGAAAAGAACCTGGCATAAGCTCCATGTCTACCGCTTTCCCATCCTTGGTCATCTTGTTCACACTGCGTCTGATCTGCTGCATCAGCTCTGGTTTCTCGCTGTCCATGTCTGCCAGAGAAAAGAAGAATTTATTCATTCATAATTCACCCATTTTTTTCCACGTTTTAACTTTTGTTTTTGTGAAATCAGTCAGTTGAATCATTCATGTTTATCACTGTCCAAATGCACTTGCAGAACTACAAACATATAAACTGTAATTCAGCATTTTGGCCATGTGTCTCTCAGATGGGACAGATGTATGCCTTTGTTTTCATAATTCATTTTGCTCAAGGTTGGCACAAACACAGGCACTTTCATTAATCAGTCAAGAAGTAGTAAGAAAAAACTCTGTCAAGAAAAAAAGCTCACTATAATTACTTCTGCAGTTAAACATTCTTGAGTTACAAGCAATGCACACATATTTTTGCTGAGAAAGAAAAATTCAGCTTTTCTCCTTTGCAGGTTGAACAAAAAGAAATTGAAAGTTTTTTTCAAAGGTTTTTCTGTCCAGATCTCTTGACTGACAAGTTCATTGTTTTTCACTGTTCATGCCCTGTCTTGGGACTGAAAACTCAAAGTTTGTAAAATCATGAATTGAACATGCTTTGAAAGCCAAAAGCTTGCTTTGTGTATCTTTAATTCATCAACTGATTATTTGTTTATAACATTATCTTTTAATTTCAAATCACATTACATTACTACACAGTTCGGTTATTTGTTGTGCTACATAAAATAAAGAGAGGCTGTTAGTTCATTGCTAAGATTTGTTCATGTTCCTCTGTTTTGATGTTTAACATAGATGGCTGAATAAGCATTGTGCTGCAACAAAACATACTGATTCATTGTAAAAATGTATAGTTGCATTATAACTCCATTCACTGTATAATTACACATATACCATATGAAGAGCATTCACCTTTGCTGCATTACACTGTCAAATTCTTATAAAATCTCATGCAGCTGCCATCCCACATACAGCTTAGTCATCTGCAAGAGGGGAAAACGAAAATTCCGGATCATCATTTGTGAAGCAATTCAGAGCATGGAAACACAAGCTTTCGGCATGAGCTCAGTTAGAAATCATTTGTCGTTGTTGTTGTTTTTTGTTGCTCACTGAGGATTTACTTTCTATAAAAATCAACAATTTATTCTTCACATCAGCACAACTTTTGACAGCAGTGACAAAAGGCTGTGAGTTCTTTCCTGCCAGTTCAAGATAAATTGAAAACAAGCCTCAGGTCAACTTTTTCTTACATTGACCTGTCTACATTGTCACCATCATCAATTGTTGTCGGAATTTTTTGTTGGCAGCTACCCTTTGTGTGTATGAGCTGGGAGTCATGTTGGCAGCATGTAATTTTAGTCTTTTCTTGTTCATCCTACTACAAAGGCCAACATTGTTTGCAGTGCTGCTTGAAAAAAAAGCAAAAGTTATTGAATCTTTACTGAATTAAAGCAACAGAATTTTTGAAAAAAAAACTTCCACCATAATGATTACCTTTAACTGTTGCTCTTCCCAAGGTTGTTCACTGTAACCTAGCCCTTTGGATAAACACATACACACTCACATGTATGCATGCACACGCGCACCTACGCACACACACATACTCACACACACACACACATACACACACAAGCCTCTTACCTTCAAATAAATGTTCTCTTCTCTAATACCACTTTCAGTGAAAAGATGTTAAACTGGTAACAAACACACAGAGAAAAACTAGATTAATCCTACTGACTTGCAGCGAAGGAAGACATATGTGCCACCAGTGCCTCCATCAACAGAGAGTATTTGATCTCCATGGCGTCCAGAAGATCAGCAACGCTGACAGCATCTCGTCGTCGAGTGGTCTTCATGCTGTCCTCCCCTTCTGTGTCCAATCCATCATCCACGAGCATTGCTCCAATGCCCTGATGCTTCCACCTAGAACACACACACACACACACACACACACACACACATGCACACACACATGTATACACACACACACACACACACACACACACAACATACACACACACACACACACGCACACATACACACACACACACACACACACACACACACACACACACACACACATGTACACACAAACACATGCACAACACACATATGCACACACACACACATACATATATAAATTCCTTATTCGTTCATGAATAATAACTCAGTAATTTGCAGGAAGCAGGCACTTTGCGAAAAAGAAAATCTGTAACACAGTAACAGATCACAGCTTCTGTTTCTTTTAATACTTTGTCCCTCAGCTACAACTCTGATGATTCACCACTGGAAACATTTTTGTGTGTGTGATGTTCTTTAATCTCACCATTGATCTTCATCAAAGATCATAGGTTTTAAACAACCCACGGTCATGATTTTCACTTCATAATAGAGTCAATTTTAAGCTATCTCTGAAAATCTTATCATTTTATCTGTGCCAAATATCATCTGGTTTTGTTGTAAAACAAAAGAGTGATAAAACTAAAACTACACCAAGGCTTCATTTCTTCAGGGAAAAAAGTATGAGTTTCTGGATATCCATGACGTTATGATAAAGGTTTATTTCTTCGGAAAAAGTATGGTCCCTGGACACTCATGATGAACAAAAAACGTTGTTCCTTCACAAAAGCATGGGTTCCTGGGGACTCACAATATATGGCATGCAAAATTTTAGGCGATGTACCAGTAAAGTTAAGAAAGCCACCTTCTGTCTAACAGATGTTTCCATCTCAATTTCCAGGAAATATCATATATGGCTTTATGAATACACATAATTGTCACGGTCAAAAATAAACACAAGCAAAGTCGTGGTCCGTCGCCAGCCGAGTTGGTTGGACATAAGCCCTAACTCAAATATTCGGGGCGCCACGAAGACGGCTCCATGCGTCTCATCCAGCCAATTAAGCACAGCGAGGAGACAGCAGACAGTCTGAGTAGCTGACCGACAGGTCTCGATGTCTGGTCAACCGACGTCTCGGCGCCTACCCAGACTCATCTAGCCAATTTGCGACCAATGCCCACCATTAGGTCGACGACACCGGAAAGGGAGAGGGAGAAGGTAGTAGGTGGTGGGGGTGAAATCAAGCTAATCAATTAAATGACCAATTGACCACCACAGAGAGTAAGGCGTGTAGGCGTGACTGTCATGATTTGAATATCCAATGGAATTAGAGGGAGATAACTTCGGGTACGAGGTGGTAAAAATACTGACCAGTGGTACTCGCCCTTGGACACGGAGTTAGGGCATAAAGGAATGCGTGAGTGAGAGAGAGGGGGGAACGGAAAAAAAAAACGAACAGACAGAGAGAGAGAGGAAGAAGTTCGGGGAGTAGGCTCTCGCCTACAGGAAGGCAGGGAGATGAGAATGAACAGGGAGAGAGAGATGAGGGGGTTCTGGGTGTAGTCTCTGCACGAGAGAAAAAGGCAGAGAGATGAAGAGAGGAGGAGGAAAAAGAACGAACAGAGAGACAGAGAGAGAGAGAGGTTCTGGGGTGTAGTCTCTGGAGGAGAAAGGCAGAGAGATGAGAGGAGTGAAGTTTAAGCATTAGCACCAGATAGAGTCTGCAGAGAGGGACTAAAGAGAGATGTGGAGAGAGAGAGTTGCTAACTAATGAAGAGAAAAAGAAAGAAAAGAAAAGGAAAAGAAAAGCAACCATGTCCATTTAATAGAGCAGACTAGGAGAGAGAGAGAGAGTGCAATGCGTTAATGCAGGAAGAAGGAAAGGAACAGATCGATGTTGATAGTCACTGTTCCATCTGAACCGGGGGTTCGACCTCATACTTGGCCAGCGCCACTTTCATCGGCAGTCCAACCTGACCAACGCCAGCGGTCTGACCTGACCAGTGCCAGCAGTCCAGCTTGACCGGTGCCAGCAGTCTAACCTGACCAATGCCAGCAGTTGTGTCGTGTTGTGAAAGTGACAGTGAAAGGAAAAAAAAAAGGAAAAGAAAAAGACAGTGATTCGTGAATAGTTAAGATCACCTGGCCAGGTAAAGTAGAAATCTATTTATACCCGGGTTAGTTAATGATGTTTTAGATAAATGATTTTGTGAAGTTCAGGAAAGAGAGAATGTTTTATTTTGTTTGATTCCATATGCATTGATGTTTCGTTCTATGATCATGTGTAGTAAAGTTATAGACTTTACTAGTGGTTTGATGTGACGAATGCATGATATATGAATGAGATTGTAAGCAAGCTGTGAGTGTGTTTGGGCTGTGCGCTAGTCCTTCCTCCATCGACATCACCCGAGGTTGGCAATTTATTGGCGAGCCTGCCAGGATATTCTGGCCCATTTATTATAATTGTTCAACTTCTCAGAGAGGAAGCTGGGTGGGATTCAAGTATTGTAATCCTAAGACAAGGGGTTGTCTTACTGTATGTTCCCAAGATAGTTAAATACTAGGCTTGGCATTGCTTCCAAGATAGTTAATACTAGGCTTGGCATTTCAGCCCCAGAGTACTTATTTCGCACAGATTACCTATAATTCGCTCTCATAGTTGGGTCAGGCGCTGGGCGTCTTATAAAAACTAACTACGTTGTCCCAAGCTAATATTATCATTCATAGGATTGTGCTATTACGTCACTCGTGTCGGTAACCACCAGTTTGGCTGTCGTAGTAATAAAATCTTGTTCAAAAAAAAAAAGAGATATAATGGCGGAAGAAAAGAACACCCCTATTGAACAACTTGTGAGCGTCGCTCATGATTTAGGCTATTCAGGAGATGAGTTGCGAGCATTCGTTGAAAACCAACAAAAGATGGAAAGAGATGAACGCGCGGAAAGACGCCGTATCGCAGGAGAAATAGCAGAGCAGGAAACAGAAAGATTAAGGATTCAGGCTAACGATAATCAGGCTAATGAAACGCAGGAAACAGAAAGATTAAGGATCCAATTAGAGTTAGAGAGACTGAAAATACAAAGGGAGACCACCGATGATGGTAGTTCACTTTCCAGTGACTCTGTGCGCAGTTACGCCCCCCGACCAAAGTTGCCCAAATTCTCTGAAGGAACCGATTCGATTGATGCATACATCAGTCGTTTCGAAACGTTTGCGACCAGTCAGGGTTGGCCTCCAGAAGAGTGGGCAGTCATTTTGTCAGCGCTATTGATGGGTAAGGCATTACAGATTTTCACTGCATTACCAGCAGAACAACAGTCTGATTTCGGCGCTGTGAAGGAATCGTTGATGAAAGGATTTGACCTCACAGAGGAGGGGTTCAGGAAGAAATTTCGTTCAGCTAAATTACAAGCAGGTGAGACGTACACTCAGTTTGGTGCACGTTTAGATCACTATTTTGAGAAGTGGTTAGAGTTGAGCGGTACGAAAAAGGAGTTCGCTGAATTGAAAGAGCTAGTTATGAAAGAACAGATTTTGTCAGGTTGCGGCCCTGAGTTAACCATACATTTGAAGGAGAGACAGCCAGAGACAGCAGGAGAGTTGTTGAAGTTCGCAGAGGTGTATAGAGAGGCACGTTTGGGCACTAAGGTGCAGGAGAAACAGGTGCTAGGCACAGGTGAGAAGAGTGCAAGGAGACCAGGGAGTTTTCTGCAAAGTCTGCAAACCCAGTGGTGGGGCAGAAGGAAGGGCAAAGGGACATTAGGTGTTTCATTTGTCACAAGAAGGGACATGTGGCGAGGGATTGTCGCATGAGGTTCCAGAAGGCAGCAGCCTTGCAAGAGGTGGATAAGGGTCGCCAGGGGAAACGACCTGCAGTGGAACCAAAGGGGATTCAGTCTGAAGAGGGTAGAGTGCGGCCTATGGCTAGCACTGGACAGCAGTCAGTGTCAGGAATGGAGGGCACTAGGCTGAGTGGTTCGTTACCAGTGGAAGAAGGGTGGATTGGCCAGCAGAGGGTGAAAGTGTTACGAGACACTGGTTGTTCATGTGGTGTAGTTAGAACAACGCTGGTCGAGAAAGGGGATTTGACAGGGCAAATCCAGACCTGTACTCTAATCGATGGCACTGTGAGGGAGTTTCCAGTTGCTAAGATAGAAGTACGTACCCCTTACTTCTCAGGCGAGTTGTCTGCGTTGGTGATGGAGAAACCCCTTCATGATTTGATCATTGGAAATATTCCAGGGGCAAGGGATCCAGGGGATCCTGAGTTGTTGACTGCTACAGGGGCAGCAGTGCAAACACGGAGCAAGAAGGAGGGAAAGGTTGATAAACCGTTAGTCGTTCCAGCAAGGAAGTCAGGCATAGATGAGTCGCCTGATGAGTTTAGGGCAGTGCAGGAACAAGACCCTTCGCTCGTGAAGTCTTGGGAGTTGGCAAGAGGTGGAGAGAAACAGGTGGTTAGAGGAGGTGAGACTCAGCACATAGGCGCAGCAGCAATCATTGATGAGGTGAAGGAGACCCAGCAGAAGAAGGGGAGATTTTGTTGCCTAAGTTTCCAGAAGAGTCATACAGGGATGTGTCACTGTATGAAGGGCTAGACAGTAGGAGTTCCTAGGTTTTGTTGTCGGAGGCGACACAAAGCAACCAGAAAAGGGAAAGGTGGAGAAGATGATGAACTCAGAGGAAGTCAGTCATATCCGGGGTGCTTTGTTGATAATATGTGTTGATTACAGTTATGTTGATTGGATATGGGTTCATTCCCAGTTGGCTATGGTTCATATTTTTTGTGTGAGACTTGTTCATATTTTCTTTGTGAGACTTGTTCATGTGAATGTAGTTATGCTTGGAGCATACAGTCGCTTGTGTAGTGATGCATTATTTGCAATAAGTGAGGATGGAGATTCCTCAGTGAAGTGTCATGGATCGTGATCATATTATATTGTGCTTTTCATAAGAATTGTGAAGAGAAGATATGGCAAATCCGCAGGTAGGGGGATTGCATAGGTGCGCACAGAGGTCGTTGTAAAATGAGTCGAAATAACGCAAGAGCGCACATCAATGATAACTCATTGGGGCGGTATTCACTAATGATATATCCTATAATTTATAAACCGTTTGTTGTAAAGTATTTTTCAAACTTTGCACGTGTAGCTGTGTGTCAGCAAATTCGGTTGTTGTCTTTTTTTTGTACCGTTGTTTTGAGACAATGCGGTGCATAGTCTTTTGCAAGGGGGAAATTGTCACGGTCAAAAATAAACACAAGCAAAGTCGTGGTCCGTCGCCAGCCGAGTTGGTTGGACATAAGCCCTAACTCAAATATTCGGGGCGCCACGAAGACGGCTCCATGCGTCTCATCCAGCCAATTAAGCACAGCGAGGAGACAGCAGACAGTCTGAGTAGCTGACCGACAGGTCTCGATGTCTGGTCAACCGACGTCTCGGCGCCTACCCAGACTCATCTAGCCAATTTGCGACCAATGCCCACCATTAGGTCGACGACACCGGAAAGGGAGAGGGAGAAGGTAGTAGGTGGTGGGGGTGAAATCAAGCTAATCAATTAAATGACCAATTGACCACCACAGAGAGTAAGGCGTGTAGGCGTGACTGTCATGATTTGAATATCCAATGGAATTAGAGGGAGATAACTTCGGGTACGAGGTGGTAAAAATACTGACCAATGGTACTCGCCCTTGGACACGGAGTTAGGGCATAAAGGAATGCGTGAGTGAGAGAGAGGGGGGAACGGAAAAAAAAACCGAACAGACAGAGAGAGAGAGGAAGAAGTTCGGGGAGTAGGCTCTCGCCTACAGGAAGGCAGCGAGATGAGAACGAACAGGGAGAGAGAGATGAGGGGGTTCTGGGTGTAGTCTCTGCATGAGAGAAAAAGGCAGAGAGATGAAGAGAGGAGGAGGAAAAAGAACGAACAGAGAGACAGAGAGAGAGAGAGGTTCTGGGGTGTAGTCTCTGGAGGAGAAAGGCAGAGAGATGAGAGGAGTGAAGTTTAAGCATTAGCACCAGATAGAGTCTGCAGAGGAGGGACTAAAGAGAGATGTGGAGAGAGAGAGTTGCTAACTAATGAAGAGAAAAGAAAGAAAAGAAAAGGAAAAGAAAAGCAACCATGTCCATTTAATAGAGCAGACTAGGAGAGAGAGAGAGAGTGCAATGCGTTAATGCAGGAAGAAGGAAGAGGAACAGATCGATGTTGATAGTCACTGTTCCATCTGAACCGGGGGTTCGACCTCATACTTGGCCAGCGCCACTTTCAATCGCAGTCCAACCTGACCAACGCCAGCGGTCTGACCTGACCAGTGCCAGCAGTCCAGCTTGACCGGTGCCAGCAGTCTAACCTGACCAATGCCAGCAGTTGGTCGTGTTGTGAAAGTGACAGTGAAAGGAAAAAAAATAGGAAAAGAAAAAGACAGTGATTCGTGAATAGTTAAGATCACCTGGCCAGGTAAAGTAGAAATCTATTTATACCCGGGTTAGTTAATGATGTTTTAGATAAATGATTTTGTGAAGTTCAGGAAAGAGAGAATGTTTTATTTTTTTGATTCCATATGCATTGATGTTTCGTTCTATGATCATGTGTAGTAAAGTTATAGACTTACTAGTGGTTTGATTGACGAATGCATGATATATGAATGAGATTGTAAGCAAGCTGTGAGTGTGTTTGGGCTGTGCGCTAGTCCTTCCTCCATCGACATCACCCGAGGTTGACAATAATAATCTTTGCAAAAATGGCATCTGGAAAAGAATGGCAAGACTACTCCTCCGCACTTCAGTCACCACTTGCACAAATGAAAATCAAATTCCCTGTGGGGAATTAGTTTGTTTTTGACTTGTTTTCAGTTTTCCTTCAACATTTCTTACACTTTGCTCCAAGAGACCTCAAAATTAAAGCAGCTGTGACATTAATTCTAAACATAACCCTGTGAAGCTGGATCAAAATTTGACTGACTTTCCCTGCCCCCTAACCCATCCCCTCCTTCTCTTCCCTGCCTCCCTATTCCACTTATTCCCCACCCCAATCCCATCCCCTGCAAACACACTCACACAAACAAGAGGTGAACGTCAACAAAGCTGGGGCACCAACTTTTTTTTTACTTTTTTTTCTCATGAAAATATTCAATAGCTGCCATTGACTTGTCAATAAAGAGTTCATGTTCTTTGCAATGCCCTCCTCTTCATTTCATTAATACATCTTTCTTCAAGTACTTTTCATGATGGAAGAACTGTTTATCTGCTGATTAGGTCATATGCTGTTCATACCCCTACCCAACCAGGTAGGCCATATCACAGCTGGTTTGTCTGAACTTATTTTCTTCCACGACTCACTCCAGCAATAAAAAGTGACCCTAAAAAAAATCACAATTACTTGAAAAGCTTCATTTACTTGTGGCCAAATATTTTACTAAAATAAAGTCACATTGTACATGAACAGTTGACTTACCTGTTGGACCATTTGCACACAATACTGAAACCAATATAATCGATTTGGCCCATACAACCTCAGTCGGTTTGAGTTACTAAAGTATTCAAGCATGAATCTTTGTTAGTTTGTGCAATGCATCATACTGTGCGTGCATGCGCGCTTACACACACACACACACACACACACACACACACACACACACACACACACACACACACACACACACTCACACACACACACACACACACACACACACACACACACACACACTCAGATACAACCACCACAATACAGGTACCAAATAAAAATACCAACATGCAAATTATTCACTCACTTTTGCAGCTTTCTACGAGCATGTCTCTTGGTGTCATCCAAGTATTGTTCATCTTCATCATCATCTTCACCTTCCTAAACGGCAAAAAATTTAAAAACATCATCCATTTGCAAATAAGCCAGTGTCAACAAGACACGTAATGCATATTTGACAGGTAAGCAATTCACAAACATAAAATCAAACAGGATGCAAAACACACACATATATGCAGAGGAACGGAACAGGCACCACTGAACACCACAGAAGTGACGCTTCAGCAGTGCAGTGTCTCCTCCAGTGGGTTCCCTTATGATGACCTGATCATGATTGTCCT
This sequence comes from Conus ventricosus, assembly GCA_018398815.1. Taxonomy (NCBI): domain Eukaryota; kingdom Metazoa; phylum Mollusca; class Gastropoda; order Neogastropoda; family Conidae; genus Conus; species Conus ventricosus. The sequence goes on along the minus strand of CM031615.1, from coordinate 36,011,343 downwards.
CTGTGAAATGTGGTTCTGGGGCTGCAACAGAACAACCTGGATGTGGCTGTTGGGGAACGAACAGGAAGGAGATGGAGTTGGGGGGGGGGGGGGGTGGAACCAGAATATGTGGCATATTAGCGACTGGAACTGTGAGAGCCAGGAAATCATGACAGCAACAAAAATATAAATAAGATACAAGGAAAAAAAATTACTGAGAAAGCCCTTGATAATAAGCTAAGAAAATCCCTAACACTTGGATCTTTTAACAAGAAGAAGTCTTCCCTAGAAGGCAAATCTATTGCACAGAAAACAAATGTTTCAGAAAAACAGGTCTTCAAATGGATGAAGTCTTTCTAAGAGGCCAATCTAACACAAAAAACAACAACACAAGTGTTCCAGAAAAAAGTCTCCAAAGAGGAGAGAGAGAGAGAGAGAGAGAGAGAGAGAGAGAGAGAGAGAGAGAGAGAGAGAGAGAGAGGGAGAGAGAGAGAGAGAGAGAGAGAGAGAGAGAGAGAGAGAGAGAGAGAACCCACAACAATAATAACAAAAAAGTTCCAGAGAAACCAGACTTTATAAAAGGAAGGTGATCTTAACCGGAACTTAACTATACTATTTTTTTTTAAAAGAAAGAAAAAAATGAGTTTCCAGGGAAAGTCTCTAAAGGGGAAGGAGGAAAAAGTCTGTAAATGAAGGTGCTCTTTAACATGGCAAAAAGATAACCCAAATAACAAGTTTCAAAGAAACATGAGAACAGGAGTCTTAATTGCAAGGTCAGTCTAGTACAAAGACAAACACTTATCTTTTTCCTTATATGTCAAGAACATGTGGGCATCAGCATTATCCTCTGATCACAATGTGTTGCCCAGCACTGGGTTACACTCTCCGAGTACATAACAATGCATGAAACCTTTGTTTTTTTCAACCATAAAACTAATTTTTAGGTGTTAATGTATTCGTTTTTTTCTCAACTATAAAACAAGTTTTTAGGTGTCAATGTATCTATCTGAAAATAATGAACATCAAACTATCTGATCTAACATTGAAATGAAAAAAAAAACCAGCGAACTGCTAAACATGCTACCTAAGCAATGATTATGAAACTGTAAACATAGCACATACAAGGGAAAGACTGGCTCCAGCAGCAGACATAAGGAAAGAGATAAACACTTACCTGCAATGACTTCAGGCCATCATAATCTTGACGGAAATGCTCCCAGCGTGACTGCTCCATGCGAGTCAGCTCATCTTGCACCTCCTTGTCACTTGCGGGGGCCCCGGTGGGAGAACTGCACAGCCATTCTCGTATCTCATCGAAATACACATCAGCAGCGGGGTCCAGGCGGGACTGAAGGAAGTCGTGCCAGGTGTACAGGGAGAATGCATCACCATGATACTCTTGGAACAAGGTCAAGGCATCCTGGAGCTTGATTCGGTGGCTGGCAATGAAAGTTTGAATAAAAGTTAGTATGGAGAAGTTCACATAGCTTCCAGTCTAAAATCGTGAAAAAAAAGAAACGATGCAAAGACACACAACAGTGTTTTAAGGCGGCATGGTGTTTTGTCTGTGTATGATTATAATGTGAAAGATTCTTTGATTAGTGTATTTGTGTGCACGTATAAATGTGTGTGTGTGTGTGTGTGTGTGTGTGTGTGTGTGTGTGTGTGTGTGTGTGTGTGTGTATGTGTGTGTGTGTGTGTGTGTGTGTGTTGTGTGTGTGTGTGTGTGTGTGTGTGTGTGTGTGCATGGGTGCATGCATGCATGTGAGTGTGTGTATGTGTGTGTAGCTTTAAGTGTTCTTCCATCTATTAACTTGAAGTGATTTTAAACAGGGAAAAGTAATGGCGCGCTTATGTGTGTGCATATGCATACAAATACGCCAGCAAGTAGTCTGCATAGATTCATATGTCTGTTTCTTCCATGTTACGCATACATGCTGGTTGCTCTGGACCAGTCCTCAAATCTTTGTCATTCTTTATAGCATTTTACATTAATCCATTTTTCCCCTGTGGCATCTCACCTGCCATTGGAATCAAGTGCCTGAAAATCCCAGTATGCTTGCTCTTCCAGTGACTGTCGTCGGGAAAATTCCTCCAGTACTGCCAAGAAACTGTGACGGTTGATTTTGTTGCCATGTTGTTCACCACCACCTGTAATAACGCAGCATCTACATGACCATGTGCGACAGGTATCAGGTACACCGACTCCAGCACAGACACCAGCTGATCAACTGTCACAAATCCTCGCTGAGCAACATCAAGTTGGTCGAAAACCGTCACAAAATCCTGGATTCCCATCTTTGGCCAGGGTCAATAGGCACACATCATCCTTGAGTGACAGAGACAGGATCTGGGGTGTTGGTTGGTTTGTTGTATATCACGCATGGAAAGATTTCTTGCGTATCTGAAACATTGTAGTTCCTACCAATCATGTCTTCTGTCTGTATTGGTTAGAGGTCATTTTTCTTTTATCATTATAACCATCACTAACAAGTAGGTCAGGGGTGGATCCATGGGGTGGGGAGGGTTGAGTGTGTGGAATCCGTCTTCCACCTTTTACCCACCTGTTTTTTTTTTTTTAACAGATGGATATTTACATGTACATATTTACTGATTGGACATTTCTTTATCTTCCAGGAGAGGCCTCTAATGCACCTGTAAAAAATTACATATCTTCAGCATCTTGGGGATTTTGACCTCAAGATTCCTTGACCAAGGCATAGCCCCTGATACCTGCCAGAGCCAAAGTAACCTCTGGGCTCCTGCCTCAAATTGAAAAAAAAAACCCATTGACACTTGGCCTGCCACTGGAGGTCCTACACGGGCCACAACAAACACATGAATAAAATGTTGCAGACGTCTGAGTGTTCATCGCAACACTTCACTGAGCAGAACACTTGAGAATGTGCTATCCAGGTATTCTGGTATACATCAGATACTTTCATGTTCCCTAAAATCACCCAGTCGTGACATAGACTACAGGAATTTAAACGGGTATATATACATTTGATCTGATAACATGACCTACATATATGACCTTCAGACATATACACACAAATGGGCCATTTCCAGAAGCAGGTCCGCACATTATCACATTCTGACCTGAGTGGTTTGAAGTTCCTCTCCACATTGAGTCTTCAACCTGTTACTGAAAGGGCACAAATCCATGCCCCTTAGATTTAAAAGTAAGTGTTTTAGCCTTCTGACAATCATACATATTAACTGATTTGGATGGTAGGAGGAGGTCGGAGGGTGTGTGTTTGCGAGTGTTGGGGAATGTGGGTGGGGTGGGGGTACTCTAAATGTAAACACCATCATTTCTTTTTTTTTTTTTTTCCCCTGATAAATAAGCATACAACGTTTCATAACTCACATACATGTCTTTCCTTCATACATAATTCAGTGCATATGACCAACATCTGATCAAATATTCACATGAGTTGTTCATAAAGATCTTTACAAAACTATTGTGAACATTCATTTCTTTGTTGCTGAAAATCCAGTCTTTGTTCTCTCCCTTCAAAACAATTTCAACATACATGCACATTTTCAAGTTGCTAAGTTTCTTTGCTTTCTTTAATACTTCATGGGGCGATGAGACTGAGGACTTTCTTTTTCTTTCTTAAATTAATGCAGCACTGTAATATCAATCTGTCCATAACATAAATCATTTTACATCAGTTGGTCCAGTACACTGAAAAGGATGAGGAAAGAAGAAAACATTTTTAATTAAAAAAAAAAAAAGAGGTTTGATCTGCATGTTTAATTGTTATTCTAAATTTGTAATAGACATCTACATGTTTGATTGTTATTCTAAAATTGTAATAGACATAGACTTTTTATTAATCATTTGAAACAAATTACTATTCTTAGTAACAGTCACATATCGGGACAGCAATAAACGGCAAAAAGACCTTCTGGTCTTTACATGTCCCCTCAGTTTAAAACCGCTGCTTACGGTGACATGCTCATTAATGATTACTGACCATATTCCTAAAAAACATAATAAATTGCATCACTGTCCTGAAAATATTTTACAATAAACACATTCTGTGTATTTTCGGACTCTAAAGCAAATTCCAAATTTGTGTAACTTTTTTTGCTTGGGTTTTTAATGTAGTCGTTGCACATTATTTTCACTGTGTGTCAAATTAAAAACCAAATCATTAACAGAACATATTCTTCTTTCATATGATGTCCACCCTTGTGCTTTCTCCTCATCAATGCTGACAGTTTGACTTAAACTGTGGATAGCTCTGGTGGTGAGGTGGGTGTTGGGTACAGTGCTGCTTGAATGATCGACCATCACTTAGTGGGATTGGGGGTGGAAGATGAGGGTGGGCAGCTGTTGGTGGACTGGGAGTGAGATGACTGAGGAAACAGCAAGTGTTTCCAAGTAGGGCTTTGGGCACCTGACGTTCAAGTCATGAAGCTGATGCCTTCTAGCAAGAGTGATGAGATTCCCACAAGTGGATGAGAATTGAGATTACAAACTGAAATGAGAATCTGGGTTACCACAGCCGCGATTTTCGGCAAACTGGGGCTTGTTAGCCCCATTTTTTCGACAATCACTTGTTCAATTGCTTTCAAACATGTTTTCTCACACTTTCCATCAGCTATCGATGTGTATAACTACTTACTACTACTTACTACTTGATGTATTGGGTGTTTGAGGCCTTTTTTACAAGGCCTGTTCACCACTCCTGTTCAAGCTAGACTTGCAAAAGCAGTCTAGTTGTAACAGCTGGGGTCAAATTTGTTTGGCAGACTTTCCAATGGGCATCCAGTCTTCTTTTAAAGGCACTAATGCTCAGGGCCGTCATAACACTGTCTGGAAGACTGTTCCATGTGGACACCACTCACTGCGCAAAGAAGTTAGAACGCATGTTTAGTCTGCAATGTCCTTTCTCTAGTTTTAGAGAGTTCCCTCTAGTGTCTCTACCTTTATACACATCAGAACCATCAAAATGATGATGGCGGATGTTCAAAGAAAGAAGAAGAAGAAAGCTGGAGTTGTGGTCTGTCTGTGTCTATAAGCCATAACTAGTAAACCCTCAATATGTATCATACAACACACTTGTTGGCGTATTTAAACTAATGCTGGCTTTTGAGACGAGAGAAAGCTCACGTTCAATGGGAAGTTGTCCGACGGGGTATTTAACATGGGGACCCTAACTCCAGGATGTAAACACATGCACATTGGAAAAACGGGAAGTGGGCTATGCTATGCTTCTTCTTCTTCTTCTAAAAATACTGGTTCACTCAAAAAGGTCGCGCTGGTGACCTACTCGTTTTTGAGTCAAACCAGTATTTTAGGAAGAAGAAGAAGAAAAACGAGTAGGTCACCAGCGCGCAATAAATGTTAATTTCCGTATACATCAAATTGTTGCAATAGTGATTCATAACAAGGATCGTGACGAAAGAAAATCAACGACCACGGAAAACAAAAACATTAGAACTATGTTTTCCCCTTGAAATAAATGGGTTTAGCTAACATATTTTATTTTTAAAACCAAACGCCATATTGTTTTGAGTAACCAGCACTTTTGGTGCCTTAGCCAAGTCGTGGTTTTTTTAAAAAGGGGAAAAAACTTCCCAGCCACACTAGTTTATTTTAAAAAACAAATTTAGGGCCCTTGGGGGGAAAAATTAAGCAAACTTTTAGAAGGGGGGGGGGGGGGGGGGGGGGAAAGTTCCCGCTGGGGGACATAGACCAAAAAAATTCGGACTAAATAAAATTGCTTTTCCCGCCTTTTGGGGTCTTCTTCAGGCTAAAGTTCAGTTCGTTCGGGTTCAGTTCATTTGGGGGATTTTTGTTTAGCCTCACTTTTTGGGGGGCCCAATCATTTATTTCAAACTTTGGGTTTTGCAAAAGCATGCATATGCTCAGGAAAATTTTTTTAATTCTATCTATTATTTTTTTTCCTTTCAATTCAAATTGAGATTTTAACATTTTTTAACCAGCTTTAGTATCCGAAGGTTTTTAAAAGTTTCAAACTTTTGTTTTTTTTTAATGGGCGCAGGTATTTTTGTTCCAATAGGGTTGCCACTCTGTTACTAAATAAAATTTTCTAATATTAGTGCACAATATTTAATTTGGTTTTGTTTTTCAGAATTTCTTGTAATTTGATTAGTGGTTATTTAAAAAAATGGGGAAAAATTTGTACTTTAACCCCTTAAATAGCTTGTAAGTCTCAAAAAAAGTCTCCCCTTATTGCCCTGAACTTTAACGAGGGAAAAATTTTAAACCCTTTCGCGATCTATCTGCATAGAAACATTTTGTTTTCCCTTTTAATTTAAACAGGGGGCCCTTTTTTTTGGTACTTTCTAAATACTTGCTGATTCCCTTTTTTAAAAAAAGGGCCCCTTATCACATTTCCAACTCCAGGGGGTCTACAAATGCCTTATAAGAAATTTAAAAAAATTTCGTATCCAATAGGGAAAAAGGGACCGTCTTTTTACCCGAGCATTTTATTTGCTTTAAACCCTTACACTTTTTAAATGTGTTTGGTAAAATTTTTCAGACGCTAAAACATTACCCCAAAGTTCTTTTTCTTCTGAACGGAATCAACTTCTGAGACAGAAACATTAAATTTCCTATTTATTTTATTCGGATTATTTTTTCCATAATGTAAAACCCTTTGCATTTAACTGGTTTAAAATTTTAAAAATTCCATTTTTCCTCCATTTAATTAGATTATCAATATCATTTTGAAATTTTAAAAGGGGAAACTTCCAGGAAAATTTATTTTTATATCACCTGAAAATTTTTTTACTTTAACTAATTAAAACTTTTGGGCGGGTATTTATAAAAACTGGAAAGAAAAAGGTTTCCAAGAAACTTCCCTGCGGAATCCCGCTTACAAATTTTTATTTAAAAGAAAAAATTTTTCCAATTTTCCCACCCTTTGTACTGATTAAAAAGAAAACTCTTAAATCCATTTTTTATTTTCCCCTTTTTTATACCAAAACCCCTTCAAATTTTTTTTAAACAATGGGTTTAGGGGGGCACAGAGTCAAAAGCTTTCCTAAAACCCAAAGAAAAATTGGGGGGGGTCAAAAGAAAAACCCCATCACGATCATTTTGTAAAATCCCCATTACTTCTAAAATTTGCCCTACAAGATTTACCCTGTCTAAACCCCTTTGTTGGCAATCTTTATAGGAAAAAATCATTCTAGGGTTTTAACTATTCCCTCTCTCACAAAGGGACCCCAAAGCACTTTGAAAAGGTTAAAAGTCAAATTTTACGGGGCGATAATTTCCGGGGTCGCCCGGGTCCCTTTTTTTAAATTTATAGCAGTTTACAGTTGCAAACTTCCAATCACTGGGTACCATCCTTCCTTTTTGGGATTTTTAAAAACGCACACAAAAAGGGTACGGGCTGGGTTCCCTACACATAACCCCTTTAGTACTCTAGCTGGTAAACCATTTTGGTCCAGAAGCTTTAGCAAAATCCCAAAATTTTTAAACCCCTTTAAATTTTTTTTTTATCGCTAAAGGGGGTAATGGGCTATACACACAGAGTTTTTCCTCAATAAAAAGGCCGGGTGTCGATTTCGGAACATTTTCAATATTTTCATGTATGAATCACTAGAAAAAAATTTATTTAGCACCTCGGGCCCTTTTCTTTTTCAATAACTGGGAATATTACCCTCTTCTTTTCCCCAGGGGGGCCCAAATTTAAGAGTTGACATTCAATTTTTAGCGGACATATTTCCAAAGCAATTTTGGTTCTTTTACTATTTTTTGGCCCAAATTTTTTTTCCCTATTTTCTTTTCGCTTTTTTCACCTCTCCCAGAACATTCAAATTTTAACTTAATTAAAATTTTTTGGGAATCTATTTCCATCTTGTGTGGGCCCAAAATCTTTTTATAAATTGTACTTTTTTTTTAATTTTTTTTAATACAGATTTCCTCATCCCCTTTTGGGCTTAAATTCTTTTTTTCCTTTACTTTTCCCAAATTTTTGGGGATATATAAAACCACTGCTTTTTGGGAAATTTTTTTTCTTATTTTTTGACCAAAAATGTTTTTCCCTCTTAAAATATCAACTCAGTCCAGTCAACCCCTTTTTAAGTTTTTCTCTCATTTTTTTTGTAGTTCCCTTTTTGCATAATTATATTTTTATGTTTGCTTTGCTTGTTCCGTCAAACAATTGGATTATCATCCAAAAACAAAATCTTTATCGCTTTTTTCCCCCTGACTGTGGGGGGGTTCCCAAAGTCAAATATCAGGTTTATCGTCTTTTTCAAGAAAACAAATCAATCAAGCTAGGTTTTTTTTCCCGTTCTTCCTTTTAGTTGGAACCTGCGAAAAGCCCGAATCAGATAGTAATCATTAACTGCTTAAAAAGCCTTCGTTTTTCCCCCGAGGGTTCTTGCCAGTTTATTTTTTGGGTAATTAAAGTCTCCCCTTATACAGAAGTGATCGGAAAAATTTTTTTTTTAAAAATCTGAAAGTAAAAAAAATCCAAAAGTTTAGTAAACATTTTTCAGCATATGAACAGGAAATTCTTACATACATCCAAGAACAGTTTTTTTTATTTTTCCTTTGGGTGAAAAAAAACCCCACACACTTTTCTTTAAACGCATGTTGTTTTTTTTTCCTCACAAGGGTTTAGCCCTGAAGGGAAAGCTTTACATACCATGTTTCCCCCAAAATGGGGTCCTTAAACCAAAACAATCAAAAACCAGGAATACAATAATCGGGTGTTTTTTCCAACTGTTGTTTAGCTTTAAAATTTCCCGTTAACGCAAAAACACTCGCATTTTTTCTTGAATCAATTTAAAATAACTCCTTTCTTGTTCAAGAAATACCAGATTTTTAATAAATTTTAGTGGCCCCCTAAAGCAAATAACCTTTCTTTTTTCCTAAAAAAGGGTTTACTCAAAAAAAGAGTAGGTCACCAGCGGGGCATATTTAAAAAATTAAAAAAAAAATAACATAAAACGTGCGACTCAGACTGTTGGCCCCTGGGGCAAAAATTTTGGGAACAAGGGGGTCGCACTCGGGGTTTTTCGGGTTAAAAAAAAGGGTACCCCTTTAGGCCCGGCATTAGTAAAAAAACTGGGGGAAATAAAAATAAAAAAATCATCAATTTGCAGATTCAAAAATGTCAAATCAAACCCTTTTTCTAAATGGAAATTCATTAGTGGGAATCTTGTGGCCCCGGGAGTGAGTTTCCCACAGCCGTACAGAACTGGGATAAAAAAATTGTAAGTGGGTGTCCCAAAAATTTTATGCAGGTATGGTAAAAACATTGACCCCCACCCTGGGGACTATTTTTTCAATCTAGTTGTTCCATTGGAATATCAAAATTCTTTAGCTCTGGGTTTTTAAAAAAAATTTAAGTTTTAAAAAAAGCCCTCTCTTTTGGGGTTTTAAATTTTAATTTCCTCATGTTCTTCCAATATTTCCCCCTTTTTTCCCGATGTGGTTCCCCGTTACGAACCGGGGCGCTCTCTTTTGAATCTTTTCGGGTTATCAATATCCTTTAGATGGGAAGGGTCCCAAACTGAGCAACCATATTCCAGTACTGGGTCTAACCAGTGTTTGTAGCAGTCGTCTTTAACCTTTTGGGGGCAGTCATGATATTCCTGTATAAGAAAGCAGATGTTATTTGTTTCTTACATACTAAATTGTAATGTTCTTTCCATTGAGACGACTATCTATAATCACACCTAAATATTTTGCAGCATTAGTTTCTTTAAGAATAGTATTATGAATAGAATAATCTGATCTAATTGGTGAGCGTTTGTTACATATACGCAACACTGCATTTTGGGGATGAAATTCATTTTCCAAGTTCTTTCCCACTCTTGTAAAGCGTTTAGATCTCTTGTAGAATGCGTGTATCATTCTTGTTCTAATTGTTCTATATACTAAACTGTCATCTGCAAAAAGCCTTTAGTAGTTCCAGGAGAGGATTTCTACTTATGTCATTTATATAAATTAAGAAAAAACAAGGGCCCCAGAACAGTTCCCCGTGGTACACTGACAAGACTGGTTTACAATGGGATGACGACCCTTCCACAACAACTTTCTGCTTTTCTCCCAACGAGGAATGATCTAGCCCATTTTAGCAAAGAACGCCAATGCAATGTGTTCTAATTTAAGCAGCAGGCCCTCATGGTCAACCTTATCAAAGGCTTTAGAAAAGTCTAATAAAATTGCATCTATTTGCTGTCTGTTGTTAAGACAGTTATTAAAATCATTGAGAGTTGTTATAAGTTGAGTCTCACAACTCCTTCGCTGTCTAAAACCATGCTGGGCGTTATTTAAGAAGTCATATTTGTCAAGATGGTCCATTATGCTACTGTATATTATGTGTTCAAGTAGTTTAGCTGATATGGATGTAAGAGTACTGGTCTATAGTTCTCTGCTTTTGTTTTGTCACCCTTTTTGAATAAGGGAACAATGCTCGCATCTCGCCACTCATCAGGTATTACTCCTTGATCCAGTGAAGCTTGGTAAAGTAATTGGTATACCTCACTCAATTCATTGGCACATAATTTTAAGAGCTTGCCAGGAACGCCATCGGGACCAGTAGCTTTGTTTTCATTGATGTTGGTCAGTAACTTAAATACTCCTGCTTTGTTTACTTTGATGTTATGCATTTCAGGGAGTTTATCATCATCTTTTAGTCTAACTTTTAATTAAAGGTTTGGGATTTGAGAAAACTGAACAAAAACTGCTTGTTTAGTAAGTTTGCTTTCCCTTCAGGGTCCTGTATTAGGTTATTCTGGTTGTTTCTCAGGTCTGGAATCCCAATGTTGTCCTGTCTCTTACTCCTATGTAAGACCATAATTTCTTGTTTTGATGATCACCTTCTGAATCATTGAATTAACATAATTGGAGTGAGCAAGCCTACATTCTCTCTGACACCTTCTCTTAATATGTTTATACCTAACCAGTAATCTTTCTGAATTAGGATGTAGTTTCAATTTCTTAAAGAAACGATGTTTCCTTCCCAACAAACGTTTTTGTTTTTGTAGTAATCCATGGCATTTAGGACAGTGAAAACAAGAACGAGAAACCACTTATCTTCTTCTTCTTCCTAAAATACTGGTTCACTCAAAAACGAGTAGGTCACCAGCGCGCATGTTAAAAGTAAAATAAAATGACATTAAAATAGTGCGACTCAGACTGTTGGCCCCTGGAGCAAATTTGGCAACAAGGGGTCGCACTCGATATTCAAGAAGTTAAAAGCAATGGCCAAATTCAGGCCCAGGTAACAGTAAAATATCTGGGGAAGTAAAAATAGAAAATCGTCAATATGCAGATCTCAAAACTTTCTCATATTCGGCGCAAGATCAAAAAGGTCTATGCCTAGGTCCGCAAATGCTGATTTGATGCAACCACTATTTCTGTGACTCCCCAGCTTCTAAATCAACAAGCCCTGGAATGCAAGTTGTCCACAGGTTGTACTCATTTCTACTCTCCAGTTGATCATGACCACAAATATAACTGATTTAAGTGATTTTGTGTACACTCGTATATATAATTTTAAAAAAATTCAGCAAACCTCTTGGAATTTATTTCACACACACACGCACGCACATACACACGCGCGTGCGCGCGAACGCGAACCATAAGGCGCATGTGTGGTTGGCACTGCACAGTGAGTTCTTGTTGCAAGATGTGCTTTAGCATAGTGATTTTAATACATAATCATAATTTTTATCATCATCATCATCGCATGACTGCTCACCATCATTGCTGTGACTGCTACTATGATCTAGTTTTTAAAGTAGTGCAAAGCTGAATATCTACCTTTTAATTTTATGCAAAAGAAAAAAGACGGAGAAATAGGTTTCTTTCCATTCAGTCCGCTCATCATAATTCAGATCTCGTGCTGGATGCTTCAATATGGTATAGAAGCAACAGATTCAGCATTCAATGATGGAAGACAGGAAGTTAGCTGTGACAGTGCAGCAGGTGCAGTGTAGAACATCCTGGGCTGCTACACCAATACCATGGTGTTGTGGTATTAGTCTGGCACTGTGGCGGGAAGATGGTACTTAGGTTGACTGGCATCCCATCCTTTGGAGATTTCTGAACGGATGTCCAGGACTTCTTGAGATCTCAGGTGAGATATCTTGAGATGAAGATGATGATGCCATAAGAGTTCCGTTACGGTCAGAAACTACATGACTGGTCTGTACTGTACACTTCCTTTGATGTTTCCTGCCACCAACCAGGCCCCAACGTTCAGACACCTGCACTGCTGAATAGGAAATCTGAGCAACACCCTCAGAGATGCATCCATTGCATTGATGAAATTCAGCTTTGTACTTTCAGTCTCCCAGTTTCAATCCACAGCACATAAAAGTCTGTATAGGAGCCAGCATCACCCCACCGCCACCAGCCTCCTCAAAACATGAATAAATTCCTTGCCGTGAATCGACCCTACAAATTCCCAGCCTTCAAGTGCTTGGTACTAACCACTGCACCAAAGCAGTTTGCAAGAGTGAATTTCTTCAGAGGATTGCATCTCTGTACAATAATTGCGTGTTATCAGAATCTTCCCTTCTGTCTTCAAATTATCAGAGAAAATAGCTGATGAAGGGGATGGAACTGTGAGAGTGCATTTCTGAGCCCATTTCTACACAATGTTTTTTCAGTGTCTCCCCCCCCCCCCCCCCCCCCCACCCCACCCTTCCAATCTGTTTAATAGAAAAGCTATAGAGGGTCAGGGGATGGGGACTGTAAAGGGTTTGCACAACATTTATGAATTAATATAGCTGAGGTATGAATAACCCCTGATGAAGGATAGCAGTATAATGAAACAGGAGGTAGAAAGGCGAGTGGCATGAAGAGAGTTCAAGTCATGAAAGAGAGGAAAGAGACAGTCAAAGAGTTAATCTGTGCTTGGCTACTATACTTGCTATGTCAAATTGGTACTAGCAGTAACAAAAGCAGTACTTACTCTTCCCCGAATCTGATGGGTACCGGTCCCAGTCATTCCCTCTCTCTTGGCCCAAGAAATGACACCTAGACACTATGACAGTGTGAGATCAGGACAGAACTGCTGTTTTGCAAGTTGTCACAGAGATTCCTTCCTGATTCCTTCCTACTGCCAAGGCAACACAAACTCCCAGTATGAGCTCGGTCCACCATGATGCCAGAAGAGAGGTACAAGCAATGTTCAAAAATCCTTCGCAGTCAGCTTACTTTTCCTGTGTTTGTTCCATCTGGTTGAATTTGGTTGGTACAACTCATTTAATGCCATTTCATCCTGAGGAAGTTTTGTACAATTAACTTTTATATGCAATATCGCAAAAAAAATTTTTCAGAGTATCCAGTGTTGCTTTATATCCGAGATACAAAGTCAACAGATTTTTTGTGAGAGTTTTGTGGTTGTTGATCTATGGCGACTTGAAGCTGAATTTTCTCGACTCTCCCCCTACCACCTTAGGGGTGTGTGTGTGTGTGTGTGTGTATACGTAACAACTTTGAATTGACATTAAATGAAAGATTGTCATGATTGCTAGAAAGTCAAACAACCCACCACCCAAGATTGCTTTCTTCACTGACTGCAGATCTCTGCTGCAGGACTTCAGAGCAACAGAAGCGAACAGCAGCTGAAAAACATCAAAAAAGCCCTCCATTATCTTTCAAGACAATCCACCACTGTATTCCATCCTACTGGGAATGAGAAGGTGATGCTCTGTCCAAAGCAGGCAGCAATATGGAGCAGTTCCGCCACCCAGTGATTTACAGAGGCCAAAACAATCATCCACAAACAATACCAAAAACCAGTGGAAGAGAAAGTGGTTGCAGACAGTGATGTCGATCCATCAGCTCCAGAGATACCAGCAAACAATCCTCTTCAGACTGAGAACTGGCCATTGCCGACTGCTGAGCCACCCCAGCTGAATTAAGATTGCCCACACAGATGAATGTCAGTGCAGCATTGGATCTCAGATCCCAGAAACACATCCTCCAACACTGTCCAGCCTATGATGTTCTATGGCATCAAACCTAGCCTGAGGGCGCAGAGCAGCAAATGCAGCTTTGGGGCAGCCGTCAAGACCTTGAGAAGACTGTGATTCATTGTGGCGACAGGACTGAAGATCTGATGCAATCAATTAGAAGCAACTGCAGAAGAAGGAGTCATGATTGCATGTCTGGCTGTTAGATTATCTGGTCATGTAAGCAGCCATACTTAATTCAACATGAAGAGGATAACCTCAATTTAACGTACTAGCTCTGTGACCCAATGTCCTTAAAAACAAATTAAACAAGGTGAAATCTTGAGAAAATGCCTCCAAGATACTTAACCACCTGACTCTTGGGGTTTCAGAGCCTACTAGAAGTTGTGTGTGCAAATGCGGGTATCAAAACTCAATCTGGGAACAGCTGGCTACAAAGACAAAATGAAAATGATCCAGTTTCCGTATCCCATTTCCCCTGCTATCTCAGTGATATTATTCCCACATCGTGCATCGTCACTTCCCAGATATTACACATGAAAGCAGTCTTCTGTCTGTTGTCAATTCCTCATTATCAAGCCATCCGTTAGACGACATCCTGCACCATAATTCCATCTCTTTGGGTCTCCTCAGTGCATGTCACCCTTAGTTCAGTTTTAGTCTACTTTTATCTTGGCAGCCCAGCCAGCTGCACCGAATCTTTTAAAGGCCCTAACCAACCTGGGGAAAAAAAAAGGTCTGAAAAATGAATAAACACTGAAGACAATGCCTACATATTTGCATCAATTAACAGCAATGAGAACTATTGACCTTCTAAAAGCTGATATGACTAAGCCGTGCTGAGTTGCTTGCTACCTGCTTAATTAGTTGCCAATAGTAAAAAAAAAAAAAGAGAAAAAAAAAGAAAAAATTGAAAAAGGAAAATTAAAAGAAAGAAAAAAGACCACAGCAAAATGAACAGCTAGTGTTTCCTCTGGACAACTGTACAGTCTTACTGCCAGGTTGCCAGATTATGACAAAAGCTGGCCAGAGAAAAAAAAAAAGGAGTATCTTGAAAAGACAGGAAAAACTGGCCACATGGGCAGAAAAAACACTAAATCAAACACATATGTGCACACACAAGCCAAAGGCAAAGAGAGTGAAATAGAGGAAATTAGGAAATTACAAGCACTTAACTTCCAGACAGCAGAGATACAATTTGCACTGACAGAACGCCAATGTGTGGCATCCCATGAAGGTGCCTGCTCCACCTCCACACACACACACAGAAAAGACATAGAGTCTTTGATTTCAAACTATGTTTTAATGAAGTAAAAATATGTACCACATGCTGTTTTAATACACTATGTACAAGAAACTAACATACATGACTTTCAAAACTATCACTTCAAATATCAATCAGTATTAGTGATGCAATCATCAAACAGACCTACTAATGTTTATCCGCATCATGTAAAATCATTCTTTAAAATTCACATGATTTCATATTAAGCTGTTACAGTCGCTTCCAAATCAAATAACTTCTGTTTCACCTACAATAGCAAACATGCTGGAGAGAAGAAGAAGAAAAAAAAAAAACAGGGAAAAAATCCATTCTTGATGTCAGTCACAGCCATACATCCTTTGAAGAGTCTGATCAAGTATTCATTCTCCCACCTGGATGTTTCTTGCAACTCTGGTCTTATACTCTTTTCTTTTTGTGTATACCTTTTCTGTTTTCATAAGAAGAGGCAATTAGCCCTCTGTACCCACTGTAAAATCCATCCCTACCTCTCCTTTATGTACACAGTGGTAGCAGCTATTCAGTTTTTCATTCATGCTTTGGTGACTACAAAATAAATTCCATAATGTCTTACGCGATCTTCCAATGACTTAAATTTAGAGGAATACCAAATGTTTTCTTTCTCACTCCTTCAAAATAAAAGAACAATAAACAAGGAGACACAGATTTTGTGTTTCTCTGAAAACACGAGTTTCTCCCTCTACTGTCAATCTCTTCTTCTTGTAAATCCTAACACACCATGATTTATTGTCACTTTTATTTCTCATGGCACAATGCAGCCATATCAAGACCTATCAAATCCCTGTAGTTCACTCTCAACGCTGTCACTACCATCAAAAACAGATGTCAGTATCATCACTTTTCACATGTTACCTTTGACAAAATCATGACTGCAAATTCACTGCAGAAAAACATCGACTAAGAATACATTCAGGACCTCGAGTTCCTGATATGATCTGGTATCACATTTCTCAGATGATGTGCAATACCTGAGTTCATTTCACTGCAGGTTACAGTGCAGACCCAATGAAACTTTTCTTCCTTCTTCATCCAATATGTCAAGTTCTCTGAAGAAGAAGAAGGAAAAAAAAAAAGGCCAAAAATATATCTGCCACGAAAGCAAGGAGGTGGGGGTGCAACAAAAATACACAAACCCAATACAAGCACAATATCTTCAAAATGGTGCTGGTGTTGTACCACAACAAATGTTGACACTCGATTCGTAAGAAAAATAACCTGTCACTGTACTTAAATTACTGATGGCAAAGTTGTCAATAGTTAACTGATATTTCTTTTCTTTGTCAATAGTTAACTGATATTTCTTTTCTGTCATTTTTCTTTTTCTATCTCTATGGGTTGACTGTTTCCCCCGAAAATGGATAAGGGCAGAAACCCACTGAACAGAAGAAAATTGACGTTACCATTCATCAAACAAGGAACATCAGTGTCTGCAAAATGGAGTATCTCAACCTGTTTACTGCCCTGTTTCTCTCACTTTCAGATCAACAATAGTTACAACATGATATAAACAGTTTGACTTGATAATCTTTAAAAAAAAAAAAAAAGAAAGAAAGAAAAAGACTGATCAGTAAACATTGCAGGAAGACCAAGAACATGTCCTCCACTTTGTAGTGTGAAAAAAAAAAAAAAGAAAATCCGTGACAAGTTATCAGTTTTACAGCGTTCATTCTCATACATGGTCCATCAAACTACATCACGCAACAGAGAATAGTCACAGACCTCCAAAATTCCAGAAAACATGACATTGCTTTTATCGATACACACACATATGCCATTTTACTTATGGCTGCTTCAAGGATGAAAATGGGAATGAAGGTTGCAATATGCACAATATCTTTTTTACAATATGAAGTAGCCGTGACAAAATTTTATCAGCTTTTTAATGGCAAAAGTTATGGAGTAGAACATGCGACAAAAAGCTAGTAAGTATCCGTAACATCTTAGTCAAGCTGGCTAAAGAACGCTTTCACCACACTCGTATTCATCATATCTGATACATTTTGGAAAAGGGAAACAAATGGATGCCTGAAAACATGATCTTTATATATATATATATATATATATATATATATATATATATATGTATGTATGTATGTATGCATGCATGCATCATGCATGCATGCATGTATGTATGTATGTGTGTGTGTATGTGTGTGTGTGTGTGTAAAAGAGCTTTTAAGTTTGGGGGTTCGTTTTCCACATAATGACAAAATGCCCAATTACACTTAAAACACAGGTTCAGATCAGGAAACCACAGTGCTGATGAAGGCCACAAAACTTTTTGACAAAAACCAACTGCGCAGTGTTGTTAACAAGAATGTCGCACACATTTTTTTTTTTCAACTGCATAAAATCACCTATCACAGTCACCCTTTCTAACAAGTTTGGTAATCACCTGCACACAGTGCTTTTTAAGGACTTGTATACAGACGAAAGCTTTCAAACTGAAGGAGACTATTCTCTTTGATTACTTGATGCTGTGAATTAAACAGTTATGTACATATGAAAGGAAAAATAGTATTAAAAAAATCTTTGCAACATACTCACTGATAGCAAACCCTGTTAACATATTTGCAAGCATGATAGATGTAAAAAGCAGATAACGGCATATGAAAAGATGATAATTTCCAAAGAAGCATCAGATTTCCTCTTGTTTGAGAGTGTGTATACAAACCAACACGAATGCTGGGGAAAAAGACCATGGATAGTAGCTGCAGAGCTCATAATACTGTAATCGAAATTTGAAGCCTACTTCATTATTACCTAACTCATCTATGGCGTGAATTGCACCGTCCAAAAAAAAAATTAAATTAAACTTCACAAAATGCAAAAATTCTTTATTTATCCCAAAGCTAACAAGTACAGAAAAACCAAACAAACAAAGAAGATGCAAATGAAACCAGTGCCAGCATTTTCGTATTATCTTAAACAGAACATGAAATCACCAGATGAGACATGCGGAAAACAGAAAAGGAACAGAGCACTTTAACTTATCAAGCAGCAGCAGAAATCAACAACAAAAGCTACTTTCTTATGTGAATGTCATGCATCCATCTTTAGGGGTTTTGTGACACTCTGAAGCTCTGTATATTCTAGGAATCAAACCACCCCACCACACCTCAGCAGAAAAACTGATGGTACTGGAGGGTAAGGATGGGGGTAGTGTGAAAAAAATCCCCATTCCATTCATATTTTCCCCCCGCAGTACAGCTCTTCTGCACTGAATTAATCACAAAAATACACTTAGACAGGGCTTTCTACTCCCCTTTGATTCAACCATCAGAGTTCACAAGTGTTTCCGATTACTTCTTCAACCAATTATCAATCATTTTTCTTCCACCATCTGTTTTTTTTTCCTTTACTTTTTTTTTTCTTTAGCAAAAACTGTTGATCAGCAGGCAAGTACGATTGATCACAAACGCAGAAATTTACTAAAAGACCAAGTACTGGCATGTTGCTCATGCAGCACTGCAGTGCATACTTATGTATTTTTCACAGCCTCACAGTACACATCACACAACAGATTTTAAGTAGTTTAACATGTTCGCAGCCTACGGCAATTCATTTCACAGCACATCACAGGATTAATCGATCAATATCACAACTAAATGCTCTGCTACACAAGCAACTTCAATCTTACTGTTCAGAGGAACTTTCAGGACCTGACAACAAATGAAGACCCTGCATCACTGCAGCACGATGTAAAAAAAAAGAAGATTGATGGCGTCTTCTTTTGACCTGTCCATTGCAATTACATTTTAGGTAACACTACAACTGCCATGAAGCGGGAAAAAAAAGTTTTTAAAAAAAAGTAACACTGCCTCTGCATGACTGCCGTACCTTGTGAAATGAGAAATCTATTCATCTCTCTAAATTTCAGCTGCACTCCTTCCCACATTCTCTGATGATTTCACAATCGCAGTGTGAGCTGTATTCTCAGATTATCATGACTGCACTGACCCCTTGAGATACTACTGTCCACCTGTCCATCACCTCCACCTTCCCAACTATATGGCTCAAACAGCAGAAGTGACATTGTCATTTTCCTTTGTGGTCACTTCATGAACTAAAAGAGAAATTACAATTTGTGCACAATTCATTTGTTTCTGTGAAAAAAATGTATCTCACTGAACTGTCATTTTTTTTCGGGTGGGTGGGACGGGGGGATGGGTCAGCGGGAGAGGGGGTCAATAACAGGGGTATGATTTGGGGGGGGGGGGGGGGGGGGGGGGGTGGAAGGGCAGTGGTTAGTGGCTAGCTTCAGTGTTAGTACATCCCAGCTGACCAAAAGGGATCCTGTCAGGGCCAGCACCACAGAGAAGAAAAGAAAATCCTGTCCTATGAAGCATCACACTGGACACAACAAAATGTTTAAACCAATCATAACAGCTGAGCTACTGTTTTCCTTGAAGTGGATAAGTCTGGCAATCCTATGAGCAACAGCTGTTCCACTTGCCCCTAAATGAAAAAAAAAAAAAAAAAAAAAAAAAATCACTTTACATGCCACATTCAATTAAAAAAAGAGTTGTTTTCAACAAAGACTGACGGTATTAAGCTCTTGGCTGCCCTTATACATAACACATATAAAACAGCTTTGTTATTCTCAGATGCCTCGGTACATATACCACACCTCAGGTGACCTGCCAGTCTGCTCATCAGAATTTCTCAAACTAATGGTGGGAGTGATCTGGCACTCTTCAGTCAACTGGCCGCGCCGTTTGTATCAATTATTCACCACCAATGAGAACCCACCTGCAGTGTGAGGGGATTCTGTTGGTAGTCGAGTCCCCTGCCCTTCCCTCGTCAGCCGTGACAAAACACTGACTATAACCCAGAGGTTGTCTGGTGAATGATCTTTGTAACTCTCACACACAGGTGACATGGGTATTTCTAATGGTTTTGCCAAGTTTACTGACAGTAAACCGACACAGTCAGTGGGCGTTCATTTGAACTGGTGTGAGGGGAGAAGGGTGGTCATATATGAGTGGTCACGCCACAAGCAGGGGGCATGGCGCAACTATTTTGTAAACTCAGTGGGTATATGGAAGGTAAAACACTTGAATCCTGTTGATCACCGTCTCAATTTTGTCTAAAAAGTATATGGAGTGGTTGGTTTTACGTTGTCTGTGAGCTGTTTACACAGCAGAAGGGTCAAACAGAAATTCAGTCTGTGCTCTGGAACACAGGAATATCAAAGGGCAACACCTCCCAGCAGTCAATGAGTTTATTTACTATTTGCTTCACTCTCTAATAAAAATCGGGTTGCATCCAATATAAATTACAAAAAGGCCGATGCTTATTCCTGCAAATATAACAATAGTGTGGTATCACCTACAAGTTTGATTTTTTTTTAAAGTATCCTCTTCCTACTTTCTTTTCCTTCAGGGAGAGAGAGTGAGGGAAAATAGAATAATCTTACTCAGCATCTTAAAATCTCTACCACAAAATTAATATTTCCAATTCTAATTCCACTTTTTCAATTACTATTTCTCCATGTTCTCTCCCACGACATAAAATCCACTCTGTTAAAACTGCTATTTTGTTATAGAAGTTGTTCATCATCTCTTTTCCATTTCTGTATCAACTGTCAACTCTGAGCAAAGAAAAAAAAATCCAGATATGGTCACTCATTTCAAAGCCATTCCTATCAAAATATATCATCTACACACACACAAAAAAAAAAGAGCTCTAGAGATGACATCTATTCCATGCATGCATCATATACAATAATTTGCATATAATCCAATTTAAACGGTGATGTCTTTTTTTCCCTTTGCAGAAGCTTACATAACAACTAAATTCTTCCAGGTGTCCTTAGACGACCATTCACAGAAATGCGCAAATCTGATGTCCAATACATGTATAGGGAAATAAGTGCTGCCAATCAATAGAAAAGCATATAAAGGGACAGCATTTTTATTATCTGAATACTTTTACTTTTCAGTTTCTCTAGAAAACAGGAAGGAGCATTGCACCAAAAGTAACTGCCATGTCCGACAAAAAAATGAGACGGGAGAACCAGAGGTGGAAAAGACATTTTTGAACAAGAAGTGAGGATGACAAATGTATGAAACAAACATTCCAAAATTAAGTTCCACCTCCAACCTTCAATAAACAGGGGGGGGGGGGGGGGGGGGGGGGGACAACCACTTCACGTAGATATGCAACACAATCCAGTCAGTTTCTTCATTCCCAGAAATCACAAATACAAAAACAATCTTCAACATTCATGGATGTGTATGGAAACTGTCTCTTACCACAGGTTTGCCCCCACTTCCGCCACCCCTTCCTCCAACCCTCCTGCTCCCATCCCCTCCCAACAGTGTAAAGTTTCCAAAGCAACTGGCATAGAGGCATAGACGTCACATTCAGGACAAAATAATTCCTTTCACCTTATTTCTTCTCCTTTTTTTATGGTCTTAGTTTTCCAATTTTAGTGACAATGAAGCCCTTTCCAGTTCAGATCATCTACACCCATGTGTTCTTTTTCAGTATTTTGTTGCTTTTGCTCAGCACTATCAGCAACTTACATAAGTCTTACGCCGACATCTAGCCAAATCTAACTCTCTCAGACTTTTCAGTGACTGGAAAGCTCATGCGTTTAAAATGATTTCCTGTTTTCCCTGACCTAAGCAGGTTTCCCTCTGTGTGTGAGTGTGTGTGTGTGTGTGTGTGTGTATTTATGTGTGTGTGTGTGTGTGTGTGTGTGTGTGTGTGTGTGTGTGTGTGTGTGTGTGTGTGTGTGTGTGTGTGTGTGTGTGAGACAGAGAGAGAGAGAGAATTTGTGCATTTATTCACAGAGCAATTCAACAGTGTCCAGGCTTGCTAGTATTCATACGCATTCATCAGTTCATCAGAAGAGCAGCAATTGCTCAAGCAAGTCACAGCTACGCCAAACTTGTACAGCCAACATTTGAGCAAGATGAAACTTGAGGAACCAGCAATACAAAATAAACACTTACAGCAAAAGAATCTAGAGGCATGCAAAATCTTACAGCACAAGTACCAGGTAACTATGGATGGGACGATTAATGCTAGCAGCAAACTTAACCCTTTTTTTCTCTTACATATATTTTTCACTCTCTCTATGTACAACTTTCTTCTGTTGACAACAGAATATGTTGCGGTTTTTTTCTTTTCAAAGTTTATGTACAAAGAGTAAAATCAGCACAATTTACAAATAATCCAAACATGAAAAGTTCAGCATGATCGTTTCCCTGAAATCAGTAGCTACCATCCCTATTTCTCTTAAAGAATGTATCAAGATCAATAACTTCTCACACACTCTGATGTCCAAATTGTCAGAATTATTTGCCCTGGGTAGACAGACAACAGTGCATTTCCTTTGTCTAAAACAGCTGTCGCAGCTCAAAGGGGAAACTATATAGACAGAATGGCACAATACTGTACACAATTTGTTAAAAAAGCGCACTTACACATTCACTGCAACCATGAATTAATTCTTTATCACCAAATAAATAAAACATCTAGAGCATCGCAAGTCAAAGAAAGAAACATGGCTACCTTTACTTTGTTACGTTTTTTTTCTTCGAAAGGCATTTGCTTGCTGTCATATTCCTAAACTGCATTCATACAAAGCTTGTTTCTGCACAGCCAGCTGCGCAGTCCAAATGTACATACAAGTTTCCTGTAAGTCACTGACTATGGTGAAGTACATTTGTATGCAGTCCAGCCCATACAGCACAGGTGTACACAGTCCAACCAATACAATCAATGCTAAGACCATCTGAGATGCACTGGATGGCAATGGACTATATGAGTGCAGTAAAAAAAAAAAAAGCAGCCAATGTCTGCTGCAGTGAATGCTAAACTCACTGTTACCATGTTCAGTGCATGATTTTCAGCATCACAATTGTTTAAAATAACCCCTCCCCTGCTCTTCCCGTCTGTTCCCCTCCTTCGGTCTCTCTCTGTCCTCCTGTTTGTGTTTCTGCACTGTACTCATTTCTCAACTAACTTACAGAATGTATGTGCATCTATACTTGAAAGACGTTACACTGCCTCTGTGACAAAACATTACTACTTCTGACTTTTTGTGTTCCCGCTTGAACACAACCAACAGCAGAATTTTCAACACTTTTTGCGCGTTTTAAAGATTACTATACTTTAAGCTCTAAAAGGCCTGGGAACATAACAAATAGATTGTCCTTGTTCATTTACTTTCTTTTCTGTGACAAACCATGATGGAAGCACTGGCTGAATGGTTAGAGGGATGAATTTAAATATCAAAAGTTGTAGGATAGCAGCATCTGGTGCCTTGAAGCTTTAGAATTTAATTTCTTTCAGGCTGGAACCTGCAAACCTGCTTTTGATTTCACCCTCTCGGGATGTTTAAGTATACTGGAGAAGAACAATATGCATACACATGAAAGATTCCATCATCAACATCTGCTTTTAGTAGGTTAAAATGAACTTAACCAGCATGTAACATCCCTTGCAACTGGACTATGATAGTGGTGATGTTCAAAAAATTTTCCATCTGAACTTTTTCTTCTCTTGATCAGCATACAGTATTACATAGAGCTGGATTTAAACATTACAGCATATATACAATTATATTTCTAACAAATGGAATACAAAATTTTACCGATTCATCAACACAGATTTTCAATAGCTTCAAGCCTTTCTTCCCTGTTGGATTTGTGCTGGAATTTCTTTGAACAAAGGTAGCTACATGCTGCACCATTCACTTCATCATTTTTTTACACTCCCCAATTGTGTTCATCCACAGGCCACAACTGCCATTCAGATTGTCAATTTTGTCCAACCATTCTTTTCTCCATTTGTTTTTCCAGTTATTGTTGAAGACCTTTTTTCATCCTTAAAAATGAATTGTACCTTCACGTTGAATATAGTGTCAACAACAGGACAAAGACACTTGAAGAGTGGCGGTGAGTTAAATTGATCAAATTCAAGATGGTAGCTTCAATTCTTGGAAATGCAATGTTAAGTATGGATTTGACCAGCACTTTCAAGTCCTCCTCCCACCCACCACCCTCTGTCCCCCACCCCCACCAGTAATTTCCTTGTGGAATCATTACAACAACAAAAAAGGCCAATCCCTACCCTCCCTTCTATATGGATTTCCGCCTCAATGCAGAAGAATAATATCCTCACTATGGTCTCAGCGGCAAGATAAAAAATTAAAAAAAATCAGAAAAAATTCACTTACAGTTAACGTCACGCAATGAAAAATTGCATTCTCAATACAGAGAAAGATTTAAATTAAAAACAGAATATCATTTGCTGAAATCTGTCCTATGATACTAACAAACATCATACGAGTGTAAATGTTAATATGGTCTGAACAATGTTCCTTTTGTTTTGTTTTGTTGTTGTTGTTGCTTTTTACACTCTGAACAATGTTGTATAGAGAACTCTAATGCAATGGTTCACCTGACTTCACCCTAACCTGTCAGAGCATGAATTCTATCTTTATAATGACACTGTAACAATTGTAGAGGACTCCTTATCACCCAAGCCTGAATAATCAATCAGTTGTAGGTATTCGGCTATTTCTCCTCTCCTTGGTTCAAAAGTACATGCTCTCATATTACAGTTCAATGCCTTTAAACACTACATCACTAAAATGGGCACACAGCACGTCATAACTATGTAAGCAGTCATAAAAGAGAACCCCATTTTGAAATATAAAGAAGCAAGAAAGAAAACTTGTCATTTCCCTTACAAAATTAAAATAACGATTAAAACAACAGAAAAATAAAATGCACCAAAAATAAAAAATTCACACTCAATTTCCTCAACACCCCATGTAAAAAAAAAAATAAATAAAAAATAAAAAATCCACAAAGCTTGTAATCATGCTTTAGTTACAAAGCCTAACTTCCTCTCTCTTGCACTTCCTCAGATGCAACACACAGTGTGAGGAACTTCTGGCCTTGAAAACATGATCTGTCATGAAGTTCATGAGTGTTCCTGTGAAGAAGCGCTACTGCTGCAGAGGAAACCACCCTCTTGGAAAAAACAATGCTTTGTCATCTGATCACTGAACAGCTTTCCGAGACAGGCGGAGGTGGCTAATGGACATCAGGCGCCTGGGGGAAAACAGCAAGGCCGTGGAGGGACGGGGACAGGATCCGACGGCAGAGGGGAGAGGGATAAGGAGTCGGCCAGGAAAGGAGGCACACAAACTGACAGACAGGACTAGGATGGAAGAGCCGGGGCAGAAAACTATGGGGACTTCAGAGGCCTTCAGTGTTGTTGTTGCGGCATCATCATGCTGGGGTCAGGCAAGGGAACAAAGTTGACCACCTCCTCGAACACCAGTTCTGTGAACAAAAGGCATCTCAAGAATTCACATCATGGATCTTTCTCATGAACAAATTTGACAATGAAAGACCTCTTTTTTTCAAACCATCACTCAACCCCCTATCCTCTTCCACCCTCCTTCCCCTCAGATCATTTCATTTGCACAATAATCTATGTCTGATTTCTACACAATCATGTCAAAGAACTTGAAATTTTCACTCACCAAAACAAACTAATCATTATGCAAAGAAAAATAATTCAAAACTGGAAAACTTCCAATGAATCCACAAACTTTCAAAGCATAGTGCAGAACAATCCATAAATTTTCTAAGCACTTGCAAGAACAGCTGAAACTGTCAATGCATGAAGCTTTTTTTCCCCTGGAAAGAAAAAAAAATTAATGAACAATGTACACAGCTTCAGATTCACACATAATGCATGAAGGAAAAACACAAAACAAACAATATAATCCTGTAGTGATTTCTTCAGTCTCTGATATGATGCCCGTTTCTTTTTCCTTAGAGGAAAAAAAAAGTCACTGGGCAACATAAACAGCAGTAGACTGATTCACAATGCATCTAGGGAAATGTTGCTGCCTCCTCAGAGGAAAAAAAAAAGTAACTGGGCAACGTAAACAGCAGTAGACTGATACACAATGCATGTAGAAAAACATGAAACAAACAACATAATCCAACAGAAACTTCTTCAGCCTGCCGATATGATGGTTGCTGGAATCAAGGTTAAAAATTTTGGAAGTTCTACAACAATTATTGTTCTATCCCTCCCCCTCCCTGACAGCCACCCCCTCCCTCCTCCTCCCCCCCCCCCCTCCCCAAATGCAATGGGTTCTTTGCCAAACTGAAAGAAAGCAAAGTGAACCTACTTTTCCACTCTGGTATAGTCAGCTCATAGTTCTCAAAAGACTGGTCGTAGGGCTCTGCGGTGGGCTCATCCTGTGGGTCAGCATACTGCCCCAGGTAAGGGTGGGCCAAGGCTTCTGTGGCAGAGATGCGGCGATCCGTATCCAGATCCAGCATACGCTCCAGCAAATCTATAGCTGTATGTAGAAAAACATTTGTAATGTGAGCTTGCTGTTGCTGCTTGTTTTGCTTCTTTTATAGCCTTAATTTTACCGCAAGTGCATACAGAAAAGATACACGAGCTTGCTGTTTCTGCTTGCTTTGTTTCATTCATAGCCTTAATTTTACCAAGCGATGTTGTGTGTTCAGAGAAAAACATACAAAACGAAGTCTGAAATCATATTAAAGGTCATCCATCTCCTTTTCTCCAGTTTAAGTTTCCTCTCTTAGGAAAAAGACTACCAACTGTCCGCATTCTCATCATCCTCTCCTGTTAACTTACACTGTTTACTTACAAACCGACTATAAATTATATGAAACGTGTTCTCAGCAATAGAGAATAGCATTGCTACTGCTGTCTGTGCATCCACAAGGACACTGCGGCTGACAGCAGAGGAATACTTGGCAATTATCTTGTCTCCAAGTATCCCTGTACATGTAAAGTACATCTGTATTTCTCTTATTCATATTTCTCTTAGATGCTGACATGCTTTATGCAATCTGCTATCTGCGTATCTTAATAATACTTAATCACAACGTCATGTCTTGATCCCGACCATGACAAAAATTCAGCTTCATACTTCACTCCCTTGGCACTATCAAGTTTCTTATCTGTGACCTTCAAATTGCTAGCCTTGTGATCACTTGAACACACAAACTGAACATAGCCGTTTTATCAACCTTTACAGCTGCTTTATAAGAAATTTGTAGCACCCTGCATCCTACATCTGGTAGAATAATGCCACAGATCCAAGGATGAAAGAAGCAGGATTGTCCTGAAAGAACAATGAACATTAATTAGCACAACTACTTATACTTTTTTGCTGTATTATCAAGCACACGAAGCGAACTATACATGGCAACACATCATTCACCTCAGAGTACAATATGTGAAATTTAACTCTACAAATTACTGTTTGATGGTGCATTAGCCACAAAAAATTTGGCCTAGCAGAGCAACTGCCGTTGAATGCTATGGTCTCACATGGTAAAGTATATGACGCCAAAGAGTGGTTGGAAGCTGAATGTGTTTTAAGCTGTGGGGATTGGTAAGCTGTCCAAGATGTCAGTGATTCACTGACTTGGTTGACCTTCACAATGGAGTGATCAAAATCTGTAAAAATGGCCAACAAAGTGAAGAATAACAAATAATACAGAAAAAAATGTAGAAGTTGGCACCCCCGAGAGTGACAACATGTGGATACATACCTTACCTACATTTTATACAGGAAACACGGACAAATGACAAGGTCAATATCAAGTTGATGTGTGTGCTGCAAACACACTTTCTCCTTGCAGTTATCACATGCCATACAAAACTGACGCACATCTCACCCAGCCTGTATTTTAACATTACACAAAAGTCTAAGACCTTCCTACATGATTTATTGGAGAGTGGATATGGTTATGGCACTTTTGAAGGAGTTCTAGACGGACAATGTGAAGGAAGGACCTAACAGAACATCTTCACAGCCATATCCCCTCCACAATCTTTCCATCAGATGACGTAAAAACAATGAAGAATTACCTTGAATTTTCAAGAATGTTCACGAACACACTAATGGAAAATGCTTCCTTGACGACTGTGCACAAATGAAAGTTTCCCCTGTTCCACCCATGTTGTAAACATGGCTACCATTCACTGCGTTTTCCATAATGGTCTGGTGGCACCGATTTTTTCCTCCCTCCTGGCAAGATGTCTCACACATTCTGATTTGTTCGATACAGCTATTGATCTTGTCAGCGCTTTCTCTTACTATCTGCTCACTTTCGTCTCTTCTGTAGCTGGTTATGGCCGTACGTGCATGTGCACAGTGTTTGAGTTACAACTTCTGAGATACAACTTTGCATTTGTAGTCCGGTTTGTCCACCTGTCCAAAAAAAAGAAAGTGTACCTTTTTTTGTTTTTGCTTGTTTGTTGTTGTTGTTTTTTTTAATCCAGTAACACTTGATCTGCAACTGTAACCTCTGCAACTTGCAAAAATGTTCACACATTTTTCTGTAACAAATATCAGTATTCTGTGACATTAGGGATGTCTACTTCTGCCCTGTCATGTATCTCTAGCTGAAGACATGAGAGAAGTGGAGACCCAAAACTGCTAAGAGCACACCAGAGCACCCCTACAAGCTGATGTCATGGGCCAATGAGGACGGTATTGTTGAGCCCTGGATATTACCTTCAGGGGATGCGGTGAGAAAAATCTGCTTGAAGTCCCTTTTCCTCATGATTGGCATGGAGCGAATGAACTTCTTGGCCTTTTGACAAAGATTATACCACAAACATGGCTGTTTACAACAATCTCCATAGCAAATAAAGAGCATGTTTCTTTACTTGACACACAACAAGTTATGATAATGTTTAACCAGAAATTAAAAAAAAAATATTCAGCTCATGCGCTAGACTACCCAGTCACCGAGGCACAGTGACTATCACAGGCTGCATCAGGAAGGTCAAAGTTTGAACCCAGCAGACCACATACATCACAAGAGATTCATCAAGAGTTGTTCAGCAAGTTATGGTCAGTCAAGTGTCAGCAACTGTATGGGAGCATGTGTGAGATCGCTCACATGTCACAACCAATTTTGAAGGTGTCCATTGTGATGATGCTTTGCAGTATAAAGTTAATTTTAGAGCATCCTACAACTTCTTTGTTCATCTCATATAGAAGTACACACATGTACATGGAGATTCATGCACACACCTGCACACACACATTCTGAGCATGCTAAGCCAGACCTGTTAACCCTGAAATCACAATTGGTGTGTTTTTCGACTAAAATAAGTGTATTTTCAACACAATGCGAGTATAAATCTTCCAAATTTTCGTAAAAGAGGGAAAAAGTGTGTGTGTGTGTGTGTGTGTGTGTGTGTGTGTGTGTGTGTGTGTGTGTGTGTGCAGGCATGAATTTCCTGATTTTCATCTACTATCACACAATAGAAGAGAAGAAAACAAGATCTTCCAGTAACTACAGTTGAAATAGTTTCTCATTTACAAATTACTTTCAAACCTGATTCATCAGCATACATCTGCACAAATATGTGCTCTCTCGCTAATTTTTTTCATAGTTCAAGGTCTGTAGTCCATGCTATAGTCCCAATGTATCAGCATGCTGTCAAAGGCTCAGACACAGCCAAACGCGACTTCAGTTAGTCATATTCACCATATATTCGCCAAACGTGTACAAAATACTGGGAAATCTTATGGATAAACAGGACTGCTAAGCATATCAACTTACATCTTCACTTGAGATTTTGTCGAAAAGACGATCATCTGGTGACCCAACCAGCTGCAATATCCTTGTCAACTGATCAATATCTTTGAAAGTCAAGGCTTTTTGTCATCAAAACACCACATAATAAAACAGCTGAATAGTACTGAAGTCAGATGATGAAATACATTGGTTCTAAAATCAAACTACCTTCTGTCGTCCCCCCCCCCCCCCCCCCCCCCCCCCCTTTAAAAAAGCGAAGAACTAAAAATGAAATTTTCATATAAATGTATTCTGACTCAAGTTTCTTAGATTTTTCTCATTCTGACTTACATTTCTTAAATTTTTCTCAAAATGTACAACAATGTCAATTGTTCAGATCTTAAAGAGCATGACAAGCCGTCAAAAGGGTAGTGACTGTACATGTGCAAGTTATACATATACAAGTGCACGCACGCGCACAAGCACACACTCACTCACACAAAGTTTATATATATATATATATTATATATTATATAAAAGGATACGGTCTGTTCCAGGAAAGAGAGGTTTCATAGTCATCATCTCGGCCATGATGCATCCAACAGACCAGATATCCACTGGAACAGACACACTTTATATGTCACATCACTCATTGTTGTTCAGGCGTTACACACAAATCAAAGACACACATACATATAAAAAAAAAAAATAAATAACTGTGCTATTTCTTCTTTGTTTATAGTACAGCATTTTACCCAGAACTTTAATTCCAAAAAATCTAATACTGACTGATTTCGCAATCTTCCATCCACACTTCAAGTTTGACAGTTCATTCACTTGTAAAAACTGAAAGTTCCATACACTGATCACTAACTTCACTGTTTCGGAAAAAAAAAAAACGGAAAAAAAAATTGGGAAGACTGGCTGACACAGCTGAAGTCAGGCACTGTGATCACCACAGTAAAAATCTTAAATATGATTCAAACCCCACGATCAGCTAGTGATAGAAGTGACCAGAACAAATAAAAACAGCGCATGGGGAACAGTAAAGAGAAGTTATCGCCTGACCAGACCTAGCTCTCCGTTCTCTTCTCCAGCACACACCCAACGACCCCTTTCCGTTTCCCACAGAAAAGCCCATTTGCACATGTGCTCGGTTCATTTCAAGACAAGTCTACAAACAGCTTCAAATACCATAATTGACTTTATAAAGTGCCTCAGTTCTTATATCTTGTTTACCCACCTATAAATGAAACGCAAGACAATTTCTTTCTTTTCTTTCTGCATACGCAGGCTGATACTCCTGCAGGCAGTGGAGTTTTGTGCGTATGACCATTTTAAATCCCGCTATTAAGGCAGCCATACTCCATCTTCGGGGAAAGAGAATGCTATACGTAATGTGTCATCCATACCAACGGCCAAACTGGCCTTTCTTCCGAAAGTTGGTGATGGGATTTTATGTGCGTGCAAGATGTTGTGCGTGCATTCACACACGGAACCTCGGTTTATAGTCTCATTCGAAGGACTGTGTGGGGAATGGAGTCAGAACCAATGTTAACTCCGAGGGAAAAAACCCCCCTGTACCGAAATTTAAAACCCGCAACCCCAGGATCACAAGTCCAGCGCTCTACCAACTGAGCTATTCCGGCCCCCAATGCAAGACAATGAAGCCAACATCATCACACCCACCTAAGAGACAGTATGCGGTCACTATAAATCTAAGTGTAAAATGTTGTGCGGCATTTTCAGTGTTCACCTCCCCGCTCTTGGAAATCAGAGGTCTACAGGTTAAACGAGACGCTGACTGCTATCAGAAAAAAAAAAAAAAAAAAGAGAGACAGCAAGACAGCAATGACTCTTACCAGTGTTGTTATACTTCATCCAGTTCAACATGATCTCTGGTGCCCTGTACCACCGTGTGGCCACATAGCCTGTCATCTCGTCCTCTGCATGTCGTGCCAATCCAAAATCCAGAATCTGGCACAGACAGACACATCAATTTATTCTTGCATCGCAGGTTCTTTCATAAATGACTGTAATGTACTTGTACTTGAAAGAAGTCCAGTCTAAGGACTGATCTCCAGCATCAGCATAACAGTGAGCAGTTCCAACAAAATGATATATGCAAGTAGCATTTCTAATGAATTGATTTATACAGAGTGAAACATATCAAACTTCAGTGGTTTTGCTAAGGCTGGTGAAGAAAGCACATGTTGTCCCAAACTGATGCCCACCACTTCCTGTTGCCTGTAGCAAAACTCTTGCCTACCTGGCTTATCTATCAACTGGTGGGAGGTGGCTACATTTTGTCTCCTAAGATTTTAGTAATGAGACCAAAACAAAACAAAATGATTTTGATTTTTTTTTTTTCGCGACATGCCGTGTGATAGTGACAGCAACTCAATCACGACGAGCCATTATATGGTGACGGCAACACTACTGTACTCTCAGGACATGCTGTGCCTCCGTTATGGCGGCAACGCTACTGAACTCTCAGGACGTGCTGTGCCTCCGTTATGGCATAACTATAAAAAAAATCCCCGTTTTCTCTTCTCTGGTTTGAGGGAGGCCGCTGCCCTAAATATTCATAACAGGGTTCTAGTCACTGGAAGGGCAAGTTTACATGCACAAACAATGACCTTTGTGACCCAGAGAACAAAGAGAACCATCTGGCACTGGGAATTTCTGCAAAAGGCACATGTAGAATTTCCTGCCTCGCCAACATGTCGGTCAGAAGAAGAATTACATGAGGTATTAGATTGGTTCAGCAAAGTGGTTCAGAGGATGAGGGGGTAAAGGTGTACAAGTCTATCAAAAACGATCTCAGCTTGATTTATCTGCTCTGTGTTTAAAAGTTTAAACAGTTTAAAATGTTGTATCCTCTGAAGCCAAAACAGTAGAGAATGTGCAATGATTTATTTTAATTTTTTATATTGTTTTTCACTTGGATTACACATATTGAATACCTCAGGCTTTCTCCACATCTATTCACAGTAACAGTGAAATTTTATGCCCCTTTTCTTCCTCATTTGCTGTTGTCATATTAACCAAACAAACGGAAAACAAGCTTGTGTTCTCCTACGCTTTAGTTATGCTGTTTCCGTAACTGTAGTGTTGCTATTTTACCCAAAACATATTTAAGTCTATGCTCAATGCAAAGTTTGCGTTTTACCATTTCTGTTGATACATAACAATTGCTTGTTATGTTTATATTAGGGGATGTTAAACAAAATTTAAAAAGTGCAAAACCTGCGCATCTGCAACAGTTGTAAGCACATGTGGTGCATGCGGCTGCTGGGAAGTGATGGTGGTCTACCGCGTCCCGTTGCAAAAGTATTAAAACAAAACACAAAACAAACAGAGAACACCCAACAAGAAAAACTCCTGACAGGGAAAGGACATCCACAGTCACAGTTAGCCAACTCGGGCAGGACCCCCTCCCCCCCCCCCCCCACCCCTCTTTTTTTTTTCAGTGACTTCAACCCCATTCCAATCAGTTCTATCCAACTAAAAACTCATGAGTGCCAAAAAAAAAGAAAAGAAAAAAGTACAATGTCCGTGCAAAACCTATGGAATCAGTTCATAACAGGCTAGCAGAATCTGTTATTCTGTTTAATGGGAACATCAAATCAAAACAGGAAAAATCACCCTCAGTTCACAATCTTCATTAACAGCAATATTGCTTGGCTTTAGATCCTGCAACAATGGAAGAAAAAAAACATGGATTTTCATGTAACTTCACTCAATTCATGACAAAGCCTTCAGTTCTGATCCTGAATTACCTTATGACATACTTTGTTCACCCACTACCTATACTGTGTGAGAAAAAAACTGTGAGAAGTTCCCCACATGTAGGGCATGGCTTGATGGAAGGAAGCCAGCCCATGCCACTCCTTCTGCTGCCTTTCATATTCCCTGCACTGAATCAGGATTTCATTTACCAATGAGTGGACAGACAGCGTCTTCAAGCTAAAAAAAAAAAAAAGCTGACCCTGCGTGTGGTTTGAATTCACGAAATGTCAGCTCCTCAGACAAACACTCTGACCCTTTGAATACATGCCCCTCTATCGGATACTTAACTTCTTTAAGTATTGATAAACTAACGATCAGTACTGATTCTGCTACAAACACTGAGCATCAATGAAGAAAAGGTCACTTCTGATTCCACTACAGATATTCAGCTTCAATAAGGTGGTGATTACTTCTAATTCTACTAAAAGCAGTGTGCATAAATGAAATAGTGACCAGTCCTAATTCAACTGCAGACACCGAACATCAATGAAGCAGTGATCATTTCTTATTCTACTCTATACATTGTGCATAAATGAAGCAGTGACCAACCCTATTCTTCTGTAGACACTGAGCATCAATCAATCAGTGACCAGTTCTGATTCTACTGCAGACACTCAGCATCAATGTAGTGGTGATGACTTCTGATTCTACTACAGACATTCAGCATCAATGCAGTGGTGATGACTTCTGATTCTGCGACAGACATTCAGCATCAATGCAGTGATGACTTCTGATTCTACTACAGACATTCAGCATTAATGCAGTGATGACTTCTGATTCTACTACAGACATTCAGCATCAATGCAGTGGTGACTTCTGATTCTACTACAGACATTCAGCATTAATGCAGTGATGACTTCTGATTCTACTACAGACATTCAGCATTACTGCAGTGGTGATGACTTCTGATTCTATTACAGACATTCAGCATTAATGCAGTGGTGATGACTTCTGATTCTACCACAGACATTCAGCATTAATGCAGTGGTGATGACTTCTGATTCTATTACAGACATTCAGCATTAATGCAGTGGTGATGACTTCTGATTCTACCAGACATTCAGCATTAATGCAGTGGTGATGACTTCTGATTCTATTACAGACATTCAGCATTAATGCAGTGGTGATGACTTCTGATTCTACGACAGACATTCAGCATCAATGCTGTGATGACTTCTGATTCTACAACAGACATTCAGCATTAATGCAGTGGTGATGACTTCTGATTCTATTACAGACATTCAGCATCAATGCAGTGGTGATGACTTCTGATTCTACCACAGACATTCAGCATCAATGCAGTGATGACTTCTGATTCTACTACAGACATTCAGCATTAATGCAGTGATGACTTCTGATTCTACTACAGACATTCAGCATCAATGCAGTGATGACTTCTGATTCTACTACAGACATTCAGCATCAATGCAGTGATGACTTCTGATTCTACTACAGACATTCAGCATTAATGCAGTGATGACTTCTGATTCTACTACAGACATTCAGCATCAATGCAGTGATGACTTCTGATTCTACGACAGACATTCAGCATCAATGCAGTGATGACTTCTGATTCTACTACAGACATTCAGCATTAATGCAGTGGTGATGACTTCTGATTCTATTACAGACATTCAGCATCAATGCAGTAGTGATGACTTCTGATTCTACCACAGACATTCAGCATCAATGCAGTAGAGGTCAAATTGATTTTGCTATAATATCCAGCATCAAGCAGTTGCTATCACTTCTGACTGTACTATTGACATTAAGCATCAATGAATATCTGAGAAGGATACTGGAGTTTATAGTAAAAAATATGATAAACTCTTTCCATATGAATATGAACAGAATTTATAACAAAAATCTCTGTATTAACAAGGTTCTGGGATCATTTCTTTTAGTAGGTGATGACAACTATAAGAGTTAATACAAAAACAAAAACAAGCAACTGCAATCACAGTCAACAAAAATAGCTGAAGAACACACACACAAAAAAAATTTTTTACTTACTCTGTGAATGATGCCAGCTGAATGAATTACTGCAAAACAAAACCAAAAAATTAAACATCAAATACAAACAGATAATTTTAGATACATTTTGCACGGTACTGTTTTTATCACATTGCAGCGAGCAACATTTCTGAACAGGTTTTAAGGCAATTACTTCCATCTCTTCAGCGTACAATAATCACAAGACGGTCAAGCTCAAAGTCATAAGATTACCCTTTATATAATAATATAACTAAATACAAAGGAGATATGTAGTATGTCTCTAACGAATGAATATTGGATAACCAAACCAATAAAAGAAAATGTGATCTTACCAAACAGTAAAATTCAGGTATATGTCATTTCTGTATGCACAAAAAGAATTGTCACCTGCAGGTGACTGATTCAGAAATCAAAAGTACGAAGTGGAGTATTTTAACATTTTAGATGTAGCATTCCAAATGTAAGTATAGTACTCAAACATGATATCACGTACACAAGCTTTATGTCGACTGAAAAGACAGAAATGTTTAAAGTTATCATTTAGTTAAACTAAAAGAGGCAAAATGGCTAACAATAAAACCAACTGATAGGGCAGCATAACTTTGATCATTTAAAATGATTTTTCTTTTGTCCCCCCAGCCACTTTCTCTATACTCAACTTGGCCATTTGGGAAGGTAAGCCTGTAATCTAAAGACCTATGCTGCTTCTGTTCCCTTTAAGCCACAGCTAAGTCCATGAACAGGGTAGCAATCCCCCTAATAATGCAGGAAACACCCTTCAATAACAGACGGGGAAAAAAACAAGCAAACTACAGCTCTATTCAACTGTGCAAACACACACTTCAAACATACACTCAACAAGCAAGTCTAATACAGTATTACTACAGACAAAGAATAACTATAAGAAGAAAAAGAAAAGAGAGTGTGTATCAACATGTGTATGCATACATGTGTGTATGGTAAAAGTTGTACTATGTAGACAGGTGTTCACTGGTGGCAATGGTGATGAGGGCAAAGGGTGAACAGGGCATGGGTTTTATGATGTTCTCTTCACTGCAGCAGTCCTCTTTATCAAACATGCCCTCAAAGTTAATAACAAACTGAAGAATGTTGGGACACCAGAAAGGAACCATTTGGAGATCTGTTTGTCCTTTAAAGCCGAATCCCCACTCACCTTGAGTCCACGAAGTATCTGATAGACCAAGAACTGCACATGGTCATCGCTCAGTTGCTGTGTTTTGAAAATGTTGTTCAGGTCAGCTCCCATCAATGGGGTCACCATGTACCTGTGATAAACAAAAGTTATTCCAGTTAGGGATACACACAAAAAGAGATCTATAATAACCAAAAATTATTGAGATACACTGTATAGTTAAAATACAAATTTTGAGATTTCTTTAAAAAAAAAAAAACTGAGCTGTAAATGTTATTCTTCCTTGTCTTCGTTCTCTTTTGTTTTTAAAAATTCTGTCTTTAGGAATTCATTTATGTGTGCATGTGTGTACACAAAAATGCATGTTTGTGAGCTTTTTCTAATGTTCTGTATTTTTTTCATTCTGTTTAAATTTCAAACTTACCTCTTATGTACAGATGCATCTTAGGTATTGAACTAATGTTTCACTTCCGTGCGAACTTTAATTCAATGTGTGCAAGAAACCAAAAGGGTAGTTTATCATATTTCTGGTTTCAGATAGTAACAGTAATACAAGTACCATGTTAACACGCATAGCAACTGTCACAGTCTCTCATGCAAACACTGTGCATACTGATAAAACAAACAACAATGTCTAGAGATACTCACACGTCATTGAATTCCTCCAGCTTTTGATTTGGTGTGAAACAATCTAACAGATTAATGACCTGTGAAAGAACACATTTAACAAGGATTAAAATAAACAAACAAATCTGAAAATGTGGGGAAAGGGATTTATAAACACAAAAGCACACATCTTGAGTTTCAATTTTGTACAAAGTCACGTCCTGACACAACTGTTACATGTACACTAACTACAGTTTAAAAAAATCAGCAATTTCACTCCATCAAATTTGTTAAAAATGTATGTTCCTCTGCATATACCAATGACACTGACTACAGACTCTAAGAGGGAAGTTGCTTCATTCACACTGAGACAGCCATGTTTTGCTCTATCTGTTGCTGTGTAACCCTGATATCCAGTAAACACATTTCAGCCTTGCTCCCTCCCTCTCCTCCCAATAGCTAATACATGTACACTTTTTTAAACCATTGATTTAATCTAGTGTACATGCTTCCTAGTCATCCTCGCTCTTTCTTCCTACACAATTTCCACAAATTCAACAGACCAGTTCTCAACAGTCTATATGTTTTAAGAATGAGGTTTCTGTTTTTCAATACAAGTGAAGGTCTTTAATTTTGACATCAAAGGGTACTTTGTTTTAACCATCTCTAATATTCTCACCTACTTTCTTAAATTCTACCACTTACAAGAATGAATAAGTGCGTTCATGAGTGTCCGCATATGCATGCATGTGCCTGTGTGCATGTGACTAAAATGCATGTGTACATGTCTGCAAGTACTGAGCGTACTTTTTTATGTTGTGAAAAGAAGATACATTTTGAATGGATTAAACTGTATATTTCCCTGTGTTTTTCTTCCTTTTTTTTCTTTTAAATCATTAGCTGATTTCTCTATTTCTTTCTCTTCATGTTCTGAGTGTTCCGTTTCATTTACAGTCTTTTTTCTTTTTAATAGTAAAACTGCAAAACTATGAGCACCAGTATATACACATGCACACAGTTCTGTTCCTTTATATCATATTGTATTTTTCTTTTCTTTTGTTTTTCAATGAGGTTGTAGTGTCAACAGTATTGACTAAAACAGCATTTTGCCTTTAATAAAACACTAATACTTCTGTTCATCTTCTTATGCTGTTTCTCTTTTTACCAATCCTTCCCCCTTCCCATCACTGATCAGCTGAACTGTGGAAGCAGAAGATGGCGAGGAAAGATCAAAGTCCACATCTATAGAAAGCTCTCAAAAAAGTAGCAACACAACTTTTATCTGTCAGCTACAGCCTTGCTCCAGAAGTGTTCTGTGTACTGGTAGACACAACTTTCTCACATCACAACAGCCACCACCCCATTGTTTGCAAGTGTGTGTGTGTGTGTGTGTGTGTGTGTGTGTGTGTGTGTGTGTGTGTGTGTGTGTGTGTGTGTATGTGTGTGCGTGTGTAGAAGTGTGTGTGTGTGTGTCTGTGTGTGTGTATTTGTGTGTGCATGCGTGCTTGTGTGCGCGCTATCTTTCATCACAAAAAAATCAGCCATGAGCAATACAACTTTAATTGTCAATGTCAGCCACAGCCTTGCTCCAGAAGTGTTGTGTGTATTGGTTGTCCCAACTTTTACACATTACTACCACCATCAACCACACATCATCCATCTCTCTCTTGTATCCAAGTGTGTGCTTACGTGTGAGTATGTGTGTATGCATGCTTGCCTGCATGCATGCACATGCACATTGCATGCGTGCTTGCATGTGCCCACATGCATGTAAGAATCTCTCTTCATTGTGCTTTTCGTCTTTTGTTGATTATGGCAAAACACACATTGGTAAGTGACTCAGCAACAGTGCAGTATCTCCTCTGGTGGGTTGTCTCATGAAAACTTGATACTGACTGCTTCCTGAGGAATACCAGTCTTGGGGCTGCGACGGCACAAGCAGTGTACTGTAGACATGAAGCTAGAATGAGCAGCTTGGGCATGCTATGATTATTAGTCTCCAGGATACTTACGGGAGAAAGGAAGGTAGAGAAAATATATGTTCTTCTAGCGATGGATACATGTGCAACAATGATAAAACCCCATTTGAAAGGACTTCAAGAAGTGTTATTCACTCACTCAAAGCCCCACCGTACTTACATTTTCATGCTGCATATGCTTAAGCATTCGCAGCTCTCTGTAGGTTCTTTTGGCGTGGATGGCTGTCTGGAAAGGACGGGCCAGTTTCTTGATGGCCACCTTGGTGTCTGTCTGCTTATCATATGCTGACCTGAAAAAAAAAGAATTCAGACTCTTTCAGTTTGTTCAACAACAACAACAGAACCTGATCATTTCTTTAATTGTACCGAAATTTGAAGTATTTTATGCAGACCTTTAAAATCAATAGACATTTTTCTAAGTAAAATCATTCACCTTACTAATGAAGTGTTATCAAGAAAAAGGGTGTCCACTTAGTCAAATGAAGCAGTCACGACTTGAAAACAGCTGTTGATCGCACCCTACCCAAGTTCTGGTCAATACCTGACATAAATACAGTGCAAACTAAAACCACTCCTCAAACAGATAATCCATGGTAATACAACACCATCAGGTCTGAAAACAAGTAGTAACCAAAAAAGCTGAAAAAAATTCAGTGCTTGGGGTGGGAGGGGGTGTCCAGTATGGCCGAACTAGCCTTTTTGCTGGGTCAAAGGGGCAGTGTCCTTGCCTGGGGTAGGGGGCAGAGTGCAGGGCGTGTGTGTTTGGGACAGGGTGGGAACAGTGTCCCTTAAAGCTGCATTTTTTGCTTGTTTGCTTTTTTTCATAATTCATGAGCTGAAGGCCGGCATTTCCTGGAAACTGCTATTACAATTCCAACAACAAAAACCCAATGCTATAACAGTAAGCGTCCAGAGATCAAAGTAATTTTTTTTCCCAATCTTCAGCTATTATTATTATTTTTTTTTTTGAAACCCAATGCTAGAACAGTAAGCGTCCAGAGAT
Organism: Conus ventricosus; assembly: GCA_018398815.1. Classification (NCBI taxonomy): domain Eukaryota; kingdom Metazoa; phylum Mollusca; class Gastropoda; order Neogastropoda; family Conidae; genus Conus; species Conus ventricosus. The sequence goes on along the minus strand of CM031615.1, from coordinate 35,971,037 downwards.
CAAAGTAATTTTTTTCACAATCTTCAGCTATTATTTTTTTTTTTTTGAAACCCAATGCTAGAACAGTAAGCGTCCAGAGATCAAAGTAATTTTTTTCCCCAATCTTCAGCTTTTTTTTTTTTTTTTGTGCATAAAAGTCTTTTTATTTGTATGTTTTGAACGAGTGAATCATCACTTCAAAAAGCTGTTTAACAGATGGAACCACTGAAATTCCATATGCCTGCATGATCCTTTTTTTTTTTGCTGTCCCATCTTCTGTGCCACCTCAATGGCACTGCACACATGCCGCTCATTCTAAACCCCTGTCCACAGCCACAGCCCGGTCCAACCCACCGCATCCCCTGCACCAGCAATCCACACAGTCCAGTCAATGTCAAGTCATGAAGAGGCAACCCACTGGAAGAGACACTGCACTGCTGCGAGTCACTTCAGTGGTGTTCAGTGGTGCCTATTCTGATCCAACATACGCAGGACACCACCTACTAAGCTCCTTCTGATGGCAATAATTGCTTAGTCGTGGAGCCAGAAGGTGCCACCATGTCCGTCAAACAACAGCCGCCATGAATTTGCAGATACAGGTGACCCCAACAGAATCAAACCATGGTCACACACATGGAGAGGACATCGATCATTTCTCTAACTGTACCGAAACATTGACCTTATCTTGGAGAGTCTCTGTTTTACAGAACTTTGGAGTGTTTATTTTTAATTTAAGTGTGGCATTAATATTGCATATGTGATGGTGGTTTGTGGTGGTGATGTGCGCACCTCTGTGTGTGTGTGTGTGTGACTGTGTGTGTGTGTGTGTGTGTGTGTGTGTGTGTGTGTGTGTGTGCGTGCGTGTCTCTATTTTGGCGGGGTGTGTGCATGTGATGTTGTATTGGTGTGGTATGTGTGTGTCTGGGTGGTGGGAGGTGGGGGAAGGGTGGTAGGATGTGTGCGTGCATGTTTTAATATTTATTATATATATGTACAGACTGACACAAGATGGATAAATTAATTGACAAGGAATGACCAAGCACAGTGGAAAGAGTGGAATGTTTTTAATGATATACATGTTTATAATTTGTTTATAATATATATGTGAATTTTGATGATGGCACTACAAACAAATTTTCCTTGTATTCTATGAGGACAAATAAAATATCGTGTATCGTGTATCATGCTGATACTCTGCATACCAGTTGTCAGTCAAGTGTGCAACAACTGCATCTCTTACAGAGGATTCTGATACTGTACATAATATACACAAATTTAACTCACTGGTCTGTAATTTCCTGGATCTATTTTACAAAGTTTACAACAAAAAAAGTCACCTCAACTTTCTTCTTTCAGTCATCTGGATTATACCTTGACTCTTAAGAACTTACTATGGCTCAATTTCTTTAGTACCCTTGTGGAATTTGATCAGGTTACTGAACTTAGTGGAGATCTAATGCTTGCAACTTTTTCCAGCAGAGTATTACTTATGTCACATAATATAATTTATATTGATGTGCAAAAGCTAGTAACTTGTCTTTTTTTTTAAATAGGCTAAACAGTTGCAAACACAATGTTATGTGTTTCCGACTTACTTCCATAGCCTACAGCCACAACAAAAGTTGGCATTTAACCATTTCAGTTTTTCATCTGATTGAAACTCAAAGCAGATCTTCCAAAACTAGTCACTAGTGATTAAAATGTGAGAAGAATAAAACTTTGTTACAGTTTTTGCTTATCTAAATACCTTCTTGTTTAAAATCTACATTTTTCGATGCACGCAGAAAGAACGAATCACCCAAACCGTTGATTTTAGATTTTCTTGTTTCAGTCGCACACTTGCCCGACTTCTTAATTACTGATGACCGTGTTTGCATGATGATCATGATGATTGTTGGTTCCTCTTATTAAAAGTACAACGCCACTGTGATGACCACTTCCCGGACTTTAATTTTGAATAGGTTCACATCCTTTCACTATTTATGCTATTCATACATTCCCTCTCACGTCACTGTCATTATCAAGATATATAAATGAAAAGTCAACATCAAGGAAGTCATGCTTACACGACTTGCCCGTAGGCCCCGACACCGATTGGTGACAGCATTTGGTATCGAACGGGAACATCCCATACTGTTTTGTTCAGTTCCACGTGATGAAAACCTGGTTTAAACCGCTGGACCAGACATCTGGATGCCTTGCACGCACGATTCACCCGCACAGTAAATTCTTGCACAATAGACGCCTTCAAAAGATATATGCAAACTACTTCCAAAAGTACTTTAACCAGGATTCTGCCTGGAAGCTTCGTTGATTCATGACCTCGATTTCCGGATGTTAAGTCAGCAACAGTAAAATGTTGGAGTGGAAAAAAAAAATTAGGCTCTGTAACGCGAATTGTAAAAAGTAGGAATGGAACAGAACCATCCGGTTGGTTGGGTTTTTTTGTTTGTTTTTGTTTTGTTTGTTTGTTTTTGTTTTTGTTTTTTTTCCTTTTTCGTTCCTCGGAAAAAGAGAGAGAGGAGTGGCCAGTCTCCGTTAACAAATCATGAGTTCAGATCACACTAAAGAGTTAATTCTGTGGGTCAAAACTTCGAAGCCCTGGGACACATGCTTGTGGCACATCTCCTAGGCCACAAATAAATAAACAAAGTCGATGCCTGCACTACAAAGATCGGAGTGAGCGGCTATAAGCAAGGGGGGGGGGGGGGGGGAGGAGGAGACTCCTTTCATAACCCATTCGTCTCTTCTGTACAAGATCAGATTGTAGAAAGCATTAAAATTTCAGTTTGATACTTGATGTATTGGGTGTTTGAGGCCTTTTTTACAAGGCCTGTTCACCACTCCTGTTCAAACTAGACTTGCGTGCGTGGCATGGCAAAAGCAGTCTAGTTCTAACAGCTGGGGTCAAATTTGTTCGGCAGACTTTCCCAGTGGGCATCCAGTCTTCTTTTAAAAGCACTAATGCTCGGGCCGTCACAACACTATCTGGAAGACTGTTCCATGTGGACACCACTCGCTGCGCAAAGAAGTTGGAACGCACATAACATTTAGTCTGCAATGTCCTTTCTCAAGTTTTAGAGAGTTCCCTCTTGTGTCTCTACCTGGGTGGAGCTGGAACTGAGGTCTGTCTGTATCATATAAACCATGCACGAACTTGAAAGTGTCAATCATGTCGCCTCTATTTCTGCGGTGTTCCAGGCTTGGCAGCTTAAGTACTGCCAGGCGCTCTGGATATGATTTTTCTTTCAGGGGGCCAATGAGTTTTGTTGCTCGCCTTTGGACATCCTCCAGATCCGCACACAGGGTTTTGAATCTTGGCTGCCATACTGCCTGACCGTACTCCAGAATTGGCCTCACAAGGGACTTGTAGAGTTGGACAAAGGTTTCTGGTGTAAGGTGATCAAAGGACCTTCTGATGACCCCAAGGATTCTGTTGGCCTTTGCTGTTGCTTGTGCCACCTGGTTCTTGAAACTAAGGTCCCTGTCTACCAACACTCCCGCTCTACTTCATTCTCTTCCAGTCTAATAGTACAGTCCTCACCCTCAGAGTTTTTGCTGTTCATACAGTATGTTGCCTCTGTTCTGGGGTTACAAAGCCTAATCACACTGCATTTTTGAGGGTGGAACTTTAGTTGCCAATCAGTTGACCACCTCTGGAGTCGGTTAAGATCTTCTTGGAGAGTTTGCTGTGCGTCATTATTGTCATTTCGGGCAAAGATTTTTGTATCATCAGCAAAAAGCTCAACATGACTCTGGACGTGTCGGGGCAAATCGTTGATGTACAATAGAAACAGAACAGGTCCTAACACACTGCCCTGTGGGATGCCGCTGGTCACATCTGCTTGGCCTGACCTTGTTCCTTTAATATTGACGCACTGCACTCTGTTGGTCAGGAAATCTTGGATCCACTGAAGGACTTTACCCTTAATTCCATGGGCTTCAACTTTAGCTATCAATCGGCGATGCGGTACGCTGTCAAAAGCCTTCATGAAATCCATGTATATGGCATCTATGCCACCTCCAGCATCCAAAGTCTCTGTCCAGATATCCAGGGTTTCCAGAAGCTGGGTTATGCATGAGCGTCCTTTGATAAAACCGTGTTGCCGTCTACTGATTAGGTTGTTATCTAGTAGGTGCGCCATCACTTTCTCACGGATCAGCTTTTCCATCGTCTTACACAGCACACAGGTGAGACTCACAGGTCTGTAGTTGTTAGCTTTGAGACGACTTCCTTTCTTGAAAAATGGGGGTGACCGTTGCTGTTCTCCAATCCTCTGGGATCTTACCCGTCTCTAGTGACTTCCTGAAAATGATGGCCACGGGAACTGCTAGGACGCTTGACAACTCGACAAGCATGCGCGTGCTGATACCATCTGGTCCTGATGCCTTAGAAGCATTTAAATTCGAGAGGAGTTTCTTAACTTCTTCTGCGGTGATGGTAAGACCGCACAGTTCTTCTTCATAACTGTACTGGGGTATCTCTGGTAATTCGCCCTCTGTCTCATTTGTAAAGACACTCCAGAAGAAGCTATTTAGGAGGTCAGCTTTTTCTTTGTCGTTTGTTGTTCTGGTTCCATCTTCTTTTTCCAGGTCACCTACTCCTGTTTTCATCTTTGTTTTTGATTTGACATAAGACCAAAATGCTCTGGGGTTGGTTTTGGCCTGTGCGGCGACTGTGGCCTCCAGTTTCTTCTTTGCTTTCTTGCATGCCTTAGATGCCTTGTTATTGGCTTTTGCATATGCCAGATATTCCTTACCATCATCTGTTTCTGACCATCGTCTGAAGAGCTTGTGTTTTTTGCGCACTGATTTCAACGTTCCCCCATCCATCCATTTTTTTTCTCGGGGTGTTTGAACCACTGGTTTTGGGAATATGTTTTTCAGCACACTGGTTCAGTCGTTCCTTGAATTTATTCCATGCCTCATTGACTGGTAAGCTGCTGAGTTCGTCCTCCCATTTAACAGCTCCCAGATCCCTTTCCATCTCACTGTAGTTTGCTTTATTAAAATTTAACCGGGGGTTGTTCGTGGCTCCTTGGTAACGGCATGAGACATTAATGATCAAGGTGGCATGGTCACTTTTACCCAGTCCTGGAGCTGTGGTAATGGCGTTAATTATGTCGTCTCTGTTTGTCAGTACGAGGTCGTCCAGTGTAGGTCTCTGCCCCAACCTTATGCGCGTGTTTTCCTTCTGATGTTGTATCAGAAATGCATCTTGGGTTGTCTTCAAAAATTTGCTTGCTGGGTGATTTTCACCTGTGCTGCATCTCTCCTTTGCCCAATCAATTTCTGGAAGTTGAAGTCACCCATCAAAAGAAGGTGGGGTGGTTTTGTCTCCACTATGTTCAGCAACAGCTTGTTTAAATTTCTGTTATTTTCCTCCGTGCCACTAGGGCTTCTGTATAAACAAGGAAGTGTCACTGCATGCGGACTAGTTCACATCTGCTAAGTTTCAAGACCACACTACGTACGATTTACAGCTGATGAATGAATTAATTAATGAAAAAGAAATGATGGATGAATTAATTAATGACTAAGATAAGAGTATTTAATACGAGGGTCTTAAGGATACGACTTCGCAGATGTCTGACCTACGCATTAGTCCAATGCGCTGTCAGACCATTGTCTTTGCCACTATTATTGTATGTGTCAAGGAAAAGATGCTCCCAGGATTCACCGAAAGGGGGAGAGAATGATGAATCCATCGGTACTCAACCAATCACGACTGCAAATCCCAAACGGATTATGAACATGGACCAAATGGAATATCCATGTGTCTGTGGAAAGCGTTTCGCTACCACCCGTGGCATGAAGATCCACAGAACAAAGATGGGATGTGTGAAGACTCATCTGAATAAGGAGCAGCGCACTGCATCAGCAGATAAGACGTCGGAAGACCAAGGCCAGGATTTAAACCACAGTGCCAAGGACATCCACTGGATCATGTTGGTTCGGATGAGGAATTTGCACAGGCCCTCGATGCCAGGCGCCTGAAACCTGCCACAAGCAAACGAAACTGAAGATTGGGAGAAACTGGATGCAAAAATCGTCCAAAGACGTGATGCACTGATAGGGAAAAGCACCCTGGAACACAAACTAGCCACATATGGGGACATTGTGTATGCCACATGTAGAGACGCCTATGGAGCAAAACTACCCAAAGAGAAAAGACCTCCAAAGAAATCCAGACGCCAAGAAGAAATGGACAAGACAGGGTCCAAAAGAAAAACCTCAAGAAGCAAATGAAGACCGCACTGCCAGCTGAAAAACAAGGCTTGGAAAAACTCTGGAAAGACCTGAAAGCAAAACACAGCACCCTCAGCAAAGCTGAATCTGCGAGGAAGAGGAAGAGCAAAAAGAAGAAGACACAAGAGCGTTACTTCAGAGACCCCTTCCAGTTTGCCAGAACACTGTTTGAGCAGCCCAAATCTGGGACCCTAAGTGTGGACAAAGGAGTTCTTGAGCAGCATCTGAGGAAAACATACTCTGACTCACAGAGCAAAGCACCACTCGACATTCAAGGTCTGGTGTGGCCAACCAACCCTGAGGAACAGTTCAATGACAAGCCTCCAACGTTGGCGGAAATCAAGAAGGTGGTCGACAAAGTCAGAGCCAAATCATCACCAGGGCCAAACGGAATACCTTACCAGCTGTACAAGAAATGTCCCAAGGTGCTGGAGTGGCTCCACAGGCTGCTGCGATCGGCTTGGAGAAACCAGAAGACCAGCGGCCAGTGGATGACGGCAGATGGTGTGTACATCCCCAAAGAGCAAAACTCAAGTGACATCAGCCAGGTCATGCCAATATCACTACTGAACGTCGAAGGGAAAATCTTCTTCTCTGTCATGGCAGCAAGGCTGACCAAGTACCTCATGGAAAACAAGTACTTGGATATGTCAGTCCAGAAAGGTGGCATCCCAGGCGTGGCTGGCTGTGTAGAACACGCCACAATGATCTGGGACGCAATCCAAAGAGCAAAAACAGAAAAAGAGACCTGGACGCAATGTGGCTTGATCTGGCAAACGCATATGGATCTGTACCCCATGAGATGATACAGTTGGCTATTGAGATGTACCATGTGCCAAATAACATCCGCGACATGCTCAAGAAGTACTTCAATGGCTTCTCAATGCGGTTCTCTACCAAAGAGTACACAACAGATTGGATCAACTTGGAAGTGGGTATTGCAATGGGCTGTGCAATTTCCCCAATACTGTTCGTGTTGGCAATGGAAGTCATCTTGAAAGCAGCAACAAGCAACGCAAGACAAACAGACCTTGGCGATGGATACAAGAAGCCCCCTCTCAAGGTCTTCATGGATGACACTACAGTGATTTCATCCAGAGAAGACGAGACACGTCATGTGCTGGAGAGGCTGGACGGCATAGTTGCCTCATCCAGAATGAAGTTCAAGCCAAAGAAATCACGGAGTCTCTCACTGAGGAAAGGAAAAGTGACCGAATCTGTGGTCTTCAGTGTTGCCAACCAGGCCATTCCAACAGTCACAGAAGAGCCAGTCAAGAGCCTTGGAAGATGGTATGATGATACGCTGAAAGACACACAAAGAGCAAAAGAAACCAAACAGATGTCGGAAGAAGGCTTGGAGACCATTGACCAGTGTGGGCTCCCTGGCAAATACAAGGTCTGGTGTCTGCAGTTCATGCTGATGCCAAAGCTCCTATGGCCTCTGATGATATTCGACATCTGCACCAGCATAATGGAGGCAATGGAAGCCAAAATCAACAAGTTCACAAGAAAATGGCTTGGTGTCCCACCCTGTCTGACTGACATCGCGCTGTACTGTCGCCAAGCAAAGCTGAAACTACCACTGAAGTCCATCCTGGAGGAATACAAAGCAGGGGAAGATCAGACTTCAAAGCATGCTGGAGGACTCAGGAGACAAAGTGGTAGAAGCAATCAAGCCCCAGCTGAAGACAGGCAGAAAATGGAAAGTTCAAGAGGCGATGGATTCTGCTAAAGAAAGTCTCAAGATCAGAGAAATAACAGGACATACACAGACCAACAGACAAGGACTGGGGTGACCAAAACTGAATGGTGGTCAAAGGCCAAAGGAAAAGCCAAAAGAGACATGATGATTCAGGAGATGAGAAAAGAAGAAGACCAAAACGACTCCAAAAGGCAACCCAGCAGAGCCAGCAAGGGCAATGGACAACGTGGGAGAATGCACTCCAAAGAAGTCTCACTTGGACTGACATTTGGCACATGGCCCCTCTCAGGGAAAAACAGACGATCCTGCATGCCCCCTCTGCCATGAAAAACAAGCAGTGAAGCATGTCCAAAGCTCATGTAAAGTAGCCCTAGCTCAAGGAAGGTACACATGGAGGCACAGCCAAGTGCTCAAAGAGATTGTACAAATATTCTGGGCTAGTACCAACACCACAAAAGGGAAAATCAGGACTCCAAAAGTACCCGCAACATTCTACACGGCAGGAGGCAGCAAATCATGGCCAAGAACAACAGTGCCACTCGGAACATGCAGGCAGAGTCTGCTGGACGGGGCAGATGACTGGGAGTGCACTGCAGACCTCCCAGAATGGAAGAGTCACCCAGAGATCATCAGCAAGAGTGGCATGAGACCAGACATAGTAGTCCACTCTCAGTCAACCAAGCAGCTGATCATGATCGAGCTCACGGTGCCATATGAGAACAGAATGGAGGCAGCTCAAATCTACAAGACTGAAAAGTATGCTGATCTGACAAACAGCCTGAGGAGAGAAGGCTATCAGGTCAAAGTCCTCACTGCAGAAATTGGAGCTAGGGGGTTTGTAGGAACGTCTGCATACAGCCTCATGAAACAGCTCTCAGTTGCAGGGAGGAAAAAACCAGAGCCCTGAAAGCAATGGCAGAAGCAGCAGAGAGGTGTTCAAGCTGGATCTGGTCAAGGAGGAACAAAAGTGAACTTCATAAGGCTTAACTTTCCGACAAATATCAGGTGTCCCTGTGGCTCGGTGGTTAGAGTGCGAGTCATTAAGTGGAAAATGAGCATGTCCAGAGGGTCATGGGTTCGAATTCCAGTCATGGCTCGTCCCAAGATGGGAAAAAAGGGCAGCAGAGGGACATCCGGAGTCAAGAACCGGGTGTGGCCCAACCCCCTTTAGTGTCAGGAGATAAGGGCCGAAACACTTGCTTGAAGGGGGCTTCTCTTCTGAGGACTCTCTGCTGCCACGCTCTCCACGAGTTTCTTTCTACTGAGCCATAGATTACAATACCTGTTTGTTCCACCAACCTTTTCTCTGGTACAGTCTGAGCCATAGATTACAATACCTGTTTGTTCCACCAGCCTTTCTACTTGTTCTTTCTGACTCATAAAATACCATGCCAGTTTGTTCCACCGAAATGTTCTCCCGTACAGTCTGGGACATAGATTACTATGCCACTTTCTTCCAACAGCGTTTCTCCAGTACAGTCTGAGCCAAAGATTACCGTACGAGTGTCTTCGATCATGCTTTTCTCTGATGCTGTCTGAACCATAGATTACCATACCGGTTTGTCCCACCACCTGTTTCTCTGTACTGTTTGAGCCATAGATTACCATACCAGTTTGTTCCACCACCCGTTTCTCTAATACCATCGGAGATAGGGACTACCATAGCACTTCTCCCTCCTACCTTTTTGTTTCACCGAACTTTTTTCTCATACTGTCTGAGTCACTGATTACCATATCAGTTTCTCACACCCGCTGTTTCTCTGGTACCGTCTTAGTCATAAATTGTTATACCAGTCAGTTCCACTTTCCTTGGTCTCCCTAAGTCATAGATTGCGATACCAGTTTGTTCCTCCACACTTTCCTTTGGTACTGTCTGAGCCAGAGATTACCACAGCAGTTTGTTCCACCACCCTCTTCTTTGGTACATTCCAAGCCCTTTATTACCATACCAGTTTTTACACCACCCTCTTCTCTTCTATTCCGAGTCATAAATTACCATATCAGTATGTTGCACTAACCTTTTCTCTGGTACAGTCTGAGCCATAGGTTACCATGCCTGTTTGCTCCATCACCCTTTTCTCTAATACTGTCTTAGCCATAGATTACCATACCAGTCCGGATTGTTTCACCCGCGTTTTCTGTGGTATCGTCTGAGCTGTAGATTACCAAACCAGTTTGTCCCCAGGCTTTTCTCTGGTACTGTCTGAGCCATAGATTACCATACCACTTTGTTCCAACAACATGAATACAAGAAAAGTGGGTTTTTTTAAAAGAAGGAAAAAATAAGAAGAAAAGAAAGGAAGAAAGAAGAAGAGAAAGATGAAAAAGAAGAAGAAACAAACAAACAAAAAAGCTTGCGCGCGCACGCGCGCGCACACACACACACACACACACACACACACACACACACACACACACACACACACACACGCGCGCGCGCGCGCACATGCACTCATACACACGCACACACTCACGAACACACACGCACATGCACTCATACACACGCACACACTCACGAACACACATGCACACGCATTCACACACGCACACGCACGCACGCACAGATACACACACACACACACACACACACGCACACACACACACACAACACACACACACACACACACACACACACACTTAAACGCGCGCGCACATACTCACACACACACACACACACACATACACACACACACACACACACACACACATGCACACGCTTTCGCACAAGCACACGCACGCGCGCGCACCACGCACGCACGCACGCGCACACACACACACACACACACACACACACACACACACACACACACACACACACACACACACATACACCTCTAAGGAGATGGGGAAAGGAAGGGAAAGGCATTGTATATTCAACTCTTCAATGAAATGTAAGTATGATGTAGTACCTTTATAAGAAACACATATCACAGTCAGAGTAGAAAGCAGATCAGCGGGAACTTCAGTGGGAAGAAAAAGTTATCATTTCACTCCATAGGCACTGATCAAAGTGTAGGTCAAGTAATTCTCATATAGATGAAACCAGTTCGTTGTGCAGAAGTTACACATGATGAGTAAGTAGCAGTTGTTCGGATTTAAAAAAAAAGGCCAGAACCTTCTTTCCCTTTAATGTATACGCCCCAGCAAACTACCTGACAAAAAAATTCAACTCTTTGTTCACCTCATAAACAACAGCAACAACAATAACACATAGTTTAAAATAGTTTATTTAAAGGAAACATCTAGATAATGGAGGATGTCAGTCCAGTCTGAAATAATACAACTTATATAATAATCATCTGAAATAAAACATATTACTAAAAAAAAATGTTTTAATCCAAGACGTGTCATCAACAGTAACAAACTTTCATGATACACCAAGATTACAACATGAGGAAATACAAGTATATACTAAACATATAATCAGTTCATTTATCAGTTGTTAAATCCATCGACCACATGTTTACTTCATCATCACTTTCAGCTTTTATAGAAGGCTCAGATATTCTCTCAGTACCTCTCACTGACCATAGGGCAGCTGAAACAATATTCGAATTTCATAACTTTTACAGAGCCCCGTCATATTATGGGAATTCAACAACAGCTTGCTCAGTGATATTATGTGTATTTGAAGTAAATTAACGACCTTCTCTCTCTCTCTCTCTCTCTCTCTCTCTCTCTCTCTCTCTCTCCTCTCTCTCTCTCTCTCTCTCTCTCTCTCTCTCAACGATGACAAAATACACTTTCTGTGCTTCTATCCTGCTCTCAGTGACCTACGGCAGGAATATATTCCATTTAAATACTATGGAAACCCATGTCAGTTTCGTGTGACTCTACTTAATGACGAACAAAATAATTATTTTTGCGAGGAATGTGTGTATATGTTTGTGTAAAGCATTTAAGAGGCGGGGTGTTGTGTTCAGTTAATAATTGTATGAATAAATAAATAATGTAATTATACATAAACGCCGTTATTATATGAACACTGATATCCTAGTATGAAGCTGATATTTGAGTCAGTAGAATGTACTTTATGCGCGCACGTGTGTACTAGATTGTATGTCATGCATGTCCCAACGCTGTTCTGTGGGGACTTCAGGCAGATCCTCCCTGTCGTCCTCAATGGCACCAGAGCCAACATTGTTAACGCCTGTCTGAAGATGTCCTACCTGTGGCGGAGCATGGTTGTTAAACATCTAACCACCAGCATGAGAACCCACCTGTCTGGAAATCCCCAGACAGCCAGCTTCGCCAAACTTCTGTTTGACATTGGCAATGGTGCCATTGAGCCATCAGAGTTTCCAGATACTATATCGGTCCCACCAGCACTATGCCAGTTTTCAGATAGCCAGGAGGATCTGATAGAAGCAGTCTACCTGGATCTTCATGCTCACTGTGCAGACTCAGACTGGTTCTGTACGGCTGTGGAACTCACTGCCGGGTGCCAACAAGATTGGCACAAATGCAGTCTCATTTAAAGAACAAATTGATACGACAGTTTTGAGATCTGCATATTGACGATTTTCTATTTTAACTTCCCCAGATATTTTATGGTTACCTGGGCCTGAATTTGGCCATTGCTTTTAACATCTTGAATATCGAGTGCGACCCCTTGTTGCCAAATTTGCTCCAGGGGCCAACAGACTGAGTCGCACTATTTTATGTTATTTTATTTTACTTTTTAACATGCGCGCTGGTGACCTACTCGTTTTTGAGTGAACCAGTATTTTAGGAAGAAGAAGAGGGTCACAATCTCCTCCCTGAACGAGACTGTCAACAGGCTGAACAGAAAAATCGTAGCTGACTTCCCTGGAGAGGAAACTCTGTACAGATCTGTTGACACGGCCAAGAATGATGATGAGGCAGTCCTTTATCCGCAAGAACTCCTGAACTCCATTGAGATTTCTGGACTTCCACCGCATGAAGAGTTGCTGAAATCTGAAGTCCCCATCATCATTCTCCGCTCACTGGACCAGCCAAAGGTGACCAATGGCACCAGATCGATGTGTCATCACTAGACTGCACAGGAACGTTGTATAAGCGAAAATATCCTGTGGCCCCTACAAAGGTGAACCGGTGCTGCTCCTCAGAATTCCTCTGGAACCCACGGACTCACTCCTGCCATTCCAGTTCCGACGGCTTCAGTTTCCCATGAAACCAGCTTTCGCTCTGACAATCAACAAGAGCCAGGGTCAGACATTTTCATCCCTTGGGGCAGACCTGACCGTTCCGTGTTTTACACATGGAATGTTCTACGTTGCAGCATCACGAACTGGAAGCGCAGAAACACTGACTATACTTGCGCCAAACAGGGAGACCAGAAATGTTGTCTACCCAGAGGCCCTCCAATAAACATGATAAATCGTGAAAATGCAATTTTTTTCACAGAGTTGTCATGTTTGAGTTGGGTTTAACATCGGTGCCCAAATCAAGGATACTCAGACGGCTGGTCCGTCACATTAGCCTGACACCTGCGGGGCCAGGGTGGATATTGGGTCATGGTCATTTTAGCTGGAAACATTCCACGTGAAAATTTCCAAGACCAAGCCGGTATTCGAAACCACGACCTTTGGATCATGAGTCCAGCGCCTTATCCACTAGGTTATGGCAGCCCCTACAGAGTTGTTATTTCTTCTTATTCTTCCTAAAAGACTGGTTCACTCAAAAACGAGTAGGTCACCAGCGCGTGAGCACTGGAGCACTTCAATCGAGGAATTGAGAATGCATCGGCAAGTTCACAAAGTACAGGGATCCCTCTATCGACTGTGTATTGTATTACGAAAAAAAATTGTGAGTGAAAACAGACTGAGAGGCAAGAAGGGTGTGGGCGTCCGAAGAAATTGGGTGAAGTAGATAGGAGGAGGCTGGGGCAGTTAGTTCGGCATGGGAAAAATGAAACAAACCAAGCTGAATTTTAGTGTATTGTCTTTTAAGTGGCGAGAGAGAGGGGTGGCCAGAAAATTACTGTACAGATATACCCGAGCGAAGCCGGGTACACTGGCTAGTACACACACACACACACACACACACACACACACACACACACACACACACACACACACACACACACACACACAGCAAGGGAAAGAATTAGGAGTTCTGAATCGATTAAAAATTACTTCATCTGTCCGAAAATGTTCAACATTTTTTTTCAATAGAAAGTGTTTTCATTTGTAATGAATTCGCTGAATGATCATGCATTCCCGTTAGATCAACTCCAAGCATTAGTGGCATTGTCGTTGGGCCACATATTTCACCCTTTTACTACGTGTGGTTAAAATGAACTCTGTAGTGTTTGTACAATTTTTGTTGACAGAGCGCGCAAAACAAAAACAAAAAACAAAACAAAAATGGACAGTGAGGTGACTGCAGGCGGAAACGGACACCAACCTTACACAGAAATGACTGTTCCGCACGTTGGACAAGAAGGAGGAAAAAAAAAGAGATAGGGGTAAACAGATGACAAAACAACACACAACGCGTTTGGAGACCTCTTTGGGCTTCTTCTTCCGGCAAGATTAACCAACATTTTAGACAATTCGAAACGAAGACCGAGCAATCAATCACTTCTCTTTTGTAACTATTAGGCGCAAAATGAATCCATTTAAGTCAGTTCACGCGTGGAAATATTAGTTTTGACCGCCAAGGGAAGGAATTAGAAGTTCTGATTCGAAATAATTACTTCCCTTGTCTGAAAATTGTCAGCATTTGTTTGAATAGAAAAGTTTTCTTTTTGTCTTTTATAATGAATTCGCTGATCGGGCGCAAAAGAAATCTATCAAAACATTATACTGCCAAGGGAATAAACGAGAAGTTCTGAATCGAAAGAGTTAAAATTTCATATTAAATTTTGTTGAGTTTTGGTCTGTCTGCGATTGACAACTGAATTAAACACACACACACACACACACACACACACACACACACGCACACACACACACGATGGTTGGGGTCAACAGAAATGAAATGGTGATCAAAGGCAAAAAGGAAAGCTAACAGGCATGACGATAGGGGATATGAAGAAAGAAATGGAGAGAATCCAAGAGACAGTCCAGCAAAGCTAAGCTTACACTGGCGGTGGATTTTGTGGAAAGACGCACTCCGAAGACGTTTAATGCTACATATCTATCTTGTTGGAAGAAATCCTGAGAGCCGGACAGCAGACAGTCTTCAGAGAAGACCTTCCCATTCTCTCTCATGTCTTGACCCCTAACGCCATTGCACTCTGCTGAGTCTCAGCTGTACCCTTGTCATGACACCTGGATGCCCTACTGCGGTTATCTTGTTCTCTGTGGTACTCTCGTGATTGGAACCTGTAACTCCGGACCCCTTTTTTTCAGAAAAAAAATAAAGAAGTACAAATGTTCTGAATATGGTCAGCATTGTACCTATTGCAACAAAGAAACAAAACAAAATCAAAACAAAAAAGAAAGAAAGAAAGAAAACAAAGGCAAACACGAAAAGCCATTACGGGAGACGGAAGTAAGAATCCGTCTATTTATAATTTGAAGCTCATTTTTGCTTCATGCGCTAACCTTTTCAGCAGTTCACCAGCACTGTAAAAGCACGCACACTTCATGGATTCACGCGCGCAAAAAAAAAAAAAAAAAAAAGACGATCAAATCACTAAACACAACACCTTTTTTGGTTTGAAAAACAGAGTACTGATTGACACGACCGCCGCTTGTGATCAAAACCAAGAGAGAGAGAGCGAGAGAAAGACAGACAGACAGACAGAGACACCGAGAGAGAGAGAGAGAAGAGAGAGAGAGAGAGAGAGAGAGAGAGAGAGAGAGAGACAGACAGAGACAGAGACAGAGATGCAGAGAGAGAGGGAGACAGACAAACAGACAGACAGACAAACAAACAGACAGACAAACAAACAGACAGACAGACGGACGGACAGAGAGAGAGAGAGAGAGAGAGAGAGAGAGAGAGAGAGAGAGAAGGAAAATTGCAACACACATAGAGAGTCAAAAGCCAAATGGACATCAGCTATGAGGTTCATTACTCTCTCTCTCTCTCTCTCTCTCTCTCTCTCTCTCTCTCTCTCTCACACACACACACACACACACACACACACACACACACACACACACACACACACACGCACACACACACACACACACACCCAGAGAGAGAGAGAGATACAGCACACACACACACACACACACACACACACACACACACACACACACGTACGCACGCACGCACGCACACACACACACACGCGCGCGCGCGCATGTGCGCGCACACACACACACACACACACACACACACACGCACATGTGCGCACACACACACACACACACACACACACACACACACACCAGAGTAAGAGAAAGAGAGAGACAGGGAGGGAGAGAGATGCTTTGGAACTCCCTCTCGCCAGACACCGAAAGAAAAGGAAAAAGGGGAGAAAACAAAAGAGAGAAAGAAGGAAGAATAAAATGTGTGCAGTATTTGTCAACCCTTCTTCATTGTTCCGTCCAGTCTGCAGTGAGAGTCTGGATCATTGCACAGAGGCCTCAGTAAGGCGGTGGTGCAGGGACTCGCGGTTGAATGTTTCACGTGCACAGCGTAAGCAACATGGGTCGTGAACCCCTGTCCGCGTGACTTTTCCCACAACCAGTTAGGTGGGGGAAGTAATGGTGGGGGTGGGGTGGGGTGGGGTGGGGGGAGGGGGAGGGGGCATCCCTTTTCACCGTTTCCTGTGTTGATCTCTCCATCGCTCTTTTTCCCCCGTTTTTTTGTTTTTTTTTCTCCTGTAAAAATGAAAAGGACGAAATAGCAACGGGCAGAAAATAACCTACCCCTGCAAGGCGTCTGGACCGGGGAGTGAGATGCCATCAGTAGGTTCAGGGTATTAGGTTCAGGGTATATCAAGGCCAGACATAGCGGGTTAAACTGATCCAAAATCATTATTATTATTATTATTATTTTTGACGGGTTCTTTTTTTCCTGAATGTATCATACATCACTTGATAAACATGAAAATGTGTAGGATTATGCGATCTGGCATGCTGTTTCCATGGAAACCATCCAAGATGGCCGACAAACAATACATTTTTGAAGGAATAAAACTCCAAAAACATTGCACATATCACATTCTTTATTTTTTTCCAACTACATAAGTTATAAACAATGGTTTCTAAACACTTACAGAGCTATTTTCACATTGAACCATTTTCTGATATTCTATGATAGCAAATGAGGTTCACACAAAACTTTTAGATGGGATGAATGAAAAATTGACAAGATGAAGAAAAATCCCTCTGTAAAATTGAAGATATATATATATATAATTAAACAAAAATGCCAACCTCTGAGGCAGTATCATCATTATCAAAGATGGAGTGTTCTTTTGAAAGACACCACACTGGGAAAGAAGAGAAAACTAAGAAAAAGACGAAAGAAAAAATAAATATAAACACGCACGTCCAGTAAAAGTACATGGCAAGCACTGAAAGTTATCTGAGCTTGTTTAGCTTTCTGTCATGTCATTTACCGCTGTTTTTGTTGCTAAATGTATCAAAATCATGATCAGCAGGAATCACGGCAATAATTGAGCGTGGCGCTCGTATAAAAATCTGGAATCATGACAATGATTACACGTGACACTCAATGGAAACATCTAGAATCAGAAAGATAGTTATACATGACGTGTATGGTTCCAAGCTGATCTTACATTCCGAGCCCCCCTCCCCCCCCACCTCCCACGCCCCCATCCCACCCCACTGTTTGCACTAAAAAGGCAACAATTTCAGAGCAATGTCTGTTTCAGAGCTGTTTTGTCCGTAAAGCATATCAGACAAAAGCGCCCGCCACAATAACTCAATCAGCTGTTTGTCTTGCACGTCTGACAGGTTAAAAAAAAAAAAATGTGTAAGCCTAATAGTAAAAAAAAAAGGCTTTTTTCAGCCTCTTTCCGTTTATTGGTTGTTTCGCTTTGTTTGTTTGTTTGTTTGTTTTTGCCTGTTTTAAGTGTGTGTATTAGTGAAACAAAAAGCTTTTTTTTTTAAACCTCTATCTGTTTATTGGTCGGTTTGCTTTGCTTTTGTTCTTGTTGTTGTTTACTTGTTTTTAGTTTTTGTTGCTTGTTTGCTTGTTTATTCAGCTTTCTGTTTGCGTCCCACATGACGAATGACCTTAAAACAGATTAATGAAAATTAAGCTATTGCTATGTTAAGATATCGAAGTCATCGTGTCCATTTCTTGCCCACTATTTCAGAGCAAAGTGGGCGTGGACACGGTTAACTGAGAACCACTGTTCGACGACTCATGATGCCACTTAAAAATAAAAGCATGCTTCATCAATACAAATCATGCGTATAATATAAACTGTCACGGTTTAAAAAACAACAACAACAACAAAAACAAAACTGACACAGTACATACTGTCACTGATACAATCGCAACCAACACGTTGACTCAATACATATTATCCAGCACACAGCTTATCTGTCGCAGCCAGCACATTGATACAGTACTAAAGATTGTCTACTACCGTCACCACACTGACAGAGTAAACACTGACAGACTATTGTCTGTCACAGACCATAACTGCCACAGCCAGAACGTTGATACAGAAAAGATTGTCCACCAAAGACCATAACTAATACCATCACGACACTAACACATTAAAATTGTCTACCATAGACGATAGCTGTCACCGTCACCATATTCACATCACATTTCTGCAGATATTGGTTTTAGTTTGTCTTGAAATACCAGTGCTAAAAGAGAAATGATTTTTGTGTGAACTGAAATGTAGGTGTTAGGTTTACTCAAACTATTGCATCTGCTTGTGTAAGACTTATGTTTTTTGTTGTTGTTTTTTTTTTCCATCGGTGGCTTATGGCCAACAGAATGTTTTTGTAGTCTGCTTTCGTTGTTACGACAATCGTGTGCTCTCCAGTTGAAAATTCTCCACTGAGTTGTTTTATTCACTCAGATAACTCCAGATTTTTTTTTCAAATTTTGCAGTTACACTCACATATGAAATTGCTTATTGCTTAGTTGAGTTTAGTGATTTTTAGGTCAGAGATTATATTTATGTAAGTTTGTAATGGCGGGAGTTAATCGTGAGCATGGTCGTAAGCCGTTTTGATGAATTCGCCTTTGTCAGGGCTTGGAATCTCCTCATGGAGTTGTGATCATCATTGGAATCAATGTATGGTATTGCTTACTCGTTAATCTGCAATCTCTCTCCCTCTCTCTCTCTCTCTCGCTCTCGCTCTCACCCTCTCTCTCTCTCTCTCTCTTCCCTTTGATAGTGAGGGTCACTTCCACGTGACTCTCTCTCTCATTCTCTCTCTCTCTCTCTCTCTCTCTCTCTTCCCTTTGATAGGAGGGTCACTTTCATGTGCCCCCCTCTCTCTCTCCCTCTCTCTCTCTCTCTCTGATTTTTTCCCCATATTTGTTTAGAAAGCTCTCTCTCTCTGTCTCTCTCTCTCTGTGTGTAAGTTTTAGTCGCTAGTCATGCTTAGTCCCTTAGCGGGGCAAGGGCGGGATGAAAAAAGGCATGTGTTTGCTTAGGCCTATCTGTTACCCTTGGAAATAAAGATGAAGATTATCATCATCATCATCATCTCTCACTTTCTCTCTCCCTCCCTTCTCTCTCTCTCTCTCTCTTGCTCCATTGATAACCAATAGGAAGGTCAGTTTCTGTGTGCTACAGTGTGCGCGCTTGTGTGTGTGTGTGTGTGTGTGTGTAGTACTTCAGTTTTACGTCTGTTCACTTCTGTCATATTAGACGAAGAGAGAGAGAGAGATGAATAAATGTCTGTGACAATATAACTGTATGCATAATGTGGTTATCTAACTCAAAGTGTGTGGGGTGTGTGATCTTTTTTTAATATTTTTTTTTATATTGTAATCAATTAAGTTATTCTTGATTGTTGTTTCAATGTCCCCTTTTCTCTAAGCTCATCTATTCGTCAGTATTGAAGGAGGAAACAGCTCACCCATGTTTTCATGTATTTTTAAAGGTAATTATGTTTGTTTGTATGGTGTAGTAGCTAGTCATGCTTATAGTTGCTAGTCACTCTTAGTCCCTCGGCAGGGCAAGGGCTGGGTGTAAAAAGCATACTTTGCGTATCTGTTACCCTTGGAAATAAAGATTATCATCATCATCATCATCATCATCATCTCCTCTCTGTCTCTCTCTCTCTCTTTCTCTCTCTCTCTCTCCCCTTTTCTCTCTCCGTCACTCTGTGTTCTAGAGTCTACTCAGTATGTGTGTACTTTCCGAAGTAGGCCTAATGAACACAGTACAGTAGTAGTTCCTGAGGACAAAGACTGCATAGGGGAAAAAGGCATTCTTGCAAGTTCTGTTGCCCTTGGGAAAAGGTTGTCAATCTATTGAATCACAATCTGCCCCAGAAGGGGGTTGGGACAGTGCGTGGAAAGTGGAGATACTTCGAGTACTTTCAGCTGACAGAAGAGATGATTGTTTTACTGTTGTTGTATTAGACTAGAGAGTTATATATATGTGATGTTGGGATGGTGGGTGGAGAGCTGATGGAAACCTGTTTGAAGAGGGCATGATTGAAAGTAGCTGTTGTGTGGAAATTCTGATAGATGAGGATCCTAAAATGAAGAGAAGGTAATTGTGGCATTGTCAGAACTTCAGCACAGCATCAGAGAAAATTCTCTCACAAATAAATCAAAGTTGAAGACTTTGTTTAAACTTTTCACAGTGAAACCACAGATACGGATCTGTGGATGCAGTGCTTATGTGTTATAATTTGCCGTTATATGTGATCTGTGTGACAGAAAAATGCCACCCAGAAGAAGTACCAGGGGACAAAAAAAGAAAGAGGAGGATTCTTTATCCAGCATCCCAAGTGACCGACTTGAAGATCCAAAGAGTTTGTGCAGCACGAAGAAGCATGATGAGGTGGATGGTCCGGTTCCAGCCATAGTCGACAAGAAAACATCACAACGGACAAGGAAAAGAGGGTCCAAGAAAATAGTGGATGCAGAACAGCAGAAGGTACTGTGTGGGAGTGGGAAAGATGGCTGTGCACAGAAAGAGATTGAGCACGATGGTGTGGTGAATAATAAGGAAAGAAAGTCAGGTGTGGTAGGTGTTATTACAAAAGGACTGCCAAATGAAGGGACTTGTCATATCAGAGAGACAGAAAGCTCACAATCAAAACAGAATTCGCATCCCTCAACAGAAAGATCAAATATAGGAAAACTGGCAGCTTCTCATGATGACAGCCTACCAGATGGCCTTGGGAAAAAGGCAAATAAAAAGGAAACGGTTCACCAAAAAGATATGCGATCAAAGTTCAGTGCCGATGACAGGGGGGAGAAACCAGTCGTCAACAGTCCTAACCCAGCTGCCCAAGCAGATAAAAATGGTAAATCGAAGTGTGCCATAGCTACAACTAGCAGAAAAGTTAACAGCTGCAGGATAACCACAGAGGATTCAACCAGCTCAGATTCAGATTTTGAAGAGATTAGTTCTCAGTACAGAACACCTGAGTCTTCTATCGGGTCTTCCATGTACTTTGATTCTGGGATCTGCCGTAAACTTGAAGACAGCTTTTCAGACTATACAACAAGTTCTCAGGATTTATCTCTCAGCATATCAGGCAATGATCATAGCTCCTCGTTCTCCAGTGCACAAAATATGGACTCGGATGCTACTGCCCTTAACAGAGACTCTTCTGTTGCCTCAGTCAAAAAAAGAAATACTAAGGACGTAGTGAGTGGCAAAGCAGCAAAGAAGGCAAAGACCACTGTGAGTGCTACGGAAAAGATGACGTCAACGAAAAATAGACCTTCAGTTAAAAAAGAAAGCAAACCTAAGACTGGTAAAGCTGGTAAAGAGGCCAAAGACAGGAACCAGGGGGTAAAGTCGAACAAGGCCAGTGACAAAACCAGTTCCATGAGAAAGACGGACACAGCCCTTGAGACTGATGAGAACAACATCATGGCACTTCTAATGAAGATGGAAGGACAACCTCCTGCCGTTGACCAGGCTTATGCTGCTGACAAGCCTTCGACATCAGGACAGTCGGTGGGCAGAAAGATGAAGTCAAGGAAGGCCACACAGAACAGGAAGGCCACACAGAACAAGACGGCCAAAGCAGACACCAGTGATGACTCGGAGTGGGAGGAAGTGGAAGGTAAGACGGTTCAGAGCAAATCTTATGCAAAAAATAAATCAGTTTAAAAAGGAGGACTGTTGTGAAGATATTTGTTTTTCCCTCCGTGCTATGATTGATGGGCAGTCGATTTATTAGAAACATGTCCGACATGTTCAAATTCTTTATTCTAGATCTTATTTTATGAACAGCAATCTCATAGATTTAGTAAAAATTCTTTGTTGTAGATCAGATTTGTTTAATTACATTCACGCAAATGTAAGTAAAAGAACTTGTTCAAAACTCAGGTGTCTTTAATTCTATTAGTGTGAACATTAAGCGTTGATATAAAGTCATGTAGGATTGTTCCGAAGTTTTCACAATATGAATTGATTTGGAACTGTACTGAAGTTTTGTGTGCAGCAGAAGTATATGGACCCACACTGTTAGAACGGTTATTTGATCACAGACGAATTAAGAGTGATAACAGTGACTCGCAAGTGTGTGATCTTTTCACTAACATAATAACAAGCATTGAAGTCTTGCTTTGGATCATGATTTTAAACTGAGTCATGTCTTACAGTTTAAAATCATGTTTACAGACCGGTCACATACTAATTAATGAAAAGCCGCATCATTCTGGACAGGGGGCCCAAGCTTTAAAAAATCACGGGGTAACAATGACCCTGCGCTTTCAAGCTTTCTGTGTCATGCTCAATCTTTAACAATTTACATAACAGTTGCAAGAAGAATGTGGTTAATTAATGCCCTTTCCCCGTACCTTTCCCCCTTATTCACCCACCAGGAACATTGTGGTCATGATGACATGGCATACACAAAGAGAGTAGGTAGGTTGGTCAAACTTTTTTCTTTTCTTTTTTTAAACCTTTGTGACGGCCAACATATGATATATATGACTCTCCATGATGGGCAGTGCACGTTCTTACCAATAAATCTTTACCTTCCTTCTTACCAGGGTTCCCTCTGACAAAGAACAAAAATCACTGAAAGTATTAGGGGAAGGGGTAGGAAATGACATTCTCCCTCCATCTCCCGTCCTCCTGCCTCCCAGGTCCCTTAGAAATGTTGAAACTTGCATGCCATTGTATTTCCCAATGATACAATCAATCTTATGTGGATCTGAGCATGGAGTGATGTATTGTTCAGTACCAGGACCACTTGTCCAGCTTTTGTAGGTATCTTTCACCTTTGCTGCCATATGGTGAACACGCTGAAGGATGGGGTATCTTATTTGGCATGTCGCAGATTACAAACACAGTCCTGTCAAGTCACAGATTCCAGATGCACCTGTAGAAATTACTATTAACGACCCAGACATGATCCATAAGAAAAGGTAACTGCTTTTTTTGTGTGTGTTGGAAAAATCTATGTAGATATGTAGCAAGGCTATTTTTCTTTTATTTTTTTTGTTCTGTTAACCTTATCGCCTTTATCATTTCGTTAAATGTACTGTTTCAAAAAGAAGGCGCAGTATTTGTTTCTCATGACAGTTGTAATAAATATTATTGTTTCCAAAGCCTACGGATGTGAAGAATTTTAAGATTTATTAAAGATTTACTCAGCTAGCCAGGCTCCTTGCACAAAATTATTTTTGACAAGTGAAGTTAAGAATTCTCTTATATAGCGTTTGCTTTACTAGCGTTGAATAACCCTAAAATGTTTCACTCAAATCTGCATTAATAATATTTTATAGACAAGTGTGAAATGAATAATTTTTTTAAAATTGGTGCTCTGTATTGTCTGGAACGCTAAGACAGTTCTTTTTTTTAATTTTATATTGTTGCATGTATCTAGGACATCAGTAAAATGAATGATGAGTCTTGAGAAAAAAAAGATTCACTGGGTGTGTTCTTTCATCTAAATGATTGCTTTTGAATGAAAATAATGTCTTAACTGGATACTGTGCAAGCTTATTGACTTCCCTGCTTCCTCCCATCTATGTAATATATGAGAGGCAAGCATTGTACCAACCTTTAAATGTCGTGCACAGCCTCACTACAAGGTGTGTGCAGTATTGTTTCTCGTTCTTGAGCCAACAGTCCCACCCATACCATTTATTTTCGTATGCTGATTTTTATTTACTGGTTGATTCATTGCAATGTATGTGGGTGCTTTTTTCTTCTTCTTTTTTGTGTGTGTCTCTTATGTATGCTAGTTTCATTCACTAACAGACTTGTGAAGGACACTCAGCTATGCATCCTTCTCTATGAGTGATTATGGATGAGACTGTGGTTTGATTCATTAACTGACTTATTTGAAACACTGACATAACATCATTTTACAGGAAGAAAAAGCAGTTTGACTGGAAGGCTTATCTCCAGAGAAGGATCAAAAGAATGGCCAGAGAAGTTCAAGTTGATATGCACAAGGTAGTGTGATGTGCGTGTGTGCTCAGGTCACTCTGTTATGTGCATGCGCACACATACATATGCACACACACACACACACACACACACACACACACACACACACACACACACACACACACACACACACACAAACACACACACACACACACACACACACACACACACACACACTCACACACACACACATTCACACACACACACACACACACACACACACACACACACACACACACACACACACACACACACACACACACACATATATACACATCATGGCATGCACATGGGCGTATACATGAGTGTGCACATGCACGCATGCATGCTTACACACGTGCACACATTTACTTATAAAGCCTCAACCCCTCTTACTTATATTGGAACACAAACACATACACCTTCACACATACATGCACTTGTGTATGCATGCACACATGCACATGCAGACACACAAACATACACATGCTTCCATGCATGCAATCACGCACACATGTATGTGCAGGCACCCACAAATACAGACACATACACAGACTCGCACACACACACACACACGCACTAACACACGCACACACAAATGCTCACATAGTTGCACAAACTTCATTCCTGCCCCTCCTCCCTCGCATGTGCTTGTGAGCATGCACGCGCGCGCACACACACACACACACACACACACACACACACACACACACAACACACACACACACACACACTCATGCGTACACACAAACTGCTTTATAAACAGAAACAAAAACACTCTGTTTCGGGAAAATTGCACAAGAAAAAGAACGCCTGCTGAATCTTATTTCATTATACATTGATTTAGTATAAAGACTTTAGTTCTGCTGAAAGAAGGATAAATTGAGAGTTAGCACGCATATGTGTGTGAGTGTGATTTTGGGCAAATGTGTGCATGCAAAGGTGTGTATGTGTGTGTGTGTGTGTGTGTGTGCAGTTGACATGCATGTATGTTAGTGTGTGTGTGTGCATCTCTGTCGGTGTGTGTTTGCATGTGAGTGAAGCCTTGAAGATGTCATTGTGAACTGATTTCATTCTTTTATAGTTGATTCAGCTAAACTGAGATTTTGACGTGAGTTTGTGGGCACAAAGATCCCCACAGTGTTCCTGTTCGTGTGTCGGCCTCTTTGTTTACTGTTGTTACTACAGCAACGCGCACCCCTTCTATGTTAAAAAGTATTATATACATTACATTGTCGCATTCAGTCCTTTGAAAGAAAAGAGAAAAGGTGCAGAGAGTATGGGGCTTGGTGTTATCAACAAGCTGGCAAATAACTTCAGTAGCAAATAGGCACTGTACAATATGATGGCAAAAGGAAAGAAATCAACCTAAAAAAAAAATCCAGAAAAAAAACTGCTTCATACACTGGAGTTAATCGTGTACAGGCAAATTAAAAACAGTTCAGAATAAACCACAAGTCTAGAAAGAAATGAAGTCTTAACTGGGGGGAGGGGGGCAGGTCTTTATTGCACTGACTGACCTACATGCTTCCTATATGCTTTTTGTTGTGTTTCAGGTGCACTTACTTTGCCTGTTGTCCCACGGTTTGCAGCAGAACAGGGAGTGTAGTGATGTCACACTGTGTGGTGCAGCCTTGTCTGTGTTGCCTTCTAGCCAGCTGAAGAAGGAGGTTGCTTTCTACGATGAGCAGACTCTGGTATTCTTCTTGAAGTGGTTCAGGTCGGCATTCTGCCTCACTGATGCTGCCGCTGCCAACAAGAGCACACGCTGTGTGGTAGGTTTTTCTAAATATACCCCCACCACTTGGGCACATTCCACGTTTGAAAACTTATTCTGCATCTTCTCTTCTCAGCTGTCATCCTCCTCTTCCCCAGAGTTTCATCTGGGGGAAAAAAAAGGAATTAAATAGAAATGAAATCTTAGAGTGGGAGAAAATTACAGAGGATATGTTCTGCTGTTTAGCGTGAATAGCAGTCACGTATGGATTAAAGTGAAGTCTTGAATACACCAGATAGCTCAAATTTTAATAGTTGTTTGTGAAATTTTCTGTAGTGAATATGTGTCACAGAAGATCATTTGTTGATAAATATATTTTTTACTGTGTATGAAAAAGCCTTCAACTACATTAGGCTGGTTGCTTGTTTATCGCAGGTTTTTTTTACATTGTCTTTATTTTTTATTGTTTTATTGTTTTAAATCTTTCAGTATATTCCATCACATATTGTCTTACTTTTTTTTTTTTAATCACCTAATGTATTCCATTACATACTTAAATTATATTGAATGTAGTTTTTTTTATTCTCCAGTAATGCTCTGCGGCTATATCGGTACAGATGATGTGTTTTAGGTGAACGCCAGTCAGTTGATGGAGGTAATTCAGGAGAAAGCAGCCAGTGAACCCAGACTCCTGGTAATGGTAAGACCTTGACTTAACCTTCAGATTTCTGGATCAGACACACAGAAGACCTGGAGAACACCCAGCTTTTAGAGAGGGTCTCTTGATTTCCAGAGTGGAAGAAACAAATCAAAGAAAAAAAAGCTTTAGAGAGGGTGTCTTGATTTCCAGAGTGGAAGAAACAAATCAAAGGAAAAAAAAGGCGACTTTTGTCTAGAAAACGCATATTTCCTTCCTTGGGTAGATCATTTATGTAGTACGTCTTTCTTCTTCCCTGTTCAAAACGATTTCAAGCGTGTAATTTTGGGATAAAGTGATTAAGTTAGGAATGCATCTTTCAGTGTATGGTCAGGGAACAAAGGTTAATGAAAGTTTTGTTTTCATAGGAGAACAAGAGTTACTGGAGTAGTTTTTAGATTTGTTGTGAGAGAAGAAAGGCTGCTGAAGAGTTATAATTTCTGCAGCAGGAGAACAAGGGCTGCTGACAGGATAGTGTGTGGACAGGGGTTGGTAAAGGGTTACACCATGCATGAACATGGATTGGTAAAGGGTTACACCGCGCATGAACAAGGGTTGATAAAGGGTTACACTGTGCATGAACAGGATTGGTAAAGGGTTACACTGTGCATGAACAAGGGTTGATAAAGGCTTGCACTGCATGAACAGGGGTTGATAAAGAGTTACACTGCATATGAACAAGGTTGATAAAGGGTTACACTGTGCATGAACAGGGGTTGATAAAGGGTTACACTGCATGAACAGGGGTTGGTAAAGGGTTACACTGCATGAATGAGTTGATAAAGGGTTACACTGCATATGAACAAGGGTTGATAAAGGGTTACACTATACATGAACAAGGGTTGAGAAAGGGTTACACTGTGCATGAACAGGGTTGATAAAGGGTTACACTGTACATGAACAAGGGTTGAGAAAGGGTTACACTGTGCATGAACAAGGGTTGATAAAGGGTTACACTGTGCATGAACAGGGTTGATAAAGGGTTACACTGTGCATGAACAGGGGTTGATAAAGGGTTACACTGCATGAACAGGGGTTGATAAAGGGTTACATGGTGCATGAACAAGGTTGATAAAGGGTTACGCTGCACATGAACAAGGTTGATAAAGGTTACACTGCATATGAACAGGGGCTGGTAAAGGGTTACACTGCATGAACAGATGTTGATAAAGGGTTACACTGTGCATGAACAGGGTTGATAAAGGGTTACACTGTGCATGAACAAGGGTTGATAAAGGGTTACACTGCACATGAACAAGGGTTGATAAAGGGTTACACTGCCTATGAACAAGGGTTGATAAAGGTTACACTGCATGAACAGGGCTTGATAAAGGGTTACACTGTGCATGAACAGGGTTGACGAAGGCTACACTGTGCATGAACAGGGTTGATAAAGGTTACTTTGTACATGAACTTACTTACTTATGCCCGTCGCTCCCGTGGAGCATAGGCCATCAACGACCCTTCGCCATCGCACTCTGTTCTGGGCTGTTCTGGTCATTCCAGTCCAGTTTGTCCCTTGTTGTTTCAACTCCGCCTCAGTGTCTCGTCTCCAGCTGTTGCGAGGCCGGCCTCTCTTTCTCTTTCCCTGCGGGTTCCAGGTCGGGGCTTGGCTTGTGGTGCTGGATGCTGGCTTCCTGAGGGTGTGTCCGATCCAGCCCCACTTCCTTCGCAGTATCTGCTTGGCCACTGGTTCCTGTCCCGCACGCTCCCACAGATCTTCGTTTCGGACCTTGTCCTGCCATCGGATTTTGTAGATGCGCCTCAGACAGGTGTTGAAGAATGTCTGAATCTTTGTTGCATCGTCTGTGTTGTTCGCCACGTCTCGCATCCGTAGAGCAGAACTGATTTCACATTGGAGTTGAAGATGGGGAGTTTGGTTCTTATGCTGATTCCTCCAGATGCCCAGATGTTCTTGAGCATGACGAAAGCTGCTCTTGCCTTGCCGATTCTGGCTGTGACGTCTCGGTCCGTGCCTCCCTGTTGGTCAACCACGCTTCCCAGGTAGACGAAAGACTCCACCTCCCTGATGGCTCTCCATCGACTGTGACTGGTGTGTTGGCAGTGGTGTTGATTTTCATCAGCTCGGTCTTCTTCCTGTTAATCTTGAGCCCTGTCCCGGCTGATGTGGTCTCCAAGCGAGTGGTCTTGTCCTGCATCTGGCTGTGGCTGTGTGACAGGAGCGCCAGGTCGTCAGCGAAGTCAAGGTCATCGAGCTGCGTCCAGAGTGTCCACTGTATACCGTTGTTTCTGCCTGTTGTAGTGGTCTTCATGATCCAGTCAATGACCAGGAGGAAGAGGAACGGCGACAGCAGGCATCCCTGCCGAACTCCAGTCTTCACCTAGAAACTTTCGGACAGGTGGCCGGCGTGGGCAATCCTGCAGTTCATGTCCTGGTAGGTGCACCGGATGAGGGAGATGATCTTCTTGGGGACTCCGTAATGCCTCAGCAGCTTCCACAGCATCTCTCTGTCCACACTGTCGAAAGCCTTCTCATAATCTATGAAGTTGATGTAAAGGGGGAGTTCCACTCCAGCGACTGCTCCACGATGATGCGCAGGCTGGCGATCTGGTCGGCACATGATTTGTTCTGCCGGAAGCCTGCCTGCTGGTCTCGGAGCTTGGGGTTGACAGCCTCTTTCATTCTCTCCAGTAGAACCCTGTTGAGAACCTTGCCTGGCGTTGACAGGAGCATGATCCCTCAGTAGTTGCTGCAGTCCCTGAGGTCTCCTTTCTTCGGCAGCTTGATGACAATTCCTTCTTTCCACTGAGCCGGTACCTCCTCCTTCTCCCAGATCTTGCTGAAGAGGCTGTATAGCATGTTGACAGCTGTCTCTATGTCTGCTTTGATGGCTTCTGCTGGTATCTCGTCCGGCCCTGCAGCCTTCCCATTTTTCAGAGTCATGATGGCCTTCTTGATCTCTGCCTTTGAGGGTTTGTCACAGCTGATGGGCAGGTCTGTCTCTGCAGGTGGGATGTCTGGTGGTGCGTCAGGGGCGGGGCGGTTCAGCAGCTCCCTGAAGTGTTCTGCCCATCGTTTCAGCTGTTCCTCGGTTGTTGTCAGTGGTTTCCGTTCTTGTCCTTCACTGGCTTGTCTGTCTGCTGGAACTTACCCGTCAGCTTCTTGGTCACCAGGTACAGGTCCTTCAGATTCCCCTGTCCGGCTGCTGCCTCTGCTTGGCTAGCCAGGTCGTCAAAGTAGTCCCTCTTGTCCTTCTTGATGCTCTTCTTTACTTCTCCGTTCGCTGCTGTGTGCTCTTCCTGTGCCTTTGCCCTAGCTGCTCTTGTTCGGCTCGTGTTCAGTGTAGCTTTCTTCTCTCTCCTTGTTTCCAACTTGTGGATGGTGTCGGCAGAGATCCATTCTTTGTGCTGGGCCTTCTTCTTGCCAAGGATCTCTTCACATGTGTCATGCCAGAGCTTCTTGCAGTGTTCCCACTGTGTCTCGATGTCCGTCTCACTGTCTTCTATCAGCTCTTGTAGCGGCTGGAACCTGTTGGAAAGGCTGATCTGGAATGCTGCTTGTGTGTCCCTGTTCCGGAGCAGTCCCACATTGTACCTTGTACGTGTGTTGTTGGTGTTGGTGAATCTCTTGAGGCGAAGTCTCACTGTTGTTAAAAGAAGGTGGTGGTCTGATGACACGTCAGCACCTCTCATCACTCGTACATCCCGCCATGATCTCCTGAATTTGCGGCTAATGCAGATGTGGTCAATCTGGTTCTCCGTGACATGGTTCGGGGATCTCCATGTGGCCTTGTGGATGCGCTTGTGTCGGAAGATGCTTCCTCCTATCACCAGCTGGTTCAGGGCGCACAGGTCTGCAAAACGCTCACCATTCTCGTTCATCTGTCCCAGTCCATGTGTCCCCATGATGTCCTCGTAGCCTGTGTTGTCCCTTCCGATCTTGGCGTTAAAATCTCCCATCAGTATGGTTATGTCCTTTGCTCCTCTTTTGTCTATCACTGTCTGTAGTTGCTGGTAGAAGTCATCTTTCTTCTCTTCTTCCGCATCATTGATGGGAGCATAGCACTGGATGATGTTCAGCCTGATGTCATTCTTCTTCGTGGTAAACTTGGCTGTGATGATGCGGGAGTTGACAGGTTCCCATCCGATGAGTGCCCCTTGTGCCTCCGGTGCCAGCATCAGGGCCACACCCTCAGTGTGGGGGCTCCATCCTCTGTGTGTCCTGAGTACAGCAGCTGTTCTCCAGATGAAAGTCTCAGCTGTCCTGATTGTAGCCACCTTGTCTCACTCAGTCCTAGCACTCCGATCTTGTAGTTTTTCATCTCTCTCGCAACTTGGATGGTTTTTTCCCTGTTTCAAACATCGTCCTGATGTTCCATGTGGCTACTTTCGTTGTTGTCCTGGGTGTTAGAAGGGGAGTCGGCCTTGCAGCTTCCTTTCGGCTTTCACTGCACTGCGTCATAAGTCTCCGGGATGGAGACCCTTCATTGCCCAGGTGAATGCTTTGGTTCATTGTCGTTGATGCTTCTGTAACTCGTCTTTTTTACAGGCAGGGTTGTTAGCCCTACGCAAACCTCTTTATCCTCGGGGCGAGGTGGTCCTGCCTTAGTCGCCTCTTACGACATGCATGGCAGGGCAGTGGGTCTATTCTATGCCCAACCCACAGGGCAGTTTGTACATGAACAGGGGTTGATAAAGGGTTACTTTGTACGTGAACAGGGTTGATAAAGGGTTACATTGTGCATGAACAGGGGTTGATAAAGGGTTACACTGTGTGAACAGGGTTGATAAATGGTTACACTGTGCATGAACAGGGTTGGTAAAGGGTTGTACTGCGTGGACAGGTGTTGGTAAAGGGTTACACTGTGTGAACAGGGGTGGTAAATGGTTACAACTTGCACTGTGCATGAAGAGAGGTTGGTAAAGGATTACTCTCGGGGTTGCTGAAGAGTTATTATGTGCAAGAAGGGGTTGCGTAAATATAAATTGATTGAGGAAGGGTATAGGGTTGTTAAAACGCCTTTATAAGTAAGAGTTTTTGAAAGGTGTTTATATCGAAAGGCTGTTCAAAGGCATTAATGAACAAGGTTTATTGAAAGGTGTTGTTTATAAAAAGGATTATTGAAAGGTGTTGTTTAAAAACAAGGATTGTAGAAAGGTGTGCGTAAATAAGGGTTTGTTAAAAGTTTTTCATAGACAAGGATTGTTGAAAGGTGTTTATGATCGTGATTGTTGAATGATGTTGATAAATAAGGATTGCTGAATGAAAGGTGGTGATAAGCAGGAATTATTAAGAAGTGCCTATAAACAAAGGTTGTTGAAGGTTTGTTTATGAACAAGGATTGCTGAAAGGTATCAAAATACAAGGGTTGGTACTTTAAAAAATATTTGCCTATAGTTGTTAAAAAGGTGTCTGTCAAGAAGAAGTGTTGAAAGATGTTTAAATAAAACAAAGGCTGCTGAAGGATGTTAGAAGCAAGGGTTTTTAGAAGATGTTTACAAAGAGTTGTTAAAGATGTTGATAAATGATGTTGTTGAAAAATGTTATAAGCTAGAGTTGTTGTACATCTTTATAAATGAGGGCTGTAAAGAAATGTTTATGAATAAGGGTCATTGGAAGGTATGTAAAAAGTGAGAGTGGTTGAAAGATGTTTTTAAATAAGTAGGATTGCTGAAAAGGGTATTTTTGTTGTTGTCGTACCCTGGCTAAAAGACTCCCGGGATCATCCAAACAGCCCAAGCACTTGAACACTATGGTTTCAATGCATCAGCTGGGGATTGAGAAATTACGTGTGTGACCGTTTTTGATTTTCCCCGCCACATGGGCAGCCACACTCTGATTTCGGGGATTTTGGGACTAAAAGATGTTGTGGTAGGAGCTTGTCATGATTGAAGACAAACCCCGCATAACTTGCAGAGCATAACAACATTTTTATGTAGCCTTGGTGGGTTTTAGCCTATGTCAATTGGCCCGACACAGCCTTTAAACCAAGGGGCTGAAAAGGGTTGTAAAACAAGGGTGCTAAAGAATTATGCTGTGACTTTTTTGTTGAGAGAGCAAGGATTGCAAAATGTTTTGAATTTGTGAGTTGTGCTGTGATACATGAAAACAAACGCTTATTTCAGCGGCACTGGAGGAAATACAGTGCCAATATATGAATTGATGCAGATAGATCATGCGCAGATGGGGCATGCCTTCATCATTAAACCTCGCGCCAATAAACACGCGGGCACATAAAACTTGGCACATAAACATGCGTAAGTGTGCACAGACACATACGCAAGCACGCAAACACAAAAGGCATGCACACACACATTCATTTACAAATCTGATGTCGAGGGGTTCGAAAAAAATGCTTTGAATTTTTATGTCAAAATTTGGCTGGAGTGAAAGTTTATCACTAGACATTTTACCTCAAGTAATGTCAGATTCTTTAAAACCAAAAAAAAGTTTTTTTAGCCATTTTGATTGTGAAATGGATCTGGATCTTGCTTCTTTTAAAGACATATTGGCCTATAAGTCTCATGTTTAATCTATTTTATAATTTAGCAGAAGCTGTTTTGGATATTTAAAGTACTTTCCCTTCATTTAAGTTTTTCTTAATTCACGTTTTTTATTGTAGTCAACTTGTGTACAAAACACTGCCATTCAAATGAAGTGACTCCCTATCCCAACACGTCCCCTATACACACGCACACAAATACACATACACTCACACACACACTAAACACATACACACACACACAAATACAACTACACTCACACACACACTAAACACACGCACACACACAAATACACACACATACACACCACACACACCAACACACATACACACACAAATACAAATACACACACACTCACACACGCGCACACACATACACACACACACGCACACACACACACACACACACAATGCACACACACACACACACACTCGCACACACAAATGTATACACACTGTGGCATATGTACGTTTATGTACAAATCCAAACGCACAATTACTTCCATGTGCAGGCAGGCAGCAGGCAGGCAGGCACTCATGTTTCATAGCAGGCATTCCACTGTCCTGTTCTGTAATGTCACTTCTCATGAACAACCGTTATGGTGAAGATTAGATGAATACACAGACTGAATGGAGGTTATGTTCTTGTGACTTAGGTGCTGGCCGCCATGCTACGGGCGATGGGGTTTCACTGTCCGTCTGGTGATTTCACTTCAAGCCATTACCGCTGAAAACTCACAGGCTCCTTCCGTGAAGGTAGGTGGACAGATTCTGTTTATAAAGAAAAAGAAAGGGAACTTGAAGGCAATTTGGGAGAGCATAGATCTCACCGTGGATATGCGTTAAAAAAAAAAAATTGATGGGTTTGTCTTTTGGCCACATTCTATCTTTCTACGAATTTCTTCCACATTTGTAAAGTAACTTTTTGTAAAGTTCTGGTGGGCACACCAACAAGCCAACAGATTGACTTGACCAATGGGAAGAAAAGAAAGAAGTCCTTCAAGTGAAGGAATTACTTAACAGTAATTGTTTGTATTTTGTGTCGTTTCTTTTGTTGAATGGTGTCTCTCTCCCTCTCTGTCTCTCTCTCTCTCTGTCTCTCTCCCTCTCTCTCTCTCTCTCTTTTATATGTATATTTGTATCAATATGCTTGTATGTATATGTGATATACATCTTGTGTTATAAGTTATCTTTTGTTTTAAAGTTGATAATGTATTGATTTGTTGATTGATTTGATTGTTATATTTTGTTAAGCTGTGAAAATTTTTTGAAAATAAGTTGAAAACAGATTGTAGATTTTACTAGATTTGTATGCTTTTTTTTTTTTTTTTTTAAACAAGAATCTTACATTGCTGATACGTACAGATGAGGGTTTTTTTGTTTTTTTTTTC
>CM031615.1:35924282-35935376 GCA_018398815.1 Conus ventricosus | reverse complement strand
ATAAACCAGCTTTAGTGCCAGCCAACAGTTGGTTTTCACTCCCAAATGCCACCTGTCATTTCTAAATGCCTGAATGTTTATCAAGTGAGCTGTATCATACTCTTTGCTTAGGAACAAAAGTAAGTGTATGAATAATATTTACATAAAGGCATGGAATGGATTTCGTCACCTACCTCCCCTTTAACTGATAAAATACTATCTTCCCTTCTAGATAGACTACCATTTTCTCTATTTTTCTTTCTAACTGTGCATATGATATATAAATGAGAGGCATGCAAGGATTTGGTCCCTCTCTCTCTTTCCCCTAATTCAGAAAAGTCCTGTCTTCCCTTCAAGACAGATCACTATTTTTCTCTATTCACTTTTCTCACACCTATTCTTTTTTTTTCCTTTTAATCTGGATTCAGGAAAGGAAGAAGGATTGTCAGCAGATTTCTCTCAGGTTTGCTCTGTCAATAACCACAACATTCTATCAGAATGCACAGCTGGGTGCAAAAGCCCAGGATCACGCGCCCTTCTATCAGACTTGAAGAAATCAAGGCCGACAACTGAAATCATACACTTACCTGACCAGAGTCGAGATACAGAAATTGACAGCCTGGGCCTTTTCTGAATGGGTACGAATGCATGAATTTGGAATAATCAAACCGACTATCATTCTTTTTCTTTCTTTTTTTTTGGATTCAAGTTGTCATCAGATCAGGAAACAACATACTGGGCTGGCACTCCAATCTGTGTGTGTGTGTGTGTGTGTGTGTGTGTGTGTGTGTGTGTGTGTGTTGTGTGTGTGTGTGTTGTGTGTGTGTGTCTGTGTCTGTGTGTCTGTGAGCTTTCTTTGTCTCTTCACTCATGTTATACCTCAAAACACAAGAGGTCTGCAGCCAGATCCCAGTGGGCTGGACAGAACAGCCACAGATTGATGCAGAATGTCAGTTTAACTTCAGCAGTTCCTCAGTAACCCTTACCTGGGGTTACTAGATGGAAACGGCAAGGCAGAACAGGATTATCATAGGGTTACTAGATGGAAAAGGCAAGGCAGAACAGGATTATCATAGGGTTATAGATGGAAAAGGCAAGGCAGAACAAGATTATCATAGAGTTACTAGATGGAAAAGGCAAGGCAGAACAAGTTATCATAGGGTTACTAGATGGAAAAGGCAAGGCAGAACAAGATTTCATAGAGTTACTAGATGGAAAAGGCAAGGCAGAAACAAGATTATCATAGGGTTACTAGATGGAAAAGGCAAGCAGAACAAGATTATCATAGAGTTACTAGATAGAAAAGGCAAGCCAGAACAAGACTGTCATTTTGTTGATCTGTTAAGTTTGTCCTTTCTGTTTGGAATTCTTGCACTCACTTTAACAGAAGTTTACACATACTTTGCATGCAGCTCACCTCGGGACATGAACAGTGCCACCAGGTAACATGGACGGCTGAAACAATTCTACGTTCCCATACTCGTTCTTCGGAACTTTGCCCTGAAAAATATAATGAAATATTTCATTCTAAAAACAAACTTTGCCCTGAAAACAGAAAAAGATATTTATTCTAAAAAGGAACTTTGCCTTGAAAACAGAACAAAATGTTCGATTTTAGAAAGTAATACAATCCAAAAACAAGCACATCAATCATTATGAAAAGAAGTAATTTACATGTTTAAATTACAACAACTGACTGACACTTCTATCTAAACCCTTACCAAATAATGTGCCTTAAGTGGGGAATAATCAACGCTTAAAGCTGATAAACTTACCTTTGGGAAAAGGCACATAGTCCAAGTTTACGTCTACTGTCCATTACAATTTGACAACCGAGTCGGTATATGTCACAGCATTGGCCTAATATACATGCAAGTTGTCCATTACAAAGAAAAAAGTGAATAGAAAGGGTGGGGGGGGGGGGGGGGGGGAGAGAGAAAAGAAGACAAGACACAAATTGTACAAACGTGGCAGCAGGTACACACATTGACGGCAGGAGGAGGGATGTAATCTTCTGTCTGCCAAACGACCAAACAGCTCCAAATCCAGTTCTTCAGACCTTTCCCTGGCACGGTTCTGCACGACATGAATATTCAGTCTACTCATTACATTTCTGGCACTGGTAAATTATATCTGATGGGTGTGACACTAACCATACCATATACAACCATCCATAACCTAAAGGTTTCATGGATGCAAAGACAAACTACTATCAGTGAGTGGTGCTAATGATACACTTCAAGGAAAAAGGAAGTCTTTAACGGTTCCCATCTTCCAAATTTCCAACTACACATTGGACATTTTCTGGTTTCTGTGGTCAACTGAAAACTTGTATGGATCACATAACCTTTACCATGCAGATCATGTTATATTCTGCACAGGTACTGTCAGATCAGCTGCATATTGACTTGGGAGACTAGATTTTTAAAATGTGATGCGCTCTTTAAAGCATCACGCTCTCCTCAAAATTATTCAATCCCTGCTCTGTGGCTCCAGTGTCACATCAAGGATCTTCTCTCAGTAGGACTTCATAAGTCCTTCTCTTTACATGAAAAATGATGATGAATACAGTCTAAACCCTGTACGCACCGATACATGAATACAGTTCAACATAACATCAAATGTAACATGATCACCACATGACCCAGCATATTGTTTAAAAAAACATGAAAACACCTCTATTCTTGCTTGACCTTGCAATGGGCGCACTTTTTTCTGCATACAACCATTCCTCGCTTTTTCTCGCTCCGTAGCTTTTTGTTTTCTCACACTTTTAGACATACATGATTGCTTCTCTCTTTCTTTTTTCCTCACCTAGAACTGAGAAGGTTAATCGCTGGGGAAAATATTCTGATCCACCATCAAGGAAGCCTCATTTCAGCGCTGGGGACAATGTGTAAACATGGCGGCCATGTAGTATGTACATGGGTTTTATTTTTGTATCATCCACCTCACCGGCACACACGGCCCGCTCTTTTTAGAGAAGTGGAACAGGACTGGCATGAGAGTTAAGACTGGTCCATCGTCAAATGGGTCTGAGTGTTTGCCTGCAAAGCTGATGGCCCCGAGTTTTGTACATGCTGGATGCAATTTTTCTCTGCTAGAAAACTGTTGTCCACCCGGTAGGTAAACGGGTACCTGATTCAGTTCAGTGACAGGAAAGGGGTGGACTCTGCCTTCCATCATTTTACGCCCCAGACAAGGTGAAACTTCTGACACTGACTTTGTACAGCCAGTAGGCTGTGAGAAACTTGTATGCCAATGTAGCAGGGAATGTACCGTTGACCACAACCGGCAACTTTCTTCAACAAATTACGAGTGCATCTCAAGAAATTATCTTGAGAGATTATAAACAAATGATAATGCTTCACCATTCAGCAGTTATCAAACAAAGCGATTAATCATGACGCCATTCTGACCCAGAAGGAAAGGACAGTCACCATCATTTTGACATGAGTGGTCAACATTGACTGCATGCTCTGACCTGTAAGCTGTGTAAAATCAATGACCTGTATGCCCTGTAAAATCAATGACCTGTACGCCCTGTAAAATCAATGACCTGTAAGCCCTGTAAAATCAGTGACCTGTAAGCCCTGTAAAATCAATGTTTCAAGCCTTACTATCCTCTCTATCAGCAGCCACGGACACCCAAAAGAGGATTTCTTTTCATCTAACTCTTTTTTTTTCCTTTTTCTTTCTCCTCTCTGTTAAATTTTTCTTCTCTCTTGAAAAATTAGACACTATGAACACACGATAGTTTCACACGAAAAATCGACATATCAAACAATTCATCAGACTTTCATAACATCTATGTGCAACATGCGACAATGTTTCAGCAGCAACTTTTGCTGAATACGAAATTTCAGTGTTGGGAATTTAATCTTGGTTTTCATACTACTGACTCATGTCCCATAGACCTGTGCCGCACGCCTCCTCCCACCTCCTTCTTAACTATCCCCATCACAGTAACTCGTTAACGTCTGTCCATTCTTCCTTCCTGTCAGGGATGGAAAAACAATGGTCCATGCTGTAATACCTGAAAGGCTGTTAAGGTTTTTGTATCAGTAAATGGGGGAAAAATAAGGGTAACTGGCTGGCATAACTCACCATCTCTTTCTGGATTTAACCATTTTGTACGCCGTTTCTCCAAGCTGGAACAGAACAGATATACAAGCATCACAGACAAGCAGCACATGCACTTATCATACATGCGACACGACTGTTCTCTGTTCGCAGTCTAATCCCAACTCAACTGTGTTTACTTATGTTCATTGTGGGTTAAGATTTCTGACAGCTGTTTTTCTTTCCAAAGCTCTGTGATGTTCACAACTTACTTGGCACAAAAGGTTTGCATTCAATTTCAAATGCATATTCATTAACAAAACAAACAAAACACACACATATATATATATATACATACATATATTTTAAATGTTTTATTTTTATTTTTACCTGCTGAGGAAGCTCGTTGCCCCAGGAATTTTAATCACGAAGCAGAGAAAGAAATGGGGAAATGTATCTTCACGGGATATGAGCATTCATGAAATGGAGAGAGCTGGACAAGGACACATGGAGAATTAGTTGGAAAAGGGAGGGGTGGGGAGAGATTGGGGGGTGGGGTGGTTGAGGGTGTTGTGGGGCAGTTGTGGGTGGGGAACTGGCGACACGTGCTATTGTGATGTGATGGGCGTGTGGAAGTTGGGAAGATGGGGTGTGTTGGGTGGGGGCTGGGGGTGAGAGAGTGAGAACATCTGTGAACTGTTTTCATTAGTTGATGACTGGATACCTGGCTTCATTCTTGTCCTTAAAGTCCCTGAGGAAGACCTGTTACAGGCCGAAACATTGGGAAAGAATTATATGAGTCTGTTGTTTTCATCTTCATATTATGTGCGTTTATATATATATATATTGACTCGGACAGAGAGAGAGAGAGAGAGAGAGGAGAGAGAGAGAGAGAGAGAGAGAGAGAGGAAAGAGAAAGAGAGAGGACAGACAGAGAAAGAGAGACAATTGAAGTAAAAAGGCAAACAAGCAATGTAAATAAAACCTTATCCAATATTTCGAGCGGCTGGTCTTTTTCAAGGACAACAGACTGTGTAATCACGTCAAAAGTGGAATGACATCATTAGGTTGATGCTAAAAGATAATTTGCATCATGACAGTAATGTCATCACCAAGTGATGCAAAGTGTAAACCACCATCCTGTTGTTATTATTTTGTCACTCCCACCAGTATACTTACAGCCCCCCCCCCCCATTTCTCTCTCTCAGGTTTTCATTATGTTAGTTGTACCAGAGGCAACACTGAGTTGTATATATATATACATATAATTTATATATATACATATGTGTGTGTGTATCTATCTATCTATATTACATATAAGCGCACATATGTGTGTGTATATGTATGTCTAAATACATATATACATACACACACATGTAATGTAATGTAAAGGATATTTATAGAGCGCTTTACTCGCAAGAGCCGAAAGCGCATAATTATAATCATTTACGGCACCTGCACAGTAAGAGCTGGCAACTATCCAGTTCACTAGCAGATCTGAACTTAACTGTATCAAAAAAGTTGACAATGCGTAGCATATTTGTGGAGGGGGTGGGGGTGGGGACAGATATTCTGAGAGACAGACAGACAGACAGAGCGAGTGTATGTGGTGTGTGTGGTGTGTGTGTGTGTGTGTGTGGTGTGTGTGTGTGTGTGTGTGGGAGAGAGAGGAGTTAGGCATGCACATGCATGTGTGTCTGTGTGTGATACACACTTGTGTTTGTGGATACATGTGTCCTCAAGCATTATGTGTGTACATGTTATGTGTGCAAGAAGTGTGCACATTTATATTCTTTATCCCATAGATCATGTGTATGAGCAAGAGTGTACAAGTGTATGTGGAAAGTGTGTGTTCATCTGTTTGCTTTAACCGTTACTCACCCTAACCAGATCTGGCCTTCTCTCAACCAGTTGTCTCTAGAATGCAGCTGAAAGAAAAGAAAAAAATAACACCAAATACAGAAATCCAAAGAACATGATCATCATGGAGTTACACCATTTGAAAGGTGACCCACATAACAACACAATTGTGGGTATGTGTGTTCCACCTTAATAAAAACGCTGTCACAATTCTGCAGTGAATATAGTGTCTCTGCATACAGATCAGACACAGTCCCCCATTTCTACAAAATGACTCACTCCAAATCCACCCATGAGGATGAAAACTAGACCAAGTGGACACTGCTACAGGGCGCTTATGACAAACATTGACTGTAACCTTCCCATCCAAGAAAAAAGCACTGTTTCAAACGATTTGTGGGCGGAGGGGGGGGGATAAAAACATCCCATATGGCAAACTCAAATGAGAGGCAAAGATGCTCATTTAAGGTCTCACAATTCCAATAAACAACAAAACAGACTGATCCAAGTTCACATCACAATATGTAGAACACAGACACAGACTTTTACCTCAGGCAACTAGCAAGTGTCCTTTAGAATGTGAACTTCTGAAAATGGACTTTAATATTAATAATGGTAAACCTCAACAGACAAACAATATGGACCTGTCCAACCTAAAAAGACAAAAATGAGTGTACGTGTACAAGAGAGTGTACAAAATTCCAAATTTTTTGTAAACTGGGGAAGTGTGGTGTGAGTTATGTAAAGGTTGGTGGAGAGGGGGGGGGGGGGGGGGGGGGGGGCGGGTGGAAATTCATTTTGTTTCCATCTGCCATCTACCTGCAGAGGAACTGATCTTGCATTAAGAACGGTTTAAAACAGGTTTTTCTGTATAAGTTACTTAAAACCTGAATATATAATATACTTTGGCACAGCTCAAGCTCTCAAGACATTTTTTTTTCTCTCCAGTGTTTCAGGGCAGTGGTCTAGAAAACAACAGCCTGACATGATTTCACATGCAGAAGTCTTAAGTGTTGTCATTCTTTGGTCAAACACTGTCATGGTAACACTCAACAAGTGCAATAACTGCTCAAGAACACTGGCTTCAGAATTTCTTTTTAATTCTTCTTCCTTGCGCTGAACCTAAGCGATCTGAAGCGATCAAAGCTAAGTAAATTTTCGTTGTTTTATTCGTTTATATATCACCTGACGAAGACCTAAGAGGTCGAAACGCGTTGTGTTTTGTCTTATGACTCGTTTGTCCACGTTCTCTGGGCGGTTCGCTAACATTTATTTAAGATTTCTTTTTTTTAGTTCATCATATTTTCAACAAACATGCACAAAATGTCAAAATCATATGGCTACACAGGTCTGATAATGACCATGCCCATTTATCACTTTTGCTCTTCAGTAAAAAAAACTTGGATGCCCTGCAACAGATCCAAATACCTACTGTGACCATTTCTCTTCTTTATTTTTTTTTAACAAATGCACAAAAATATACCACACAAAAGACTAAAAGGCAGCATATAAAACAGCAATGTCTGAAACATGGTCCTTACCATGTGTTACACATCATCACATCAAAACTTACGTTTTTCTGATCATTATTTTTTCAATAATCCAATCTCTTAGACAGAGAGAGAAAAAACGATAACCAACCGTATGCACACATTCCCTGGCATAGACAGGTTCAGAGCGTATGTAGCCCACAGGTATTGAATTTTCTGGGTAGATGGCCTCATATTTTAACAGGTGACGGCGAAGGGCATAGCTGCAAAGAGTACACCTTCATTGTGTTAGAGTGCCGTACATACAGACATTCGAAGCACAGTGGAGCAGTCTTATACATGACACACTGTTGACACTTAATTCAAGACAGTTGACAGAGGGTAAATATTTTAAACTCCTTTCCAGGATCCCTCCATACATGAACGCACAAACAACTGTGGCCAATAAAGACATCGAGAATCAACCTTTTTATCTACCAGTAAGTAACCCATGACAATTTTACAGCACTTTTCTTCTCACAATATTTCCTGGTTTCTCTTGAACTGGAAGGCAGCCTCCATTTTCTTGTTGCCAATCTAAGTCATGCATATCTGTACAGCAAATTTTTTTTTTTTCATCCTTGAGAAAGAAATAATAAGAAATTTTGATAAAAATGAAAGGTTTGCCAGCTGGCCTGTTTTAGCAAGGATTTTTGTTTTCACTTCAAACTGAAAACGGACAAGTAAGAAAAGCTGTCATACCACCACAAGTAAGAACAGAAACGAATGCGGATGCAAAAATCACAAACGTAATGACTGATAGCAGAATGATGTTGGCATTAAAAAAAAAGCCACTTTAGCACAAACAAACAGGAGTGAAACTGACGTACTTGGTGTCACCAAAGTACTTACAGTGGGTGGTTTTTAAAGTCTCCAATGTTTTTCGGCAGTGGGCGCTGCACCAGATGATCTGCAAAACATAGCACCACAGCTAGAGACAGGATGTTATGCAGTGTTCATCATAAAGAGTATTTCTTTCTTTTTTTTTCTTTTTTTTTTCTTTTCCATTTCATTGTTTGTTCATACTCAGTGGCATTTCATATCGTGTGTTCATTTTCAGTGGCTTTTTCATCATTTGTTCATTCCAGCAGCATTTCATTGTTTTTTCATTCTCAATGGCATTTCATTGTTTGTTCATTCTCAGCAGCTTTTTCATCTTTTGTTCATTCTCAGCGCATTTCACTGTTTGTTCATTCTCAATGGCATTTCAATCGTTTGTACATTCTCAATGGCATTCATTGTTTGTTCATTCTCAAGGCATTTCATTGTTTGTTCATTCTCGCAGATTTATTGTTTTTTCATTCTCAATGGCATTTCATCATTTGTTCATTCTCAATGGCATTTCATCATTTGTTCATTCTAAATGGCATTTCATCATTTGTTCATTCTCAATGGCATTTCTCATTTGTTCATTCTAAATGGATTTCATCATTTGTTCATTTCTCAATGGCATTTCATCATTTGTTCATTCTCAGTGGCTTTCATCGTTTGTTTGTTCTCAAGTGGCATTCTCAGTGGCATTCCATCGTTTGTTCGTTCTCAGCAGCATTTCATTGTTTGTTCATTCTCAGTGGCATTTCATCGTTTGTTCTTTCTCAGGGGCATTTCATTGTTTGTTCATTTCAGGGGCATTTCATTGTTTGTTCATTCTCAGTGGCATTTCATCGTTTGTTCATTCTCAGTAGCATTTCATGTTTGTTGGGTTCTCAGCAGCATTTCATCGTTTGTTCATTTCAGTGGCATTTCATCGTTTGTTCATTTCAGTGCATTTCATCGTTTGTTCTTCTCAGTAGCATTTCATCATTTGTTAATTCTCAATGGCATTTTTACGTTTGTTCGTTTCAGGGGCATTTTCACACAATACCCATCCGGCTCTTCCTCACTCAGCCACACCCAGAATGTTTTTCCTTTAGCACAAGCAGAACCACCGGAACTGATCAATATCCAAACTTTACATAGTCATGAAACAGACCATCAGTTTGCACTGCGGGTTACTTTACTCTGTGGTCTTCAGTGGTGCTTGTTCTGATACAGGATACATGGGACACCACCTACAAAGCCCCTATTATGACACTGACTGCTTAGACACCGACTCTTCAAGAGGGGGAGCGTCATCCTCCCAACAGCGCTACCATATCCATTGACGATGGTTTCCATTGATTTTACCAAAAAATGAAGTCTCTGACACAAACTCCCACAGGTAGAATGTGGTGGGGAATAGAAAGCAGTGGGTCTTTCATTAGAGATAGACAAGAACAGCAGTGTTGATTATACACGCTTACTATATATCTATAAGAACAGCAGTGTTGATTATACACGCTTACTATATATCTTTTATGGATGTGTAAGGGAAAACTTAACAGCAGTGCTCAACAGTCGATAAAGATATAAAGACCAGTGGGACAAAACAAACTCACCTTAGACACGGATCTGAAAGGACAAACTGAAAATAGTGGTCATCACAAGACATGAAGAGCAGTGTTAGTACAACTATTCATTTACACACAATTACACACATTTTAAAAAAAGTACATGCACACACACACACACACACACACACACACACACACACATACCACACACACAAACACACACACCACACATACACCCCGATGCACCACAAAACATGCACTTCAGGATACATGAGGGAGTAAGACACCAACAGGAAAAAAAAAAACAGAATCAATTACAAACCTTTAATGTCTTGTTCTCCTGATCATCAAGAAAAGTGTTCATGGTAGCATAGGGTTCTAAGGTTTTCTCTCCCAATCAGAATCCACACGACGTTCCGGGGATGCGACAGCCCCTGCGGAGCATACTTTGCCTGTG
Organism: Conus ventricosus; assembly: GCA_018398815.1. Lineage (NCBI taxonomy): Eukaryota > Metazoa > Mollusca > Gastropoda > Neogastropoda > Conidae > Conus > Conus ventricosus. The sequence goes on along the minus strand of CM031615.1, from coordinate 35,925,117 downwards.
ATGTCTTTGGACACTGCCATCTACACAAAACAGATTCAAAATTTCTGTTTTTCTTTTCGAATCTACATGAAACACCATAAAACCTCACAGTCAATACTCTACCAGTTTTCATTCCACTCTTTTTAACATGTCAACCACCATTCCCCCCTGTAACACTCTGATCAGGTAACTAACTCTCCATTTTCATACCACCCATCAAGGATGACTTCCCATTTCATTCTTTAAACAGGTTATTTGGGAAACTTTCAGCATTTAGACACACACTCTGGATTAGTTTTCTAAGCAGTAGCTGCCTTACGCAAAACTGGGGGTCTAGAAATCTGGAAAAATATTTCACCAGTAACAGGTGATTGTCATTCAAATGAACTGTGGGCAATTCAACTCCCCGGCGCTGCTGAATAATTTACAATTCTGAAAAGACCATGAGGAGTCATGGTTGGCACAGTAAAAGGCATCAGTTTCCAGTTTTTATGGTCTGGAGTTTGATTTCCCATTCAAGACAGCCACATTAGAGAAGACTTGTATTCAGAATCAACATTCAGAGCTTAATCTAGGATCACAGCAAGACAGTTGTTTTCTAAGTTTGTCACGGACATCTGAAAACGGACATGTTAGTTGCTTAGTTAGTTGGTTTAAAGATAACATAACTTTCTATCTTCAATGTCATAACTCAGGGTAGCCCTAAATTTAGTACTGGCATGGGGAAAACTACATAATAAGGTCAAAAATTAAGGGGTTTTCACAAACATGTGCACCTTGCTCCTTCTTACAGTTGTAAGAACAATCAACAGAATCCTATTGCCTTCATGTCCAACCTAGTGTGGCTAAAATAAGG
>CM031615.1:35895090-35923282 GCA_018398815.1 Conus ventricosus | reverse complement strand
CACCCAAACAAAAGTGTTAGGGCACACAAAACACCATGCAAGGCATGCCTACTCCCCCTCTCTCACACACCACCCACCACACACCACACACACACACACACACACACACACATACACTCGCTCTGTCTGTCTGTCTGTCTCTCAGAATATCTGTCCCACCCCCACCCCCTCCACAAATATGCTTACTGCATTGTCAACTTTTTTGATACAGTTAAGTTCAGATCTGCTAGTGAACTGGATAGTTGCCAAGCTCTTACTGTGCAGGTGCCGTATATGATTATAATTATGCGCTTTCGGCTCTTGCGAGGTAAAGCGCTCTATAAATATCCTTTTACATTACATTACATGTGTGTGTATGTATATATGTATTTAGACATACATATACACACACATATGTGCGCTTATATGTATATATAGATAGATAGATACACACACACATATGTATATATATATAATTTATATGTATATATATATACAACTCAGTTGTTGCCTCTGGTACAACTAACATAATGAAAACCTGAGAGAGAGAAATGGGGGGGGGGGGCTGTAAGTATACTGGTGGGGAGTGACAAAATAATAACAACCAGGATGGTGTGTTACACTTTGCATCACTGGTGATGACATTACTGTCATGATGCAAATTATCTTTTAGCATCAACCTAATGATGTCATTCCACTTTTGACGTGATTACACAGTCTGTTGTCCTTGAAAAAGACCAGCCGCTCGAAATATTGGATAAGGTTTTATTTACATTGCTTGTTTGCCTTTTTACTTCAATTGTCTCTCTTTCTCTGTCTGTCTCTCTCTTTCTCTTTCTCTCTCTCTCTCTCTCTCTCTCTCTCTCTCTCTCTCTCTCTCTCTCTCTCTGTCCGAGTCAATATATATATATATAAACGCACATAATATGAAGATGAAAACAACAGACTCATATAATTCTTCCCAATGTTTCGGCCTGTAACAGGTCTTCCTCAGGGGACTTTAAGGACAAGAATGAAGCCAGGTATCCAGTCATCAACTAATGAAAACAGTTCACAGATGTTCTCACTCTCTCACCCCCAGCCCCCACCCAACACACCCATCTTCCCAACTTCCACACGCCCATCACATCACAATAAGCACGTGTCGCCAGTTCCCCACCCACAACTGCCCCACAACACCCTCAACCACCCCACCCCCCAATCTCTCCCCACCCCTCCCTTTTCCAACTAATTCTCCATGTGTCCTTGTCCAGCTCTCTCCATTTCATGAATGCTCATATCCCGTGAAGATACATTTCCCCATTTCTTTCTCTGCTTCGTGATTAAAATTCCTGGGGCACGAGCTTCCTCAGCAGGTAAAAATAAAAATAAAACATATTAATATATGTATGTATATATATATATATGTGTGTGTTTTGTTTGTTTGTTAATGAATATGCATTTGAAATTGAATGCAAACCTTTTGTGCCAAGTAAGTTGTGAACATCACAGAGCTTTGGAAAGAAAAACAGCTGTCAGGAAATCTTAACCACAATGAACATAAGTAAACACAGTTGAGTTGGGATTAGACTGCGAACAGAGAACAGTCGTGTCGCATGTATGATAAGTGCATGTGCTGCTTGTCTGTGATGCTTGTATATCTGTTCTGTTCCAGCTTGGAGAAACGGCGTACAAAATGGTTAAATCCAGAAAGAGATGGGTGAGTTATGCCAGCCAGTTACCCTTTTTTCCCCCATTTACTGATACAAAAACCTTAACAGCCTTTCAGGTATTACAGCATGGACCAGTTTTTCCATCCCTGACAGGAAGGAAGAATGGACAGACGTTAACGAGTTACTGTGATGGGGATAGTTAAGAAGGAGGTGGGAGGAGGCGTGCGGCACAAGGTCTATGGGACATGAGTCAGGTAGTATGAAAAACCAAGATTAAATTCCCAACACTGAATTCGTATTCAGCAAAAGTTGCTGCTGAAACATTGTCGCATGTTGCACATAGATGTTTATGAAAGTCTGATGAATTGTTTGATATGTCGATTTTTCGTGTGAAACTATCGTGTGTTCATAGTGTCTAATTTTTCAAGAGAGAAGAAAAATTTAACAGAGAGGAGAAAGAAAAAGGAAAAAAAAAGAGTTAGATGAAAAGAAATCCTCTTTTGGGTGTCGTGGCTGCTGATAGAGAGGATAGTAAGGCTTGAAACATTGATTTTACAGGGCTTACAGGTCACTGATTTTACAGGGCTTACAGGTCATTGATTTTACAGGGCGTACAGGTCATTGATTTTACAGGGCATACAGGTCATTGATTTTACACAGCTTACAGGTCAGAGCATGCAGTCAGATGTTGACCACTCATGTCAAAATGATGGTGACTGTCCTTTCCTTCTGGGTCAGAATGGCGTCAGTGATTAATCGCTTTGTTTGATAACTGCTGAATGGTGAAGCATTATCATTTGTTTATAATCTCTCAAGATAATTTCTTGAGATGCACTCGTAATTTGTTGAAGAAAGTTGCCGGGTTGTGGTCAACGGTACATTCCCTGCTACATTGGCATACAAGTTCTCACAGCCTACTGGCTGTACAAAGTCAGTGTCAGAAGTTCACCTTGTCTGGGGCGTAAAATGATGGAAGGCAGAGTCCACCCCTTTCCTGTCACTGAACTGAATCAGGTACCCGTTTACTACCGGGTGGACACAGTTTTCTAGCAGAGAAAAATTGCATCCAGCATGTACAAACTCGGGGCCATCAGCTTTGCAGGCAAACACTCAGACCCATTTGACGATGGACCAGTCTTAACTCTCATGCTCAGTCCTGTTCCACTTCTCTAAAAAGAGCGGGCCGTTGTGTGCCGGTGAGGTGGATGATACAAAAATAAAACCCATGTACATACTACATGGCCGCCATGTTTACACATTGTCCCCAGCGCTGAAATGAGGCTTCCTTGATGGTGGGATCAGAATATTTTCCCCAGCGATTAACCTTCTCAGTTCTAGGTGAGGAAAAAAGAAAGAGAGAAGCAATCATGTATGTCTAAAAGTGTGAGAAAACAAAAAGCTACGGAGCGAGAAAAAGCGAGGATGGTTGTATGCAGAAAAAAGTGTCGCCCATTGCAAGGTCAAGCAAGAATAGAGGTGTTTCATGTTTTTTTAAACAATATGCTGGGTCATGTGGTGATCATGTTACATTTGATGTTATGTTGAACTGTATTCATGTATCGGTGCGTACAGGGTTTGACTGTATTCATCATCTTTTTCATGTAAAGAGAAGGACTTATGAAGTCCTACTGAGAGAAGATCCTTGATGTGACACTGGAGCCACAGAGCAGGGATTGAATAATTTTTTGAGGAGAGCGTGATGCTTAAAGAGCGCATCACATTTTAAAAATCTAGTCTCCCAAGTCAATATGCATGCTGATCTGACAGTACCTGTGCAGAATATAACATGATCTGCATGGTAAAGGTTATGTGATCCATACAAGTTTTCAGTTGACCACAGAAACCAGAAAATGTCCAATGTGTAGTTGGAAATTTGGAAGATGGGAACCGTTAAAGACTTCCTTTATTCCTTGAAGTGTTATCATTAGCACCACTCACTGATAGTAGTTTGTCTTTGCATCCATGAAACCTTTAGGTTATGGGATGGTTGTATATGGTATGGTTAGTGTCACACCCATCAGATATAATTTACCAGTGCCAGAAATGTAATGAGTAGACTGAATATTCATGTCGTGCAGAACCGTGCCAGGGAAAGGTCTGAAGAACTGGATTTGGAGCTGTTTGGTCGTTGGCAGACAGAAGATTACATCCCTCCTCCTGCCGTCAATGTGTGTACTGCTGCCACGTTTGTACAATTGTGTCTTGTCTTCTTTTCTCTCTCCCCCCCCCCCCCCCCCCCCCCCCCTTTCTATTTCTCTTTTTTCTTTGTAATGGACAACTTGCATGTATATTAGGCAATGCTGTGACATATACCGACTCGGTTGTCAAATTGTAATGGACAGTAGACGTAAACTTGGGACTATGTGCCTTTTCCCAAAGGTAAGTTTATCAGCTTTAAGCGTTGATTATTCCCCACTTAAGGCACATTATTTGGGTAAGGGTTTAGATAGAAGTGTCAGTCAGTTGTTGTAATTTAAACATGTAAATTACTTCTTTTCATAATGATTGATGTGCTTGTTTTTGGATTGTATTACTTTCTAAAATCGAACATTTTGTTCTGTTTTCAAGGCAAAGTTCCTTTTTAGAATAGAATATCTTTTTCTGTTTTCAGGGCAAAGTTTGTTTTTAGAATGAAATATTTCATTATATTTTCAGGGCAAAGTTCCGAAGAACGAGTATGGGAACGTAGAATTGTTTCAGCCGTCCATGTTACCTGGTGGCACTGTTCATGTCCGAGGTGAGCTGCATGCAAAGTATGTGTAAACTTCTGTTAAAGTGAGTGCAAGAATTCCAAACAGAAAGGACAAACTTAACAGATCAACAAAATGACAGTCTTGTTCTGGCTTGCCTTTTCTATCTAGTAACTCTATGATAATCTTGTTCTGCTTGCCTTTTCCATCTAGTAACCCTATGATAATCTTGTTCTGCCTTGCCTTTTCCATCTAGTAACTCTATGATAATCTTGTTCTGCCTTGCCTTTTCCATCTAGTAACCCTATGATAATCTTGTTCTGCCTTGCCTTTTCCATCTAGTAACTCTATGATAAATCTGTTCTGCCTTGCCTTTTCCATCTAGTAACCCTATGATAATCCTGTTCTGCCTTGCCTTTTCCATCTAGTAACCCTATGATAATCCTGTTCTGCCTTGCCGTTTCCATCTAGTAACCCCAGGTAAGGGTTACTGAGGAACTGCTGAAGTTAAACTGACATTCTGCATCAATCTGTGGCTGTTCTGTCCAGCCCACTGGGATCTGGCTGCAGACCTCTTGTGTTTTGAGGTATAACATGAGTGAAGAGGACAAAGAAAGCTCACAGACACACAGACACAGACACACACACACAGACACACACACACACACACACACACACACACACACACACACACACACACACACACACACACACACAGATTGGAGTGCCAGCCCAGTATGTTGTTTCCTGATCTGATGAACACTTGAATCCAAAAAAAAAGAAAGAAAAAAGGAATGATAGTCGGTTTGATTATTCCAAATTCATGCATTCGTACCCATTTCAGAAAAGGCCCAGGCTGTCAATTCTGTATCTCGACTCTGGTCAGGTAAGTGTATGATTTCAGTTGTCGGCCTTGATTTCTTCAAGTCTGATAGAAGGGCGCGTGGATCCTGGCTTTTGCCACCAGCTGTGCATTCTGATAGAATGTTGTGGTTATTGACAGAGCAAACCTGAGAGAAATCTGCTGACAATCCTTCTTCCTTTCCTGAATCCAGATTAAAAGGAAAAAAAAAGAATAGGTGTGAGAAAAGTGAATAGAGAAAAATAGTGATCTGTCTTGAAGGGAAGACAGGACTTTTCTGAATTAGGGAAAGAGAGAGAGGGACCAAATCCTTGCATGCCTCTCATTTATATATCATATGCACAGTTAGAAAGAAAAATAGAGAAAATGGTAGTCTATCTAGAAGGAAGATAGTATTTTATCAGTTAAAGGGAGGTAGGTGACGAAATCCATTCCATGCCTTTATGTTAAATATTTATCATACACTTACTTTTGTTCCTAAGCAAAGAGTATGATTACAGCTCACTTGATAAACATTCAGGCATTTAGAAATGACAGTGGCATTTGGGAGTGAGCCGGAACTGTTGGCTGGCAAAAGGGTGTGTGATGGTCACCAGTCATGAATTGGAGGTGTGCAAGTGCCCGTCATTCCCTCCATCCTTTTCAACGTTCTGGCTCTTACCTGGGCTGGTAATCATAGAAAAATTTCCTTTCCTGCTAAACCAATTCATTAGAAATACTTCCCTGGCCAGGTGCCAACATTCCCACTACCTTCCTGTTTGGGAAAGGTGCATTGATAGGAGGAAAGGGTTCCCATTCAAAAATGGAAGTTAATCATAGGAGGCCACTTTGAGGGGGTGTTAAGGATACATAGGAAGGCTTTGGTTTAGCTCCCTTTGATTTTTCTGCTTTGGTACTTGATAGGAGCATGTTTATGCCAATGGTTAATATCACTTATTGGACATGCAAGTTTTTCTGAAAACATATTTTTTTATCATGGTAAATTTATCTCCCAGTGCGGATTGCTTTAAAGAGCTGATTCATAAAGATATCTGGAAATCATTATTGTATATTCATGAATTCAAACACATTTATCATGTTGCACAGTGCTTGTGTTGAAGGCAGCATGAGCATAATTTGATTTCACACCTGACATCGGCTGTGCAGTACCTGCGCTGAACCGAGTGGCCAGGAAACTGGGCATCGACATTGCTGCGGCCATGACGGGATGGGATCATCACTGTGGCTATTCTCACCCTGTGTGAGTCCTGGTTCGTGTGTGGCCTGTAGTTGTGTGGTTTCTGGTTACTGTGTGGCCTGTAGTTGTGTGGTTTCTGGTTACTGTGTGGCCTGTAGTTGTGTGGTTTCTGGTTACTGTGTGGCCTGTAGTTGTGTGGTTTCTGGTTACTGTGTGGTCTGTAGTTGTGTGGTCTCTGGTTACTGTGTGGCCTGTTGTTGTGTGGTTTCTGGTTACTGTGTGGTCTGTTGTTGTGTGGTTTCTGGTTACTGTGTGGTCTGTAGTTGTGTGGTTTCTGGTTACTGTGTGGTCTGTTGTTGTGTGGTTTCTGGTTACTGTGTGGTCTGTAGTTGTGTGGTTTCTGGTTACTGTGTGGTCTGTTGTTGTGTGGTTTCTGGTTACTGTGTGGTCTGTAGTTTTGTGGTTTCTGGTTACTGTGTGGTCTGTTGTTGTGTGGTTTCTGGTTACTGTGTGGTCTGTAGTTGTGTGGTCTCTGGTTACTGTGTGGTCTGTAGTTGTGTGGTTTCTGGTTACTGTGTGGTCTGTAGTGTGGTTTCTGGTTACTGTGTGGTCTGTAGTTGTGTGGTTTCTGGTTACTGTGTGGTCTGTTGTGTGGTTTCTGGTTACTGTGTGGTCTGTAGTTGTGTGGTTTTTGGTTACTGTGTGGTCTGTTGTTGTGTGGTTTCTGGTTACTGTGTGGTCTGTAGTTGTGTGGTTTCTGGTTACTGTGTGGTCTGTAGTTGTGTGGTTTCTGGTTACTGTGTGGTCTGTAGTTGTGTGGTTTCTGGTTACTGTGTGGTCTGTAGTTGTGTGGTTTCTGGTTACTGTGTGGTCTGTTGTTGTGTGGTTTCTGGTTACTGTGTGGTCTGTAGTTGTGTGGTTTCTGGTTACTGTGTGGTCTGTTGTTGTGTGGTTTCTGGTTACTGTGTGGTCTGTAGTTGTGTGGTTTCTGGTTACTGTGTGGTCTGTAGTTGTGTGGTTTCTGGTTACTGTGTGGTCTTCTGTTGTGTCAGTCCTGCTTTTCTGTGCGGTTCGCTTTTGTGTCAGTTACGCTTTGTGTGTAGTAGTTACTCAAAGTCTGACCAGCGTGTTTGGCTAATGCATAGGTCAGACATCTACTAAGTCTTAGCCACGAGACCCTATTCTAAATCCTCTCATCATAGTCATTAATTCATATATCCATCAGCTTTAAATCATGCGCAGTGTGGTCTTAAAACTCAGCGGATGTGGTGTAGCGTATACGGACTACTCCGCACGCAGTGTGACACCTTGATGAAACTGGAACTGGTGTAGTTTCTTTTTGTGTCCGTCCCAGTTTTTTTCTGTGTGTATGTTCCTGGTTTCTGTGTGATCTGTTGTGTCAGCCCTGGATTCTGTGTTGTTGGTTTTATTTTTTGTTCAGGCCTGCCAGCATACCTTGACCTGACATGAGTTGTGAGAGTGCACCTGTATCCGATGATGCTCACAGCCTTCTGCTGGCCAGTGCAAACCAAGCTAGGAATCCCTTTAGTTTGCTGGTGAACAGGGTGACTTCACTCCTTGTCTGGAGCTTTCCACTCTCCGGTTTCAAACCTTAGGGACAGATGTCTTCTGTTCACTAATAGCAAGAGAGAAATCGATAAATATCCAGTGAACACGGCGGCCTCGGCACACTTAGAGCCACTTCATTTAGTTCGCTCAACGCTTTGCCTATTGAACCTGGCTAGGCCCTAACCAGTCAGCCACAGCACTGCCAGATTCGCCTCCCTTTCTCAGCGAAAGACGCTCTGTGTGTTTGGACGCTTCCAGACTGGTGCAACATTATTAAGTTATATTTACTGTACAGCTGTTTTTAGACTGTAATTTCTGTATGTCAGCAATAGCTCAGCGAGTACTTGAGAGTGTGACAAAAGCTGGCATTTCACTCATCTCTGTGTTTTTTAACTACGTGTTTAAAACTTTCTGACAGAACTTTGCAACCTGCAAAACCTGCGCGCGTGCAGCCTGCGCGCACGTGCATCATTGGATGATGTGCTTGTAAGCCAAAGTAGGTCAACCATTGGGAAGAATTTTGTGAATCAAAAGTTAGTTAGCATTTGTAAAGGGGTCGTATTTACACTATTGTATACACATATATTTCTTCATTGTTGCTACATTTATATGTACTATGGTTGCATGTAGAGCAATGTAGGCCTAATTAAAGGTAAACGTAGAGGATAACATAATTACTACAAGCAAAATGATATTATTGATAACAGTAATGGTAGTAACAATAATAAGTGAATAATTATTATACTTATAATAATACTTCATTTTCAATCACTACTACTATTTCTGTCGGCAAAATCAAATTAAAGTGTGTTGTTGGTAGTACCAGTAGGGTGCTTATTTATTTGTGTGTGTGAGTGCGTGCATGTGTGTGTGTGTGTGTGTGTGTGTGTGTGTGTGTGTGTGTGTGTGCGTGCGCGCACGTGCACGCTTGTGTGTGTGTGTGTGTCACTGTGTGTGTGTGTGAGAGAGAGAGGTATGAAAATTCATATGTAAGATTTGTTAAAATAAAAAAAGCATACATAAGTACTGTCTCAACTGACAAAATTAGTATGTACATAATCATCATATAGAATTTAAGAGCATTATAATGTTCCTTTCTTCAAGTTGACATATGTTGACTGATACAAGTTGAATTGCATGTTTGTAATGGGTGTATATAATAGCCATAAATATTGACCTTTATTTCCAAGATCATGCATATATTGATAAATGTAGGTTTTAAAATTGTTACATAAAGTGAGAGTAACCACCGAACGTCAACTATAGTTTTTTTGTTGTTGTTTTTTCAAACAGGCAAAGTGTACTTCATGTTAAAGTGTGGGGGAGGAATGGGGATGGGGGCGGTTTGAGAGTGGAGAGGGGACAACAACAGCAAAAGCCCTGTCTTCTGTGGCGCTATACCCATGCTGCAGTCTGTGGCCTGGCCTCACAGAGCCACACTCGCGCTCGTTCTGTGGCACTGGAAGGTCATGTCTGTCTGTCTGTCTGTGCAGGCTGGATGGCTGGGTGGTCTGTGAGGAACACAAGGATGCCCTGCTGGCAGCCTGGGAGGAGGACCAGGAGATTCAGAGACAGCGAGAGGAGGAGGTTTGTGTTGTTGCCTTTGTTTTTGTGCATTGTTTCACTGTCTTTTTTTATGTTTCCTACAGCTTTGTGTTTGGTTTTGAGCCGCTCTTGTGAAACTCCCCATACATGCATTTTGTGTGAGGTTATCCTGCCAAAGTAAAGGTCTGTTGTCCAACTCAATGGTTGAAGAAGACAAATTAAATAACAAAACGACAAAAAGAAGAAACAAAAACATACCCATCAATTTTTTTAAATTATGAAATGGGTTGATTGTGTTAGCAAGCCTGAAGAGTTGAACTAGAATGAAATTTTCATCACATGCTTTGTGATAATTGCACTCGACGCCTTGCTTGTGGACTGATTATTGTTTGTAATTATATCAAAGTATGTGAAGTATAGCATCCTTAGTGTTTCCCCATTTATTTTACTCTACATCCATGTTTTGGTTTTATATTTTTCATGCACCAAATTAAATGATTTTCTGTTAACTTTTCGGAGATGGATCAAATGGATTTGACATCTGGTGAAAATTACTATGTCAGACTTTGAGATGGGAGTTGATTGCTGATAAAATTTATGACATCAGACTTTCAGATGTAATTTGCAGCTAACTAGAACTACTTCATCAAAGTTTGAATTGGAATTGATAGCTGGTGAAACTTATAATGGCAGATTTTGATATGAACCTGATAACTGATGAGAATTGCAAAAATGCCAACTTCTACAGATTCCCTGCCATTTACTAATGAATGTATTACATGTTACAGAGTGACACAGTTGTCAAAACAACTATGGAAATAGAATTTCCATGTCTTACTTTCACTACACTGTGTCTATGCATTGCGAAGCATTCTACAATATTACGTTTCAAACAGACTGCTTGTGTTGCTGACCATGAAGAAAGAACATCTGGGTCACATAGACATCACACAGTAATTGATCATTAACCATTGGACAGAAACCAAAATCACCAGTGGTACATGTATTATGTATGAAAGAAAAATGTTGGAAATGAATAGCAGCAATAGAAGTGAGAGGAACCCTTTTTAGTGAAACTGCTGAACCAGCAGTTTCAAATAAAGAGGTGGGTGAAGTAGGCTATCCATGCAGCGTGGCTTCAGTGATTTGCAAGTTTCACATACAGTTTAAAGTTTACCTTAAGACTGTTCTGTGTTTGGGGGGCTACTGAAAGATGTGATTGGACCTCTGAGATAGCTTTGTGGATTCGACATGGTGTAGGCTATGGCCAGAAAGGTCATGGTTTTTAAGACTGCTCCTACACTGAGATTTCATAATTTTTTGTCAGCATATTCACTGATAGAAATGTGATTCAAGCAAGAGCACTATTTTTTATTCGGTTTTATGGTGGAACATGACAGTTACTTGTCTGTCGCTGACCATGTTCTTAAAGTGTGTGTGTGACTTTTGATGTCATGGTACCACTGAAATTGATCAGAAACTAGTACATATTTTGCTTGAGGTGATTTGGTTGCCCTGGAATTTTTAGAGTAGACTTTGGGATGGAGCTAAAAGTTGATAATGAGTATCATTACAGCAGATTTTGGGATGGAATTTATTAGATTTTTGCTTCAGACTTTCATATAGAGTTTTGACAGCTGATGAAAAATATTATATCGGACATTAGATAAGTTGATGGCTGATGAAAATTATTACAGTAGACTTCACGATAAGAGTTTACAGCTAAGAAATACTACATCAGATGCTGCAGGACTATGATTTCTTGCTTGATTCACCTGGGGGTATCAAACTGAGCCCTCAACATGTTGATTATTCTTAAGTTTGTGCTGAGCAGTTGTTCTTATTTTTGATTCTGGTGGGAAACTGTGACATTTTCTGGAAGAAGTTTGGACTGGGTTTCAGTGGACATTTTCAGCCTGTATCCCTCTTTGGCGTCAACTGAATTCATTATTTTACTGCAGTTTTGGGATGTGTTGCTCATTGTCTGATGTAACATGTGCAGAGACGTGAAAAGCGTGTGCTGACCAACTGGACAACGCTGGTTCGTGGTCTGCTGATCAAGGATAAGCTGAAGAAAAAGTTTAACCTGGAGGTAAGAAGATAATCTGGAGAGATCTGTTTGGAAAGTACCTGCACATGAGTTTATGGTGGAGCTGTAGGATAATGACTTCAAGAATCCTTAAGAAGTCTGAGTTGTGATGTCATCTGGCACACACCGTGAGAAAAATAGGACAGGAATAAGATGTCTTTTAAAGGAGAGAGTTTTATTTGAGATGAGTCTTTGCAGTCACTATATTTGATCACATTCAGACTGGAACACTGTTAGATGCTTATTATGTATCTTCCAACTGCCAAATTATATTATATAAGAAGTTCTCAGTTAACCTAGCAAAAGACCAAAGTCCTTAATTATCTAGACAGACTTGGATTTCATTTTTGTGTTTAACTGGGAAAAGAAACCTGTAGTAGTCTGAATTTCCTTTGCATGAAATTCTTGTGGTATCCACACATCCATGCCAAATCGCTGCCACCAAAGTCATAATTACCCAAGTTTGAATGAATTTTAGTCAGATTTCTATAGTCTAACCAGATGTCTGGGTTATGGTTGTGGATGTAGCAGCATCTGGGTCATCAGACTGTACATGATCGTGCTGAACATATTGTCACTGTCACTTAGTACCATTGTCAGTCACAGTCAGCACACGGTGAAAAGAAATATGTGAATAGAAAAACAGTCTAGAGGCAATGCCATTGGGTGCAGCAGGAGTTAGTAAGGTAAGGTAAGGTAAGGTAATGTTGCTTATAGCCCAGCCGACCACAAAGGGCCATATCAGGGCTGTCACCACGTTAAAATCAACTCACAAGTCATTCATTCACATATTTTTTTTAAAATACATCTTCTAAAAGCCCCATCCAAAATTTTGTTAAAAATCTTTCCACTGTAAAATCTCAGATCCAGTGAAAAATGTTAATCTCTTTCAAGCCAGCCAGAAGAATGTAATTTCTTCACATTGCAGTCTTCTCAAGTAATCGGTATGATAATGGAAAGCAGACAGACGGGCAGAACAAGGCAGACTGGAAGTTGGCAAGCAGTGGTAGAAAGGAATGGATCAGTTAAACTGTTAACATGTAGAACACTGTGACAAGCTCAGTGTAAATGTATTTGTTTTTGAGGTGTATTTTCACAGGATCTGCTTATTCCTGAAAGCAAGATAATAAAGTCTTTAAAAAAAAAAAAAAAATTCAGGCACACTTTTAAGTGAATAAATGAAACAGAATATTTTTTCTCCCTAGTTCTGTCCGTTCGTTGTTAGGATTACAGTGAACTACTCATTTGAATAAGAAAGACCAAACAATCATGTCTGGAGAAACCAGCCATGTCTGGTATAAATCAAGAAATAATGACTGGAAATAGACATAATTTACAGAACAAAGTAATACAAAAGCATTATGCATTCCCTCAAAGACAAGACAGACATGCAAGCACTTGCACGCATTTACATAAAACGATTGATATAATTTATTATCACTGGATTTGGAACATTTTGAAGGTTTAAAAAAAAGGAGCTTGCAGGATTCAGAGTAATAAGGAGAGAAGAAAATAAGCCAAGGGGGTGGTCTGTTTAGGAGAAATATTGCATTCTCTTATCTATGCAAAATTTCACACATGCACACACATAATAATGAAAGAATGAGTGTATGTATAGCATGCTTTTATGCATTTCTGTGACTGTAACTTTTCACAGGAGAAACCAGCAAAGGCAGAAGTGAAGAAGAAAACAAAGGCAAAGAAGGGAGAGAAGGCGACAGACGTTCAGCATGCCTGGCCTGCCAAGCAGCAGCAAAGACAGACAGACAACAAGAAGCAGGCCCCTGCACCTACTCACTACACTGTGGAGACCATGTGAACTCGGCCATCTCTGAATTGGACTGTCTGTGCAAAGCCCAACACACTGTTTACTTTCTCTGTTACAGTTTCCTAGCACTCCAGACGAGAAGATAAGAAAGCAGACCCTTGAGATCATACAAATTCCATTTTTAAACCAGTGCTTTGAATGGGACTGTTCGATTACAGTTCGATTTTGGCCCAAAGTCAGAGAAGTGACTGGAACTGTTCCGAAGGCAGCAAGATGCTGAATGAGTATGAATCTCTTCCTCTAATTCTCAAGGTTGCCAGACCACAACAGGAAGACTGGTCGTTTCATAGCATCATGGAAATCATGTGAACTGTATAAGAAGAATTAGCCATTGTTACGAATAGAATTGTAGGTGCAAGGCAAGGTGGTGCTAAATGATGTGTTTGTTCCCACCTTATTTCACTTGCAAGACGGGCAGAACTCTAAAACGTTCATTTCAATCTCCCACCTGCATGTCTAAGGTTTTCTCTCACCCCCACCCTTTTCCTATTCATTTAAGGGAGATTTTGGTATCAAATGGCTGGCTGTCTCAAAGTCCAAGAGAAATGCGTACAATTTTTTTCAAACCTCTTCCTCAGCCTTTCATTCATGCAAGTGACATAGGCACTCAATTCTGCAAGCTGGCTTCTTCATGGTGAATTGTTCTCACCTGCTCTTCAGGCTGTTCTGTACAGTTTTTGGTGGTAGAAAGTGTTTGTTTAACTGCTTAATGTTCAGTCTGTCCTAACCACAAGACATGGAAGTCATACAGAGCATACCTGGTTTCCTCCATTTGCAAGAAAGACTGTTATTAGCATTTTCTTCCAACTACTCTTGAATCGGCAGGACAGACCCTCAATAATGTTATCTGTTATTTTGGCCTTCCAAGACAGACACTGAATTCCTTATCTTGAGACAGACACTGGCCAACCTCTCTCTTGTCTTCAGACAGAGACCCTCAATAATGTTTTCTTTTGCTGTTTAACACAGAAAGTCTGTGATACTTTGTTCAGTCATCCCTTCCTCAGCACAAACAGGACATCAACTGCTCAGTTCAGTCATACTATACATGAACTAGTTGCTGCACACAAAGCGTCTGCCACTTTCCGTTCCTTTCCCCTCTACCTTCATCCCATCCGTCTCCCCAATTTCCATCATCCCTCCCTGCTGTTTGTACTCTTCCCTGGATCCCTCTACATCCATGATCTGGCCTTGTGCCCCATACTCCCTCTTTCCTTCAGTACTGGACAGACATGGAATGTCAGTCTGTGGCAGCTCCCATTCCAAGGTAGGCAATACGCTTCTTCTGGGAATATTGTATTTCTGCTCATGCTAAGATGGAGAAGATTGCTAATGATATAATTTCATGTTGATGGAGATGATTGTTTATGATGTAAATTCATGTTTATGATGTAAATTCATGTTCTTCCTGCGCTCTGGATAAAGACTGAATAACACAAATATTATTCTCTTCTTCAACCCTGGAGAAGACAGATCTAAGTGACAGATGATATTTTCTTCCATTCCATCGCTGAGACTTGAGGCAAAATTTCTCAGGGAGATACATATTGTAATACAGGGCATAAATGGATTGTTTCCAAATCCAGTGTACATGTACCAGGTAATGTAGTAGTAAGAATCATGTTGTATTGCGTGGCAAGAATCATGATCTATTATGTGGTTAGAATCATGCTATACTATGATTTGTTTGTGAAGAAAAAGATATGTCAGTGGTTCTGCACACATGCATTGTTTTTTTTCGTATGAATGATTTTAACATATCAGTTTTGTTTTTTCTGGGTTTTTTTTTTCTGGCAGAATACCAAGGATTTGTGTTAAATCAGCATGGAACATTGTTCTTTCATGACTTCCATTTTCCCAATAGCCAGGTTGTGTAATCATGTATGATTTCATTGTGATGGATGGATGTGTACCCAGACAAGCGACAGCCCTGATACGACCTACATGGTAGGCTGGGTCATAAACGGCATGAATTGTATCGAAACACAGACAAGCTGGTCACTGTTTTCAGACGCTTCTGTTTGTGGATGTCTGTCTGTAGGTGTCTCTGTGGATAGTATCTATGCATGCGACTGCTTGCAAAAGTCAAAAAGAGAAAAAAAAAGATTGGGCAAATCTTCATGATATTCTGGAAGATAGTTTGTAAGTTCCACAGGTACAATTGAGTAAACATGGGGTTTCCACCAGTCTCTTATGCTGCACTGGCTAGCATCCCACATTCTGGGGCTCAAAAGTCGATGAATCAGTTCCCAGCAGTGACATGCATTAGCAGGATTTTCAACTCTGTCTGGTTCTTTTCCAGAGTTGAATGTGTAGTGGCCTCAAATGGGAAAATAAGAACCATTACTTGATGCGTTTCTGAGAGTGTTGCTCAAATGTCATGACCAACATTGCCAGTGTCTGTATTTCACAGGCCTGGTTGAGGTTTGGGTATGTTATGAAAGAAAGTGTAAAGGAACCCCTGTGGTATAATTTCTGACCATAGTAGAACTCTATAGCATCATTGTCATCATCCATATTGAAGAGCGTTAAAGTCTCAAATTATGCATGTCTAGTTTATCAAATTGTTTTTGTAAATAAGAAAAGGAAAACAATAAACAGCATACATGAGCCTTGATGTTTATGTAAAAGCAAGTGTGTGTGTGTGTGTGTGCTCACACGACATAATACCGAGTCATTTATGAACTGCATATACCAACTTCAAAGAGAGAGAAAAGAAATATCACTGCCCATCAACTCACTTGCCAATGTTCTCAAACTTCTGTATATATCATCTCCATCAAAGGCCTTATTGATATTAGCTGCTTTTTGAACCATGCATTAGAAGTACCTGGTTAGATAAGTAAGGAAAAAACCTTTAATGAATGTTGATGATGCACTGCGATACCTTACTGGTCACATTACGAATCAAAAACACATTATTAATTCGAGAGTCGGAGAACAAGAGGAGCAAGTATACAGCAAGCAAATCAGTGATGGGTGCAGGTAAGTGCATGTAAGCAACTGCTCCATCATTTAGACGCTGACTTGGCAAAGATTTGTGAAAGAAGAGGAGGGGGGAAGAGGGAGAGTGAAGGAAGGAAAAGTGGGAGTGAGAGTATGGGAACATTAAATCCCTCTCCAGCAGCATATGGGGACCGTTGCAGTCTGTTTTGAAAACGTTTATGTTGATATCACATGTCCACATTTTCTTTCCCGTATACTTCAATACAAATAGGTAGAAAAGAAAGGAAAAATAAGTCGCCTTCATGGTCTTGAGGCCAGAAAGAAAATGTTTTGTGAAACATATCTGTCCCATCCCCATCCCGACTATGAACGGCAATGTTGTCCGACCTTTTTTTCCTTTTCTTTTTTGTGAGACAGAATGATCAGACTTCTCTCTCTCTCTCTCTCAATTGTGTGGTAGCCTGACAAAGAGAATGTTTCTAAAGCCACTTTATTTCACCCCAAATTGATTCATTCATTTTTGTTCATTTCTACTCCACTTAATCTTGAAAACATCGTTATGGGCTATAAATTAATTTGTGAGTAAAGTGTTAACATTTCGAAGTGTTCCATTTATATACTTAAGCACTTGCACATTTATGCACATGCACTCTATCTTACCGAGTCAGTCCACACACTGGCTTGGAGGTCTTGTCAGGATTCTTGTCATGTCCTTCTATGGAACTAAATGAAGTCGCAGTTTGTGTCTCTATCAGTCTCAGTCTCCAGGTCTAGTAGTAGTAGTGCTGCCAAAGTCGTCCTCAAATGCCATTGTAACCATCTATGGCTGTCCAGGTCTGGCGCAGCCCTAAGGCGAGTCTGCCTCTGTGAACTGGAGAACCATCCCATCCGATGAACTGAGATCTCAATAAGTCCGATGAATTGAGATCTCAATAAGTAGAGATGATTTAAGAAAAACAAGAAAAAAGAAAAGAAAGAAAGATGAAGAAATAACAACTGTACACCTCACTCTGATGAAAACTTGAAGCGTCTGACCATCCACATGCACAGGTTCGAATCCCAGCAGCGCCAGCAAGAAGAACTCGTTGCAGGAAGGCATCCAAGGATCATGACCTGGATGTGGCCTGGTTCTCCAATAAAGGTTTAGGAGTCTGGCTGGGGCCGAAACTATCGTATGAGGAGAGTTGCTTTGTCAGCTTCCACTGTTCTGCTCTCCCTTGTACCACAACTTGTCCTCATGACTCCATGTATATGTAAGCTGAATAAAAAAAAAAGTAATGTCTGGTTCATTGTTTTTTCCGTTCTATTCCACTCCATCTTCAGTGCATCAAAGGCAAATGTCTTCCAGGCTTGAAAATTAACACAATACGAAAAAAGTCCCCATGTTGCATCATTTGGAGATTTTTGTGTGGATCCATACTTCCACTGTGTGTATGTGTGTGTGTGTGTGAGAGAAGAGGAGAGAGTGTGTGCGTGCTTGTGTGTGTGCACGTGCATGTGTGTGTGTGTGTGTGTTTACTGGGCTGTCCTATAAAATGTGAGACAATCAAGAAGGACCATTCATTTCATAACTTCTCCTAAAAGTAGAATAATTTTTGAACAGAAAGAGTTTTGAAGACAGATTAGGGTTTTTCTATTCAAGCAGACCGACAATGTAACCCTCCCCCCCCCCCCCCCCCCCCCGCCCAAATATTCTTGAACCACAGCATCACAAAACAATCGTTTTTGGTGATCTTTTCAGTTACAACACATCTAACGTGAGTGAGTAGCATTGTTCTGAACTAGCTAAAATCACAGCAGATTTTCTCTTATTTTACTTTTTGAGCATTAGTATGTACATGACATGCTACACATGAACAGTAGTATGGCTAACATGAGACATTAACATCACAAACTTGACAACCCATAAGCATTGAGAACATGAATTATTCCAAACAAGCAAATACAATGTGTGAAGGTCCATCAAATACGTGACGTCCGAAACAGACTATCAAATGATATCTTCATTCATAAATCTGTACATTAAATACATAATGAAATTCATTCATTCCTCCTTTAATGCGCACAAGTTCAAAATGACATCATCAGTAACTTAACGTTTGCACGTCATCAATTAAACAATCCAAAGCGCCTAACTTTTATACAAATTAATGAGCAAATAGAGTTTTACAACAAAAAAAAACAAAAAAAGGCTTGAGGTTGAAGCATTGAAAATCATACTGACTTTGGAAGCAGGTTATGGAACAAATGTGTGTCTAATCGCACAGTCTGCATGTGGATTACGTGCTTCAAAGCAGAGAGGACTGAACTTGAAGAGACCGTCGCTGTTATGAACTAACAAAGTTTGCTTTTTATAAAAGACTGGATGAAGAACACACTCGAGACCTGTACTGCTTCTTTTGGGCAAGAAGAGAAGAAGAAAGAGAGAGATTCTAAATACAGCCTTTAATTTTAAAAAGAAATAACCAACAGAGATACCTAATTTGTTAATAGAGGATCAGAAGAAAAAATATATCCATAACATAGATATCTAATTTGTTAAAATAGAGGATCAGAAGAAAACAGCAATTCCAAAGTATTCTTAACGGGTGGGGCAGATAATCCCAGATGCTTTTGTATTGTATTCACAGGTTATGAAACTTACGTCATTTTATGGTATCTGATGCAGATGTCTACTGACGTAGAGAGACTACATGCTCTTCAGTCAGGTTTTGAGAGTCGGAAGATAATTTTCTACCCCCCCCCCCTTTCTTTTCTTTTTGTTTGTTTTGTTTTGAATACTTGTTTCTCTTATTATCATCGATACTCTCCCTGAGAAGTCCACACTGGTTGCTCATTAAAAGGTATTAAATGCCAGGAAGAGTTCCGTTGAAATAGGGCCTATCTGGAAAAAAAAATTAATGGAAATACGGCCAATAAGTCTGAAACTGCTTTTCTTGAACCTGTCTACTTACCTAGCTGCTTGTTAGACTCTGTGTCAGTTGATTATTTTTCTTTTCTGGGCATACGAACAATGAATGGTGCATACTTCACCGAAACTTTTATAGTGACTTTTACGGTTCATTTTGTAAGCTAGAGATCAGATAGATGGCATTTCGGTTTCTGTTTTAATTACGAGTACACTAAACTGGTTAATTAAAAAAAACAACAACAAAAAAACAACCCTCGATGGGAGTTGGCTGTTCGCTTTCAACTCTGCACATCCGAGTAGAGGACCACTCAACAAGCACTTATATCAGTATGCTGTGTCGCGACATGCTGTCTACTTCTACAGACATGACACAACAGACTCTTACTTCAGTGTGCTGTCACTTACGTAATGAGGCAGATTTTATTTGCCTCTGTTCAAAATTTATCGAAAAGATCGGGTGCTCGCAATGTTGAGCATAGTCTTCAGCGCGCTACTGTTCAGCGGGTGGCCAGATGAGCTAAAGTATCATTAGTATTAGCGCTTCTGCTTCTGGGCAAAGAAAAAGTCGAGAATATTGCTTCGTACCAAACCTACATCAGGGACTGGAATCATTTGTGACTGTTGACGCCCTTAGCTTCTTAAATCAAGGTATGTGGCACGTAACTAGTACTTCAACACCGCAAATAGAAAGTAGGAGCAGATATTCCTCAAGCACCCTCTGACCCTAAAAAGTTTTCCGGCTTTCTTTTACTTTTTTTTTCTCTTTTGTGTGTGTGTGTGTTTTGTTTTGTAATAGTTATTTTGGGCTTGGTTCTGAGCTTGGACGAATGAAATAATTATAGGGAAGGAGCAAAAACACACAGCCAGCTGTTAAACCAACACAGAGCAGGACATTCTTCATTCTGAATGTTGTAGAGAGTTTTTCTTTCCCTATACGCAGCCCATAAAGCGGCAAAATATTCAGCAGTTTGATAACGAAGAGATAGAGCCGATAGCTCAGTTGGTAGAGCGCCGGACTCGTGATCCTGGGGTTGGGGGTTCGAATTTCGGTATAGGGGGATTTTTCCCTCGGAGTTAACATTGGTTCTGACTCCATCCCCCCCATATAGTCGTTCGGATGGGACTATAAACCGAGGTCTAGTCTGTGTCACATGCACTAAAGATCATACACGGACTCTAAAGATCCCGATGCTCATGTCCTAAGACGGGTGAGTACCGGCTACACGAAAATATACAATGCATGCAACCTGTGTGCCAGAATAGTCTACTTGAAGACTGTGAGCACGGGGCAGGTTAAACATCCCCATCTGAAAGAAGAAGAAGAAGAAGATAGAGCGTTGGTCGGCAGCGCGTTGCCACTCCTATCTTTTCAGCGGTCGAGTTCGGCCGGCTTACACAAGTCGTTCAATTGACGTCACTTCCTATAACATCTAGCAGACGAGCTTGTGATGAAACTGACCTGACTGGGTAGGTGAAAATGTATTTTTTTCATTTTATTAGTGTTAATGTGGTATATTTGAGTTAGTTGTAACATCGTATTGATGCGATTACTAGCTTTTGGTGTGATTTTTCACCTTTTGTTGTTTTCAAGCGCAGTGTAATCGTGATGAGCATCCAGTTTCACATTGAAAATTTAGGTCAACCGGTACGGTCCGTAACCGATGTTGAATTCGACATCGTTTTCTTTGTGATGTAACGAGAAGACAAGAAATTTTGATAGCAAGACGGTGCGATCGTGGTACTAACATATTTATTCTATCAGTAACCGAGCTGTATAAATCTGGATTTACTGGCCGATTTAATGCCAAGCTTGGATCTTGCTTCTAGTCGAAAACTTGAAGTTCTAAAACGCACAGATTATATATATCCAGGCCTAATAAATAGTGTGTAACACTGTAACTTGTTAATGACTACAAACCCTTAGTTAAAGGTGTCTGGTTCTGGTTCTGTTCAATAAATGCCACAACCAACACTCTGATTACACATCATATGGCATAGACAATGAGCATGTTTAACACAACAAAAAAGAAAAAGAAAAGAAGGAAAACGCTATTAAAAAAGAATTAAAAGTATCATTATTCTTAGTCAGACATCCAAGAAGAAAGTTATGATGTAAAATGATTTAATTTTGCTTTAAAAAAAAAAAGAGGTTAAAATGTGTTGAGAGGTGTGTGATTACAAAACAAGGTCAGGAGTCCCCATTATTGAGGTCACAGAAGGTGACTTGAGGTCATGCAGCTGAGACTGTCACACCCCATTTACCTGCTACCTCATCACTGCAAGTGTTCTTGATTCGATTAAACTGTGACAGAATGAACTGAATTGCATGAAACTTTACAGACACACCCAAAAGTGTTATATCAATGACTTAAATATACTAAAAGGAACTGAACAAGTATCGTTTGAATATGCCCCACTGTTAAGATGAATATGTACGCTTTAACTTAAAAACATATTTTGAATTTTAAATATGTCCGACTGTTAAGATAAATGTGCACTTTGAACTAAAAAAACTATTGTTGCGGACCCAGACCAAATATCACATAAGAGATACACATTATCGTCAGCTGGCTGGAACATCACTTTGCTGCATCATGCTACCATATGTGGCTGGGGATAAAAATTAATGAGGAATGACACACTGGCACTGTGAACAACAACAGAGCCTACAAAAGCCGCTGAAAAAAACCCCTGAAAATCCTATAAACACAGCGTACTGTGTGACTGTGAGGGATAGCAAGTCACATCTCTACATTTCCCCCGAAGTCGGAGTGTGGCTGCCCATGTGGCGGGGTAATCAAAAACGGTCACACACGTAATGTTCTCATCCCCAGCTGATGCATTTGTACCATAGTGTTCAAGTACTTCAGCTGTTTGGATGATCCCTGGAGCCAGGGTACGACAACAACAACAACAACATCTCTACATTTAGTGAAGCTAGGTACTCGGTAATTTCTGACAGTGAGTTTCACTCCCTTATGTTCCTAGGATGGAAAGGTTGAAATTTGCTGTGTTGTCTGCTGTATCAGGCCCTATTCTTTGGACACTCATTTGCCATTTTATTTTTTTTCCAACAAAGACCAGACTGAATTTGATTAGAAAACACTCTGATTATTCTACAATGCAAATAAATGTACAGGTTGGCATTATTCATTTCAACAATATTAGCCGTAATATTTGACAAAAAGATGCTGTCTTTCAAAGGGAAGTTATGTACCCAGTGGGGTTTTGAATAGGAGGCCCCTGTACTTCAGGTTTGCTGAAACACCAATAGCAAGACTTTCAAAAATCTTCAGGACAAAAATTTAAACATTTATCTGTTAAATGTTTATTCATTTTCTTGTTGATTTGATGAATTTGAAGATCATTTGCAAGAGACATTTATACATTTGCTACTAGAAACAAAAATCTATCATGTGGATTGTATAGGACATGTAATGGCCCAGGTAATTTATTGCCTGATGTTGTTGTACACAACCTCTAGTAAAAAATACTGTACTGTATACTAAACTACTTAAAATTTGATAGCAATAAATGAAACTGGGTTTTCTTAATGACTGTCTTAAAGTTAGTGTACTCTACATTCTAGATCAGGACTCAGGAGCTCCTTCACTCAGGAGCTCCTTCACTCCATGATCATGCTAGATCATTTCATTTAGAAAAATAGGAGACAAAAAAAAAAGTATTGTTATACACTAAAACTGTAAATGCAATTGGTTGCACTTCCCAGAGAAAGTCAGTGACACAGTAGGGGTCTGTCTTCATAATCTGACTTCAGTGAAAGGAGGGCTAGCTGATGGCACAGGAGAAAGAAAGGTGTAGATTTTTTAGGTTTACATCAGTAGCTTTGACTAGTTTGAGCACTATAGCTCTCCCATTTCCTGAATTTCCATACTTTTTTTTTATCAGGAAAAGTTCATTCATTCAGGCAATTGGCAAGAGTCTTAAATTTTGCTTGTTGGAAGAGTGATACTTGCAAGTGATTATCTACATCAGTACATGTTTGTTAAATTATCAAAATAAAATGTTATGATTAAACAAAAAAATCAGAATGATAGTACAAAATTATTATTTTCTTAGGCCTGGTTGATGCTGTGGGTATGTTATGACAGTAAGCATCAAGTACAACCCTCTTGTGTTGTCTCAGACCAGAACAGAAATCTGTAGCAGTATCTTAATCACACTCATCCTCATAATCCTTAACAACAACAACAAAGTCTCAGAATCTGTTGTCTTTCATGCCCTGCTTTTATGATGGCCTTAAGTTCAATTTCCTCTCCACTGCTATGCCTTGTGTGGGTTTGACATGGTCACTTGTACTGGCAAATTCATGGGAACTGTTGTTGGACAAACGTGGTGGTGCCCTCTGGAGTGAGAGCTTACTCACGCTTGCTCTGTGACTAAGCAACTATCTCATTAGAAGGAGGCTTTGTAGATGATGTCCTGCAAACATTGGATTGGAACAGGCACCACTGAACACCACGAAAGTGACTTGATAGCAGTGCAGTGTCTCCTCTTATGGGTTGCCTCATGATGACTTGACACTGACCGCTCCCTGTGGATTACTGGTGCCAGGGCTTTGGGGAACAAGCTAGGATGTGACTGTGGACAGGGAGCTGGAATGAGCGGCAAGGGTACAATGCCGCTGAAATGGCACAGAAGGTTTTGTGTTTTTTTTGTTTTTTTTGCATACGCAGGCTGATACTACTCCTGTGGACACTCCCTGTATAGACAGGCAAGGATTAATCCCATCTACCCAACAAAAGGGGTGGAGTTTTGTGTGTATGACTGTTTTTTATCCCGCCATTAAGGCAGCCATACTCCATCTTCGGGAAGGTGCATGCTATGTGTAACGTGTCATCCTTACCAACGGCCAAACTGGCCTTCTCTCTTCGAAAGTTGGTGATGGGATTTTACGTGTGTGCAAGATGTTATGCATGTGTTCACACACGGAACCTCAGCTTATAGTCCCATTTGAAGGACTGTATGGGAAATGGAGTCAGAACCAATGTTAACTCCGAGGGAAAAATACCCCTGAACCGAAACGGCCCGGCGGAGATTTGAACCCGCAACCCCAAGATTACGAGTCCAGCGCTCTACCACTGGGCTAATCCGGCCCCCATGCACAGAAGATGATGAGACAGAAAAACTAACAAACAAAAACCCTTGTCATTGGAGTACTTGTGCACCTGAAGATCTTTCTGGAATGCACAGGTACTTAAGGAGTATATGTGCACCTGAAACTTTGGTTGGAACGCACAGGTTCACAAAGTGTACTGTTCAAGTATGTGTGCAACTGAATCTTTTAAGGGCATGTCTCTTCCAAGCTGAGAGTATTATCGAGAAGAGTAGTGCATTTTGTAGATTTTTTTGGTCTCGGCAATTTCTTTTGTGAAACACGATTTCCCACTGAAATAAGTGTGGCATTTATTTAACATAATCAGAATCAGGTGCTTGGTGTATTGCATTTTCAACGATTCCAAGACAAACTTCAATCTGCTGGTCTTTTCTAAACCAGAGTGTCAACCGTTCACATTCTCCCACATCACATCTGAAGAAATATAAAATTTGAAATTGTTGGGTTTCTATAATCTTCTTCTTTTTTTCCACTAGCATGTATGTCTTTGGTAACATAAATGATGATAGTTCTTGTTTTTATTATTATTTTCTTAATCTATAAAACCTTTCTTGAGGGAAGAATGGGGGCTTTTTGTGTTGAAAAATGGTTTGCAAAATATACTAAAAGCATATGAGTGGTGAGATCTGAGCGTGGTTTGGAGAGGTTTTGTCTATCCTGCTTGCTGTTTGTAGGTTCTACACAGAAAAGGAGTAGGAATGATAATGTGATTAAAGTGATTCACCTCTTCTAGTTTGTTTCACTAGTGTAGATAGACCTGGAGAGAGAAAGAGAGAGAGAGGGAGAGATCTGCATTACAAAGAAACAGTTGTTGTATACACCCCCCCCCCCCCCCCCCCCACAAAAAAAAAAAAAATTAATATGGCTTCATATTAATTGTGATACATTGTTCCATAAGAAAAAAAGGATGAATGCTCAGATATCAGTTTTCTTTTTGAACGCAAGTATATGCTCTCTCTCTCTCTCTCTCTCTCTCTCTCTCCTCTCTCTCTCTCTCTCTCTCTCTCTCTCTCTCTCTCTCTCACACACACACACACACACAATATGTAGTTGCAGCCTTTGTGTCTGACATGTGTCTTTGTGGTTGGCTGTTCGGCTATAAACAATATGACTTAATTCTCTGTCTCCTGTCTACCCTCCGTCTCCTTGCCTGTTCCTCGTCTCTATCCTCATTCTGTCGTCTCTGTCTCCTCTTTCTTTCTGTATGGCTGTGTCTTTCTCATTTCCATTTCTTTGACATGATTTATGCGATCTGCTACTTAGCGTCTCCCATCCCTCACTGTTTCCTGTTTTCTTTCCTCCTCTTAACCCTCCCTTTCTCTTTTTCTGATTTTTCCCTCCTCCCATCACCCCTCTTCTCTCTCTCTGTGTCATCTCAGACTTGGTTGGTGATGATGCATGTTCCAAGCCATCTGAAACGGAAGGAACTTAATCTTTTTTGTTGTTGAAAAAGATGCAAGAAATGTGTGTGTGTGTGTGTGGTGTGTGTGTGTGTGTGTGTCGCGTGCGCGTGCTCGTGCGATGAGGAGTGCAGTAAAGAAATCGACACCATGTAACAAAGTAAAAGAAGAGAATGAGTGAGCTGAACCAATGTGAATAGGGGCGAATATTGTGGTGCGGTGACGCAGGGAGGACGGGGGGGGGGGGGGGGGGGTGGGGGAGGGGGGGGGGGGGGTGGGGGGGGGGGGGGGGGGGGGGGGGGGGGGGGGGGGGGGTGGAGGGGGGGGTTTGGTGGTGGGGGGGGGGGGGGGGTGGGGGGGGGGGGGGGGGGGGGGGGGGGGGGGGGGGGGGGGGGGGGGGGGGGGGGAAGAAGAAAAAAGATTAAGGGGAAAAAAACAATAAAAATTACCGTCGCTGGGTGAATCTTCCGCGTGACGGAAAGTGTGCCAAGGGCTGCAACTCTCTTTATTTCTTGAGTTTTGACTTATAGAAGGAGTGGTTGGCCTTCTGGAGCAACTCGGGAGTCGACAAAGGAAAGGGAAGCCCAAAACAAACAAACAACGAAACCCCCCAAAAAGCAAAAAATAAAACAACGGCAGCAAAAATGAAACCCCTAACCCAAAAATGTGGGTTGGAAGAAGGATGGGGATGGATGGAAGAACAATAGGGAGAATAATAGAAGGATTTGAAAATTTACCTGTGTAAATTTTCACTGGGGATGTTAGAAAAAATGCCATCTCGCGAAGGGGAAAACAGGGAAGGGGATTGGAAGAATGGAAGGGTGTGGTGTGTGTGTGAGGCAGGTGGACAGGGGGTGGAGAGGGTGCTATTCGATAACATACAAAACACCTGCTAGTGAAGACTAGCGTTCATGGCCACCATGCAGGCCCAAGTTACTGAATAATTTGACAAGAGGAGCCTTGTGCTAACAGGACGTAAATCTTGCCATTCATTCGAGATGGGGTGTGCCATGAGAGACGACCGAGGTCCCCCCCCCTCCCCCTTTTTTGTTGTTGTTTTTCCTCCCACCTCCCTTTTTGCCCCCCCTCCCCCCCCCCCCCCCCCCCCCCCAGGATCATCCGTGAGACAGACCGCTCTCTGTCTGTCTGTCTGTCTGTCCTCCTCCTCTCTCTCCTCTCTCTCTCTCTCTCTCCCTCCGTCCCCCCCGCCCCCCCCCCCCCCCCACCCAAACCTTTAACGTGATTTCTCTCCCTTATTTACCCCCCCCCCCCCCTTTTCCTTTCTCCCACCCACCCTGAAAAAATTTTCCTTTCTCTTTTTTGCTTCCTCATTTGGGCGTCCGGCCCCGCTTGGGGAATTTGCCCCTTACTTAACCCGTCCCATTTCCATTTCCCAGCACGCCCCTTTAGCCCCCGGCTCCGAGGACGGAGACTCCCCTTAAATCACCATCTATTGGAAGGGGTAAAAGGGGCAGGGGCGGTGGAAGAGCAGGGTGGGGGTTGGGGGTGGTCGACTTACGAAAAAATTTGAAAACGACGGGGGCCCTCCAGCACATGAGGGGTGGGGGAAAGGGGCCCGGGGGGGGGAATGGGGGTAAAGTTTTGTTTTTTCCCTTTTATGCGAGAAAGAATCGTCGTCCGGCTTCACGAAAAATATTATTATGACCATCACGCCCCCGGGCGACTACGAAACCTTTCGCGATATCCCGCCCCGAGTTTACCCGGGCCCCGGGGAGAGAGGGCCCTCTGCTGTTTTTGAGGGCAGGAATTTTTGTTTTTCTTTCAGCACTTTTATAGATAATCGCCGGTGCCACACACACACCCCAAAAACACACACAGCCTTGCGCGCGGTTTTTCCCCCATAATTTTTTTCTCCCCAGTTGGGGGGGGGACCATAAAATGTTCAACTCGCGATAAAGAAGTAAAAGGGGCCAAAGTGATCAAATCGCTTTTTTAAAGGGGTCTTGGGGTTTACTGCTACTTTCAAAGATGAAAGCCCCTTTGACGCGCGTTTTAAAAAACAAGGTGGGGCATCCCGGGTTTAAAATGGTGTCTTTCAACAAGACTGTAAAAAGTCTGTTCCTTTGCCGGGAAAGGCCTCCGGGAGGGTAACATGAAAGTTGCGCAAATATAAAAACTCCTCACATTCCGTTTTTCCGCACAAGCTGAATTCAGAAATGCGAAAAGGGAATAACCGGGGGAAGCCAACGAACCCCTCAAGAAGCTTTAAAAAAAAAGTTCTGTGCTGCGTATCCAATTTTCCCCCCCCCCCCCCCCCCCCCCCCCCCCCTTCCCCCCCCGTTCAGAAAAAAGCTGACACAGGAACAGAATTTACCTGTTTAAACCCTTTGGGGGCCGAAGAGGCACTAACTTTGCAATCACTGGGAAATTTACACGGTTCCCCCCA
>CM031615.1:35882590-35890090 GCA_018398815.1 Conus ventricosus | reverse complement strand
CTTCACAAACTTCAGTTGCCTACACCGGATGCCGCTGTGGAACACCTCTGTTCGCTGCTACTTGTTGTCAGGCGTGTGACACATTATTCATGAAGCCAGCCGTAAAAGACAATAGTGTTGGTCGTTATGAGGCCGTTTTGTACGCCACTGCGTACAGGCGTGCTATAAAATACTTTGCTTTTGGAAGCTGAGAGAGAGACTCCAGACTCAAGAGAGAGAGAGAGAGAGAGAGAGTTTCCATGTTACACAGTTACCATCAGTGTTAAACGTGCCACGGAAAAATGATTCATAGATGTGGTGTTGAATTTTTGTGGACAGTCTTTCGTATTGCCGTATCCAAGGCAGCAATGAAATTAATGTTGACCCAGAACGTTTATTTTTGCAACTCTTGCGTCAGCGTCGTCCTTTTTGTTCGTACGCGACCTTCTTTTCTAGTTCTTCTTTTTCTGTCTGTCTGTCTGTCTGTCTGTCTGTCCTTCACTGTATGATTTATTATTGCGCGTGAAGTTTTTGAATGTTACTACATCATTTGCATACTCAGTATACTCAGTCTTAAAGTCTTCGCAGCCAGTCACCTCAAAGTAAGCGGCGAAAAAGAGAAGATGATTGATTATGAATCTGTTAACTACGGAACTGCTGCAAAATATGGGAAACAACCTTAAAGGTATTCTGCTTCATTGAATTCCTTCATAGGGGAGGAACTGTGTGTGGTTGGTCCAGAGCAGGCGATGGTATCTATCATTGGTTGGTCCAGGGCAGGCGAGGGTATCCATCACATGTGGCACCTAAGCTTGCGGTGGTCATGCAACAGGTACGCTGAAGTCTCTGCCTTCCATTTGGAAGAAAGTAAACAGAATTGGACGAATTACGGTAACCCGACATGTGCAACAAATTTTCATGAATAGAAAAGACGGGGGTGAAAATAAACAAAACAAACACCCACCACCGTCACCACCAACAACGAACAACTAGAGGTCATGCTTAAACAATCTGGAGTCGGAGACCAAGGAGGAAATCTTTCCGACTTACATGTTCAGCCGTTGTTTATCCCGCTTACCAAAGATGAACTACGCCTTTTGATTTGTAGGAGGAAAGATGGGCATTCTCATCCTTCGATAGACGAGCTGGAAGGAGTTTCCAGGCATACCGACATTGGTTGCAACTTAAGCATCCCGTTTAGCTGTTTTATTGTTGTTGTTATTGTTTTATTTATTTTCAGCTACTTAGGGATAGATTTTGGCTCCTGCCCGCGCTCTTTCCCATCTCAATGTGGAATTGAAATCAGTGTTTCTGCCACATGTTTCACTGTACGCTCCTTGTTAACAGCAGTTCTGCAAGGGCTGTGATAAACCATTATCTCGCGCGCACTGAGTGAATGAGATTGCTGATTTAAATCAGAGATAAGGTTTTATGCTCGCGAAAACAGTGTTCGTACATACAATCCTGACGATTTAAAAAAAAAAGTTTTTACTTACAACATATTCTTTTTGTTAGTACTGAATAGTTCCCATGGTGGGTATCCGAGGAGAAAATCCAGTGTGTGTGTGCGTGCGCGCGCGCGGGCGCGTGTGTGTGTATGTGATTTTGCATGTTGATGTCGGAGCTCTGTGTGTGTGTGTGTGTGTGTGTGTGTGTGTGTGCGTGTGTGTGTGTGTGTGTGTGTATGTGTGTGTGAGAGAGTGATTTTGCATGTTGATGTCATAGCTATGAAATATGAATGTCTTTGCGCTTACGACAGGGATAGGCGCCCTTCTAAGGAGAGAGCCTTAAACTTGCGATACGAATGGCGATGATAAAGTGGAGGGCCACTGAATCGATGTGCTTGTGACATTTGTGTGATCATCAATCACCATATGGAACCTCTCTCTCTCTCTCTCTCTCTCTCTCTCTCTCTCTCTCTCTCTCTCTCTCTCTCTCTCGTGTATACGTGTGCCTTTTTTCTTCTTTATTTTTCGGGGGGGGGGGGGGGGGGGGGGGGGTAAGGTGGGGGGGGGGGGGGAGTTTGTGTTTTCTAAGAGTTAAACGTAAATGTATGTCCTCTTAAAACCGTATTCACCCTTATTTGTTGATGGCGCATGTTTTTGTGATTTGTGACGACTACTTGGTCACAGGGAAGACAACACGTAAACCGATACAGAAGCTCGTCATATGGATCAGAACACCCCTAAAAAGGCGAGATTCAACACACGTGTAACAATACCCGTTCCATCCCCTATCCCCCTCTCACCCCTCACCCCTCACCCTGCGCACATAGCACTTCTTACTTAAAGATTTGTTTTGGATGTTGTTGGTAGTAGTGTCGTGTGTGTGTGTGTGTGTGTGTGTGTGTGTGTGTGTGTGTGTGTGTGTGTGCGCGCGCGCGCGCGGGCGTGCGTGTGTGTGTGTGTTTTGTTTTTACTGTACTTGTATTTCGGATCGTTTTGTCTACACCCTTCCGAAGAGAATGAACAAAAAAAAAAAAAAAAAAAAAAAAAAAGGGGACGCCCTGTTACCTGGACAAGATTGCTCAGTCACTCCTGACCTGAGCAGCTGAAGGACGACCATGTTTGTGTCAGGTCCTCGATCGTGGCCACAGCCATGCCATTAGAGCCTTGGCCGCCTTTCGCCAACGCGCGGATACTTGTTTTAACCCGTGTCACATATGATAATCATCTTAATGGGATGGGATCTCTCTCTCTCTCTCTCTCTCTCTCTCTCTCTCTCTCTCTCTCTCTCTCTCTCTCTCTCTCTCTCTCTCTCAATATATTGTTCCCCTATCATTCATAACGTTCGTGAATCCTTTCTTCTTGGGTTTTTTTTGTTTGTTTGTCCTTGTCTTCTTCTTTTTCTTCTTCTTTAATGATTAGTGATTCTGATCGGCAGATCAGGTCTTTGCCTTGGAGCTCAAATGTTGTGCACTTGGAAGACCTTCCTTGTCGGCTTGGCCGAGGCAATTATCCCGCTGTCTGTCGTTAATGCCATCGTTTTCTTCAAAGGGGAAAAAAAAAGGATCAGACAAACAAAAATTAACAGAACAGAAAATTCCTGTTCCATGTATAAGGCTGTGGGTGAACTTTTAAAGATGAAGCTGTGTATAATAAGGAAACGGTCATAATTACTACATATGGTAGAAGATTGTAGTTATCCTGCGCGCGCTGGCAAAACAGGGGAGCAGGGCATTGTTGGGGGGAAAGAGGGAGGGAGGGAAGGGGTCTTATTTGTTTGTTGGCCTGTCCGTCCGTCTGCTGCTTGTCTAGGATCGAGCTGTCGGTTGCCTTTAAGCGATTTAATTCAGTTTTGAAATCTGTTGGCACACAATCCGGACAAAATGCCGATGGAAATTAAAATTTTAAAAAGGAAGTTGTCACTGCTGTGGTATCGCCTTTACTGGTGCAGGGAATACCGGTAGAGCGCGCAAGGTTTGCAAACTGGGACGCAGTTTTAATTTCTTGTATGTTGATGTGGGTCCGGGTGATCAGAATGGGTTGGGGTGATCAGGATGTGGTATATTGTGAAAGAGGAACCTAACTGAGTGGGCTTGGGAAGGGTGGATGAAGGGGCGGGATTGGAAGGGGGGTACATCATGGAGGGTAATGGGGGAGTGTTTATCATGGCACATGGAGGAGAGAGCTGGTTGGTGGACGGAGTGGCGAAGGGGGTGGAGT
This sequence comes from Conus ventricosus, assembly GCA_018398815.1. Lineage (NCBI taxonomy): Eukaryota > Metazoa > Mollusca > Gastropoda > Neogastropoda > Conidae > Conus > Conus ventricosus. Next base: position 35,886,446 of record CM031615.1, on the reverse strand, counting down.
TGTCTGTAAGAGTGGGCCAAGCAGATGAGGCAGCAGTTTTCTGAATGTGGAGTATTGGTGAGGAGCTTTTATTCATCCCCCCTCCCCCCCCCCCCCCCCCTTTTTTTGTGTGTGTGTGTGTTGTTGTTGTTGTCTTTTTAAAGACGAATGTCGTCCCAACTGAATTCTGATTCGTCATGCTCCCGAATGTCTTCCTTTTACGGTTTATGGAGGGCGGTGGGAGAGGGGGGAGGGGGAGGATGGGAGGGCCTCATGGTGGATTTCTTCTTCTTCTTCGTTCGCTCAGACAGGAACCCCAGATGCACTGATGAAGGCTGCCGTCGGTGTCGTATATAATACTGTCGCCGTGGAATTGTATCGCAGCGATAGCATTTCACGTGAAATATTGTTGCAGCGACAATAATTGCTGGAAAAAAAATGTCGCGCGACAACTTTTCACGAAAAATGTCCCATAGAATATTGTAGCTGTCCATAAAATGCAGTATTTCCCGGGAAATACTGTCGCTGCGACACGATTTTATGAGCGACAGTATTATATACGACACCGGCGGAGGTCCTCCAGAGATCCGTAGAGTTTCTCCCTCATCGGTTGGTCAGCAGGCCAGGTCTCTGCTCTCAGGTTATGGTGTGTTGGACAGTCCTGTAGGAAGTGTTCCACTGTCATTGGGGCTGTACCGCAGGGGCACACTGCAGACTCGCCAATGCGGAACCTTGTGAACATGTGATGGTGTAGCCTGGAGTGGCCCGTCCTCAGCCTCACAATGTTCACTTGGTCTGGTCTGGGTAGGAGGTGGTAGGGATCTGTCTGGTTATATTCTGGATGTAGCTGAAGCCATCTTTTCCTCTGCTTCTCCTTGATGATCGTCTTGGCCTCTTCATAGGAGATTTCCTGTTCCTCTTGTGGCTGCTGTCCTCCTTCCTTCGCCAGTCGGTCTGCCTCCTCATTGCCTGCTATGTTGCAGTGTGAGGGTATCCACTGAATGACAGTTAGTTCAGTGGCCTGTTGCAGTCTGGCAAGGGCAGAGACAAGGGGGTTGAGGTCCTTGTTCATGGTGGATATGAATAGAGACTTTACAGCTGATATCGCTCTCCTTTTGTCCAGAGCCGTTGAAAGCCTAAAACCCCGCCCCCTCTCTCCTCCCTCCAGTGTGTGTGTGTGTGTGTGTGTGTGTGTGTGTGTGTGTGTGAGTGTGCGCGCGCGCGTGTGCATGTGTGTGTTTACGCTGTCTCCGTAGAGAAGCAGCCAAGCCGCATTCAATGAACATAATTATTACCTCCGTTGAGCAACCCTCTTTTTTTTAATACGATCGCTAGTGGGAAAACCGCAACCCCGCAGAGAGAGAGGTGAGTGAGAGCGAAGGAAAGGGGGGGGGGGGGGGGGGGGAGAGAAAGAGGGAGGGGAGGAAGGGAATATCTGTCTGCTCAGCAATAGTTATTTTCTGTGCGGTCGGAGGTCCTCTCATCGGTGGGGCTTTTGTGGTTGGTTGGGTTGTATAACAGCACTGCATGAATTGACGTGAAACCCCCTCTCCCTACCCCCCCCCCCCTCCTTCCAACCCTTTTGCGGGAGATGGTTGGGTGGGAGTGTGTGTGTGGGGTGGGGGTGGGGGTCTGCTGTGTGCTAATTGAACGTCATTGGAAAGATCTGTCACTGTAAGTCTGCTACCAGAATATTCCCCTGCTCGACTTGACTTCCTTTTTGCGTGCCCGTACATGGTGTGTGTGTGTGTGTGTGTGTGTGTGTGTGTGTGTGTGTGTGTGCGCGCGCGCGCGCGTGTGTGTATATGTGCGCATGCGCGCGCATGTGTGTGTGTGTGTGTGTGTGTGTGTGTGTGTTTACGCCGTGTCCGTAGAGAAGCAGCCAAGCGGCATTCAATAAACATGATTTATTACCTCGTCTTTTCGAATACAAGTGCAAATGGGCAAACCGCAGAACTCTGAAAAGGGGAGAAGAGGTGAGTGAGAACAAAGGAAAAAAAAAAGGGGGGTGGGGAGAGGGAGGGAGAAAGGGAGGCGTTACCTGTCCGCTCAGCAACAATTATTTTCTATGCGTTCTGATGTCCCATTTCAGTTCTGGGTACGAATTTTGTGGTTGGTCGGGGGGAATGACAGTAACATTTCAGAAAATAGGCGGGGAAAAAAACATGTAGTTTTGCCGACACGCACGTGTGTACCTAGTGTTTTATTACCAGTAAGGCGAATCACCTTCAAACACGTCCTCAAGATAACAGAAAGAAAACAATTCACCCGGTCACTTAGCCTGGGTTATCGCGTCGGTGGGTCACGTTGACCGCGGGAAAGGTCAGAGGTCTTGTGGCCACGCGGTCAGCAGCCAACTCTCGCCTGACTATGGGAAAGGTCAGGGGGCAGCCGAGTTTCTACAGGGTGAAGCACCCAGCGTACGTACCAGTAAGAGGTCACAGATACTTAGCTTGAGGCCTTGGCTCGTGCGTGTGTACTGGAAAACGACAACATAAGGGGTGGTGCGGTAGCACTAAGGTGTTCTTCTTGACTGGAGAACGACTTAAAGAGGGAGACAGAGTGGAATGAGGAAGGGGGTACCTGTGGTGTGTGTGTGTGTGTGTGTGTGTGTGTGTTCGCACGGGCCTCCAACCTCCACACTTCTCCTTTTTTGTTGTTATCGTTGTTGTTGTTAGATGGCATAGGCTTCAGTATAGTAAGTTTCGGATTAGAATGCATTGTACTCCTTAGCCTTTAGTTCACCACCACCACTACCATCACCACCACCACCACCACCATCACCAACAGAACTTGCCTTGTGCAGGTGTTACCAGTTTGCCCAACTAGTGTAGGCTGTGTTGCACAGTAAGTCAAAGGTATTCCGGAATACGTCAAAGGTAGTGTGCCAAGACGTAAATGTTCTCTCTCTCTCTCTCTCTCTCTCTCTCTCTCTCTCTCTCTCTCACACACACACACACACACACACACACACAGATGTCTGCGCAGAAACCTGGAACATTTAAGAAAAAAGAGAATGTCCACTTTCACTGCGATTGTGATCAAATCTAACTCAGGATCTTTCCAATAGAATGATTGAGTCGCTTATGAATATCAGTCGGTGAACAATAAAGAAATATTACATATGGTTGTGGAAGTAGGAAGTAAATGAATTTATCAATTAACCAGCGTAGAGTATGTTTGGAATATATATGGAATAACGAACGTTTTCGTAAAAAAAATAAAAAAAAATAATGGAATTGGTGAAAATGTCTGTGTTCGTGGAATAGCCGATGACCCGGTTTTTATCTGCCTTGTACTTGTCAGTTTGACAATCGAGCCTTGCCAAGTGAATTTACCTGCAGGCTGTGACGCCAAGATAACGGACATCCGCCATTCAAGCTATATTTACGACGGCAAGCCATACTTTTTGTCCAACAGCTTTTCACAGTGATTTGCTATACGTTTTTGTTGTTGTTGAATTGGTGAAGTTGTTATGCAAAGACGTGGCAGTTGTCACTGAATTTTTTTTTTCTTTTAAGTGAGGTGTCCCATCGGCCACAATTCTTTTAAAAACAAACAAACAAGTAAATAAAGAGGAACATTCTGACCCCCCCCTCTCTCTCTCTCTCTCTCTCTCTCTCTCTCTCCATGTTTCCTAACTGATGCCAAAATATCTCGTGGTCGTTTACGTGAAGGGGGGAACAACAATGATTCGTTCACAGGATCTATAGATGATCAGTGTAGATAGGTAGAGGTGTGTGTGGAAGGGGGGTGGGGTGTTGATGATCAGTGTAGATAGGTAGAGGTGTGTGTGGAAGGGGGGTGGGTGTTGATGATCAGTGTAGATAGGTAGAGGTGTGTGTGGAAGGGGGATGGGTGGGGAGGTAGAGGTGTG
>CM031615.1:35835090-35875090 GCA_018398815.1 Conus ventricosus | reverse complement strand
CTGACTCAGTCGGGCGACGGATGCATCAGTCGTCACGTAAGACCCTCGGCTTGAATCTCTCTCTCTCTCTCTCTCTCTTCTCTCTCTCTCTCTCTCTCTCTCTCTCTCTCTCTCTCTCTCTCTCTCTCACACACCACACACACACACATACACAGGGTTCGTCTGTCTCTGTCTCTCTTTGTCCGTCTCTTGTGTGTGTGTGTGTGTGTGTGTGTGTGTGTGAGAGAGAGAGAGAGAGAGAGAGAGAGAGAGCGTTTCACTCGTAAGGAAGAAAATGGCTTTGGTTCTGTCACCGGCTGGAACTTGAGACTCGAATAGGTCGGACCAGAGCCCTCTTGATCGAAGGTAACCTGTGAGAGAGCAGTCGAAAGTTCCTTCAACCCAGCAGTAATTTGTTTACTTCCCTTGATATATTTGCTACTGTTGGCAACATATCGTGTGAAATGCATGTGTGTGCGTGCATTTATTTATGTAGTTTAGTCATGAATATTGTCGTCAATCTTTTGAAGCTAGCAGTGGGCCGTTTTTTTGTTTGTTTTTTGTTTTGTTTTTTTGATTGTGAGTTATTTTTCCTAGTGGAGTTGTTTACGGTTAAGGGTCCATGTATTCAAAATCTTGTAAAACAACTGACATGACAAAAACCCAAACAAACAATTTATAACACACACACACACACACACACACATACACACCCCTCCGGGGGTTGCGACCTTGTCGTGGTCGGAGGGCTTGCGCGGTCCAGTGATCCCTTAGGCTTTGCTGGCGGGGGCATCAATACTTGGAGGTAGGCTGTTTTTTTTCAAACTGCTTCTAGGTCCGAGAGGCCAAGATGCTGCCTGGCCTAAGCGTAACGTGGTAAGGAGTTGATGCCCCTGGTAGGGCTTCCCATGTCAGATAGGCTAAGGGTGAGGATCCTGACTAAGAGTAACCCGCCTTTCTCCTTTTCTTGTTTTCTGCCTTTATTTGGCCCTTTTCTATCTTCGTCTCCCCTTCAAGTCTTCTTTTCCACACTCCTTTTCTCTCTGTGGTCTCCTTAAGATCCGCCGCGTTTGCCGTGCGGTGCGACCTGTGTCGGAGGGGAATGAGATCCTGGTGATTGAGAGGGCCAGCGCTCTCAACACATCACTTTGGCTCAGACCTCTCCTAGACAGGGAGTACACTTTGGCCCGGGTGTACTAATCGGCTCCCCTTCTTGGGGCTGGGTCAAGACGGACAGTCCCCCTGCTGGCCAAGTAAACCCCTGCAGTGCTCAGCTCTCTGTTCCCGGGAGTTGAGCATGATCGGGGGGGATAGGGTTGGTGGTTTCTGTTTGTCGTATATCTCTCCCGAAGCCTGGAAGGGGTCAAGACATTGGTTTCTTGGCCCTGGCCCCTTAGTTGGACTCCAAGGTGGGTGGGTAAGGGAGAGATGAAACATAATAAAATAAATATGGCTTTTTCAAAACCCATCCCCCCAAAAAAGAGGAAAGCAGCATCCCCTATTTCAGGGGCTTTTGATTCTGACAGTGATTCCGATATGGAGGTTAGACAGAGGACAGGATTCTGGGCTTCCTGGCTCGTGATGGAAGGGACGGAGCAGGAAAGACCCCTTTCAGCTCTGAGCCTTTTGCTATCCAAAAGGGCTTTCAAGGCTTAGCAGGTGACCCTCGGTCCATCAAAAGGTTGAGGAATGGCTCGTTTCTAATTCAATGTCGATCAAAAAAGCAATTTGAACAGCTGCTGAAGGCAACAAAACTAGTGGACAGGGAGATCAGGGTGACTCCCCACAAACAGTTGAATTCATCGAAAGGAGTGAGTCGCTGCAGGGATTTATCAGGTGTTTCAGAGGCAGAGATCAAAACGGAGCTGGCATCCAGGGTGTGACGGAGGTGCGCAGGGTGACAGTAAAGAAAGGTGCGGAAAGAGTGGCCACCAACACCTCTTTCTGACATTCTGCAACCCTGTGCTGCCTCCGGTCATCAAAGTCGGCTACCTGAATGTCCGGGTTCAGTTATATGTTCCGTCCCGTTGAGGTGCTTCAGATGCCAGAGGTTTGGCCATGTCAGGGACCGCTGTTCTGGGCAGGAGGTGGCGGATGTTTGCTGCAAGGCAACCCATGATGGGCCGTGTCAAGATCCGGCACATTGTGCTAACTGCGGTGGCGACCATCCCTCTCTTCAAGAAACTGTTCTCTTTGGATTCAGGAATCCGCTATTCAACGCATTTAAAACAGAAAAGAAGATCTCCTTTTTGAAGCCCGGAAACAGGTTGTGGGCAGTCAGACGCGACAGCTTCTTCGTATGCTTCGGCCGTAAAGAAAGTTCCCACAGTTCCTACTCGGACAGTCTGCTGTCAGACTGATGACTTTACGTTTTCAAAGACATTGCAAGGAAGAACTGTCAACTCTGGTGGAAGCAGGTCCACCACCTTCCAACCCAAAGTCACTGCCCCTGGTGGAGGCAAAAAATCGCCACCCTCAGACTGCCCAGCAGTCTACAACATCTGCTGCTGGGCAGATTAAAAAACCAGCAATCCCCCCTCGAACTCCTCTGTCCAGTGCCACGTGCGGGCAAGGGAGTTCAACCAGTGTGGAGATGGTGGAGATAGGAAGAAACCTCCACCGTCTCCCAAATCCAGACCTTCTTCACCTGTTGGCAAGTCTGCCAGCAGGTCTGTAGACCAACACAGTCCAGTGAAACTAAAATATAAATTCACTCCATTGGAAGCAGGTGTTGATGAGGAGATGACCTGATCTCTCTCCATTTCACCCTCTGCACCATGGATAGTACAATATTCCATTGGAATATCCGTGGACTAAATTCCAACTTCGAGGAGCTGCAGCTTTTGTGTCAATCAATAAAACCTTCCGTCGTGGCTCTTCAGGAAACTCAAATTCAAAGCCAGAAGACCTTTACTCTTTCTGGCTTTAATATTCTTTCAAAACCTGCACAACCATCCACGTTGGGACTGTCGGGCGGTGTTGCCCTTGTTCTACATAAAACTTTGTTGTATAGTCCTGTCGCTCTGTCTACCTCCCTTCAGGCTGTAGCTGCGAGAGTCACTCTCCACAAGACTGTGACAATTGTTCCCTTTATCTCCCACCTTCTGTCCCGGTTTGTCGTCAGGACCTTGTCAGTCTGATAGGAGAACTTCCTCGACCTTTTTTGCTGTTGGGTGACTTTAACGGTCCACAATCCTTTGGGGTAGTGTCAGTACGTCATCCAGAGGTCTGCTAATTGAGGATGTCCTTTCGGATTTGGATTTGTGTTGTCTGAACGACGGACATCTGCAACTTACCTCCACTCTTCCACAGGTTCACTTTCGTGTTTAGATTTGTCGGTTTGTGACCCCTCGCTGGTCCTGGACTATGAGTGGTCTGTCCATGACGATCTGCACGGAAGTGACCATTTCCTGTCCTCCTACAACCCGTATAACTGAACACGTCCTCTGTCTCTCAACATCTAATTATAAGAAAGCAAACTGGGATCTATTTGCAGCCACTATTTCTCAGGAATTCCAGGACACTGATTTTCTTCAGAGTCGGACCCAGCAGAATCACTGACTAACACTGTGATCAAGTGTGCTAAAGCTTGTATTCCAGTGTCTTCCAATAAACTTCAAATGCCAAAAACACCCTGGTTTGATTCAGACTGCCAACAAATTTCCAAGTTCGAAAACGGGCTCAGCGTCAGTTGTACCAACGACCTTCGGGTTCCCATCGCTCGAGCCCCATCAGAAACTCCGTGCCAAATCGAGACACACTTTTAAAATCAGTAAACGTCGGTCCTGGAGAAGTTTCTGCTCCAGGCTGACATCGAAAACTTCCAAAAAAAGTGTGGAACATCATTAAGAAAATCAAAGGAAGAACACCTGTCCACTGTGAACCATCTCAAGTTTTCGGAACTCTTTAATAACGGAGAAAAAGCAGTTGCTAATCTGCTTGCTTCAACCATTGAAAAGAATTCCTCCTCTTCTAACAAATCAGCCACTTTTGTCAAAAACAAAGCCCTAAAAGAAAAATCACCCTGCAACTTTTCGTCCGACAACATGGAAGACTACAATCTTCCTTTCACGTTAAACGAGTAAATCTGCCTTACTTTCTTGCAGCGATTCCTCTCCAGGTATGGATGAAATTCATTATCAACTGTTGAAACATCTTCCGCAAGAAGGTCTGACATACTGGCTACAGGTATACAACCATGTGTGGGTTACAGGTTTCTTTCCACCCTCTGGCGGAGAAGCCTCATTATTCCCATCCCCAAACCTGGAAAAGATCTTTCTAATCACATCAAACTACCGTCCCATAGCTTTGACCAGCTGTGTCTGCAAATTGATGGAGAAAAATGGTCAATGCTAGGCTCATGTGGAAACTCGAAACCGATGGCCTTTTGGCAAAAGAACAGTGTGTTTCCGCAAACATCGGACTACCGTTGACCATTTGATTCGTCTGGAATCTACACTTCGGAACGCTTTTTTGAACAGACAGCATTGCAGTGGCAATTTTCTTTGACTTGGAGAAGGCCTACGATACTACCTGGAAGTCGGGGATACTTCATGATCTCCATGATCTGGGTTTTCGAGGTCATCTTCCGCTTTTATTCAAAATTTTTTGGCAGAACGACAGTTTCAGGTCGGGTTGGCACCACTCTCTCTGATGTCCACGAGCAGGAGTTGGGTGTTCCACAGGGGAGCATACTGTCTCCTGCCCTCTTTAGTATTAAAATCGACAACATTGTTCAATCAGTTCAGCAGGGTTCAGACTGGTCATTGTTTGTGGATGATTTTGCTGTCTATGCAACTGGAAGCCTGTACCCGAGTGTCCAGCACAGGCTCCAGCTTTGCGTAGATAAATCCATCGGTGGGCAGATGAAAACGGTTTTCAACCTTTTCTCCAACAAAGGACGCAGTGTATTCACTTCCATAATTTCCATCAGTTTTTTCCAGATCCTGAACTTCAAGTAGGGAAATCTCCCATTCCAGCTGTTAAAGAGGCCAAATTTTGGGAGTCATTTTTGACCAGAAACTTAACTTTCTCAGCCCATCAAACACTCAAAACTGCTTGCCAGAAAGCACTGAATATTATCGCGGGTCTTAGCGCACACCGACTGGGGCGCTGATAGGAAAACTTTGCTGCACCTCTACAGAGCCTTGGTCGTTCCAAACTGGAACTACGGTTGTGCTGTCTACGGCCTCCGCAAGATCGTCTTACTCAAACTCTTGGACCCTATCCACCATCAAGGGCTTCGTGTCTGTCTTGGAGCGTTCCGCACCACCCTGTGTACAGCCTGTACGCAGAGGCGGGTGAACCTTCACTGTCCAACCGCAGGCGGGAAACTGTCTTTGAATTATTATATCCGACTGTTCTCAGAACCGCAGAATCTGCTATGACTGTGTCTTTGACCCTCCGTTCCAAAGTAAGTTTGAAAATAACCCGAAATGTATTCCGCCGTTTGGTCTTCGTATGCAGCCTCACGTGCGGAATGCAGGTCTAGACCTAGGAGTTGTGTCCGATTTTTCCAAGTTTCCGGATCAACCTCCGTGGACCTTTTTCACACCAGAGATTCGTTTCGATCTTGCAGCTTTTCGCAAAGAGTCTACCAGCTCTCTGGCGTACAAGGCATTGTATGCTGACCTCTGTTCCAAATTCCCATCCTGTCAAAAAGTTTTCACTGACGGTTCCAAGTCTGAAGATGGAGTGGCCTGTGCAGCCTACTGCCCTGGGGCTCCTTCTCAGATACTGTTGGAACATATTCATTCTGATGCTTCTGTCTATTCTGCTGAACTTACCGCTCTGGTTTTGGCTTTGAAGATAATCTCGCATTCTTCGAAGAGGGACTTTCTGGTTCTGTCGGATTCGCTGTCAGCTTTGGAGGCCATAGCTGGCCGCAACCTTCAGCATCCAGAACTTTTACTTTTTTAAAAACTTTTTAGCAAGTTGAAGGCGGACGGTTACAACATCACTCTTGCTTGGGTTCCTGGTCATGTTGGCATCGGCGGGAACGAAATGGTTGATCGTTTAGCCAAGAACACCACAAGAGAGAAACTGTCCAACATTTATATCCCCTGCTCAGATATGAAACCCAAAATTAACGATTATGTGAGAAACCTCTGGCAGGAGGATTGGAACACACAGACGAGTAACAAACTCTTTCAGATCCGTCCAAACCTTAAGGACTTCCTCCCATCTACGTCGGTGGTCGTAAAGAGGAAACGGTTCTGTGCCGGCTGCACACCGGCCATTCGTATTTTACCCATTCTTATCTTTTAAAGAGTGAAGAAGCTCCATGGTGCATTCCATGTCATGCACCACTCACAATGAAACATATTCTTTTAGAGTGTTGGGACTTGCACGATGTGAGACACAAACATTTACAGCGGAGTCCATGAAGATCCTGTCCAGACGTGATCCTTGAGTTTTTGAGAGAGATTAACATTTTTCATCTGATTTAAGATTTTACGGAAGAAAGATTTTTAACGAAGTTTCTGGTACGTTTCTAGACGATGTCATTTACTGAGATGTATGAAAGGTTGTTTTTTTTTTATTTTTTAAAAAAATGACTGGTGAGTTGATTTTAACGTGGTGACAGCCCTGATGTGGCCCTTTGCGGTCGGCTGGGCTATAAGCAACATTATCTTATCTTATCTTACACATACACACACACAAAAGAACTGCCATTAACAGCAAAACCATAACTGGGTCTTCAACAGTGCCTATTGATTTTGAACCTCAAAATAGCATCACTCACAAAACCGCAACACACACACACGCACACGCACACACACACACACACACACACACACACACACACACACACACACAAACACACACATACACACACACGCACACGCACACGCACACACACACATACACACACACACACACACACACACACACACACACACACACACACACACAGAGGAACTGCCGTTAACAGCAAAACCACAACTGTGTCTTCAACAGTACCTTTTGATGGCACACACACCAAAACTGCAAATTTTGAGTCTGAAAGGAATATTCATGAGCAGAGTTGGAACATATGAATGCTAGACACGAGAAGCAGAGGGCGAGGGCTTTGTGTGTGTGTGTGTGTGTGTGTGTGTGTGTGTGTGGTGTGTGTCTAAGGGAAGGGACATGGCAAAGAAAGATATGTAAAAGTGTGCATACATGAGCACTCCCAACTCCTCCCCCCCCCTGAACACCCCCACCCCCTTTCTCCCCAACACGCCCCCCCCCATCCCCACCCCCGAAAAGAAAAACAAAAGAGCAGCACCTGAATGTTAGAACTGATCTAGAAGGACGAGTGTGAGAGGCATGGCGGTGACAGGTTTTTGTTAGGTTTTGATGCCCAGCTTTTCATGCTCCTGGTTTCTACATGGTTGGTTGCACCTTCCACGTTGGTGGCATGTAATGGGTTCAAATGCATTCAGGATATGGCACAAACATAATCAGACAGGTAGGGTCATCTTTGGCAGTTTTTGTGTGTTTTGTTGTTGTTTGTTTGTTTGTTTTTCAGTGTGAATCACATGAACTGGTTGTTGCTATGTTTTATTTTTTTATTTTTTTGTCTTTTTTAATTTTCAAGTCACTGTGTTTTGATTATCATGCTAGACTTGTGTATTCATGCGCATGCACACGCACACATACATGCACGCGCACACACACACACACTTTGCATATATGCACACTCATGCGCACACATGCACGTATACACACTCACACACATTTATACATGCACACATATGTACACACACACATATACACACACACACACACACACACACACACTTCACATACACACTTTGACTCACTTTGACACACAAGCCCACTCGAAAATTCAAGCACATGCACAATTATGCATACATGCACACATACACACATGTGTGCGAGCAGGCGTGCACATCCACACACACACACACACACACACACACACACACACACACACACACACACACACACACACACACACAGAGTAAATTTCCTGTGGTGTTCACCGCCAATGCCCAAGATGATATCTCCCTCCACTTGTTCAGCAGCACCAAAAGCACAGGAAACAGCATTCATCGCAATCAACATGTTGCTTGAACTCACTTTGCATAGCCAGTTCTCTTTCATCATCTTCACCGTGATGAACTGACAGTAGGTATTGTATGTAGGTATCAACAAACACAGGCCACTCCCTACCTCCCTGTGACCCCCATCAAAGACAAATTGTTCATCATGACTTAGTGATCAGAGTTTTAAAACAGATTACGAATGTGTTTAGTAAGTTGGTATAATAAGTCAAATTGTAATGCTTTGATCTTTCTTGAGGTAGTTTAATTGTTTAGAGAGTAGCTGTGAATTACGTAGCCAGCCAGTCACTTTACAAAATAGTTATGCTTGATGCAGAAGTGGGAATGTTTGGATGGAGAGAGTCAAGGTGTTACAGCTTCATCATCTTACTCACAGAGAGTTTTTTAAAAAAAATTACAAAAAGGAAAGTGTTTTCCTTGTGTCACATCATCATCTTACTCACCGTGAGTTTGAAAAAAAAAGGAAAGAAAATGTTTTCCTTCTGTCACCAGATATCAAGATGAGTTCCATCGCCTGCCCCTTCCTCAACAAGTTCTCCATGAATGCCGTCCGCCAGTGTGCTCCGCAGCTGCTGAACATGGCCAAGCGCTGCCCCATCATGGCTCGCACCGACATTGCCGCCCACTCTAGTGCTGTCACCAGCAATGGCTCCAGCACCTCTGCCAGCAGCAGCAGCAGCAACAACAGTAGCAGTGCCGGTAGTGCCAGTTCCATGACTATGGGTCCTTCTCGGGCTGTGTCAACAACTACCAGCTCTAGCGCGGTCACCCCAGCAGGACTGGCTGATGGTGAGGAGTGTGGGTGTGTGTGTGTGTGACTAGCTGTATGTTGCTCATGTGGGGGATCTCAGTATGTCTGGCTCCATGACAATGCAATTACTGTCATCAGTAGTGAGCTTCATAGGTGATGTCTTGCAAATATATCAGCAGCTGAGATGTGTCATGCACAGTCTTCTCTGAGGGCTGTGCCTGATGGCACTTGGTATTGATAGCCTGCCATGGACAGGACATGTCTGTGTTTGGCTGTACACACTAGGGTAGGTAGAGTGAGCAGTGTAGATGTAGGGCAGGGGTGAAAGAGAGAGAGAGAGACAGAGAGGGATCATAATTGAAGCTAAAGAATACAGAGGAGGTGAAGGTTTTTTAAGAAATGCAGAGGGAGAAGAATGGGAAGTGGTCAGAGAGGAGGTGGGCAAAGAGGGACAAATACAGTAAAAACAAAGGGCTCTTGTGGGGCAGATTTATTTGTTTGCATGGAAGGCTTCTCTGCCACTTTGAATGAAGTTACTCTTCACTTGAGACATAAAGGGTGTTAATGATGTTTCAGCTACGTCCAAATGTCCGTTCCTGAACGACGAGATGACGTCCATCCGCATGACCAGTGAGGAGCAGCAGGAGGACATGATCATGATGGAGGAGGATCCTGTGGACATTGAAGGTGAGTGAGGGCAGGCTTACAAGATGAAATGGTCATACACAGGGTAGGGGTGGTGAGGGCTGGTGATGCCAGAGCTGTATTGGAGAAAATCTTTCTGTTCGATGATTTCCAAGACAGCTATCTATTTGGTCCATGAGGTCTAACACAGTAATCCATTTAGTCTACAAAGTTCAAATTTATGAGTGGATATTGGTGTCACAAAGGGATGTGTATATCAGCTTGACCCTCCACCCCCAACCCAACCCGTCATTTTTGTGTCTTTTTTCCTCAGAAAATGCAGATAATTGTGTTAACATTGATTTTGAAAAATACAATGCCTAAAGAACTTGGAGTCATCATATGGTCATCCCTCCATACTTTGTTTGAATGTTGTGCTTGGAATTTCTCACACTCAGAAGACTGACAAAGGGGTGCTTATTATGACACAGAGACGGCATTCAAGTACCAGGACTTCTTTGCTGAAGAGCTGGAGAAGAAGAAGCGGGACCACACGTACCGCACGTTCCGCAAGGGTGTTGCGCATGGGGAGCGAGTTCCCATATGCTGAAGAGCACACTGAGGCGGTGAAGGACATCACTGTCTGGTGCAGCAATGACTACCATGGCATGAGCTGGCACCCTGCCGTCCTGCAAGCTGTCAGGTGAGGGAGTCCAAAGATTTGAGTTCCTTGACCCAACCACTTGTTTCAGACCTTGCTGCTCTTGTCCCATTAATGATTTTCCTCTCTGCACATGTTTGGGGAGGGTGTGTGCTTGTGTGTTTTTATTAAAGTATCATATGAAACATTTTGTTTTCAACTTTCTCCCCTAATTTGAGCATCCTGAAGATATTTTAATGGTGATAATTGACTGTGCAGGATACTGCTTTGCTGTCTTACAATTTGTATATATATATATATATATATATATATATATATTTTTTTTTTTTTTTTTTTTTTTTGCCCCTTAGGATGTTTAGTTAAGCTGATTGAAATCTAACAGTGAGAAAATAGAATGTTTTTCTTGACAGATGACATTGACAGACGTTTTCATTATAGATGTTTCTTAGTAAATGTTTTTTTTTTTTTAAATGAATTTTCTCCTCATTACAGACAATATTACACACACAGTGATGTAAACAGTATGCAAACAAATTAAGTGACATACTGTGACTAACAAAATGGTACACTGTCACAATGCATTCAGTCCACAGCAGACTCAGTTCCAACTCCTTACCATCATGATCGTCTCTTTTTGTTTCAAACTCATTCCAGAATTCAGCATCCTCTTCACCCACATCTTCGCCGCTTCCTTCCTTCCCCCCCCCCCCCCCCCCCCCCCCCCCCCCCCCCCCCCCCCCCCCCCCCCCCCCCCCCTAAGAACACAGATAAACAAGGGTAGTATCTTTTGTGCTAAAAACATGGATAATATATTGTAACTGACACGACATGTTAAGCAGCTAAAGATAAATGCATATGCCATTCTACTACAAAGTTTGAGAGGGTTTTGTCATTGAGACAGAATGTTTTCATTTCATAACTTGTTCAATTGTAAATGAAGTTGTCATTCACTTTTCTAAGATGGATTGTAATACATTTGTTCTAAGATGGATTGCAGTAAAGATGCCTTGATTGTTCTGAAATGGATTGTAATTGTTGCAGGGAGGCCGTGGATAAGCATGGGGTGGGTGCCGGAGGGACGCGCAACATCTC
Source organism: Conus ventricosus (assembly GCA_018398815.1). Lineage (NCBI taxonomy): Eukaryota > Metazoa > Mollusca > Gastropoda > Neogastropoda > Conidae > Conus > Conus ventricosus. The sequence continues at coordinate 35,863,911 of CM031615.1, read as the reverse complement.
TGGCAACTCTCCCCTGCATGAGGAGCTGGAAAACCTGGTGGCCAAGCTTCACCAGAAGGAAGCTGGACTGGTGTTCACATCCTGCTACGTGGCCAATGACACCACGCTGTACACCCTCGGCAAGGCTCTACCAGGTCAGGGCATGTGCTATGGCATTGTAGAAAAAAAAATCTTCGAAGTTCTTTGTTTCATTGAAGATTATTGTAAAGTTAGCTAGTTGAAATACCTGGAATATAATATTTGATTGGAAAAAACTGCACTCATGCTTACTCACCCCCCCCCCCCCCCCCCCCTGACACACACACAGACACGCACAAACAGGTGTGCATGCACACACACACACATAAACATACACACACACACACACACACACACACACACACACACACACACACACACACACACACACGGAGATCAAGATCTTGAAAACTTAAGCATAGCCACCGTTTCGATTCTTTCAGGGATGCATTACTTCTCGGATGCTGGCAACCATGCCTCCATGATCCAAGGGATTCGGAACAGTGGTGCCAAGAAGCACGTCTTCCGTCACAACGACCCTGACCACCTGGAGTCCCTGCTCAAGTCGGTGGACCCCAGCATCCCCAAGATTGTGGCCTTCGAGACCGTGCATTCCATGGATGGTAGGTGATGGATGTCATGTTGGAATTGTTCTTTTCTCCTCTGTGGCATGCCTTGAACAGCAGGATTCTAAATGTCTGTTAGAAATGCTCTGTTTTTGTTGTTGTTGTTCTTGTGATTGAGCGTTTGATAGGTAGTTGTTGCGAAACTTCTATTAGAATTTGTTTTTCTTTGCTCAACACTCTGGCCTTAGAAGCGGTGATGTTTCTTATTTTATTCTTTTTTCTGTCTTTTTCTCTTTGTAGTGTACTTACATTCGTTTGTGCATTACTTGTATGGGTACTGGAGATTATTACTGTCTGCAAGACTAGTTTATTGAGAGCACTCTGGCGTATATTGGATCATGCACAAGAAACATACACTGTTATTATTGTTTTTTTTAAAAATCATTAAATAATGACCATGCGGACTGCAAGCATATCATTGAAGAATTGTTGATTGATTCTAATACGTATGTGTGCATTTCCTGTTCTTTCAGTGGTCAAACTTAGGTGATGTTTCCATATCTGGGCAAAGTTGTAGTCACAGTGGACTCTCTTCAAATAAAACATTGCCTTGACAGTCCTGAAGAACAACTTAGCTGGACTGTGTCTAGAGCCTCCAACAGCAGTATGTGGATTTGCAGCATAATGTTATTGTTGACAAAAACAATGCAATCAAAGCTCATTGTGTCCCAGTGCTGCTGCTGGCAATACATGAGATAACCCAAGGTATGGAATCTTGTTGACGTTTGCCAGGACATCTTACGTCTTCTATGGCAAAGTCAGTACAGAAAGATGTTGCAGTAAATACAGCAAGCCGGCTGTGTGCAGGGTCCATTTGCCCGACCAATGAGCTGTGTGATGTGGCTCACAAGTACGGGGCCCTGACCTTTGTGGATGAGGTCCATGCCGTGGGGTTGTACGGGCACCATGGGGCAGGTGTCGGTGAGCAGGACAACTGCCTGCACAAGATGGACATCATTTCTGGCACCCTTGGTAAGTGTTCTTATCATCAAGACATTCAGTTCAAGATAAGGTAAGGTAATGTTGCTTATAGCCCGGCTGATCGCAAAGGGCCATATCAGGGCTGTCACCACGTTGAAGTCAACTCACAAGTCATAAGAAAAAAAAATAATTCACACAACCCTTTACAATACACCTTCTAAAAACATACTGGAAACTTTGTTAAAAATCTTTTTTCAGTGATATCTTAGATCAGATGAAAAATGTTAATCTCTTTCAAAAATTCAAAGATCACATTAGAATCTTTGAACAAGAACATGGTCAAATTTGAATTAGATGTGCAGATGAATTTTGGAATCTCTGTCCTCCCTGGCTTTTACTTCTTTTTTAAAAAAAATGAAATCAAACATCTGTTGGATAGAATCCCTGAACCAGATCGTGTTTCATGATTATTTGCATTGAAGAATTTAAGAGATTTTTTCCAGATCGTCTGTCATTTATGTCATCAGCTTCATTTTCAGCGGAAATGTTGATCCTTTTTTCTCTCGAATGCTGATAAAAACTTTTTTCCACTTTTGTTTTCTTTCTGAAGTCCACTGTTTTTGAAAGATATGTGACTCTCAGTCCACTGTTTTTGAAAGATATGTGACTCTCAGCCCCACCCTCTTCCTCCACAAACCCCTCCCTTTCCCCTCCCCTCTTTCTTCACAACTTGTGCTTTTTATTTCTCCCTTGAGATTTACTTCTTTGGTGTCCTGTCATTTAGTCCTGAAGAGTCCCGCCCAACCCTTCGCAGGCTTTCCTGGCTTTAAGTGCTGCTCTAGGGGTACTGTCTTGCTTTTCATCCATCCTTATGAATGACAAGTAAATCCACCTCTTGGATGCAGTAGTCCAGTGGTGAACAAGAAACAAAGTGAGCAGTAAAGAAGAACTTATACACCCACACACAGGTGGAGCAGATAGCTGCGCTGATGGGTCAAACGGAATAAAGAGCTGGCACCACTCCTGCATGATGCTGTCTTTCGACGGTCTCAGTGGATTTATTTCATCAGCACCACTCTTACATAGCACAGCGTTTTTGGTGGGTCCAGTGAAACAGCTGGTCAGCAACTGTTGTACACTGTCTGTTGGCACAGAAGATGAAAGCAGCAGCTGTTGTACCTGACTTGGCGGTCGGTGCAATGGAGCAGTAAGTGTTAATAAGCTAATCAGTGGGCCAGCTGTTTTCCTGATTGTGCTTGTCAAGATGTACAGCTGGGATGACAATACAACTGCTCCTTTTGGTAGGCTGAGAGAGGAGGATTTAGTTGACTGTATCACCAGTGTTGACAGACCAGTGGTGGAGATGACCGCGTCACCTGCATATTATATTTTGACAGAATTGGGTTATGACAGAAAAAAGGGGGACTGCAGGTATATTTTTTTAAAAGAGAGAGAGAGAGACAGAAGGAAGTGCTAGCAAGTATGAATATAAAAGTGATGTACATTATAGGCAACAAATGGTTTTACCTGTAAGAAAGAAAAATAATAGGTTACAAGTTCTAACTAAAGTCTGTAAAACAAAAAGTTCAGTTTCAGGCAGAATTAACAGTGGTGAATAAAAAGTCCACTCTGATTAGCTGGTGTATGTGTCATTGAAAGCTTTTGGCAACAATGTGGAATTGTGCTTTTGAATGTGTGATGAAAAACCCTTTGGAAAAAAATTGGGGAGAGGGGGGGGGGGGGGGGGGTGCTAGTTTGTAAAACATAAAATATTTTATTTGTCCTTTGTTAAAGGACAAGCATTTTGTGGCGGCACAGATGAATAGAAGTTTGATGAACTAACTTTTTGGTAATTCAGTTCACTTGCTTCCATACAATTCTACGTAAGCCAAACAACTCTTGCACATCATTAAGTTCCATTACACATAAAATAGACTTAAAATGCACAGACATGTCAATTACAAGCACACTGGACTGAAATATTTAGATTATTAAAACACACACACGCACACAGGCTCTCTCTGTCTCTTTGTCTTTGTCTCTCTCTCTCTCTCTCTCTCTCTCTCTCTTTCTCTTTCTCTCACTAACATTAACATCAAAACTTGTAACTAGAAACTCTGTAACAATGCCACAACTGATGTGAACACTGTGAAACCATGTCTGAAATTAGAATGAGCTCTATCAAATGTGTATACCTATAAACTATGAATGAAGACAATATCATAAAGTAATATTTCTTGATGTGAACGTGGTTAAAAAAAAAAAAAAACACTTAAAAAATTCCAGTTACAACTAGACATCATAGAGTGGAGCCATTGCTGTATAATGCATATATTGATTTACAAATAAATAGATGCATGACATGAATAAATAAATGAAATAAAATAAAAGAAATGTGTATGTGTGTGCATGGAAACCTTTGGTAGTAAGAGGGGCTGTACTGGGGAATTCGATTTGTATACTTGTGTATGATAAACAGCCCTTGGCAATACTGTGTCCCTTGTTATGAAACTGTTGTGTGTGTGTTTGTCAGGGAAAGCCTTTGGCAACATGGGCGGCTACATTGTGGGCTCGTCCATGCTGGTGGACATGATACGAAGCTACGGGTCTGGCTTCATATTCACCACCTCCCTGCCTCCTACCGTCCTGGCCGGCTGCCTGGCCTCCATCAAGGTCAGTCTGCAGTGTCCTGTTTTTTGTTCTTCTGTGGGTTTGTGTGTGAGACGCAGCTTGCAACTGCAGAGACTTGCAGGTGCATGTTTTAATGAGAGAGTCGGTTGGTAACTTTGTAATGAAGGCCCAGCAGAAGGACTGCCAGTGAAAAGTCAGTCATAATTACAGGGACCAGAAACATCTTCTCTTCCAGGACTTTGTACTGGTTTACCATTTTCAAAAGAAAGTGACCTTGATAAGTGTGTGATGAGATTATATTTGTGTGAGGAGACTGTGTGTGTGTGTGTGTGTGTGTGTTGATGTTGGTGTATAAGTGAATGTGAATGTGTGGGTGTGCGTGCGCTGTGCGCGCACACTTGGGGTGTGAGTGCATCTGTCTTTATGGTTGTGTGTGGTTTCAAATGTTTCACTGTAAAAAAGTTTGTTCAATAGGGCTTTTTTAAAACTGTGTGTTTGTTTGTTTTCAGTTTGAATGAGGCAGTACCAGAATCATATTTAATTTGCCACTAAAATTTCAGCTCATCTAAGTGGTAGAAATCAAAATACTGACAGAGTTGGGGATGCTGTAGTCATTCCACATTGTTATGGCGTCTGCCGTGGTCACCCTCTTTCATCTCGGAAATCAATCCTGTGGTGTAGGTGCTGGCCAGCGATGAGGGTCGAGAACTACGCCACCAGCAGCAGGCCAACGTGCGCTACATCCGTGAGAAACTGGTGGAGGCTGGGATACCTGCTGTGCACAGCCCCAGCCACATCATCCCCATCCACGTCAGTGTCTGGCATTGGTTTTGACTGCCATTTGTTTTTAGAGCTGTATTACAGGAAGGAAGTAGTAACAGAAGTTGGATCCCTTGAATGTTGTATGTTTGTGACCATACATGGGTTTACGTATGTATATGAATTGCATTTTTGCATGCTCATGCTTCCGTGTTTGTATGCTTTATGCATATTCATGTGCGCACATATGTATGTGTGTGTGTCCTCTGTTCTGTTGGCATAAAGAATGAACAGTTTGAATATACTATGATTGTGAACGACGAATTGCAGAAAATAAATACATGTGATGAAGAAACAGATCTGGGAGTTACCTTTGATAAAGATCTATTCTTTGATCCTCACATCCAGTGAGTTGTAAATAAGGCAAATAAGATGATGAGACTCATCAGGAGAACTTATACCTTTCTAGAAAAGGAGACCATCTTGAATACGCTAATGTAATTTGGAGTCCCCATCTCAAGAGACAGTCAAAAATGATAGAAAATGTACAAAGGCGAGCTACTAAAATCCTGAAAGAGTGTAGTAATTTAAACTATAAAGAAAGATTACACTATCTCCAATTACACTCACTCAAAGGAAGGAGGATCAGAGGAGAATCCAATTTTTTAAAATATTCCATAATTATGATGATATTAATGTGCATGCGCGTTTTCAAATTCTCAGAAGTTGATTGCACGAGAAATAATGAAGGCAAAATTTTTGTCAGACATTGCTATACTAACAAAAGAAAGTCTTGCTTTGCTTTCAGAATTGCTAATTATTGGAATGCGCTGCCTACTAACACTGAATATGCACCTGACATCAACAGCTTTAAAAAACTCCTAAATGAAGACCTTAAATTGAAAGACCTTTTCTTTAGTGTGGATTGAATATAATGTTATTTCATAAGATAGGCATGCAACCAGACCAAAATAAAATTGAAAAATAATGAGGGGATGTAAATAGGCTGTAAGGCCTAACGCCCAAAAAGCCAGTCCCTACTAATACTACTATACTACTATTACTGATGTTGCTTTTTGACATTGTAACAGACACGGTTTTGTGCAAGTTATTTAGCTAGTCATTAATGAGGATGAAAATTTTTCTGATACATTATAGTGATGTTTTGATGGGGAACTAAAGTTTACTCCCCGAAGATGGAGTATGGCTGCCTTAATGGCGGGATAAAAAAGGGTCATACACACGAAACTCCACTGCCTGGCTATACAGGGAGTGTCCGCAGGAGTATCAGCCTGCGTACGCAGAAAGAAAGAAAAGAAACTAAAGTTTACCTGTCATTTGTTTGTGCTTATGTTGTGCTGTCACTTTAAATGGAGTAAAGTTTGCTGTCATTCACACATGTAGGTGTATGTGTGTGTGTGTGTGTGTAACAAAGTGTGAAGATTAATGGAAAAAAAATGAAAAAAGGAAGAAATTTAGACCATTGAAATTTGGAGTTTGTCCACAAGTCTGGTGGAATCAAAGTGGTTTTCTTTTATTTTGATTGATTTCAGTTCTTGTGAGTTCCATAGGACAGGAAGTCAATCCACTCCTATATGTTATTACGCATTTGTCAAGCTTATTGTGTATTTGCAATAATTCTAGATCCTGTTTTTTTTCTTCTATTTTCTGCACTTGAAGTTGAAAGAAATGAGGTTGGTGCGGTTGGCCATATCTTGCCAAATATGTGCCCTTACCTTCCCATGAATCTACATGTTGGCAGGTGGGGATGCAGCCATTTCCACTGCCCTGTCCAATGAGCTGATGAAGACCTACGGCATCTATGTGCAAGCCATCAACTACCCCACGGTGGCCCGCGGCTCGGAGCGCCTTCGCCTGGCTCCCACAGCCCACCACACCCAAGAGATGATGGACTACTTCGTGGACTCCATCAGCACCGCCTGGCGCTCCGCCGGCCTGCCCATGTTCCAGCCCACCTACCCCAACACCTGCGAGAGCTGCAAGCAGGACCTGTCTCTGTCCCGCCTGTACAGCTCGGAGCCCATCTGTCAGCGCTCCAACTGCACCTATCAGAACATGCAGTCGGCCCTCGCCTGATCCCCCCAGGGCTGTCCCCTGCCTCCTGCTCTCATTCTGGGCCATGCCTGGTCAATGAGACATATTGTGGCTCTTGTCCTTTGTGACTGAAACTGGACTGACTTGTCTTGTTTCAGCATGGCGTTGGGATTCACTTGTTATGAGCATTGGTTCTTGTTTAAAGCGTTGGCTGTTTTAACAGAGAGAGATTACTCATTAGTGCAATTTGTTGTGACTATTTTACTTCTAGACCTAGTTTTGTCGTCTCTGACATAAGACACTGCCTTACTGCATAGTTCTTCTGAGATATGTACATTAACGACTTGCACATGGTTATCTTACTTGCTTCTGCAATGTCAAACATGTTTCATTGAATTAGTTGAGCATTATTCGTGTGTATGATGAGCATTTACTGTTATAAACTTGCATACTGTCTTATATAATTACTCATCAGAAAATGATTGTTAAGAAGTTTGAATTTTTTTTAAGGAAATTTGGAAATAAAAAAGAGAGTGGAGATACAAAGTTTACTTGTTTTGATTGGGCATGCTCACAAAAGCATGTGTGACACAAATGCGACATCAGAAACTGTGTCTGTGAAAGTGATGTTTTTTTAAGTCAGTCAGTGGAAAATCAGTGTAGAGGATCATAACAAGTGAAAAGCAATTGCCTACAAAGGGCAAATGCACAACGACGATTGGCAATGACATAGGACTGCGATTTCCAGCAAACACGACCAGGGTCTGCTTCACAACAGTGGGCGCTCTTTAGATTCACTTAGTCTGTTCACCTATTCTCTTCTCCTTTTTTTTTTTTTTTAAAATTGGGACAGCGTACCTTTTTTTGTTTGTGTTTTTCTTTTTCCCAGAGTTTCTCTTTTTTACTATACCCATCCAGCCTACTGTAGTTAATGAATATCTTGAAATCTAAAGTTTGGTGTAAATCATCAAGTCGGCGTCCGTGCTGCAACTAGGGTCCAAGTAGTGCAGGAACTGGTCATGACCAAATTGTTCTTGTTCATTTCAGAATGTGGTGCTATGTGTTTGAAATATCTGAAACAGAAGTGAGGATCAAACTTTCCAGTGTCCTTTCTTTCATGAGCTGTAAAAAGTTCATCTGTTTTCTTTAACATGAAATAGGGACAAGGGGACATTGAAGGAGGGAGGGTGAAATAAGGGGGGGAAAAAAAGACAAAGACCATTTAAATTAAGTGAGCTGAATGGCTGTGATATTTACTTGAGTTTTCCATGGCTGCATAGTGTTTAAGGACTGCTGGAGTCAGCTGATATTTTTCTTCTGGAACCACATTTTAATATGGGGAAAAGACAACTAATGACTGAAAATCTAGAAATATAGAGAAGAAAAGTGGAAAGAGCAATGGACAAGAACTACTTTTATTTCAGTTTACATGCATGTAGACTGTCAAAAAGAAAATAAAACTTCTGTCCATGTAATCTGCATTTCCAACTTATGTTTCGGTTCTGTTGCTTGGTAGCATTTCCTTAATCGTATTCCCGTGCAAACTCCCAGTCCCTCTTGTGTGGATGTCTTCCATGCTGTCTGCCATTAGAGACTTTCACACCATAGCAGTTCTTTTTTTTTAATGATTCTATTTCTCCTAGATGAATCCTTTCAAATTCCTTTTCCCTCTTTTTATCGATTTTTGCGTTCTATTTTTTGTGCTGTTACGATTCCTGCTTTTAGAGACTGTTTTCCTGAAAGGGATTTTAAAAAAAAGATTACTTGTTTTACAGTGGCTTGTCTCTTTGACAATCTGTTTCAAATTTCTGTTGCTGTTCGGTGTCTGCGTTTTTTGCCCTGATGCTTTCCATGTGGGTACAGTTCTTTTGCTTTTCTTTTCCTGCATATGAATTATTTATCTGATGAAAAAACTTTTGCCTGCCACTGCATTTTTTGACTTGCAGCCTCCTTCTAGTCCCACCCCTTCCGCTTTTGTGCAAGTAGTATATCACCACAGAGTATCTCTGCTGGTGCCTGTTGGTGTTAGGTCATGAAAGTGTAATTAACATTCATCTTTCCTCTCCCCCCCCTCCCCCCCCCCCCCCCCCCTCTCCTCTTCTTCCCTGACTCGACCCCATCCCTGATTAATCCCTTTTTCAGACCAAACCTAGTTCCCATGTCCCCTCTATTTCCCAAAGGGACTATTTAATAAGGAATTATGCTGAGCAAATCAGTTCAGTCAAAAATTAGTATCCCATGGGCCTTTTTTTTGTAATCAGAGTTTCTGTGGTGTTTTTTTGTGGCTGTTTTCTTTGTTGTTTGATTCAAATGGGTTATAACAAGAGGTGTTCCAGAGGAATTTTATGGTGGTTATTATTATCTGCAAGTGGTTCATGAAGGTTTTCACTGGTGAGGTTTCAGCATGAGATGTTTCAGTAGTATTTCATGGTGGTTATTATGATCTGCAAGTAGTTCATAAATGTTGTTAACTGGTGAGGTTTTCTTTTTCTGTATTCAGTCATGTGGGATTCTGTATTCATCGCTGGTACCCTGTTTACTTCAAGTGTTAATCAGCTTTAAAAAAAAAGAATTTTGTTTTATTTGCTCCTTCGCCTTTGTTCCTTTGCTTGCTGTTAATTAATTGATTCAGATTGTATTAATTCCTAGCTAGGTCAAGGAATAGTCGGCCATTTTGTTTTTCATTGGGTTCAAGTGGTGTCCTTAGGTAACTAGTGAATGTCCTCTCATTTTATGACTTGTAATTGAGGAGAACAAAACAATTTGTTACTTTTTTTTTCTTGCCATTTCCCAGTTAGGTCTGTAGCTTTTTCATTTTCTCTGCAGATCTGTGTAGGTTGTTTTTTTCTCCCTTGCCATTCTCCAGTTAGGTCTTTAGTTTCTTCATTTTCTCAGCAGATTTGTAATTTTTTTTCCCATCGCCATTTCTGAATTAGGCCTTTCATTTCTTTGTTTTCTCCGCAGAAGGCAGTCTAAGCATCAAAGATGGCTGAATGTTTGACATGCTTTCTTTGTTCATATCGTTTTCTTTCTTTCTTGCTTCCTTTTTTTTTCTTTGCTTGAATTCAATGAAAATTGTAGACTACAGAATGGATGAGGGCTATTTTGAACATGCATGCTTTTAAGCATTGGGCCTGATTTGCTTGTACCGCTGAGCTTCCATTTCATGTAAAACTTGGTCACTTTCATTTTCTTCCGATGTAATCTCCCCGAGACTTTTCCCCAACAATGCATTCATGTCAAGGTCCGAGCTGTCACACAAATGTAGCACTGTGAAAGGGGTGCCTGGTCGTGTTCACTGGCAATGGTTGGTATTGGGTCTGGCATCTGAATGGCACTTCCAGTTTATGCCTTCAAGAAGGATCTGGTTAATTGTGCAGTTTTCTTTCATGGTAACAGCAACAAGCATGATTGAAGTATGTGGAATGAGGAGGCTTTGTGGCAGAGGCATTTGTCAGGAAGAAAGTGTTCTTCTGTTGTAACAGTTCTGGCAGTGGACTTGACAGATGGTGAGAATCGTTAAAACATCTCTGAAGAGATGTTTTCCTTTATGAGTGAGTATAGAATAGGATTCAGAGTAAACTAAGAAAATGTTTCAGCCATTGTTTGTAACACATATGCATGCATTGCAAATGTGAACACACACACACCACACACACACACACACACACACACACACACACACACACACACACACATACATTACATGAAATGTTGATATATTTCAGACTTTCATTTTATCATTTCAATATCTGACAAAAGTGACTGTTATTTTAGCCATATACACTCAAGCACACACACAAATGTGCATGCGCTGTGAACATACTCAGAATAAAAGTAGAATGAAAGAAGAAATGTTGAGGATGGGCAGGAGTACGAGAGTTGGGGGGAGGGGGGGGGGGATATAATGTAGGATGCAGGGAGGGGTAGTGTGTGTTGGGGATGGGTGGGGGGATGTCTGCACTCTTAAAGGAGATGGGTCTTCAGAGATGTGAAAATGGCCATTGAAAGAGTATGCCTAATGGTGAGTGGGAAAGTGTTCCAGACAGTTAGAGCTTGGTAAGAGAGACAAGGCTGACCAGAGGATTTTGTTCTGATAGAAGAAATAAGGAGTGTGCGACCATCTGATGAAGGATGGACATTTCAAGATCGACTGTAGAGAGGAAGAATGTCAGATAGTCATGGCCAGTGACAGAACAGGAACAGATGAAAGAAAGCTTATATGAAATTCTGGACTGAACAGGCTGCCAGTGCAAGGATTTCAGGAGAGGCGTAGTATGTTAATGTTTGGGTGATTTCTGTATCAGCTGTCCATCACTGTATTGAACCTTTTGGAGGTTTTGAAGCAGATACTGTGGGCACCTGGGAGTTGTGCATTTCTATTATAAAGCCAAGATGGAACAAAAGAGCAGGCTGGAATTTTATTTGGATTGTGGCAGATGCTTCTTAGGTCTAAATATACTGTCCTGCAAACAGTTGATGCTTGAGATTTGATGGTGCCTGAGAGGTGATAGCAAGACAGCAGACGTGAAGAGAGCTAATGTCAGTACTATCAAACACAATTATTTTAATTTAAAGCATGTTTGCAGTAGTGAAACATATATTTTCAAAGTTGAAGGGAAAAAAAAACAAAGGATGCGCTTAGAAATCCAGCCAGCCATCAGTATATGTATAAGAAAAAAAGAAAAGGTCAGATGGAAAGCAACAGGTTCATTGTTTGACATGTACAAGACTGAAACGATTGACAAGAAAATTGTACCAGGAACTAGATGTAATGGATTGGGCTTTGGTAGAGGATGACATTGAAACCCTCATGAAATAAAGGTGGCATGGACCAGGATACAAAGGTGTTCAAACTTGGCCAGAAAGAAAAATCTTGATTTGGGGTCCATTTTAATTTATTTTTGTTGTTAGCATTGTATGTTGTTTCTTCCTTCTTTCTTTTGTCTAACATACTTTTATCTTTGTTGGAATGTTTTGATATCATTTCAGTATAAAACAGATGCAGGACTAATGACAGCCTTTTATCACACATTTTTTGCTTTCTTTTGCTGTTTGACTGCCCTTGTTTATTTGATTCTCTGTTCAGAACTGGGAAGTTAAAAAAGAAGATGCATTTGTGATACTTCTGTGCTGCCGGTGTCTTGAAAGATTGTGTCACCAAGTCTAGCCAGCCAACCGCTTTTAGCCAGACATTCTGAATTGGTCAAAGGACACTGAATTTTGCTGGCCGTGGCTGTCTGGATTCATGTGAACAGTTTTCTCCATTTTCAGTGGCGGGACTCTACATGAAAATGAACATACCCTTGTATATAACAGATCAGCAAATCCAACCGGATGCGCACATTTTTGACTGTGATAGGAAAGCCTTTCAGTTCTGTAACTGATGGATAATGTTTTCTTTTGGGAAGATAGGAGTCTTCTGCCGTTTTAATAGCACAGAAGTTTGAAAGAATACAAATGCTGAATATCAAAATGACTTTCGTTTGTGAGTCTTCTTAACGTACCCATCCTTTTACATTCATGTCACAAAGGAAAAAGCAGATAGTAGAAATATCAGGCAAAGGGATGGATTGAAGTCATTCATTGAATTCTTAACATGTTGATACTTCTTTTTTTTTCATTGTTCACAACCCAGCACATGCAATGTGTAGAGGGTGGTAAAAAAAAAAAAGTCTTGTTTTTAGAATTATGCGTGAGAAGCACAAAGCTTAACATGCAATGCTCATTTAACACCCATACTTTATACTCTGGAAGAGGTATATTCGACAGGGTCAGTGGGTGATTTTATATATTGGACCTTAATTCACCTCTGTACATTGTTCCAATAACTGTTAATGTTAGACTTCATTGTCAGTTCATAGAACTTGTGGAATTGAATGTGATATGTTACACATAGTTGATGAAACTCATACAATCAGTACATAACTAGTTGGTTGGTTTGTGAACTTAACATCTCCTCCGTTGTCATGACATTTTACAGAATCTCGGCAGTATATCAACATGGGAACCTTGATGGATGCAATATGCATGGAGTGGTGTTACTTTGATGGTGACAGGTACTTGTGGACATGCATGTCTCTCGGTGTTCCATTTGTAATTTGTAGAAATGTAATACAAGCTGTACTTGTTGAAGAAAATAAACTGACCAAGATTTATCTGAAAACAGCAGAGTTTGTGTTGTGTTTGATTTGTGATGGAAGATTCGAATGTTGTAGATTTATGATGGAAGATCTGCATGCTTTGGATATGCTGTGGTAGTGGCATTTGGTGGGGTTCTAATGAAGGATTGGCATGTAGTTGATTTGTGATGGAAAATTGGCATGAAGTGGTTTGTGATGGAAGACTGGCACTTGTGGATTTATGGTGGAAGATTTACGTATGGTTAGTTTATTATGGAAGATTGGCTCATGGCATGAGGTAAGTTTGTGATGGGAGATGGGCATATGATGAGTTTTGTCGGAAGATTGGCATTTGTAGAGTTTGAAATGGAAAAACTAGCATAAGGTGAGTTTGTTAGGGAAGATTAGCTGGTGGTTTGTTGAAAGATTAGCATGTGGTGAATTTGTGAAGAAAGATCAGGCAGTGATTAGTGGAGATTGAGCGTGATGGAAGATCGGCCCGTAGTGGCTTTGAGGTGGAAGAAGAGTATGTGGCAAGTTTGATGAGGAAGATTGGCATACGGATTTTGACTGAAGACCAGCGTGGGTTGACTTGTGATGATTGGCATTCTGTGAGGTTGTGGTGGAAGATCGGTGTGTGATAAGTTCGTATAGAAAGATTGGTATGTGGTGAGTTTGATATGGAAGACGTGGTGGTTTAGTGATGGAAGATTTTGGTTTATTCTCAACACTAGACTGAAGATAAGTGCAATGTATGTCTGCTTGCACAGTATGTTTCAGGAGCTTGTGACACATAAAACACGAAAACACAAAATACACGCAACTACATGCATCTTGCAAGACAATATGCATGAATATGATTACACACACACACACATACACACACACGTGTCCGCACATGCATATAGGGATGCCACGTTTCAGACTCGGGCCGGAAATATGGGCTATAAAACGTCTGGTCTCTTGGGGCCCAGCAAACTGGACACTGCGAGGTGGCATGGCAGGGAGTGCGGAGGGAACGGTGAAAGATTTCTCTCTAGGGACGTAAGAGGTTAGTGTCAGTAAGAGGTTAGTGTCAGACCGCGCAGTCGACCTCGTTTTTACGTATTTTCAGAAAGGTGGAGACTGTAACAGGATGGGGAGTGGTGTTTATCTTATTTTTCTAATTTTTTTTAGGGGTGTTATTTCATCCTCCAAATTCCTGTGACGGGTAATGTGGGTGCACCTTAACATAATACGTTCCAGGAGAAACTAGAGTCACAATATTCACTGTTGAGATAGGACCCTACCTATAGAAATTCCAATCTCGGCCTACTCTTGCAGACGCATGATGCATTTTGGGCTGTATCCCAATCTTGCAGCAGACCAGCGAGTAAGCTGTGTCACAATCTGTGCTGTAGCAGAACGGGTGGTGAGAACGCCTCTCGGCTGTTCAGCATCGCATGAGAATCAGGTCCAACTGGTGCCATCGTTTGGAACCGGTATGTCGGCTTCATACTCAGTGCTGCGGCCGGCGTCATCTGAAGGAAAGTGTTGGTAATACACAGCTCGCGGAGAGTGCGTAGCTCGAGTAGTCGTTGCCAATTCTCGTTCATGCTGCTGATTCCTAGTAGTCCCAGGCTACACGGCCAAGAAGCATGATCAGCAAGTTGCCAAGTAGAAACAGGCTTTCAGTGAATGTGATTTTACTGGATGACTGACTGTAGTTGGTCGTAGAACTTGTCTTGTGCCTCCTGGGTAGTGTGGAGAATAGGGGCATAGACGTTGTTGAGGCTGACAAGCCCATCAGTTGTGTACAGGTGTATGGTGAGGATCCTCTTCCTTCCTCGCCAGGATCTATCTTGTCCAGCAGCGCGTTCTTCACGATAAATCCGAAGCTATACTCTTTAGTTTCGTAAGCAGCATTTGAAAGTATTCCATGCCAGAAGATAATGAAATGTTTTCTTGAAAGGAGCCAATTTCAGCAAGGTGGGTCTCTTATAGTGCTGCGATATCCACTTAAATTCTCGGCAGTTGGTTATTGATCACTGCCGTCTTTCGTCCGTCGCTGATGTCTTGTAGGTCATCTGACAGATCGGTGGTCATAGTCTTTACGTTCTAGCATCCTACTTTTAGCGTTGGCTTGTTTGTTGTGTTAATTTTTCTCGTCTGGTGCTCGGGTTTTGCAGTCGGTTTGTCAGTCTTTTTGCAGCTCTAAGCCCCACACGCCCAGTAAGGCAAGTGAACATTGGTGGTGGGGGGGGGGGGGGGGGGGGGGAAGGGGGGGGGGGGGGGGGACAGTACCTTATTGACAGGGGCTGCCCAGTTCAAAGGAGGCGGCAGCTGTCCTGTGAGGCACGATGACCTCTCCCTCAGCCAGAAGTGACCCCTGGCGCCACGATGACCTCTCCCTCAGTCAGAAGTGACCCCTGGCGCCACAATGACCTCTCCCTCAGTCAGAAGTGACCCCTGGCACCACGATGACCTCTCCCTCAGTCAGAAGTGACCCCTGGCGCCACAATGACCTCTCCCTCAGTCAGAAGTGACCCCTGGCGCCACGATGACCTCTCCCTCAGTCCGAAGTGACCCCAGGCGCCTCACTTTATCACTGGTAACTGCCACTTCTCGTGTTGTGTCGTCGCCATGCAGCAGAGCTGGCGTGCTCTCTCCAGGGCGCAGGCCGGGGCAAGGGCGATATGAAAGACGTGTTGTGTCGTCGCTATGCAGCAGAGTTGGCGTGCTCTCTCCAGGGCGCAGGCCGGGGCAAGGGCGATATGAAAGACGTGTTGTGTCGTCGCTGTGCAGCAGAGCTGGCGTGCTCTCTCCAGGGCGCAGGCCGGGGCAAGGGCGATATGAAAGACGTGTTGTGTCGTCGCTGTGCAGCAGAGCTGGCGTGCTCTCTCCAGGGCGCAGGCCGGGGCAAGGGCGATATGAAAGACAAGCTTTTGCCCATGCAGCAGCCCGCTCCCCTCCCCCTCCCCCCCCCTCCCCCACCCCTCTCTCTACTTTCC
The DNA here is from genome assembly GCA_018398815.1 of Conus ventricosus. Classification (NCBI taxonomy): domain Eukaryota; kingdom Metazoa; phylum Mollusca; class Gastropoda; order Neogastropoda; family Conidae; genus Conus; species Conus ventricosus. The sequence goes on along the minus strand of CM031615.1, from coordinate 35,847,789 downwards.
ACGTCATTGATGTAATCCCATTTAGTCTGCCGCTGTCATTGGTGATCTTGTTGTATGAGGGGCCGCCAGAAATTCCTCCAGTCTTTTGGGGCATCTGTAACTATCCTGGCATTCAAGTCACTCGGAACATCATGAATGTCTTTCTTGTCAACCTTGTGGATGACTGAAGCTGAAGATAGAATTCTTTAGTGTGATCATCGTCATAGTCTGATTTGGGACGCTGCGTGATGAATGATTTCGCTCTCAGGCAAAGTGGCAGTCACCAATATCCTAATTCCCATCTACAACAAAATCTGGCAGACTGGTGAATGCCCTATATCAAGGACTACATCTCTAACGGTCACCTATGCCGAGAAAGGAAATTTCAAATATCGCCAGAACTATAGCTCTATCAAGTTGATCAGTCATGCCAGCTAAATAATGCTCAAAATCATTTTGAGTACATCACAGTCGCAAGCAAATGCTATTATTTCTGAAGAACAGTCTCGATTCAGTAAAGGCAGAAGTACCATCTGTCAGATCTTTAACCTTCATAACCTATGCGAAAAACACCTCCAGCACCGAAGAGAGTTCTCCCATATCTGCTTAGACTTCATTAAGGCGTCGGACATAGCCTGGCAGAGGTACTATGGGTCACAATGAAAACCTTTAATATGGGGCAAAAGCTAATCAGCGCCATCCAGGAACTATACTTTACAGTCACCAGTGCGGTACTGGCACAGGATGTGATTGGAAAGTGGTTCCATATTTCAGTTGGAGTTTGTCAGAGCTGCCATCCATAGCCTGCACCATTTAAAACAAATTCCTGGAACGCGTCATAACTGATGCACTTGAAGATCATGTTAGAACAGTATACGCATTGCAGGAAGAATCATCACAAACCTTTGCTTCGCAGATGACATCGATGGCCTCGTAGGCAGTGAATAAGAACTCGTCAAGCTTCTTTTTAAAAAGCTAGATGAAATATCAACAAGATTTGGCATGGAAATCAGCGTCGAGAAGATCAAGACATTTAATGGAGAACACTTCTTCAGAACAGCGCCTCAATGACCTCAAGGGATTAAGGGAGAAGAGGGCTATGAGTGGAATAGATGGTCCCTTCACTTTTGGGGCTAGAAATCGTCCATTACACTGTAGAGGCATATTTTTCCTCTCTTCCTTGTGTGGGCATAGATTTTCCTTTCCGCTTTAAGGGATTAAATTGCTACTTTCTGTCTGTGAGCTTGGATTGTTTCTGTCCTTGTGTTGGTATTAATCGTTGCCTTTTCTGCGTGAGTATGGATTGTCCCCCCCCCCCCCCCCCCCACCGTGTGGGCATGGATTGTCCTCTGTGTGGGTATAGATTGTCTCCTCCCTGTGTGGGCGTGGATTGTCCCCTCTCCTGTATTGGCATGGATTGTCCCCTCCCCTGTATGGGCATGGATTGTCTTCTCCCCTGTATGGGCATGGATTGTCCCCTCCCCTGTATGGGCATGAGTTGTCCCCTCCCCTGTATGGGCATGGATTGTCTCCTCCCCTGTATGGGCATGGATTGTCCCCTCCCCGGTGTGGGCATGGATTGTCTCCTCCCCTGTATGGGCATGGATTGTCTCCTCCCCTGTATGGGCATGGATTGTCTCCTCCCCTGTATGGGCATGGATTGTCTCCTCCCTGTGTGGGCATGGATTGTCCCCTCCCCTGTGTGGGCATGGATTGTCCCCTCCCCTGTGTGGGCATGGATTGTCCCCTCCCTGTGTGGGCATGGATTGTCCCCTCCCCTGTATGGGCATGGATTGTCCCCTCCACTGTATGGGCATGGATTGTCTTCTCCCCTGTATGGGCATGAATTGTCTTCTGCCCTGTATGGGCATGGATTGTCTTCTCCCTGTATGGGCATGGATTGTTTCCTCCCCTGTGTGGGCATGGATTGTCCCCTCCCCTGTATGGGCATGGATTGTCTTCTCCCTGTGTGGGCATGGATTGTCTCCTCCCCTGTGTGGGCATGGATTGTCCCCTCCCCTGTATGGGCATGGATTGTCTCCTCCCCTGTGTGGGCATAAATTGTCTCCTCCCCTGTATGAGCATGGATCGTCTCCTCCCTGTGTGGGCATGGATTGTCTCCTCCCCTGTATGGGCATGGATTGTCTCCTCCCCTGTATGGGCATGGATTGTCTTCTCCCTGTATGGGCATTGATTGTCCCCTTCCCCTGTGTGGGCATGGATTGTCCCCTCCCCTGTATGGGCATTGATTGTCCCCTTCCCCTGTGTGGGCATGGATTGTCCCCTCCCCTGTATGGACATGGATTGTCCCCTCCCTGTATGGGCATGGATTGTCTTCTCCCTGTGTGGGCATGGATTGTCTCCTCCCCTGTGTGGGCATGGATTGTCCCCTCCCCTGTGTGGGCATGGATTGTCTTCTCCCCTGTATGGGCATGGATTGTCTCCTCCCCTGTATGGGCATGGATTGTCTTCTCCCCTGTATGGGCATGGATTGTATCCTCCCCTGTATGGGCATGGATTGTCCCTCCCCTGTATGGGCATGGATTGTCTCCTCCCCTGTGTGGGCGTGGATTGTCTTCTCCCTGTATGGGCATGGATTGTCCCCTCCCCTGTATGGGCATGGATTGTCTTCTCCCTGTGTGGGCATGGATTGTCTCCTTCCCTGTGTGGGCGTGGATTGTCCCCTCCCTGTGTGGGCATGGATTGTTACCCTGTATGGGCATGGATTGTCTTCTCCCTGTGTGGGCGTGGATTGTCCCCTCCCCTGTGTGGGCATGGATTGTCCCCTCCCCTGTATGGCATGGATTGTCCCCTCCCCTGTATGGGCATGGATTGTCCCCTCCCCTGTGTGGGCATGGATTGTCCCCTCCCCTGTGTGGGCATGGATTGCCCCCTCCCCTGTATGGGCATGGATTGTCTCCTCCCCTGTGTGGGCATGGATTGTCCCCTCCCCTGTGTGGGCATGGATTGTCCCCTCCCCTGTGTTGGCGTGGATTGTCCCCTCCCTGTATGGGCATGGATTGTCCCCTCCCCTGTATGGGCATGGATTGTCCCTCCCCTGTATGGGCATGGATTGTCCCCTCCCCTGTGTGGGCATGGATTGTCCCCTCCCCTGTATGGGCATGGATTGTCTTCTCCCTGTGTGGGCATGGATTGTCTCCTTCCCTGTGTGGGCGTGGATTGTCCCCTCCCCTGTGTGGGCATGGATTGTCTCCTCCCCTGTATGGGCATGGATTGTCCCCTCCCTTGTGTGGGCATGGATTGTCTTCTCCCCTGTATGGGCATGGATTGTCTCCTCCCTGTATGGGCATGGATTGTCTTCTCCCCTGTATGGGCATGGATTGTATCCTCCCCTGTATGGGCATGGATTGTCCCCTCCCCTGTATGGGCATGGATTGTCTCCTCCCCTGTGTGGGCGTGGATTGTCTTCTCCCTGTATGGGCATGGATTGTCCCTCCCCTGTATGGGCATGGATTGTCTTCTCCCTGTATGGGCATGGATTGTCCCCTCCCCTGTATGGGCATGGATTGTCTTCTCCCTGTGTGGGCATGGATTGTCTCCTTCCCTGTGTGGGCGTGGATTGTCCCCTCCCCTGTGTGGGCATGGATTGTTACCCTGTATGGGCATGGATTGTCTTCTCCCTGTGTGGGCGTGGATTGTCCCCTCCCCTGTGTGGGCATGGATTGTCTTCTCCCTGTATGGGCATGGATTGTCCCCTCCCCTGTATGGGCATGGATTGTCCCCTCCCTGTATGGGCATGGATTGTCCCCTCCCCTGTGTGGGCATGGATTGTCCCCTCCCCTGTGTGGGCATGGATTGTCCCCTCCCCTGTGTGGGCATGAATTGTCCCCTCCCCTGTGTTGGCGTGGATTGTCCCCTCCCCTGTATGGACATGGATTGTCCCCTCCCCTGTATGGGCATGGATTGTCCCCTCCCCTGTGTGGGCATGGATTGTCCCCTCCCCTGTGTGGGCATGGATTGTCCCCTCCCCTGTATGGGCATGGATTGTCTCCTCCCCTGTGTGGGCATGGATTGCCCCTCCCCTGTGTGGGCATGGATTGTCCCCTCCCTGTGTTGGCGTGGATTGTCCCTCCCCTGTATGGGCATGGATTGTCCCCTCCCCTGTGTGGGCATGGATTGTCCCCTCCCCTGTGTTGGGGTGGATTGTCCCCTCCCCTGTGTGGGCATGGATTGTCCCCTCCCCTGTATGGGCATGGATTGTCCCCTCCCCTGTGTGGGCATGGATTGTCTCCTCCCTGTGTGGGCATGGATTGTCCCCTCCTCTGTATGGGCATGGATTGTCCCCTCCCCTGTGTGGGCATGGATTGTCCCCTCCCCTGTGTGGGCATGGATTGTCTCCTCCCCTGTATGGGCATGGATTGTCTCCTCCCTGTGTGGGCATGGATTGTCTCCTCCCCTGTATGGGCATGGATTGTCCCCTCCCCTGTGTGGGCATGGATTGTCCCCTCCCCTGTGTGGGCATGGATTGTCTCCTCCCTGTATGGGCATGGATTGTCCCCTCCCTTGTGTGGGCATGGATTGCCTCTCCCCTGTATGGGCATGGATTGTTTCCTCCCCCGTGTGGGCATGGATTGTCCCCTCCCCTGTATGGGCATGGATTGTCCCCTCCCCTGTGTGGGCATGGATTGTCCCCTCCCGTGTGTGGGCATTGATTGTCTCCTCCCCTGTATGGGCATGGATTGTCCCCTCCCCTGTGTGGGCATGGATTGCCTCTCCCTGTATGGGCATGGATTGTTTCCTCCCCTGTGTGGGCATGGATTGTCTCCTCCCCTGTATGGGCATGGATTGTCTTCTCCCTGTGTGGGCATGGATTGTCTTCTCCCTGTGTGGGCATGGATTGTCTCCTCCCCTGTATGGGCATGGATTGTCCCCTCCCCTGTGTGGGCATGGACTGTCCCCTCCCTTGTGTGGGCATGGATTGTCCCCTCACCTGTGTGGGCATGGATTGCCTCTCCCCTGTGTAGGCATGGATTGTCCTCTTCCCTGTGTGGGCATGGATTGTCTTCTCCCTGTATGGGCATGGATTGTCCCCTCCCCTATGTGGGCATGGATTGTCCCCTCCCCTGTATGGGCATGGATTGTCCCCTCCCCTGTGTGGGCATGGATTGTTCCCTCCCCTGTAGGGGCATGGATTGCCCCTCCCCTATGTGGGCATGGATTGCCTCTCCCCTGTATGGGCATGGATTGTCCCCTCCCCTGTATGGGCATGGATTGTCTTCTCCCCTGTATGGGCATGGATTGTCCCTCCCCTGTATGGGCATGGATTGTCCCCTCCCCTATGTGGGCATAGATTGTCCCCTCCCCTGTGTGGGCATGGATTGTCCCCTCCCCTTTGTGGGCATGGATTGTCCCCTCCCCTGTATGGGCATGGATTGTTCCCCTCCCCTGTATGGGCATGGATTGTCCCCTCCCCTGTATGGGCATGGATTGTCCCTCCCCTGTGTGGGCATGGATTGTTACCCTGTGTGGGCATGGATTGTCTTCTCCCCTGTATGGGCATGGATTGTCCCCTCCCCTGTGTGGGCATGGATTGTCCCCTCCCCTGTGTGGGCATGGATTGTCCCCTCCCTATGTGGGCATGGATTGTCCCCTCCCCTGTATGGACATGGATTGTCTCCTCGCCTGTATGGGCATTGATTGTCCCCTCCCCTGTATGGGCATGGATTGTCTCCTCCCCTGTATGGGCATGGATTGTCCCCTCCCCTGTGTGGGCATGGATTGTCCCCTCCCCTGTGTGGGCATGGATTGTCCCTCACCTGTGTGGGCATGGATTGTCCCCTCCCCTGTGTGGGCATGGATTGTCCCCTCCCCTGTGTGGGCATGGATTGTTTCCTCCCCTGTGTGGGCATGGATTGTCCCCTCCCCTGTGTGGGCATGGATTGTCCCCTCCCCTGTGTGGGCATGGATTGTCCCCTCCCCTGTATGGGCATGGATTGTCCCCTCCCCTGTGTGGGCATGGATTGTCTCCTCCCTGTGTGGGCATGGATTGTTTCCTCCCTGTGTGGGCATGGATTGTCTCCTCCCCTGTATGGGCATGGATTGTCCCCTCCCCTGTGTGGGCATGGATTGCCTCTCCCCTGTATGGGCATGGATTGTCTTCTCCCTGTATTGGCATGGATTGTCCCCTCCCCTGTATGGGCATGGATTGCCTCTCCCCTGTATGGGCATGGATTGTCCCCTCCCCTGTGTGGGCATGGATTGCCTCTCCCCTGTGTAGGCATGGATTGTCCTCTTCCCCTGTGTGGGCATGGATTGTCTTCTCCCTGTATGGGCATGGATTGTCCCTCCCCTATGTGGGCATGGATTGTCCCCTCCCCTGTGTGGGCATGGATTGGCCCCTCCCTGTGTGGGCATGGATTGTCTTCTCCCCTGTATGGGCATGGATTGTCCCCTCCCCTGTGTGGGCATGGATTGTCTTCTCCCCTGTATGGGCATGGATTGTCCCCTCCCCTGTATGGGCATGGGTTGTCCCCTCCCCTGTATGGGCATGGATTGCCTCTCCCCTGTATGGGCATGGATTGTCCCCTCCCCTGTATGGGCATGGATTGCCTCTTCCCTGTATGGGCATGGATTGTCCCCTCCCCTGTATGGGCATGGATTGCCTCTCCCCTGTATGGGCATGGATTGTCCCCTCCCCTATGTGGGAGGGGACAATCCATGCCCACATGAGCGAGCGAGAGAGAGAGATAAGATAAGATAAGATAATGTTGCTTATAGCCCAGCCGACCGCAAAGGGCAACATCAGGGCTGTCACCACGTTAAAATCAACTCACCAGTCATTAAAAAAAACAACCCACTTTCACACATCTCGTTAAATGACATCGTCTACAAACGCACCAGAAACTTTGTTAAAAATCTTTCTGCCGTAAAATCTTAAATCAGATGAAAAATGTTAATCTCTCTCAAAAACTCAAGGATCACGTCAGGCGGGACATCCTGAACGGGATCTTCATGGACTCCGCTGTAAAATGTTTGTGTCTCACATCGTGCAAGTCCCAACACTCTAAAAGAACATGTTTCATTGTGAGTGGCGCATGACAGGGAATGCACCACGGAGCTTCTTCACTCTTTAAAAGGTAAGAATGGGTAAAATACGAATGGCCGGTGTGCAGCCAGCACAGAACCGTTTCCTCTTTACGACCACCCGACGTAGATGGGAGGAGGTTTGGACGGATCTGAAAGAGTTTGTTATTCGTCTGTGTATTCCAATCCTCCTGCCAGAGGTCTCTCACATAATCGTTAATTTTGGGTTTCACATCTGAGCAGGGGATATAAGTGTTGGACAGTTTCTCTCTTGTGGCGTTCTTGGCTAAACGATCAACCATTTCGTTCCGCCGATGCCAACATGACCAGGAACCCAAGCAAGAGTAATGTTGTAACCGTCCGCCTTCAACTTACTAAAAAGTTCAAAAAAAAGTAAAAGTTCTGGATGCTGAAGGTTGCGGCCAGCTATGGCCTCCAAAGCTGACAGCGAATCCGACAGAACCAGAATGTGAGATTATCTTCAAAGCCAAAACTAGAGCAGTAAGTTCAGCAGAATAGACAGAAGCATCTGAATGAATATGTTCCAACAGTATCTGAGAAGGAGCCCCAGGGCAGTAGGCTGCACAGGCCACTCCATCTTCAGACTTGGGCCCGTCAGTGAAAACTTTTTGACAGGATGGAAATTTCAAACAGAGCTCAGCATACAATGCCTTGTACGCCAGAGAGCTGGTAGACTCTTGCGAAAAGCTGCAAGATCAAAACGAATCTCTGGTGTGAAAAGGTCCACGGTGGTTGATCCGGAAACTTGGAAAAATCAGATACTACACCTAGGTCTAGACCTGCATTCCGCACGTGAGGCTGCATACGAAGACCAAACGGCGGAAGTAGGTAGAAAGAAACTCGTGGAGAGCGTGGCAGCAGAGAGTCCTCAGAAGAGAAGCCCCCTTCAAGCAAGTGTTTCGGCCCTTATCTCCTGACACTCTAGGGGGTTGGGCCACCCGGTTCATGACTCCGGATGTCCCTCTGCTGCCAGAGACCAAACGGCGGAATACATTTAGGGTTGTTTTCAAACTTACTTTGGAACGGAGGGTCAAAGACACAGTCATAGGCAGGGTTTTTGGTTCCGAGAACAGTCTGATATAATAATTCAAAGACAGTTTCCGCCTGCGGTTGGACAGTGAAGGTTCACCCGCCTCTGCGTACAGGCTGTACACAGGGGTGGTGCGGAACGCTCCAAGACAGAGACGAAGCCTTGATGGTGGATAGGGTCAAGAGTTTGAGGTAAGACGATCTTGCGGAGCCGTACACAGCACAACCGTAGTCCAGTTTGGAACGGACCAAGGCCCTGTAGAGGTGCAGCAAAGTTTTCTTATCAGCGCCCCAGTCGGTGTGCGCTACGACCCGCAGAATATTCAGTGCTTTCTGGCAAGCAGTTTTGAGGTTTTTGATGTGGCTGAGAAAGTTAAGTTTCTGGTCAAAATGACTCCAGAAATTTGGCCTCTTTAACAGCTGGAATGGGAGATTTCCCTACTTGAAGTTCAGGATCTGGAAAAAAAACTGACGGAAATTATGGAAGTGAATACACTGCGTCTTTGTTGGAGAAAAGGTGAAACCGTTTTCATCCGCCCACCGATGGATTTTATCCACGCAAAGCTGGAGCCTGCGCTGGACACTCGGGTACAGGCTTCCAGTTGCGTAGACAGCGAAATCATCCACAAACAATGAGCAGTCTGAACCCCGCTGGACCGATTGAACAATGTTGTTGATCTTAATACTAAAGAGGGCAGGGGACAGTATGCTCCCCTGTGGAACACCCAACTCCTGCTCGTGGACATCAGAGAGGGTGTGCCAACCCGGACCTGAAACTGTCGTTCTGCCAAAAAATTTTGAATAAAAAGCGGAAGATGACCTCGTGGAGATCATGAAGTATCCCCGACTTCCAGGTGGTATCGTAGGCCTTCTCCAAGTCAAAGAAAATTGCCACTGCATGCTGTTTGTTCAGAAAGGCGTTCCGAAGTGTAGATTCCTGACGAATCAAATGGTCAACAGTAGTCCGATGTTTGCGGAAACCACACTGTTCTTTCGCCAAAAGGCCATCGGTTTCGAGTTTCCACATGAGCCTAGCATTGACCATTTTTTCCATCAATTTACAGACACAGCTGGTCAAAGCTATGGGACGGTAGTTTGATGGATTAGAAAGATCTTTTCCAGGTTTGGGGATGGGAATAATGAGGGCTTTTCGCCAAGAAGGCGGAAAGAAACCAGTAGTCCACACATGGTTGTATACATGTAGCAGGATGTTCAGCCCTATTTGCGGAAGATGTTTCAACAGTTGATAATGGATTTCATCTATACCTGGAGAGGAATCGTTGCAGGACAGTAAGGCAGATTTCAGTTCATTTAAAGTGAAAGGAAGATTGTAGTCTTCCATGTTGTCTGACGAAAAGTTGCAGGGTGATTTTTCTTTAAGGGTTTTATTTTTGACAAAAAGGGCTGATTTGTTAGAAGAGGAGGAATTCTTTTCTATGGTTGAAGCCAGCAGATTAGCAACTGCTTTTTTCTCTGTTATTAAAGAGTCAGCAAACTTGAGATGGTTCACAGTGGGACAGGTGTTCTTCCCTTTGATTTTCTTAATGATGTTCCACACTTTTATCTTGGAGGTTTTCGATGTCAGCCTGGAGCAGAAACTTCTCCAGTACCGACGTTTACTGATTTTAAAAGTGTGTCTCGATTTGGCACGGAGTTTCTGATGGGCTCGAGCGTTGGGACCCGAAGGTCGTTGGTACACCTGACGCTGAGCCCGTTTTCGAACTTTGGAAATTTGTTGGCAGTCTGAATCAAACCAGGGTGTTTTTGGCATTTGAAGTTTATCGGAAGACACTGGAATACAAGCTTTAGCACACTTGATCACAGTGTTAGTCAGTGATTCTGCTGGGTCCGGACTCTGAAGAAAATCAGTGTTCTGGAATTCCTTAGAAATAGTGGCTGCAAATAGATCCCAGTTTGCTTTCTTATAATTTAGATGTTGAGAGACAGAGACGTGTTCAGTTGTAACGGGTTGTAGAAGGACAGGGAAATGGTCACTTCCGTGCAGATCATCATGGACAGACACTCATAGTCCAGGACCAGCGAGGGGTCACAAACCGACAAATCTAAACACGAAAGTGAACCTGTGGAAGAGTGGAGGTAAGTTGCAGATCCGTCGTTCAGACAACACAAATCCAAATCCGAAAGGACATCCTCAATTAGCAGACCTCTGGGTGACGTACTGACACTACCCCAAAGAGGATTGTGACCGTTAAAGTTACCCAACAGCAAAAAAGGTCGAGGAAGTTCTCCTATCAGACTGACAAGGTCCTGACGACAAACCGGGACAGAAGGTGGGAGATAAAGGGAACAGATTGTCACAGTCTTGTGGAGAGTGACTCTCGCAGCTACAGCCTGAAGGGAGGTAGACAGAGCGACAGGACTATACAACAAAGTTTTGTTAGAGAAGGGCAACACCGCCCGACAGTCCCAACGTGGATGGTTGTGCAGGTTTTGAAAGAATATTAAAGCCAGAAAGAGTAAAGGTCTTCTGGCTTTGAATTTGAGTTTCCTGAAGAGCCACGACGGAAGGTTTTAGAGATTGACACAGAAGCTGCAGCTCCTCAAAGTTGGAATTTAGTCCACGGATATTCCAATGGAATATTGTACTATCCATGGTGCAGAGGCGAAAAGGAGAGAAATCAGGTCATCTCCTCTTCAACGTCCGCTTCCAATGGAGTGAATTATTGCTTAGTTTCACTGGACTGTGTTGGTCTTTGGACCTGCTGGCAGACTTTCCCGCAGGTGACGAAGGCCTGGAGTTTGGAGATGGTGGAGGTCTGGGGTTTGGAGATGGTGGAGGTTTCTTTCTCATCTCCACCATCTCCACACTCAGTTGAACTCCCCTGCCTGCACGAGCACTGCTCAAGGGAGATGGAGGTGGGAGGGCTGGCTTTTTGATCTGCCCAGCAGCAGATGGAGTAGACTGCTGAGCAGTCTGGGGGGTGGCAGATTTTTTGCCCCCACCAGTGGCACCCACTTTGGGTTGGGAGGTGGTGGACTTGCTTCCACCAAAGCTTATCTGTCTTCCTTGCAAAGTTTTAGAGAAAGTAAAATCGTCAGTCTGGCAGCAGACTGAACGTGTCGATACTTTTTTTTACCGCCGAAGCGTATGAAGATGCTGTTGGCGTCTGACTGCCAACAACCTGCCTGCGGGCTTCAAAAAACGAGATCTTCTTTTCTGTTTTTACCTTTTGGATGGTTGACTCTTGTTTCCAGACAGGGCAGTTGACGTGAAGAGGAGGGGTGGTCGCCACCGCAGTTTGCACAATGCGCCGGGTCTTTACACGGCCCATCATGGGTTGCCTTGCAACAAACCCCACACACCTCCTGCCAGAACAACGGTCTCTGACATGACCAAACTTCTGGCATTTGAAGCAACGCATTGGAGACGGAACATACATTTGTATACGGACATTCAAATATCCTACTTTGATGACAGGAGGCAGCACAGGGTTGCAGAATGTCAGAAAGAGGGTGTTGGTGGCCACTCTTTCTGCACCTTTTTTCACTGTCACCCTATGCACCTCTGTCACACCCTGGGATGCCAGTTCCGCCTTGATCTCTGCCTCTGAGACACCTCTAAGATCTGGGCATCGAATGACTCCCTTAGAGGAATTCAGCTGTTTATGGGGGGTCACCCGGATCTCTCGGTCTACCAGCTTCTTAGCTTTCAGCAGCTGCTCTGATTGTTTTTTAGTTTTACTCTGGATGAGAAAGGTGCCGTTTCTGAGTCGCTTAATGGATTGTGGGTCTCCTGCAATACCTTGGAAGCCTTCTGTATTGCAAATGGGCTTAGTGCAGAAAGAGGTTTGTCTTGCTCCTTACTTTCCATGATCAACCAAGAAGACCAAATCCTGACAACTGCCTTGTTTCATTTTCAGAATCAGAGTCTCCATCGGACTCCTGTGACGACCTTTGTGAAAATAACTGAACTTTCCTTTTTTGGGGGGGATGATGTTTGATTGAGGTTATATTTATAGGCAAAAATTTCATCTCTCCCTTACCCACCCACCTTGGAGTCCAACTAAGGGGCCAGGGCCAAGAATCACTGTCTTGACCCCTTCCAGGCTTCAGGAGAGACATACAACAGACAAAAACCTACCAACCCTATCCCCCTGATCATGCCCAACTCCGGGAACAGAGAGCTGAGCACTGCAGGGGTTACCTTGGCCAGCCGGAGAAATGCCTGTTTTGACCCAGCCCCAAGAAGGGGAGCCGATTAGTACACCCGGGCCAAGTGTACTCCCTGTCTAGGAGAGGTCCGAGCCAAAGTGATGTGTTGAGAGCGCTGGCCCTCTCAATCACCAGGATCTCATCCCCCTCCGACACAGGTCGCACCGCACGGCAAACGCGGCGGATCTTAAGGAGACCACAGAGAGAAAAGGAGTGTGGAAAAGAAGACTTGAAGGGGAGACGAAGATAGAAAAGGGCCAAATAAGGGAGGCAGAAAACAAGAAAAGGAGAGAAAGACGGGTTACTCTTAGTCAGGATCCTCACCCTTAGCCTATCTGACATGGGAAGCCCTACCAGGGGCATCAACTCCTTACCACGTTACGCTTAGGCCAGACAGCATCTTGGCTTCTCGGACCTAGAAGCAGTTTAAAAAAACCAGCCTATTTCCAAGTA
>CM031615.1:35830090-35832590 GCA_018398815.1 Conus ventricosus | reverse complement strand
TCAACACACGTCTAAAATCTCATGTCTTCAAGCGAGATGTCCCTAGTAAAAAATAAAAAATAAAAAAAGTAAAATCCACTATGATGGATCGATAAAATATATCAATAAAATATATCCATGAGAAAAAAGTCGATGATGGACTCTGGCGACATGAGTATGCGTTCTTTCCAGGGTAGAGCTAGAATATCGCACAGAGAAATCGGTTGCCACAAAGTTCTTCAAATCAATCCATTTGCCATATCGCTCTTTGAATGTCGATGCACATGCTTCCGCGTTGATGTTGTATGCTTCACGCCTGTCATTTTTATGTGATTTAAATTATCTCTGTATGCTTAAAAGGATTGGCGTTGTACAAACTTGTGTGTCTAAAGCTGGAAAAAATCAAAGTCTGAAATGTAGTATTTTGAAATCTTTGCTGGCTGATCTAAAACCCAAAAAAAAAAAAAAAAGAAAGAGAAACACAACAACAACAACAACGTTACGTGGCTGAGTCACCGCTACAACGAAGCGAAATTCAAAACTTGTAAGGAGCTATAGGTGATCGCCGACCTCCCTCCCCCCCCCCCCCCCACCGCCCCCTCCCCCTCCCTAACACCCAGATCGTATAACCCTGACCTACTGACCTCTACCGAACTCGTGACTACAGAAGAAAAAGCCCCCCCCCCCCCCTCCCCGTCACCGCACCCTCACCCCCACCCACTTCCTTTACGCTTCCTCCGCCCCCCTCCTACTCCTCTTCCCCTCCCCTCCTCGTCCTTCTCGTGTGCACGTCTTTCACAAATCCCCAATGCCACTGACTTTCCTTTCCCCCGCCGTCAGTCGGGTACGTGTGTACTCTTGTTTTCCAGCGAGGGGATTATAATTCCATTCAGCAATTTGGAATTCTTCTTTTGTGCTCCTCCCTCCTCCCTCTCCCGACCTCTCTTCACCGCTGCTCCCCCCACCCACCCCTATCCCCACTTCCCCCCCCCCCCCATCGTCCGCTACCCCGTCTTCCACCCTCTTCCCCCCAACTTGAAGGGGTCCGATTACGCTCTCATTCTGTTACTCCCAAAATATTTACCTGGAGTTAACCTGAAAAGTTAAAGTCCAGGTACACTCACAAGAAAACAAGAGACAGAGTGACGCTTATGAAATGCACATTACAAATCAGACAAGCAAATCTTCGACAAATATGTCTTCTTCGTTCAAAAACAAACAAACAATTAAACAACAAACAGACAAACAAACAAAACAAAGCTGAGTGTGAATAAAGTGAGAGGTGCATTTTAGTAAAAAGGGTGATTTACTCTTCTTCTTCTCATAGGTCAGATGTACTCTTCTGTTTGTTCTTGTTATTGTTTCACTGAGTTACTCTTCTTGTTATTGTTTCACTGAGTTACTCTTCTTGTTATTGTTTCTTTTCTTCTTTTAACTCTTCTTCTTGTTATTGTTGTTCGGATTTACCCTTCTTACAGTCATTTTTTTTTCCATGCAATCTTCTTCTTCTTGTTGCTGCTGCAACTGTTGTAGTTGTTGTTGTTGCTGTTGTTATTGTTGTTGTCGTTGTTCTTACGCTTCTTCTTCTTGTCGTTGTTCGTTTTTCTGATTTACTTTTCTTTTTACGGTTTTTCTGATTTACTCGTCTTGCTGCTTTTTTTTTTTTTCCAATTTACTCTTCTTGTTGTTACTCTTTTTCTGATTTAATCTTCTTATTAGTGTTTTCTTATGTGCTCTTCTTCTTAATACTGTTTTCTGATGTGCTGTTCTTCTTGATATTGTTTTCTGATGTACTCTTCTTCTTAATTTTGTTTTTCTGATTTGCTCTTCATGTTGTCATCTCTCGAAGACTTCACCCCTCGTAGTTTCTTATTGGTTTTCCCTAATTTACTCTTCTTCCTGATTTATCATTCTTCTCATTACTGTTTTCTTCATTTACTCTTCTTGTTACATATTTATCCCCCTGATTTATTCTTATTGTTGTTATTGTTTTTCTGTTGTGCTCTTCTTCTTGTTGCCTTTTTTTCTGATTTACGCTTGTTGTTGCTTTTGTCGTTGCTCTTGTTGTTTTTCTCCTTGCCTTTGGGTTATTGACGAAGGGCAAGGACAACATGGGATTATAATCACTTCAGAAAAAAAAACCCTTAAAAACAAAGGGTTTGGGGGTGGTGGTGGTGGTGGGGGAGGAGAGTGCTCTGTGTAAAAGACAGGATTGGGGTGGGTGGTGAGGTGGGATGGGAAGGTCAAGGGTGAATGGTTTTTTTTCTCTCGTCAGATTATACATTTTTAATTGATATTAGAGTTTGAATGAGTTCGCGCATCATAACACCAGAACACGAAAAAAACCCCAGACGCCATGTATCACACGACAAACATTAACTTCAGCAAGCAAATGTCCATCCGTTGGAAAACATACAGACATTGCACAGTGAGCGTGAGTCAGGAGTAGAAGGGAAACCAAAAAAAAAAAGTGGGAAAAAATTACGATGATGCAGGACTCACTTAAGAAAAAAAAAAATAG
>CM031615.1:35817590-35827590 GCA_018398815.1 Conus ventricosus | reverse complement strand
CTATGCATCAGAGATGGAAAAAGAAAGCATGGCCCTCACACCCCAACCTCTAACGAAATGCCTAACCGTATCTAAACCTAACCCTGTTTCAAACCCTAACCTAACCCTAGCTATATGATGAACCTTATATAAAAACAATAAACAAAACATATACATCAAAAAAGAAAAACCAAACAAACAAACAAACAGAAAGAGAGAGAGAGAGAGAGAGAGAGAGAGAGAGAGAGAGAGAGAGAGAGAGAGAGAAAGAAAGACAGACAGATAGACAGAAAGAAAGAAAACGAAAATTTGATTGAATGTGCTCGGCTTGTGGGTGCTGAAGTAGTTATCCTCTCCTTTCCCCATCCATAAAGGGTAGGAACGTCCACCGTCTATTGTTTCCTGTCACTGAAGAGGTAGGTGATTTGCCTCTTGAAGTAATGGTTGACTGTGATTCGAAATGATTTCCTTTTCATTACATCTTTTGACAACAACGTTCATATTGTTCATGGTGAAGGTGATGGGGATTTTAAACGGTAACAAACTGAATTAGAAACTAGATAGTTTTGTATGTCGTCTTTCTTGTTCGTCTCTGTCCGTTTTATATATAAACATTAACTCAAATGTTGAGCGACATGATACGTCGAATTCTGTCAACGGAAGAGAGAGAGAGAGAGAGAGAGAGAGAGAGAGAGAGAGAGAGAGAGAGAGATTTAAGACAAGTTGCTATATGCTTTGTAACAGAATATTTAAGATCGCTTCAAATTATTCAAAGTTGTTTTGTTTGAGCCTGAATGTTGTTTACGTTGTATCAAAACGTTGAATTCGTTTAAAAGGAAAACATAAAAGAGATTCTTTTAATTTCTGATTCTTCACTTTCCGAGAACGTCTATTTATCCTGTACGTCCGTGTCTACCGTAAAAGGAATGGGTTGATGAATTCAGTCTTCCCTATTTCTTCTTTTTAAAAAAAAACAAACAAACTTTATTAGGCTATTCAGTGATCATGTTTAGAAGTTTGAAAGAAATTCGGGAGCGCAGGGTTGAAAAAAAGCCTGTATCATCATTTAAAAAAAAGAAGTCACAACTTTAAAAAAAAAAAACAACTACATTCGGTAACATTCGGTAACACTTTTAAAAAAATTTAACTTTATTCCGATGCTGTGTCAACAATATTTGTACAGCTAAGGGGTGGGGGTGGGGGGAGGATGGGGGTGAAAAGCTGAGCTCTCCCCCCACTGGAGAGGGAACTGCACCTTTAAGGGCAGGAGGAACCCGGTGAGCGAGTTGGGGATGGGAGGTGATCGGGTGGGATAAGCGGGTAGGAAGGGGCGGAGGGAAAGGGGGGGGGGAGTGGTGGGAGGGGGCCACTCACGTGAGGTGTTAGGGCACGGATCACTGGCTTTCGTCACATGACGGGGTTAACAGGTCGTTGTGTTCGGTGCGCACGAACCATCTACACTTCTTCTCACGTGGCAGCTCAGCTAAGCCCACCTCCTGCACACCTCACATGACCTTCTGAGAGATTGCTGTGAACAATTTATGCCGACATTGCAATTCCGATCCAGAGAGCTTCAAAACAGGTCAGACCATTGGCACAATTGGGTGGGATGGGGTAGGGGTGGGGGCTGGGCACAAACAGTTGCGACAATAAAATGGTCAACGCGAGCGTGAGCATGTTTAAGCGCGCGCGGGCGCACACACACACACACACACACACACACACACACACACACATACACACACTTACATATATATATATATATGCACGCGCACGCACACACGCGCGCACGCGAGCGCATGCAAGCACGCGCGTTGGCGCTGCGCGCACGCATGCTCACACACACAAAACACACACACACACACACACACACACACACACACACACACACACACACACAAACACACCACCACACACACACACGCACACACACACACACACACACACACACACACACACACACACACACACACAAGCACACATACACACATACCCCACACACCACACACACACAAACCACACACACACACACACAACACCACACACACCACACACACCACACACACACACACACACACACACACACACACACACACACACACACAACACACACATCACACCACACTCAACACCCACACACACACGCACGCGCGCGCCGCAACACACACCACACACACACACACACACAACACACACCACCACAACACCCACACCACACACACCACACACACACCCAACGCACACCACACCACACACCACAAAACACAACACAACACACACACACACACACACACACACACACACAGTAGACTTCAGTAGCGCACACGCCTACCAATAGAAACAGTAGATCAACACACCACAAGAGAACAGCACACATGTGTCAAGACGAAAACCATTTTCTGTACACTTCATTTAAGACCTAGGCTGTCAAAAATGAAAAGTAATAAACAACCTGTTAAATGCTCTGCAATCCGATGTATCCGATAGCCTCTTGCAACTGTCCATGGTTTGACTAGAACATGAAAGATAAACATGTTTCTATCGAGTCTGACTGATTTGCACTGACTGGCACTGATCGTTGACTGATTTGGAGTCTAACACACACACTACCACACACATACACACAACACACACACACACAACACACACACACACACACACACACACACACACACACATACACACACACACACACCACACACACACACACACACACACACACACGCACGCACACACACCCGCACACACACACAAACGCGCGCGCGCACGTGCACGCACGCACGCATACACACACAAGCACGCGCGCGCGCAGGTGCTCAGGCGCCTTCTCTTACAACCAAGAGGCTGAAGCAAAGGGTAAGCAGGCAACAAAAGTCGGCACCATACCCTCACCCCTCCAAAACTCTGAGGTCGTCAGTATGTATGGATACTGTATGAAGTTCACGAGTTTCGATCGTTTTGTGCTCCAATCAAAGGACGTTGAAATCTGATGGCTTCATGTCGCGACTGAGACCTTAATCCGACCACTTCGTGCCCCAAACAAAGGACGTTGGATTCCGACCACTTCGTGCCCCAAACAAAGGACGCCGTTGGATTCCGACCACTTCGTGCCCCAAACAAAGGACGTTGGATTCCGACCACTTCGTGCCCCAAACAAAGGACGTTGGATTCCGACCACTTCGTGTCCCAAACAAAGGACGTTGGATTCCGACCACTTCGTGCCCCAAACAAAGATTGTTGGATTCTGACCACTTCATGCCCCAAACAAAGGACGTTGGATTCCGACCATTTCGTGCCCCAAACAAAGGACGTTGGATTAAGACCACTTCGTGTCCCAAACAAAGGACGTTGGATTCCGACCACTTTGTGTCCCAAACAAAGGAAGATGGATTCCGATCACTTCTTGCCCCAAACAAAGGACGTTGGATTCCGACCACTTCGTGCCCCAAACAAAGGACGTTGGATTCCGACCACTTCGTGCCCCAAACAAAGGACGTTGGATTACGACCAATTCATGCCTCAAACAAAGGTTGTTGGATTCCGACCACTTCATGCCCCAAACAAAGGACGTTGGATTCCGACCACTTCGTGTCCCAAACAAAGAACGTTGGATTCCGACCACTTCGTGCCACAAACAAAGGACGTTGGATTCCGACCAATTCATGCCCCAAACAAAGGTCGTTGGATTCCGACCACTTCGTGTCCCAAACAAAGGACGTTGGATTCCGACCATTTCATGCCCCAAACAAAGGTTGTTGGATTCCGACCACTTCGTGCCCCAAACAAAGAACGTTGGATTCCGACCACTTCGTGTCCCAAACAAAGAACGTTGGATTCCGACCACTTCGTGCCCCAAACCAAGGACGTTGGATTCCGACCAATTCATGCCCCAAACAAAGGTCGTTGAATTCCGACCACTTTGTGCCCCAAACAAAGGACGTTGCATGGATTCCGACCATTTCATGCTCCAAGCAAAGGACATTGGATTCCGGCCATTTCATGCCCCAAACAAAGGACGTTGGATTCCGACCAATTCATGCCCCAAACAAAGGACGTTGGATTCCGACCAATTCATGCCCCAAACAAAGGACTTTGAATTCCGATCATTTCATGCCTGGTTCAAAGGACTGTTGTATTCTGACTATTTGATGTCCCAGTCAAAGGACTTTTGAAGTCGAACTATTTCATGTCCAAGACAAAGGAAGTTGAATTTCATGCCTCAATCATTGAACGTTGAATTCCGACCATTTCATTCCCGAAACAAAGGACGTTGAATGCCGACCATTTCATGCCCGAAACAAAGGACGTTGAATGCCAACCATTTAATTCCCGAAACAAAGGACGTTGAATGCCGACCATTTTATGCCCGAAACAAAGGACGTTGAATTCCGACCATTTCATGCCCGAAACAAAGGACGCTGAATTCCGACCATTTCATGCCCGAAACAAAGGACGTTGAATGCCGACCATTTCATTCCCGAAACAAAGGACGTTGAATGTCGACCATTTTATGCCGGGAACAAAGGACGTTGAATTCCGACCATTTTATGCCCGAAACAAAGGACGTTGAGTTCCGACCATTTCATGCCCGAAACAAAGGACGTTGAATTCCGACCATTTCATGCCCGAAACAAAGGACGTTGAATTCCGACCATTTCATGCCCGAAAACAAAGGACGTTGAATTCCGACCATTTCATTCCCGAAACAAAGGAAGTCGAATTCCGACCATTTCATGCCTCAATCATTGAACGTTGAATTCCGACCATTTCATTCCCGAAACAAAGGACGTTGAATTCCGACCATTTCATTCCCGAAACAAAGGACGTTGAATTCCGACCATTTCATGCCCGAAACAAAGGACGTTGAATTCCAATTTAATTCCCGAAACAAAGGACGTTGAATTGCGACAATTTCATGCCCGAATCAGAGGATTGTCGGAATCCCACCATTTCATGCCCTAATAAAAGGACTGTGAATTCCGATCATTGTATGCCCCAATAAAAGGACTGTTGAATTCCAACTATTTAATGCCCTAAAAAAAGAATGTTGAATTCCGATCCTTTCATGCCCCAGTCAAAGGACTTTTGAACTCCAACTATTTCATGTCCCAGGCAAAGAAAGTCGAATTCCGACCATTTCATGCCCGAGTCAAAGGACATTGGATTCCGACCATGTCCGTGCCCAAGGACTGTCGAAATCCGACCATGTCAAGCCTCTATCAAAGGACTGTTAGATTCCGACAATTTTATGGCATTGCATGATTAGAAAAGAGATTTTGATCTGATCTCTGGATCAACCAGCTATCCTGTTCGTAGTAAAGATTCAGAAAATTTGAAACGGAAGCAAGTGGAATCAGAGACTAGGATGTTGAAACATCGTCTTTATTTTTCATCTCTGTCTCATTCCAAACATACGGGTTTTTTTTTATTTTTTTTATTTTTTAAATAAATCCCTGGGTTAAAATACTGTGCTCCACAAACCTGAAGCCTTCAAAG
Source organism: Conus ventricosus (assembly GCA_018398815.1). NCBI lineage: Eukaryota > Metazoa > Mollusca > Gastropoda > Neogastropoda > Conidae > Conus > Conus ventricosus. The sequence goes on along the minus strand of CM031615.1, from coordinate 35,822,115 downwards.
GTTAGTGCACAACACACACACGATTTAAAACGATCGTAAATCCTGGCCCTTGAGGGTAATGCAAGCGTCATCCCTGTGATGGCACATCACTTTAACACGGCATTCCTGCATTATAAGGGAAGGGGCCACGAAAAGAAACTCTTCTTCTCTGTGGTGCTCTAGTTCCTGAAAAGGAAGATCACCAGGACCAGCAAATGACCGTGCTGTTTCGCTCTATGAAGAACTTGTCAGGTTCACGACTGGATTCTAGTCAGCTGCTGATGAGAAGCACCTCAATACGAACATAAAGGACATTTTCGAAGTCGGGTAGATTTTCCGACCAATACTAAAATATCTGTAAAAAAAAAGCAAAGATGGGCACTCGCTGAGGGGAAAAGGTAAACGTTTGATTGAAATGATAAGAGTAAATTTAGTCTTGAAACCATAAGGTGGAAATGTGAAAGACACGGCCTATGAAGGTCAGCAATCAACGATGAAAATGCACACAAGGATTGCAGCATTGTTTTAAGAAATGCCTAGTGTTAAACGCTCCCGGATTGGTGCAAAACATACACCATAAAAAACGATGGTAAAACCTGGCCCTTATGCCTTCCATCTCTATAGAAAATGCAATACAAACGACACAAGCCATGTCATTTTGACAGATAGGCCTGCGTTTGAAAGGAAGGGGAGCGTGTAAAGAAACTCTTTTCAGTCACTTTCTGCTCCTGTTGACATCCCCTTTGGAGGAACTCCAGAGCATACAGTGGTGCAGAAGAATGGTGAAGAAGAGTTCCCTCCACTGCCGCCCCCCCCCCCCCCCCAGCTCCTATCCACCCCTCCCCCAGCCTGAACACGGCTCTGTTTTGTTAGAGTGATATATTACCAGCAAAAAGAATTGGATGTTGCCTGCAGCATGTTGACACCTGTTTGTGTGTGTGTGTGTGTGTGTGTGTGTGTGTGTGTGTGTGTGTGTGTGTGTGTGTGTGTGTGTGAACTTTTTTTCTTCTTGTTGTTGCTATCTTCTTCTTCTTCTTCTTCTTCTTCTTCTTCTTCTTCTTTTTGTTTCTGTCTGTCACCAACTCATTCTGATGATGAAGACACTAAGTGTCGAAACGTCCTAACTTCTTTTCCACCTGTAAGTTGACATTTTACCTTTTTTGCTGTTTCACCGATATATTACCATTTTGTATAGGGATGACATTTTGTGCAGCAACAGGGCTATCTAATTATTTGTTAAATAACAACGTATGCAGATTCAGGTTTGTGTGGGAAGGGAAATCAAGTCACCCGCAACACACAGGGTCTATAGAACTAAACGGATAAATTTTCAATGTTGGAACAAACAGTAGTTGCCACTTTCAATGTTTGACATATACAGAACAGCTCCTACGGCTGTCCTCAGGCTGATCTCTGTATCTTTCAGAACCTGCAGGCTGCACGCACGCTTGATGCTCTCACTCGCTGATTTCGAATTTGGGTCGTTAAAAAGTCTTGCTGCATGGTGGTAATTACAAATTCTCACTACATGCCGTACTCATCCATGTGTTCAGCAACACAATCTGCTTGCACTGGCTCAAAGTGACCTTACAAACCGCACTTTGGAAAATGCCATGCTTTACTCCAGAACAACGCACTAGCGCCCTGGCCGTCTCCAAGCTGATCAGAGTCAAGATCAAGTTGCTAAGGATTTCAACGTGGACTTTAGCATGGATTTCAGTTGACCAACTTCAACAGCGACGGACCACAGCCAGGGAATTGAACGGCCACAACTCTAGACCACCATCGCTACATCCCGTCTTCACCATCTTCGGGACCCGTTCCGTTTCCTGTCTGCCTCGTCCACTGCTGAGAACGTGTCTGAACATGGACATTCCTCAGATCAGATCGTCCAGACTCGCCTCAGGGAGGAGGGTTTTCACGCTCAACAGCCAGTCTCTGGCAACATACTGACCCCACAACATCGTCGTGAATGGGTGAACAGGGCAACTGAACACCGTCCCTGGAACATGTCGGGATGGCGATGGGTGTGATTATCCGACGAGTCTGAAGTTCTTCTGCGGCCTCAATATGGAAGAAGGCACCTCTGTTAAAGAAGAAAGAGATACATCCGCCGTGCCGGTGGGACCCAGAGAAGTGTTGTCCTCAATTGCTGAAATAGTCAGCCGACAACAGTCTTCCACACGCTTGGAAGCCATGACAGAAGAAGACCGTCGCTTAAAGAGTAGATGAACGTTTAGTGTGAAACCGCATTGATCAATTACCTCCATACGGCAGAGGAAACGTGATGGTTTGGGGAGGGGGGGGGGGGCTTTATTTAACCGGTAGAAATGGTCTGGGTGAGGTGGAGGGCAACATCACGACGCAACGCAATGTGGAGAAAGTTAAAAATGGAAAATCAAAACAATTGCAGCCTCAGCATTTTCCTCTCCTGATGTATCCCATGGTTCTGTTTCAACGCGCTATCACGTGACACGTGACCCTGCACAGTTCCTAGCTGACAACGTGAACATCGTCTAATGGCCCTCAAGACCACCTGATCTTAATCTCAAAGAACAGGAATGGCCCGGACAGACGCGTACAAAGTAGAGTTAATGTCCCGGCAACTCTGCGTGAACTTGCTGACGCCCTTCAAGAGAGAGAGAGAGAGAGAGAGAGAGAGAGAGAGAGAGAGAGCGGCCACCTCGCTGACACTGTCGCTTCATCCAGTCCATGCCCAGAAGATGCCAGGTGGTTATAGATGATGCCAGGGGGAGCCACACACGCTACTGACTGACAGCCTGTCGATAACTGACAGTTCAGGCATTTGATTGGCAAAACAGGAAAACAAAAAAGAAATGATTTGACATATGAAATCTGTACTTTCTTCTTTTTCTGCAGACCACAATAGTTTTATTCGGGACTGTTCGTTTTCTCAGAATTTGTCATTGTATACAATTTGGAATAATCTGGATTATAGGACCTGTGTTCAAATGATTGAAGCATTTGTCTGCGGAGCTGGCAGTCGTAAGTACGAATCCCTCGTTGGGTCGGATTTTTCGGCTTGAAAACCATCTCAACAACCGGTGAATGCGTACTTGATTCAGTTCATGGAAGGTTAAATACTGCGGAAGGAGAGAGATGGGCCCCGCTTTTCATCATGCGGTGCCCTAGACATGGTGAAGCTCTCACAGTCCACTGCCTCCACGGCCAATAGACAATGGCATATGTAACCCTTTATGATTTGGAATACAAAACAAATGGCATGACATATACCTTTTTAACCCTGCATGTTGATGTACACAACTAAAACATAACAGTAGTGATCCTAAGGAAAACAGCAGTGATCATGAGGAAAAACAGTTACGGTCCTGTGGAAAACAGGTGTGATCCTGAGGAAAACAATTGTGATCCTGAGGAAAACAGGTGTGATCCTGAGGAAAACAGGTGTGATCCTGAGGAAAACAATTGTGATCCTAAGGAAAACAGGTGTGATCCTGAGGAAAACAGGTGTGATCCTGAGGAAAACAATTGTGATCCTAAAGAAAACAGGTGTGATCCTGAGGAAAACAGGTGTGATCCTGAGGAAAACAGGTGTGATCCTAATGAAAACAGGTGTGATCCCGAGGAAAACAGATGCGAGCCTAAGAAAAAAAAATAGGTATGATCCTAAAGAAAACAGGTATGATCCTAAAGAAAACAGGTGTGATCCTAAAGAAAACAGGGGTGATCCTAAAGAAAACAGGTGTGATCCTAAAGAAAACAGGTGTGATCCTAATGAAAACAGGTGTGATCCTGAGGAAAACAGGTGTGATCCTAAGGAAAACAGTTTTGATCCGGAGGAAAACAGTTGTGATCCGGAGGAAAACATGTGTATTCCTAAGGAAAACAGTTGTGATCCTACGAGAGAACAGTTGTGATCCTGAGGAAACAATTCTAATCCTGCGGAAAACAGCTTTAATCCTATGGAAAACAGTTTTGATCATGAGGAAAACAGCAGTGATCCTATGGAAAACATGTTGTGATCCTGAGGAAAACAGTTGTGATCCTACGAGAAAACATTTGTGATCCTGAAGAAAACAGTTGTAATCCTGAGGAAAACAGTTGTGATCCTGAGGAAAACAGATGTGATCCTACGAGAAAACAGTTGTGACCCTGAGGAAAACAGTTGTGATCCTGAGAAAACAGTGTAATCCTGAGGAAAACAGTTGTAATCCTGAGGAAAACAGGTGTGATCCTGAGGAAAACAGTTGTGATCCTGAAGAAAACAGGTGTGCTCCTGAGGGAAAAGAGTTGTGATCCCAAGGAAAACAGATGTGATCCTGAGGAAGAGAATAAGTGATCTGCAATTGAAGTTCTAAAGGATAACAGCAATAATGACTAGTTCTGTTTCTTTTAAAATTTTTCTTTGGGGCTAACAACTGTTTTCCTAAGGAAAACAAACTGTTATCGTCTTAAGACGCTTTTACGCTCCCATAGTACGATGTTGATCTTTTCCGGCAGTTGGCGCTCTGTCCCTGGTTGGCTGATCGCTCCATACACAGCAGCCTGCAGTCCATTCACACAG
>CM031615.1:35802590-35815090 GCA_018398815.1 Conus ventricosus | reverse complement strand
GGTTTTAAATTCTGAAAGAAACTGTTGCACTTGACCAAAGCGCTAGCACATCCACACAATCTCCGAGCATTTCTCTGACAATTTATTCTTTAAACAATTGTCGTAAGCCTCTTCCTTTGGATGAATCATCATAGTACATGCCTGTTTTCAAACCGTTTCAGGCAGCATCAACAGTTTCAGCCCAAACTTAATACGTCTTGAATAAGATTAATTGAACAAGGAATATCTTCCTATTTCACCATATCTTCATCTTCTTCTTCTTCTTCTTCTCGAACACTCTAGATGGGAACGCCAGCTCCCCTGACGAATGCTGCCCTGCGCTGTAGGTCTCCAATGGCACCGTAGAGCTTCCTCTCCACTGATGTCTGCTCCGTCCATATCTGTTGTCTCAGAGCTTCATGCAACGGACAATCCTGCAGGAGATGTGCTGTTGTCATACTGCCGGTCTGGCATGGGCACTGGTCTGACTGACCGATCCTGAACTTGGTAAAGAGGTGCTAGTTCAGGCGGTTGTGGCCTGTCCGCTACCTGAAGATGGCCACCTGCTCTGATCTTGTTAGTAGGTGGTACGGGTCATGTCTATTGATATGTGGATGCTCCTGCAACCACCTGCTCTGTTGTCTGGCTTTGATGATTGTCTTGGCTTCCTTGAGGTTGTGGACCTGTCTTCCTGATTTTTGTTGCTCCCTCTTTAGCCAGAGTGTCTGCAACCTCGTTGCCAAGTACGTTGCGGTGGGAAGGGATCCACTGTAGAACGACTGTGCCGGCTCTGCATAGGGAGATAAGGGCAGTAGATAGGTCGTTCAGTTCTTTGTCTCTTGCAGTCTGTAGAGCCTGCAAGACAAACAGAGCGTCTGAAACAAAGACGACGTTGCTGGAGGTGTGAGGGCTGTGCTCGGTATGGGCTGCTCCTGTTTGTATGGCAACTGCCTCGGCCTTGAAGTTGGTGGAGTAAAGGCCGGTTGCGAGTGAGATCCTTTCTTCTCTCCCTCCTGGATACTTGATGTAGATTCCGGCACCACCGTTCCTCACTGCCTGTTCAGCAGATCCGTCTGTATATACATGGGTCCAGCTGTCTTGGGGGTAGCAGTTGTTGATGTATTCCATAGTGTGGGACTTCTTCTCAGCGCTACTTTGCGAGTCTTTTTTGCCAACGCCAGGGACGCTGCACTGTATGAGGGGTCGACTATCCTCCTTCCATGTCGGGTTCTCAAGGAATTGTGGGATCTCTCTGGGTTCATGATCCAAGATGTCTTCGTAACTTCTTTCAAGAAACCTCGACAGGTGGATGAAACTTTCTCTTTTCAGCCTTCCTTTTGTTGGCTGTGACATCCTGTCCTTCATTGGGTCTCCTGGGAGTCTTTTGAACTTGGCCCAGGCAAGCAGCTTTGTGTCTCGTCTGTCCTCAAGAGTTCCAACCCTGTGATGGTCTCCAGTTCCTTGATGGGGGTTGACTTCATGGCTCCAGTGATGATTTTGGTGGCCTGGTTCTGCACCTTGTCAAAGTTAGACTTGGCGGCAGTGCCCCATGCTGTCACACCGTATTCCAGAACTGGCCTGACTCTTCCGGCGTACATCTTCTTGAGGATTCCAGCATCTGCACCCCAAGTTGTGCCTGCCAGCTTCTTCATAAGCGCTAAGCGCACTTTAGCTCTGGCCACAGTTTTCTCGGTCTGCTGCTTCCACGTCAGCCTCTTGTCGAAAGTCACCCCCAGGTACGTGGGGTTGTCCTCTGCTGGTAGGGTCTGACCATTGATCCTGAGAGTGGCTTTCTGTTCTCGAGTGGAAAGACGAAGATTGTGTAAGTGGTCTTTCTGGTGTTTATTGTCACAAGCCACTTCTTCGTCCACGTCTCCAGAACTTTGAGCGCCTCTTGGAGTCTGTAGTTGGCGGTAGTCAAGTATTCTTCCGTGCACCAAAGGACCAAGTCATCAGCGTAGACGGTGCCATGGACGTGTCTCGGGAGATCCTTCACAATGTCGTTGATGAAGACTAGGAAAAGTGTGGGGCTGAGCACTCCTCCTTGAGGAACTCCTTCTTTCAGTGTCTTCTTTCGGCTGTAAGCTCCATTGATGTGAACTCTGGCCTTTCTGTTATTCAGGTACTGGGAGATCCATTGGAACATGCAGCCGGATACACCACTTTTCTGGAGCTTGAGTCTCAGCCTATCTTTCCACACTTTGTCGAAGGCCTTTTCCATGTCTATCCACACTGCTAGAGTGCTCTTCCTGTTCTGGAAACCATCTTCTATCTTCTGGGTAATATATGCAACTTCGGTCGTCCGTCGAGCGGTGTTATCTGAACCAAGCTTATTCTGGAGTGATCAGGTTGTTCTTTTCCAGGTGCCATGATAGCCTGGTGTTGATGAGGTGTTCCATGAGCTTGCCCACACAACTGGTGAGGCTGATGGGTCTGTAGCTGTCCACCTTCCCTCGGTCCTTGCCCTTTTTGTGGATCGGTACCATGTCAGCTTTTCGCCAAGTTTGTGGGACATGGCCAGTCTTGAAAGCTGTTGTTGAACAGGTCCAGCAGCTTGCTCTTTGCTTTTGTGCCCAGATGTTGCAACATTTCGTTGGTGATCTTGTCTGGACCAGGGGACCTCTTTTCATTCGGGTCTTCAGGGCATCTTCCATTTCCCTCATGGTGTAAGGTTTGTTCATGTAATCTTCCTGAGGCCCTTCATGATTGAGGTCCCTTCGTTCTTCGTGTATCTGGCGGTTCCTGTCCTCAGGTACGTCAATGTTGCTGATATCTTCATAGCCATCAACAAAGCAGTTTGCTGCCTTCCTTCCTGTGGCCATATCTTGGCCTTGCTGGATGACGATAGGGGTTGCCTTTTTGTCCTCGTTGTTCATTGCTTTAGTAAGCTTCCATAGCTTATTTCCATCTCTGTCCAGATTGAGACCTTCCGTCTTCTTCTTCCAACTTGTCCTTGCTGCCTGAATGTAGGCCTTTCTGTACTTGGCACAGGAAGCTTTGTGAACAATGTTGTTCTCTGTGTTGGGATCATTTTCAACTTCTTCCCTAGTCCTGGAGACCTCATCTTCCAATTTTTGCAATTCCTCCGTCCAATAGGGTCGGTAGTTCTTTCGTGCACCTCTGGGAATTGTTTCTTAAGCAGCTTTCAGAATGGCTTGGTTGAAGTTCGTTGTTGCTCTGTTGACGTTCTGATCTGCTGTCTTCAGTCTCCTGGTGTACAAATCTGTTAGGTGTGAACATGTCCCAGTTAGCTCTCTTGTAATTCCACCTGGGAAAGGTTTTGGAGTTTTGCGGCCTGTCCTGTAGGTTGATTTCCAGTGTCACTGGTTTGTGGTCGCTGCCTCTCAACTGGCTGAGTATCCCTCTGGTGGTTTTCGTGAAGAGGTCATCAGTGGTAAAGGCTAGGTCAGGGGTACGGGATGAACGCCATCTGCGTGAAAAGAAAGTTGGTGGATCTTCTGGATCATTCAGCAGAACCAAACGACTCTCGATCTGCCAGTCCTCCACTTCTTCTCCTCTTCTGTCTGTCTCCTCGCAACCCCAGCAGGTTGAATGACTGTTAAAGTCACCCACAATAACGTAGTTTTCAGTAGGAATGTCAACTCGCTGTAGTGAAAGATCTTTTGTCTTAAGGGCAGTACAGGTTGTGAATGGTCATGATGGTGTTGTCAAGTGTAATTTTGACCCCATGAACTTCAGCATTTTGATCTGTGTCCACCTGAAAGTCTGTGGCTGGTATACTGTTTCTGACGAGTAGCAGCATTCCTCCCTTGTGTCTCCCTTCTCTGTCCATCCTGAAGGTTTGGTATCCTCTAATGGAAAATCTGTGGTTGGGGTTCAGGTGCGTTTCTTGCACACAGGCCACATCTATGTTCTCAGCATACAATCTTTCTGTGAGTGGAAGTTTTTTTTTGTTGTAGACGCCTTCGGCATTCCACTGAAGGATTTTGAGAGGTCTTGTGGCCTCTTCTGTGGTTGTTGTTCTTTCACGGCCAGTAGCATTTACCCGACGCCTCCGTAGCCTGGCTCCTCTCAACGGGGCGCGGTGACCACCAGTAGCTTGAGGTGGGCCCCTTTGAGGCACAGGGCCCGGCACTCCACCTGCCCGGCGGGACCCCTCGGGCAGAGCACCATCATGATCAATGTAAGTAGCGCTTTCCATCCATAAGAGTGAAATGCGTTGCACTGCCATTATGCGCGCAGTGGCCCAGTGCATCCGTCTTCGGCGTGTTATTTGACCCATAACTGGGCTGTTTTAGTAACGGCTTGCAGTTCGCCGGGTTTTCTCTTGTGAGTTTTTCCTTCTCTTTTGGCTCCTCATTTATCCGGGCGTGCCACCGGCCATAGCATGTGTGCATTGCATATCAGGCATGGGCTGGATTGGTTTGGGATCAGAGTTGTCCTTCTCCTAGATAAACTGCCTGTCAAGGCTAATGAGGTCCATCAACCCGGGTTGAAATCAGAGTTGTCCTTCTCCTAGATGAACAGCCATCCCAGGCTCACAAATTCCATCTACCCGTAGCAACCGGTTACGTTGCCGGTGACCCGCCTCGCCCCTTTCCTATCTGTAGACAACAAGTTTACCGGGTTTAGAAGCTAACCCACATGGGAGGCCAGGAGTTGGACTTGGTTGTCAGAGGCTATATTTTACGCTTTGCCACATGAGAGGCACTTTTTAGCTGTGGGAGCTAGTCCCCATAACCCACCGCTCGGCTTAACAACCCTTCGTGTAACCCGTTTCACCATATAAGACAAAACATTTAATGGCGTAAGTATGTACATTTTCCATCTGTACATTTTCATGTAACCCCCAAATTTCAGCTCTGTATGTAAGGAGTTGTTTAATCTGTGAATCAAACGTTTTGTAGAAAACCCGGTGATCAAAACAATTCAGCTTTCCCAGCACCTTAAAGAATTTCCATGACGTTTATCTTTCCTTTACGGCAGATTTCGTTCCATGCTAAATTAAAGACTTCATTTAGTTGTAAACAATAATCCCAGGTGTTAATATATATATATATATAATATATATATATATATATATGTATTATGAACAAAGCTTGCTCTTATGTCTTAGATTGAAGAAATAGGGGGAGATACGCATTCATATCTGCAGTGGTAGATGATTCTGCCTAACTAACAGTATGTGCTTGAGTGGGTGAATGGGAAAAAATAAATGCTTCTCAAAATGAACCTTCAGCAAGCTTATATTCTCCAAGGGGAGACATCCTCCAATATGGAGGGAAACTCACTAACATATAACTCCTGGTCATATACCGATATTTCGAAACTTGGTTGTTTCTCCTCAGTGATCGCGGAAAGTGGTAATTTGACTCCTGTGCCTTTTCAGTTTTAAGAAGAATGCAATCCCAGAAAAGGCTGGTGTGCAATACCATGGTATGTTTGTTGAGTTTTCAAAAAACCAACCAAAGGTGCCATCTAAGAAGCAAAAGAAAATCATGAAAGAGCAAAAAAAGCTACATTTTCTTGTGAAAAGTAGAAAATATAAAAAGATATCCTCTTAAGACACAAGTGCTGAGGCCAGTTCTTGGAATGAATCCGCAAGGGACTAAAATACAACAAACTAATAAATTCCAAGGATAAGTACCGAGCACCGTTCCAGCAACTTACAGAGCAGCTTGGTGTTGCAATGACTGCAAGAAATATTGAATTATGAACAAAGCTTGCTCTTATGTCTTAGATTGAAGAAATACCACTTTCCACGGTCACTGAGGAGAAACAACCAAGTTTCGAAATATCGGTATATGACCAGGAGTTATATGTTAGTGAGTTTCCCTCCCTATTGGAGGATGTCTCCCCCTTGGAGACTATAAGCTTGCTGAAGGTTCATTGTGAGAAGCATTTATTTTTCCCCCATTCACCCACTCAAGCACATACTGTTAGTTAGGCAGAATCATCTACCACTGCAGATATGAATGCTTATCTCCCCCTATTTCTTCAATCTAAGACATAAGAGCAAGCTTTGTTTATAATTCAATATTTCTTGCAGTCATTGCAACACCAAGCTGCTCTGTAAGTTGCTGGAACGGTGCTCGGTACTTATCCTTGGAATTTATTAGTTTGTTGTATTTTAGTCCCTTGCGGATTCATTCCAAGAACTGGCCCTCAGCACTTGTGTCTTAAGAGGATATCTTTTTATATTTTCTACTTTTCACAAGAAAATATAGCTTGTTTTGCTCTGTCATCATTTTCTTTTGCTTCTTAGGTGGCACCTTTGGTTGGTTTTTTGAAAACTCAACAAACATACTACGGTATTGCACACCAGCCTTTTCTGGGATTGCAGTCTTCTTAAAACTGAAAAGGCAGAGGAGTCAAATTACCACTTTCCGCGGTCACTGAGGAGAAACCACCCAAGTTTCGAAATATCGGTATATGACCAGGAGTTATATGTTAGTGAGTTTCCCTTCCTATTGGAGGGTGTCTCCCCCTTGGAGACTATAAGCTTGCTGAAGGTTCATTGTGAGAAGCATTTTTTTTTTCCCCCATTCACCCACTCAAGCACATACTGTTAGTTAGGCAGAATCATCTACCACTGCGATAGAATGCTTATCTCCCCCTATTTCTTCAATCTAAGACATAAGAGCAAGCTTGTTTATAATTCAATATTTCTTGCAGTCATTGCAACACCAAGCTGCTCTGTAAAGTATGCTGGAACGGGCTCGGTACTTATACCTTGGAATTTATTAGTTTGGTTGTATTTTAGTCCCTTGTGGATTCATTCCAAGAACTGGCCCTCGCACTTGTGTCCTTAAGAGGACTATCTTTTGATATTTTCTACTTTTCACAAGAAAATATAGCTTTTTTGCTCTGTCATCATTTTCTATTTCTTTCTTAGGTGGCACCTTTGGTTGGTTTTTTGAAAACTCAACAAACATACTACGGTACTGCACACCAGCCTTTTCTGGGATTGCAGTCTTCTTAAAACTGAAAAGGCAGAGGAGTCAAATTACCACTTTCCGCGGTCACTGAGGAGAAACCACCAAGTTTCGAAATATCGGTATATGACCAGGAGTTATATGTTAGTGAGTTTCCCTCCCTATTGGAGGGTGTCTCCCCCTTGGAGACTATAAGCTTGCTGAAGGTTCATTGTGAGAAGCATTTTTTTTCCCCCATTCACCCACTCAAGCACATACTGTTAGTTAGGCAGAATCATCTACCACTGCAGATATGAATGCTTATCTCCCCTATTTCTTCAATCTAAGACATAAGAGCAAGCTTTGTTTATAATTCAATATATATATATATATATATATATATATATATATATAAGTGTTAGAATTCACTACTCTTAGACTGTTAGTTTCAGCATTTCCATAGAAGCATGAGAGAGAGAGAGAGAGAGAGAGAGAGAGAGAGAGAGATTGAAAAATTCGCACACCTCCCTCCCTCCCTCTCTCTCTGAGTGTGAGTGTGTGTGTGTGTGTGTGTGTGTGTGTGTAGGAGAAATGAAGGAGAAGATACAGAAGATACCAAAGCTACAGAAGAAGAAGAGAGAAGGAGGAGGAGGAATAATGCATGGGGGAAAGGGCGGGGACAGAAGAAGGAGAAGCAATGTTGCAGCAAAGATGTCCAGAACACGAGAACAGGGCATACTTCCGACACTCGTCAATTGCTGACAGACGCAGCACTGGAACTGAGATCGAGCAACTCAAACTTCTCACCTTCGTCATCTTAGGTCTGTGACCTCGCTTTCTTCACCACCCTCCCCCCTCCCCCTCACTCCACCCCTCCACCACCTCCTTCTGTCCCCGACCACCATCCCACCCGCCCCTACCCCCGTATGTGTCCACTATCGATTGGTAATCAGAGTGTGGGATAAACTGCTTCTCCGTTTTGTTTTCTCTCAGGTTCACACGGAAATTAAAGGATTTGAGAGGGCTGGTGAGGAGGACGGGGTGGTGGTGATGGTAGTGGTGGTGGTGATGGTGGTGGTGGTGGTGATGGTTGTGATGGTGGTGGTGGTGGTGGTGGTGGTGGCATATGATGAATGGTGATGGTGGGAAGGAAGGGAGAGGTAAGGTTGGCGGCGTGTCATGTTTGTGTTCACGTTCTGGATCGAAGGAATCTTGGCAGGAGGTAGGCGTGTGGACGTGCGCGCGTGTGTGCCTCTGTGTGTGTGTGTGTGTGTGTGTGTGTGTGTGCCTCTGTGTGTGTGTGCCTCTGTGTGTGTGTGTGTGTGTGTGTGTGTGTGTGTGTGTGTGTGTGTGTGTGTGAGAGAGAGAGAGAGAGAGAGAGGAGAGAGAAAGTGTGTGTGTGTGTGTGTGTGCGTGTGTGTGTGTGTGTGTGTGTGTGTGTGTGTGTGTGTGTGTGTGTGTGAAAGAGAGAGAGAGAGAGAGAGAGAGAGAGAGGTGTGTGTGTGTGTGTGTGTGTGTGTGTGTGTGTGTGTGTGTGTGTGTGTGTGTGTGTGTGTGTGTGCTTGCATGCATGCTCAAGCGCACGCGTGTGTAAATACTAGAGTGTGAATGAATCTTAGGAAAGACAGGCAGATGAACGATTGATAAAATCAAGAGATATAGAGTGGGAATGATCAGTGTCTCGCCTCGTTTTACCACCATGTGCCTTTGTCGGAGTCGCCTTCACTCAGGCAAGTCACTGACCACTTCTTGTCCACTCGTCAGCACGTTCTGCCCGCTGTCTGTATGTGTGTCAACCTCTGTGTTGTGCCTGTGTGTGTGTCAACCTCTGTGTTGTGTCAACCTGTGTTGTGTCAACCTCTGTGTTGTGTCAACCTGTGTTGTGTCAACCTCTGTGTTGTGCCTGTATGTGTGTCAACCTCTGTGTTGTGTCAACCTCTGTGTTGTGTCAACCTCTGTGTTGTGTCAACCTCTGTGTTGTGCCTCTGTGTGTGTGTGTCAACCTCTGTGTTGTGCCTGTATGTGTGTCAACCTCTGTGTGTGTGCTTCAAACGTGACAATTTGACGCTCCCAGTGGCTAAGTGGGGTGAACAGACAGCCAAATCATTAACAGATTGGAGACATAGAGCCACTAAGACAAACAAGAAAGCGTGAGCGCTTTTACTGTTGGCAATGGAACTACAACTTTCCAAAGACGAAACCACTGGTCCTGTCTTCTTTACTCCCTAAAAAAATGTAGAGGTTCTGCAAGGTTTCACTTTGCCAATTTAAAAAAAAACAACCCAATATCCACATGAATCCCATCATTAATATGCATCATTTTCCCATGCGGTCAATATCTTACACCAAGATGTTCGAAGTACGAAAGGGAGCATAGCATTCTGCACAGGTCCATTAGGATAACCTTGGAACCTTTGCAGATTCTCTGGTAGACGGATGTTTGTCTATGTCGCACAGAACGGCCTTTTTTTTTTTCTCAATCCAACCTCGAATTTCTTTTCATTTTTTTTCTTTCTTACTTGGTTGCTTTCTTCTGGGTTATTTTTAAGCTGAGGCTTCCATCCTCCTGTTTTTTGGTGTGTTTTTTTTTGTCTCTTACTCTTCTTTTTTCATTCTCTGGCTCTCACTTTACCATACAAGTCTGTATGTTCTGTAAGTGATGGACATTTTCATGCGGACTTTAATATTTTGACGTTTGACTGAGCATCTGAGTTTATTTATGCGCTAAAGTTAGGTGTACTAGCACTTTCATACTGTTTGTTACTAGCACTTTCATACTGTTTGTGGTGAAAACAAACATTGCACACACAAAAACAGTAAACTATACAGCAATATCAAGTCAGATAAACGGTAAAGAAGAACTCTTTTGTGTATAAGCAGTGCATCTTGAAATATTTGAACATGAAGTTTTAGTTTTCTTTCTCTTCTTTCATCTCTCTACCCAAATTTCCGAACATCCCCCCAAACCCATCCTTGACACGAGAAAAACATGCAAGGATGATACCAGGAATGAACTGACGAGAGAGAGAGAGAGAGAGAGAGAGAGAGAGAGAGAGAGAGAGAGAGAGAGAGAGAGAGAGAGAGAGAAGGTATATATCGTCATTCGAACTGAGTTTTCTCCAATGAGACTATCTTTACAGCGAAAATGGGAGTCCACAAGGAAGACATGAGGGAATCCCAGAAGCGAGACCCTAAGGATCAGGTTTGTTTTCCTGTCTGTATTGTCTTTGATTTTTCCTCCTCATTGTACTTTTCCCTTGACAATTTACATGATATTGAGTGTTGACGTCTCACTGTTCCCCTCCCCCTTGTCTCATCTCTTATTTACCCCCCCCCCCCTCCTCCAGCCCCCCCCCCCCCCCCCCCCCCACTCCGTTTTATTTTCTTCTGTCGATGTTCACTCGTCATGCATGATCTTCGTTTTCATTATTGATGGGAGAGAGAACGATCTGTGAAGCTCACACAATTCAGGCGGACATTCTTTTCCCCTTTACTGACAGGGGAAGGAAAAGACAACTTCACCGCCCCACACCGTATGCGCAATGTACAAATGAATGTTTCTGTAAAATTTAATACAGTCAAATTTAGATTTGGATTAGGTTTAGCGTGGAAATTATGGCTAGGGTTTGAGTCAGGTCTGGTTTGGAATTAAGGTTAGGGTCATGCGCTTCGGAATTGGAAAGTTTTCCGATTTTCATTTCAAAGTTCCCATATGTAATTCATGAGCACACCACCTTTACATAATGTACCTTCTCTTCTGTAATGCATGCTATGCTACCAGACACAACACAATGTTCAAACTGACGAAGAAAGCTGTCTTCCTTTGCGTGGTGCTTGGTGTATGTACTTTGGGTTTGTTTTTCTGTGAAACGTCCACTGTCAGTGGCATTACCTTGTATGCCATTAAATTCCGGCTCTCTCGTGCACACCTACACCCGAAGTCGTCACAGAGTCAACAAAGAGACAACAAAATCAAATCTTCTCGTGGTCACTTACAAGAAGGGAACACTGCGCTGCTGCTGAATTACATCTTCGCATTGGTGATTTTCAGTTGTTGTTGTTGTTGTTGTTGTTGTTGTTGTTGTACCCCGGCTAAAAGATTCCAGGGATCATCCGAACAGTCGAAGTACTTCAACACTATGGTACAAATGCATCAGCCGGGGATGACAACACTACGTTTTTGATTACCCCTCCATGTGGGCAGCCGCACTCCGACTTCGAGGGATTTTGGAGACTGATGTTATGCTAGGAGCTGATTTTGGAGACTGATAATGTTATGCTAGGAGCTTGTCACGACTGAAGACAATACCCACATAACTACGCAGAGCATAACAACATTTTGATGTAGCCTTGGTGTTCTAGCCTGTGTCATTTGGTTTGACACAGCCTTGAAGCCTTGGCGGGTATGTTCAGTGATAGCTGCAGACTCATCATAGCAGGACACCATGCACTAAGCTCTTTTCTGACAGCAAGGATTGCTAATGCAGAGTCTCCTCCGGAGGGAGAGATCTTCAGCACTTCCCGTCAAGGATAGTTCCCGTAGGAAATAAGGAAAGAAGTGGAAAAAAAGATTTATTTCCTTGCTTGTTTTATTGAAATGAACGCCAACGATAGCTCGCCGGGAGATAAAGAAGGAAAGAAAAAAAAAGGAAGTATCTTGTTTGTTTGTTTGTTTGTTTGTTGTCTTATTGCAATGAATCCGTCACGTGGAAGACCAAGACATGAACTCAACACAGGCATAGATGTGTGCAGCGTAAATCAAAACTGGTGTCATTACGAGAGCAGGACTCGAGAACAACTGAATCTCAAATAGATTTTCTCTCTTTTTACGGTCTGATATAAGCTGACCAGTGCACAGCTGTCGCAAAATGTGTACACACACACACACACACACACACACACACACACACACACACACACACACACATATATATATATATATATATATATATATATAGAGAGAGAGAGAGAGAGAGAGAGAGAGAGAGAGAGAGAGAGAAATGTTCACTTGACGGTCCCGGTTTACAGCCTGAATCAGAAAATACCTTCACCTTCGCCTGGTTTGTGGATACCAAAGTAAGGAAAGAGAGAGAGAGAGAGAGAGAGAGAGAGAGAGAGAGAGAGAGAGAGAGACAGAGACAGAGACAGAGACAGAGACAGAGGGGGAGGGGGGAGACGAAGTCCCTAGGGGTAGGGGTAAGTGCCTGGGTAGAACTGGGGAAGGGGATGGGATGGTGAGTAAGAGGGAGGGGGTGGAGGGCGAAGAGTGCTCACATATTTGTTTTGCGACTTGACCCAAATGGTAATGCCCTCAAAGACCACGTGACGCCTCGTCGTGAGAAGAGCGGAGAAGAGGCGGAGGACGTGTGGAGGGGGGGGGGGGGGGGGGGGGGGGGGGGGGGGGGGGGGGGGGGGGGGGGGGGGGGGGGGGGGGGGGGGGGGTAAAGGAAGAAGAGGGTGAAAAAAAAACAACGAAAAGAAACACAAGAAAGAAAGAGATGGAAGAAGGAAGAGGGAAAAAAAGAGGAATAAAGGAAGGAAAGACAAAAAAAAAATGGAAAGAAAAGAAAAAAACAAAAGAAAATACGATATTTGATCAACTTAAAATAAAAATAAAAGATCAAGTCTATCCAAATTCGTTCAAAA
>CM031615.1:35787590-35790090 GCA_018398815.1 Conus ventricosus | reverse complement strand
TTTCTTCCGTTTCCATATGTCCACCACTGAACACCACTGACGTGACTCGGCTGCAAGGCAGTGTCTCCTCTGGTGGGTTGCCTCTTGACGACTTGACGCTGACTACTCCCTGTGGTTTGCCAGGGACGGGTTGTGGCTATGGAAGAGGAATCAAAATGAGCGGCGCAGTTGCAATGCCACTGAGGTTGGCACAGGAGTTTGGACAGCAAGAGAGAAAAAAAAAAGGCTTCTCTCCATATTTCCATGGGTCTCTGTGTACGGTATCATATTTGATAAAGAAGGGAACATCGGTGGCACAGTGACAGTGGCACAAAAGGCATGTATTGGTTTTCTTTTCTTTTCTTTTTTTTTTTTTTTTTTTTTTACAGTTCTGGAGCTGATGAGGGAGGACAGGACACGGAAGCATCACCGGTGGTCACCATCACCATGAACTCGATATCGTCAGCAGCCTGAGGTACCAAAGCTTCATCATACCTGCAACTCTACTTCAACACGGAAATCACATGAGAATCCGGGGGCAAAGGCAGCAACAACCTCGCTCGCCTTACGACACGGGTGTGTGGGCCACCTCTAAGCAGATGCTGAAGACACAGATGGTGGTGTGAAACAGAGAGGACACAGACACCCTATACCAGGCATGAGAGAAGACTCAACATCTCCCACCTGAGGAGCATCCGCCCGCATTCTTGGGTAGGTCCTGGCATGACAGAGTGCCCCATGCTCGTGAAGTCATTCCTGGCATGACAGAGTGCCCCATGTTCATGAAGTCATCCTGGTATGACAGAGTGTCCCATGCCGGTGAAGTCATTCTGGCATGACAGAGTGCCCCATGCTCATGAAGTCATCATGAAGAGTGCCCCATGCTCATGAAGTCATCATGGCATGACAGAGTGCCCCATGCTATGAAGTCATCCTGGTATGACACAGTGCCCCAAGCTGGTGAAGTCATCCTGGCATGACAGAGTGCCCATGCTCATGAAGTCATCCTGGTATGACAGAGTGCCCCATGCTCGTGAAGTCATCCTGTATGACAGAGTGCCCCATGCTCATGAAGTCATACCTGGTATGACATAGTGCCCAATGCTCGTTAAGTCATCCTGGTATGACAGAGTGCCCCATGCTCATGAAGTCATCTGGTATGACAGAGTGCCCATGCTGGTGAAGTCATCGGCATGACAGAGTGCCCATGCTCATGAAGTCATCCTGGTATGACAGAGTGCCCCATGCTCGTGAAGTCATCCTGGTATGACAGAGTGCCCCATGTCATGAAGTCATCCTGGTATGACATAGTGCCAATGCTCGATAAGTCATCCTGGTATGACAGAGTGCCCCATGCTCATGAAGTCATCTGGTATGACAGAGTGCCCCATGCTGGTTAAGTCATCCTGGTATGACAGAGTGCCCCATGCTCATGAAGTCATCCTGGTATGACAGATTGCCCCATGCTCATGAAGTCATCCTGGCATGATAGAGTGCCCCATGCTGGTGAAGTCATCATGACAGAGTGTCCCATGCTGGTGATGTCGTCCTGGCATGACAGACTGCCCATGTTCATGAAGTCATCCTGGCATGACAGAGTGACCATGCTGGTGATGTCATCCTGGTATGACAGAGTGCCCATGTTCATGAAGTCATCCTGGCATGACAGAGTGGACCATGTGGTGAAGTCATCCTGGTATGACAGAGTGCCCATGTTCATGAAGTCATCCTGGCATGACAGAGTGACCATGCTGGTGATGTCATCCTGGTATGACAGGTGCCCCATGTTCATGAAAGTCATCCTGGCATGACAGAATGCCCCATGCTCATGAAGTCATCCTGGCATGACAGAGTGCCCCATGCTCATGAAGTCTTCCTGGTATGACAGAGTGCCCCATGCTGGTGAAGTCATCCTGGCATGACAGAGTGCACCATGCTGGTGATGTCATTCTGGCATGACAGAGTGCCCATGCTGGTGAAGTCATCCTGGCATGACAGAGTGCCCATGCTCATGAAGTCATCCTGGTATGACAGAGTGCCCATGCTCGTGAAGTCATCCTGGTATGACAGAGTGCCCCATGCTCATGAAGTCATCCTGGCATGACAGAGTGCCCACGCTGGTGAAGTCATCCTGGTATGACAGAGTGCCCCATGCTGGTGAAGTCATCCTGGCATGACAGAGTGCCCATGCTAGTGAAGTCATCATGACAGAGTGTCCCATGCTGGTGATGTCGTCCTGGCATGACAGAGTGCCCCATGTTCATGAAGTCATCCTGGCATGACAGAGTGCCCATGCTGATGAAGTCATCCTGGAATGACAGAGTGCCCCACGCTGGTGAAGGCATCCTAGCATGAGAGAGTGTCCCATGCTGGTGAAGTCATCCTGGCATGACAGAGTGCCCATGCTGGTGAAGTCATCCTGGCATGACAGAGTGACCCATGCTGGTGATGTCATTCTGGCATGACAGAGTGCCCATGCTAGTGATGTCATTCTGGCATGACAGAGTGCCCATGCTGGTGA
>CM031615.1:35779800-35782490 GCA_018398815.1 Conus ventricosus | reverse complement strand
TTAAAAAGTCTAAGTAATACATCCGCCAACCATGAACAAAGAAATCACAAGACATAACACAACGTGTTTCGACCTCTTATGTCTTCTTCAGGAGAGATAAACAACACTCAGGGCAACGGAAATGAAGAATGAGCAATCACGTATCTTGTCAAATTTGGCACAAGATGGACGTTGAATGAAAATGAGCTCTTGCCTGAAGAAGACTAATAGGTTGAAACGTGTCATATTTGGTATTGTGATTCGTTTGTTCATGTTTGGCGGGTGTATAACTTAGACTTCATAAGATTTTGCTTAGATCTCCACCCGAAGTCTCTGCACTTTGCAACTAACAATATTTTCAATAGTTCGGCATCTGTAAGAGCATTTTGGGATAGGAAATACATAAAAAACATAGTTATGATATTCTCTCTGAAGTCAAAACAAAAAAATGATACTGATATGTATCATGCCGTCTGTCCTCAGAACATATGTCAGTTGATCCAAGAAAAATCATTATCTAAAAGAAAAAAAAAACTGTATATAACTGATGCTTTATATTTGTTTTGAAACTTGAAGGCATAAAGAAGCATATACTGGTGATGATGGAAATAACACTGATGATAATATGCAAAGAACAGATTTCCTGAACTTGTTTTGATATTGTGTTTCAACCAGTGAAAACCAGCAACTGCACTCCGCTCTCTCTCTTCCTCTGTTCTCACCTTTCATTTTTCCCTATCTCAACCAAGTATGAACATGAAAATCTGTAATTTTATTTTTCATTTTAGACGCCTGTACTTTATGTGCATTTTTGAAAAAAAAAAATCTCACACACCTACTTACAGCTACCAAAGTCACAACTTCTACTGTTCCTCAATACCGCTGAATGAAATTATAGACATGAAATATGAGTTTAACAAAAAATGTGAGAAAAATATGTAATATTGTCGTCTTCTTTTGATTTAATTTGATTTCTTTACACCAGTATCCTTTGGCTGGGATTTTTCAAAAATAAAACTGGCACTATATTTCTGACACGGCAAAACAAAATGGGCATCTTCAACATGCTACATCAGCACTGAATGTTACAGGGAAACAGAACACGTATAAACCTGTAACAAAAAGTTGCATTTGTTAAATTGTCTTTTCCCAAAGTTCTTGTATGTCTATAAAATTTTAAAAGCAGATATCTCAAATACCCAAGATAAATTATCTTTGGATAGTTTCCAGAATCACACATGCTCTTTAAAATGAGTAGTGAAGCTGCATTATGAAAATTACCTCAGATACTGAAATAGTCTAGGAAAAGAGGGGGAAACAATAAAAATAATACATGCAAAACTACACATCAAAGATTTGTCTCCCCTGCTGTGCCAGTTGCTTGTAAACATAGCATGGGAGAAGAGAATATGAATAAAACTCATCTTTTTAACTATTTCGGAAGAGTAGAGGTGGGAGTGATAAACAGGGGAAAAGGGAATTCATTCTCTTAATGTATGTGTGTGTATGTGTGTGTGTGTGTGTGTGTGTGTGTGTGTGTGTGTGTGTGTGTGTGTGTGTGTTGCCTTTTTCTTTCTTACATGTGTACCAGTTAGGCATAAGAATGTGTGTGCGTGCGTGTGTGTGTGTGTGTGTGTGTGTGTGTGTGTGTGTGTGTGTGTGTTCCTTGCTATTGGAGTAGTTGTATTTGTGACTGTTTCTTCCACTTTTCTGTTGGAAATACCATACTTTCTGGTCTTCAATTGTGAGTGGAGTATTTTTTCCTCCCTTGTTGAGAGTTTGTTGGCATTTTTTCTTCATTTTTTACGTTTAGAAGAAACATAACATTCTTTTTTTTTTATTTTGCTTTTTTTTTTCTCACTTGAAATGACTAAAAAGTTGAAATTGTTGTTGACTTACCATTACTAACATGTTATGATATAATAAAAGTACAGTGTATCTCCTCCATTTTACAAAAAATAGCATGAGAACTGGTTGTTTAGTTCCAGAGATATCCGCGTTTCACATATGCTGGTATAAAATAAGAGCTTTTTTGGAAAAATGACTGGCGATGGGGATTTATGCAAAATAGAATGTCTGGCGGTGAAAGGGTTAAGGTATCAGCTCTTTTCAGGTTTCATTTTCATCAAGGAGGCATCACTGCGTGTGGACAGGTCCGCATACACTATACCACACCTGCTAAGCCCTTTGACCATAACTTGCAGAATTTACATCTGGATGAATGAGCGAAACAGAAAAAAAAAAAAATCAACACAGGTAAAGGGCCTTAGGGATGAGTCTAAACAGATGCCTGATCTATTCGTTAACCCATCATGTCAGTCAAACTCTGGAACATCTTTCTGGCATCGTCTAGAACACAGCTGCTGACTTTCTAGGGTCACATTTCAGAAACCATGGGGTGTCAGGGGAAGCAGGGCTAAGGAAAGGGGGTGAGCGGCAGGAGATCCAATCAGCTGTTGACTTTTTAACCCCTTACTGCTTCACCTGACTTACGTGGGGCTTAAAAAGAAAACTAATTCTCCCTTACATGCCGCTGCAAACACTCTTAGCGGCACATCATTCGGGTTTTATTCTGCAATACTTTATCAGCTCTTTCCAAAAGTGACATCCAACTCCCACATTTCTAAAGAAAACGCTTAAATTCTGGATTTGTTCACTGAAATCAGGATTTGGGAAACAATTTCTGAAACATGGAATTTCTTGAAAAAGAA
>CM031615.1:35752300-35774800 GCA_018398815.1 Conus ventricosus | reverse complement strand
TACCAGTGTTACCAAATTCTGGAATATATCACAAAACAACAAAAAATATAAAGAAAAATATGATGGCATAAATGGAGAATAGCTGCTGATGCAGTATTTTGTATCTGTCAAAGCTGTAGTCAGCACTGGACATGAATTATACACAAAAATGCCAAATTTTCTTGAATATTCATGAGTAGTAAGCTGCTAGTTCTAAGCAAAGCGAATGAGTATGAGAGAAGATTAAAGGAACCTTCATCACCTCTATAAAAAAAGAGAGAAAATTGGAAGAATACAACACACAAACAAACAAAACATAAACAAATGACAACAAAATTAAATTAAACTAAAATAAGAAGCCAAAAGAAATGTCAAAAACACCAGCAATAAAAAGTCAGGTTACAGCAATTAATTGCCAAGTAAAACTGCAACATTAATACACACTCGAAAAAAAAAATGAAATATAAAAAAAAGGAAAACAAACAATTGAATACTACTGAAAAACAAGTAAAAATAGAAGTGTCCAAAAAAGAATTATTCACTGTTTTGCCCAGCTGAAATCAAAACTGAAAACAATAGTGTGTTAAGCAAAAGCATTGAAAATGTTGGTCAAACTAGTTTGTGGAACACATGGTTGTTAACATTCAGAAATGTTTGGGAAGTGAGGAGACAAACTTTGTTTTCTTCCATAAATCATCATCATCATCATTGTCGTCATCACACACACACACACACACACACACACACACACACACATACACACACACACACAACTGTGTCAGATTCTGAAGCCTTTCAAGCCCTGCACTCATGCCGACCTTCATTCTGCCCTCCACATCAAGGCCGGTGGTGAGTTGATGACTAGGCTGTCAATATCGACAAGTTGATGACTAGCTGTCAATATCGACAAGTTGATGACTAGGCTGACAATAAACGACAACTTGATGACTAGGCTGTCAATATCGACAAGTTGATGACTAGTCGACTAGGCTGTCAATATCGACAAGTTGATGACTAGGCTGTCAATATCGACAAGTTGATGACTAGGCTAGTCAATATCGACAAGTTGATGACTAGGCTGTCAATATCGACAAGTTCATGACTAGGCTGTCAATATTGACAAGTTCATGACTAGGCTGTCGATATCGACAAGTTTTATGACTAGGCTGTCGATATCGACAAGTTGATGACTAGGCTGTCAATATCGACAAGTTGATGACTAGGCTGTCAATATTGACAAGTTCATGACTAGGCTGTCAAATCGACAAGTATCATGACTAGGCTGTCAATATCGACAAGTTCATGACTAGGCTGTCAATATCGACAAGTTCATGACTAGGCTGTCAATATCAACAAGTTGATGACTAGGCTGTCAATATCGACAAGTTCATGACTAGCTGTCAATATCGACAAGTTCATGACTAGGCTGTCAATATCGACAAGTTCATGACTAGGCTGTCAATATCGACAAGTTCATGACTAGGCTGTCAATATCAACAAGTTCATGACTAGGCTGTCAATATTGACAAGTTCATGACTAGGCTGTCAATATTGACAAGTTCATGACTAGGCTGTCAATATCGACAAGTTCATGACTAGGCTGTCAATATCGACAAGTTGAATGACTCATCGACAAGTTGATGACTAGGCTGTCAATATCGACAACTTGATGACTAGGCTGTCAATATGGACAAGTTCATGACCCAGGCTGTCAATATCGACAAGTTCATGACTAGGCTGTCAATATCGACAAGTTCATGACTAGGCTGTCAATATCGACAACTTTATGACTTATCGACAAGTTGATGACTAGGCTGTCAATATCGACAACTTGATGACTAGGCTGTCAATAATCGACAAGTTCATGACTAGCTGTCAATAAACTACAAGTTGATGACTAGGCTGTCAATATCGACAAGTTCATGACTAGGCTGTCAATATCGACAAGTTCATGACTAGGCTGTCAATATCGACAAGTTGATGACTAGGCTGTCAATATCGACAAGTTGATGACTAGGCTGTCAATATCGACAAGTTGATGACTAGGCTGTCAATATCGACAAGTTGATGACTAGGCTGTCAATATCGACAAGTTCATGACTAGGCTGTCATATCGACAAGTTGATGACTAGGCTGTCAATATCGACAAGTTGAAAGACTAGGCTGTCAATATCGACAAGTTCATGACTAGGCTGTCAATATCGACAAGTTACATGACTAGCTGTCAATATCGACAAGTTCATGACTAGGCTGTCAATAAACGACAAGTTCATGACTAGGCTGTCGATATCGACAAGTTCATGACTAGGCTGTCGATATCGACAAGTTGATGACTAGGCTGTCAATATCGACAAGTTCATGACAAGGCTGCCGATATCGACAACTTGATGACTAGGCTGTCGATATCGACAAGTTGATGACTAGGCTGTCAATATCGACAAGTTCATGACTAGGCTGTCAATATCGACAAGTTGATGACTAGGCTGCCGATATCGACAAGTTGATGACTAGGCTGTCAATATTGACAAGTTGATGACTAGGCTGTCAATATCGACAAGTTCATGACTAGGCTGTCAATATCGACAAGTTCATGACTAGGCTGTCGATATCGACCAAGTTGATGACAAGGCTGTCGATATCGACAAGTTCATGACTAGCTGTCAATATCGACAAGTTCATGACTAGGCTGTCAATATCGACAAGTTTGATGACTAGGCTGTCGATATCGACAAGTTCATGACTAGCTGTCAATATCGACAAGTTGATGACTAGGCTGTCGATATCGACAAGTTGATGACTAGGCTGTCGATATCGACAAGTTGATGGGGACTGTCGCTGACTGACTCCAGAAAGGAATGTGCCCCTAACACTAGCTCCACAACTAAGTAAATATTATCAGATACTCTTGATTTTCTGGATCAAAGACTCTTCGTATGCCTTTAGGAGGAAAAAAAAAACCACCACCAGAAGCATCACCACCGTTCCTTTCAGCTGTTCATGAGTATGTTCGTTCCCTTGGCACAAGGTTCTCCAAATACTATTACACCAAGCAACTATACATGTTAATAATACACACCTGTCACAGAATCACTTTGCTGAGTACACAAAAGAGATATCATAGGAGATTGGGGGTGACAGAGAGAGACAAGGGACCCAGAGAAAGGGGTTATGCTGGAGGGGAAGAGACCCAGACAGAGAGAAAGACTGACAAAGGGAGGGAGGTAAAGACAGATGGAAAGAGAAACAGAGTGAACAATGAGTTGGAAGGCATTCAGCATCTATCATATCAGCTCAGCCGGCAGGACACAAAATGTGTAGGAGTGTCTAAGTCAACGGGCAGCTGCTAGGCACAGAAAACGGTAAAATCCTATTTTAGTAAACTCAATTACTGGATCTGCTTATGACAGCTATTCTCATGCAGGTCGCAGTCCCAGTATAAACAAATGACACATATTCCTTTCTGACAAATATCAGTCAATTTATTTATTCCGTTGATATACTACTCACATCTTATCTGATGTAAAGAATCTATGTGGATTTCCTGATCAGCAGAACCAGTGAATTAGTCTTTTGCAACATCGAACAGTTGACAACACAAGACTGTACCAGCTGAATCTCAGTAAAATGCTGCACTGACGTATAACTCTGTACATGAACTTGTACAAGAGCCAATGAAGAAATATAAAAACAGCATAGACGTAAAGACTAAGGTTCCAAACCAACTGGAAATGTTTACCATGAAAACACAATTTCTCTGTATGAAATTCCGACTGCTCTCCCTTAGAACAGCAAGTTGCCCTAAAAAGGAACAGTTGTTTTTTTTCCTGTGCATATGTTTCTTTGTCTATTACAGCAGACTTTTCTTCACAGATGACTGTCAAACTGAACTCTTCGCACATGCTGCACACATGAATTACATTTTATTGCCCCATCCAAAAGACTTCAGCTGAAGATTTGCATTAAAACTGTGTCACACAATTTGGTGCACTAAAATAGGATTTTACCAAAGAAAATGAAATAAAATGGAATTTTAAAAAAATCTACAATCATCCAAGTCAATTAATACTGAAACATAAAAAGCTAAAGAAAGAGGGTGAAAAAGTACAATAAAATTGAAATCATACAGATCTGCTCACCTGGATGAATCAAGTCTGAGAGTACGGCAGAATACATAAAATAATGCAATCATTCATCATGGACACACATGAAGTAATAATCTTCATCAAAACTTAATGCTATCCTCATTACATTCTTGTCTCAAGATATTTCTTTTTGAAATTTAGAGTGGTCCTCCCTTGGAGGACTCTGTGTGTATTTTGTGTGTGTTTTTCTACATATACTAAGTGTATGCTGGACACAGACCTCTCCAATCTTTCTTTTACTACTTAAAATCATCTCAGCCAAAATCCTTGCCTATTGGTCAACGTTAACAAACTGTGATTTCAGAATGTACCGGCATTCACATGCCAAGCCAGTGAGTGCAGTTCACAGCAGACATGAACTGGCAATTCCACAGTACACTGTCAGCAGTCTGCACAAGGCCGGATCAGTTTGTGTAGAAGTGAAACAGGCAGAGGAAGCAACAACATTTTTTAAGATAACAACAAATAAGCGGGTGAAAGTCTACAGTTAAAAAAAAAAAAAAAAAAAAAAGAAAAAAAAAAAGGAAAGAAAAGAAAAAGAATTGCCTCTCGAGTCCCAGTGGGATGGGGTGCACATTGCTACCAGACACCTGGTTTGGGCAGAAGGGACCTATCATCCATCGTAGACCAATTACCCACCCTGCATACCTGATGGGATTCTAATTCTATCCATCAATGCTGTGACTTATTTTTGTCCCTTCAAGGTGCTTTTGCATATCCCCTTCTATAACAGGGCTGTGGGAGGGTGAAAATGTAATCCAGAATGAGTGTATCTCCCCCTCAACCTCACTATACCTCCATCTGCCGACCTACCCTTAAGCAAGATTGGAATGGCTGGTAATATCCTATTTTTTAATGAAAAGGTTGAATATACTGTGAAGTTCTGGCTTCCGTGCAATTACAAACAGAGAAAGCACAGAACACAACCCAGAAAACAAACAAACAAACGTACACTCCAAAATCCACTGGTGAATCATACATGTGACATAACGCAAAGATGGCAATCCATACTGTCCTCTGACACAATGGAAAGATGCTCTGGTGGCATGATGATAATGCAGCTTGTGTGAGAATTCTACTCCTCCTGAGATCAAACTGCAGTGTGTGTAAAAATTCTGCAGCTTGTATAACAAAAAAGCAGCTTTAGTAAAATTACTGAAGCTTGCTTGATAAACTTTGTGCTCAAATGATGATACAATTGTCACATAACTGAACATTATCAAAAAAACCCAGCTGGTTATGTGATAAAAAATGCACGACTGATCATGAAAGATATTCCAGAAGATTAACTCCATGCAGTTCTTTCCCTTGATGTTCAATCACTCGTTATCAAAAGCTTTTTGCCAAAATTATAACATAGAAAAACATTTTGTTGTTGTTGTTATTACTGGAATAGTTTGCTAAAAACAAACCTAGACAAATGCATTTACCAAGAAAAAATATTTAATAGCGTAATATTTTGAAGTCACACACACACACACACACACACACACACACACACACACACACACACACACACACACACACAATCCTCTCACTCTATGTCTTCCACATAGTGACCAAACACTGGTCTATGAGGATTAAATGTATTGTTTGACCGAGGCTGGCATATGCCTACAAACAAACAGCAAACGTTTCTCTCTACTTTTTTTCCCCGACAATAAAAGCTAGCTAATCTGTGTCACCTACCTTTGATTTTTGTTGTTCAGCAGCACTGTCTCGGCATCTAGCGAATCCTCCCCCGGTTCCAAGGCCAGGGTAGCTCTCTGTCACAAAAAGGCTGTGGCAATCTTTTCAGGGAAGAGGAGCGAGGGGACAAAAGAGAGAGAGAGAGAAAGAGACAGTAAGAGAGAGAGAGAGAGAGAGAGAGAGAGAGAGAGAGAGAGAGAGAGAGAGAGAGAGAGAGGATTGCCTAAAGAGAATGCAGCACGCAAGAACGAAAGAAACAATCAACAATGCTCATCTTCTGACTCTGACAGCACTCCTCGAACATAGGTGAACACTGTACACTGATAAGCAAACAGACAATTACTAACGCATAAATGGATTTTTTTTTTAAAGGGGTGGGTGATGGGGGTGGGGGAAGACACGTAGAAACATGGAGAGACAAAAAAAAAAAAAACCCACAAAAAAACCCCAGGAGAGACCAAGAAAGAGGGTCATGGGTGGAGGGAATATAAGAAAAAGAAAATTACGTTAGGATGGGGAGTGGTAGAAAGAGATGGTGGGGGTTATGGGTGGGGTGAAGTAGGGAAGTGGAGGGGGGGAGGGGAAGGGCAGGGGGCAGAGTTTAAGGAGATTACTTGGGGGGGGGGGGGGGGAGAGAAAGGGGGAGTTCAGGAGGGCCACTTAGGGTGTAGGGTTGTACATACAGGAATTATGCATCGCTGACATTGCTGTACACACTTATGCACATGGTGACCAACATCAGGAAAAAAAGGAAAGGTGGGTAAGAAAGAGAGACAGACAGACTGACTGACTGAGAGAGAGAGAGAGGAGAGAGAGAGAGAGAGAGAGAGAGAGAGAGAGAGAGAGAGAGAGAGAGAGAGAGAGAGAAACACAGACAGATAGACAACAGATGGATGGATGGACAGACAGAGACCAAGAGAGAGACGTATGCATGTGGCAACAACAGTTAATAAAACAGGAGAGACAGGCTCAGCTGCAGTCACCAGGTATGGGACTGTTCATATAATTAATTATATATTTCTCCCCTACCAACATATACATACACTCTGAAAGACACTGGTGACATGCACATGCTCATCCACCACTGCACGCACACATATACATATATATATATATATATATAAACATATTGACATGCAAATGCATGTGTTGGCTGTTGCTTTCTTAGTGTGTTACTTGCTAATTCGATGTTAAAGGATTAATGCGCTATTGTTATTTCATATTTGGTAGATTTTCATTGATTTTTATATGTTCATAGCTTTGATTCTCATTGTTTGATAATTATGTAACATTTGTACCCATTTTCACTATGCAATAATTATATTTCGAACACTTGTACACACTCTTGCAAGTACCGACAAACACATGTATATTCATATCAAACTTTTACATGCAGTCAACTCCTTCCCACTCTCCCTATCCCTTCCCTTCTCTCCCCCCCTGCCCCCCCCCCCCCCCCCCCAATCCTTTCCCATCGTCTAATATCACTTTTAGTAAACAGATGTTAAACAGAATAACAACAACAACAACACACACACACACACATAAAAGATGAGAGATGTCAGCACTGACAATGAGGTAATTCTTCAGGCTCCACAGATGAGCATGATCATAGGGGTGGAAGAGCTCAGAACACACACACACACACACACACACACACACACACACACACACACACACACACACACACACAAGCACACACACACACACACACACACACACACACACACACACAAGCACACACACACAGAGAAAAGAAGAGAGATGTCAGCACTAACAATGAGGTAATTGCTCCAGGCTCCACGGATGAGCATGATCATAGGGGAGGAGGAGCTGAGCAGATAGATGTGAAGCACTGTCTGTCGCTGGTCACCGCCGCCACCCGTTGCATCCACGGTCAGGGCGTGAAGGCCGTTGATGGACCCGCTCAGCTCCGAGGGAATGAAGCTGATGCAGAAGTAAGGAAACAATGGCAATCACAATCAAATGATAAAGAAACAGTAAATCATACCAATAATCCAGCCATAATTTGTTTCTCCTGTTCATGCAATTTGTTAAGGAATATCAACACCTTGAGGCAAAAAAAAAAAAAAAAAAAAAAAAGAAAGAAAGAAAGAAAAAGAACAAAGAATGAAGAAAAATCCTGAGAAGAACAAGAAAACAAACAAAGAAAACAAAAAAGTCCAGATCTGAGAAAAAGTTGGAAAAAAATTACTGATCTGAGGAGAAAAACACAAGGAAAATAACGTCTTCATAAAGAACTGATATTGTTTGAACCAAAAAAAAACAACAATCTCAACAACAAAAAAGAAAAAAAAAAGCTGCTGATGTGTGATGCTGACATACACTGGCAGATAAACTGATGGAGGCAGAGTGTGAAGAGGTCAGTGGGGTGTGTATAACGTCCATACAAAAATAACATTTTGGGGAAAGAGAAAAGGAACTGACTGAGTATGCGTGGGTGGGGTTGGCAGAAAGCATAGTTTATATCCATTTTACCCGCATAATAATGCTTTTTTTCTTTTTTCTTTTATTGATGCAGATCCTGTACATGTATGGTGGTCCCAGGTGATACAAATAACAGACTTCTTTCGTAATCTTCATCAACAAGCATTTATGATCATATAGAGTCATCACTCTTTGACAGATTTCATCAGTCAATGTCTATGAATGTGTAAAGACAACAAAATGAAACATATAAAGCACACACAAAAATCAGTTACTGCATGCTAAGTACATGACAATATGCATTTCTCCTTCATTCTACCTTTTTCTGAGCAGACAGTGACATCTCTTTTTTTCTTTTTTTTTTCTTTTTTCTGTCCTATCATCTGTTCCCTCTCAGTGGCATTGCAGCCATGCCATTCATTCTGACCCCTTGTCCACAGCCACAACCCAACCCTGTCCACCACAACCCTGGCACCACAACCCTGTCCACCACAACCCTGTCCACCACAACCCTGGCACCACAACCCTGTCCACCACAACCCTGGCACCACAACACACAGACAGCAGTCAAGGTCAAGTTGTCAGAGAAGACGCTGCACTGCTGCCGAATCATTTCAGCGATGTTCAGGGGTACTGTTCTGATTCAACATATGCAGGACAACATCTACTGGGCCTCCAACTGACAATGATAACTGCTTAGTCATGGAGCCGGTGTGATTGAGCTCTCCTTTCCACATCCATCCTCTTGAGCAATATTACTTTTAAATCCTTTCTCCCCTCAAACTTTTAATTCATTTTTTTTTCTTATACAGCATACAATACAGGCCTAACATGATAGAATCACACTGCAGATTAATCTATCACGGTTAACTGAAACTCAAACCATCAGGCCATCAGATAAACAATGCTCAATCAAACAAAAGAGAACACACAAAACACACACACACACAACACACACCACACACACACACACACACACACACACACACACACACACACACACACACACACACACACACACACACACATGGAAAAATGATTATCTAACGAAACGGTAAAAATGTTGATCTGTGCTGATCGTTTTTTTCAAGAATAATTTGTTTTTACATTATAACTGGTCATGCCAATCATGCATACACCATAAATGCATTAATCTCTATGATGATATATTGAGAGAGACTGTTATTTTCATCTTGCTCTTGCTTGGGCTTCTTTTTTTCTAGGTAAACAATTTTGAGTTATCTTTTAATTTTCATACCATTCAATAGTTATTTCTTAATTTTCATACCATTCAATTAAGTGTTTATGATAACACCCATCTCTAAGGAATTTAAAACAATAAAAGATTTCTGGCAAATCATTTACAACACCAGCCGATTTTGGCTTCATACCTGATTTTCAAAATGTTCTCTTCAATATATTCAACCAAGTTATTTCCTCTTTTATTTTATGTTTATGAACAAAGAACTTTCCTGTTGGAAGAAATTAGTCTATATAGACTTTTATCAGACCTACAGAGAGCACCTTCAGAACAGTGCAGCGTTTTCATTTACGGAGAAAGAAGAACATTCTTTACACATTTTTTTTAATCTCTTGCTCCAGCATTACTTAAAAAACAACAACAGGAAAAGCAGGGTCAAAGTGACAGAAAAAGAGAAAATTAACACGACAGAACTTCCAGAAGTCAGGGGTATATTTGTTCTGAAAAAGCCCCCAGCATCCCCAAAGGAACTACAGCCATTCACAAATGTGCGCGCACACACACACACACACACACACACACACACACACACACACACATTATAAAGACACAAAACATGGAGATACATTTACATGTATACCACTACAAACCCACTAAAAAAAAATTAAAAATAAAATACAAAAAAGAAGTCCAGGACACTCTACCAACCTGCCAATTCTCTCGGTATCCAGAGACGGTGTTGCTGACCTTGACCCTGGCCCGCCCCCTGTGACCCCTATTAAGGAGGACTGACGACTGGTGCGGGATTCCCGCCCATCTTCACTCACAGTGCTGAGTCTACGCTTGGGATGCCGTTTTTGGAGTCTCTGATCAGTTCTATCTGGAAATAGGAATCAAAGGTATCAGTTAATGCTAGTGATGCTAACAGGCTGTGGAACATGAGTGTAAATAGCTTGGAGGACCCTTCAAGAACAATATAATGCAGAATAATGTAATACAAATAACTGCTGAATGGCAAGGGAGAATGGTTTGAGTACATACACAGCAGACCTCAGTACACAAATCTAAACACACACACACACACACACACACGCACACACACACACACACACACACACACACACACACATACTACAATACACACAAAACACATACAGATACACAAAGACACAGACACAAACACAGATCACACACATCACAACACACACATCCACACACACACACACACACACACACACACACACACACACACACACACACACACACACACTTACACATGCACAGAGATTCACAGAGAGAGAGAGAGAGAGTGAGAGAGAGAGAGAGATGGATTTGATACTTGCTGCAAATGTGTGCATACATGCATGAATTTTCCTATACATCACAAAATTCACCAAAAATCATTCATTAAAGCCAATACATTTATTACTATCAATACCACTCCATTGAAACCTTGAAAATATTTAACAAGCCAAATGAATTTAGATAATAGAATCACTGAAAAAAAAAGGAAAGAAAAAAAAAAAAAAAAAAAAAGAAAGGAAGGAATGGCAACTGAAAGGAGGAAAATCACAAAACTTATTAAGAAAGAAACTTTCTATTTCAAAACAAAACAAGAAAAAAAAAACAACTTCTGCTGAGACCCTGACCTAAGGCCAAAGCTATCCACCAATATACTAAATCCCCAAGAAAACTTTGTGCCAGTGAGTCTGAAGGAGGCTCCAAAGGCTCCACAGACACCCAATCTGCACTGTGATTAAGCAGTTTACATCAGAGTAGGAGGGATTCGTTCTTGACAGCCCAGCTGACTGCATGGAAACACATTGGGGAAATTTGTGGGAAGTAAAAAAATCAATTCATAACAAGACAGATTCAATCACACTGAACTTTTAAAAAAAAGAGCAATAAATCAATCCATAGGTCCATCAGTTAATCAGCAAACCAATCATGGTTATTAAAAAATACATGTATATATAGATATATATATATACAAATATATACATGAAGAGGTAAACAAAAACTGTTTTTAAAGACACATAACAGCCTGAGACACAGACAGACAGACAAACAGAAACACAGGCAGAAAGAAAGGATCAAGAAGACAAACAGAGGTGTATGGCCTGGTGTAGTGCCTATCTCTGACCGACAAGTGTCACCTACCTTGCTAGAAAAGTCATTGGTTTCATCCTTGGAATCCCCTGTCTGACAAAGGGGGGCCACCTGACTCTTGCTGGTGCGCCCAAAGAAAGGCATGCAGGAGCACCCCGACTTCTCCTTGGTGACTTCCACTGGGGTTAACACCACCCAGCTTTGTCCGATTTCACTTCCAACGGAGGGGAGACAATCATCTCAAAGGCACCGGTCTTGGGATGAGGAGGCAAAGGCCTCACAGAAGTCTGCGATTCGTTCAGGCTGTCCGTCCCAGCACGCGGCAATGTTCTTTGCGTTTTGCCGTCTTTCAGCGTCAGCATGCCAGGGTCTTTCTGCCCATGGCTCCCCCGCAGCACAGACAAGCTGTCCTCTTCGATATCCTCCAGCATGTCCTCCTCAATCTCCTCCTTCAGGGAGCGCAGGATGCTGTCCTCCCAGCTCTCGTTGAGGGGCAGTGGCTTCTTCTTCTTCTTGTTCATGTTGGGGCGGCTCTCTCGCTGGGACCCTATGGAACCACGGCTGGTGGGCCGGCTGCGAGGGAGGCTGGTGGTGCTGTGAGAGAGGTAGGCGGCCACATCCTCCGAGCCGTCCAAGGAGGAGGCGTAGCCCATGGGGGTGGAAGTGTTGGAACGATCTCGGAGGTCCACCAGGGACCCCTTTGGGGAGCGATGCCGGGAGCGCCGGAGGGAGCGCCGCCGAGTGGGTTCGCTGGTGACATAGGTGATGGCAATGTGCTGGGTGTTGCGTTTCTCCTCTCCGCTGAGGAATGTTGGGTAGTCATTGATCTGGAAATGGAAAAAATGAAAGGCGTCAGTAAAATCTTTCATTTGTTTTTGTTCTTCATTTAAAAAAAAATTCTGTTGTTGTAATAAAAGATTTTGAACATTTTATGTGTGGTGTGAGTACCAAAACACATGAACAGTATGGTATATGGTATGAAACTCACAGGTAATTTACAACTTTGCAAATGTATGTAAATGATAAATTCATTTATTCAACCTTGATCTATACTGTGCGGAAATGCACACTTGAAATGGTGTACAATACAAAAGCATAATGTTGAACATAAGAACAACAAAAATGTTTGTCATACTACTAATAAACACACAGACCATATGATCCACAACAAATGACCACTGATATTCTCAAACATATGAGTTAAGTGTTTGCAGATAATAAGTAGTATTCAAAAAGCTGAATTTTAAATGAAACCCTCTGTAGATAGACAGATAGATAGACAAACAGATAGATATTTACACACACACACACACACACACACACACACACATACATATATGTGCACACACACACACACACATATACACACACACACACACACACACACACACACACACACACACACACACACACACACACACACACACAATGACACACACAAAACACACTCATGTACACACACATACACACACACACACACACACATACACACACACTTATACACGGAAACACACACACACTCTTATGTATGTGCACATACACATGCATACACACACACACACACACACACACACACACACACACACACACACACACACACACACACACACACATACACACACACAACACACACACACACACATCTAATTCTAAATCTCCCTATCTTTAAAAAAACATTCATGTTTTTTTTTTCAAGAAAAACAACTGGCAAATTGTCCATCAAAGGAATGGAACCACCACATATCAGAACAGATGCAATGTGTTTCAACCCTGAGGGCTCCTTCCGGTAGACAAACAAAGGTGAGCATACATGTGTCCCACTTTTATTTTCTTGCTTCTCCCCTGCTAGTAATAGTACACTTTTGACCTTGATTTGAAAAAAAAATTCCTCAGTTAAATCAATGGAAGATCTCGACGAGGTATACAAGTTACTGTTGTTGCTATTATTGACAAACATGACAATATTACCACTGCTGACTGTAACATGTGACAAATGAAAACAAAATATCAATGTCTGAGGGGGATGGGAGGGGAGGGGAGGGTGGAGTGAAGGGAAGGGGAAGGCTTGGGGAATTTGGGGTGAACAGGTAACTTGCCTACCTGTATACATGTGAATGCACCCATGTATGCTTTCTTCTTTCCGTTGTTTTCATGCCTTTCCACATAACAGTTCAAGAGATGGTTCTTGGAAATTTGTTAGGAATTATTCCGCTCTAAAGCAAGTGTATATATTATAAAAACTGTGTCCATGAATATGTACACATAGTGAGTTTTGTTTTTAGCTTTTTTAGCTTTGGGGACAGTGCTTGGATGCCCATACTAGTACCCCATATCACAAAATTCATACCAGTGTCTGCAGAGGCGTGAACTGGGTGGGGTTTATCAGTGTAATCTGACACTGGCACTGTCTTACAGACTGCTAGTAGTGCAGGGCTGGAAATCGGCAATACTGAGGGTGTTCAGTCTGTGAGTAAAAACCAACGGGCATCGAACTTCTACTGCTGAGCTGACGGAAGGGGCTCATGTTCAGCGCACATCACAATCACGCGTGTGTGCAAAGACATGGAGCAGGGATATCAGTGTCATCTCACGCTGACGGTGGTTTCTAGGACTGCTGACAATGCAGGTCTGGGAAAGAACAAGATTGTGGATGTTCAGTGTTAGGAAATAATCTGGGGACTTTGAAACTGCACTCTTGGGTCAAATTTTAAAACAAAAAATTGAAATTAAAAACAAAATAACAAAAATATGTGGGCTGGTGATTCAGTGATTAAACATAATTTAGGTTTAGAATGTAGAGAGACAACAGATTCTCTCTCTCTCTCTCTCTCTCTCTCTCTCTCTTCCTCCCCCCCCCCCCCACCTCCCCCCCCTTCCACCCCCCTCCCCCCTGCATTAATTTCGTATTGAGATGTGGTCAAGCAAAGGGTTCTAGTCCTGTAAGGAGATGATGACATAACATCAACAGCAGGCTCAGGGATGGACTTAGGTAAGGGTTGGGGGAATGTGGCCCCGTCCAAAGTTACTAGAACCTCTTGCCTCCTGTCTTCTACCTTACACACACACACACACACACACACACACACACACACACACACACACACACACACACACACACACACACTTACACACAGAAACACAGACATTAATGCGCGAGTCTCATCTTCGTACCTTGGCATGTAGGTCTTACGGTGTGTTTTATGATGCTCATACTTGTTCTACTCATAATTAAGTTTCTTTTTGTGCTGCAATATGTGAGGAATGAATTTTGTTTCAAATCATCAGAGTGCAATTGTAATTTGCGTTGCTTTGTGGTGTGGTCATTGTTGTTATGACGGCTGTCATTTCTGTCTGTCTGGTTTGTTCAGATGGCAGTATTCAAGCATGTCCAATGAGCCCGGGGCCGAATTTTCTCGGTTTAGGAAAATTTAAGGTATTTTTTGCTGTTGTTGAGAGAAAAGTCCTTGGGTTCTTAAATTTGTGCGAATTCGGGCATAAACCGGGGGGGAATCCCCCGAGTCGCTCCCTAAAGGGGGGGAAGTTACGGGGAAGTATTTGGGCGGGCCCGGGGGTTTAGTGAAAAGGAGTTGCCGCCCTTTCCCAGTCCGGGGGAGAGGATGCCCGCCCGCCCACGGGTGGCTATTCACTGGGTTCTCCAGGGGGGCCGGGGGGGAAAGGCGACGTGTCAGGGGGACCGCAGGGAAAGGGGGACCGCCAGCCTGAAAGGCAGGTCCCGCACCATTCAGTCGCCTTTTTTCGAGGAATGAATGGAAGGCTGCGGCCCAATTGAGGGTTTGCCCCTTTGGGGTTGTTATAAAAGGTATTTAAATACTTGAAGCATCAGCCCGGGCTGGTAGAGAAGCCAGGCTGTTAGTACGGGGGGTTTAGCTTCGGGGAATCGAACATGATTTGAATAGGGGGTTAGGCATTAAACCCCCGGGGAAAACCCAAGTCTTTGGTTACGCTAGCAGCGTTGTGTGTGGGGTTTTTGGTGTAGGGGGACTAGTGATTCCATTGGGGGGGAAATAAAAAAAAATTTTGGGGAATTTTTTGGTACAAATCGGGGAATGTTTTGGGTTTTCCCGGGGGATTCCATTGGTTGAGCCATTTTAAACCCCGGGTTTTCTCTCTTTTTTGAAAAAGAATATAACCCTGTTTGGGGGAAACCGGGAGTGGGGGTTGACTCATTTAAGGGAAAGTGAACTCGCCCGTCTTGCGAGGCCTCAAAAAATACAGCGGAAGCAGAGGTTTGCTGTCGCCCCTTTTGTCCCCTGGGGGGGGAAAGAAAGGCAGGGGGGTTTTGTTTGTAGCCTCGGAGCCGACGAAAAAAGAATTGCCCTCCAGTTTTGGGGACGGTGGGACAGAAAAAGACGGGGCCGCCTGTTGGAACCTAACGGGGAAGCTCCCCCAACAACGGGGGGGGTTTTTGCAGCCAAGAAGACCTGGGGAAAAGGGCCGAAAAGGACCCCTTTTCCTTTGGGAGGGGCGAAGTACGGGGAGCCCGGGAGACTCGGTGTGAGGGGGGCGATCAAGCTATTTTTGCCAGTGCCCCCAACGGGGATTTGGCCCAATCGGGAGGACACAAAAAGTGTGGCAGCTTCGCTCGTGGTCAAACATGGATGAAAAAAACTGGGGATCAACCCAAAGGGAGTGTGGCAATTTTAATGGACGTTTATTTGCTCTTAAGGTTAAAAGTGGAAAAACAAAAAATTTGGAAAAATTGTTTTTCCCTGGCAAAAGTAAAAAATAATGAAGAACAGGGGATCGATTTTAAAATTTTTTCTGTTCCCGTTTACATTTTTGGGTTAAATACAGAAAGTTGTGTTGTTTTGTGAGGGGTGGGGGTTTCGGGTCAAGTTGAATAAAAGTTGTTTAATTTTCTATGAAATGTTAGGGTTTTCCCCCGTCACCTTTGTGCGGGCCCGATGTAAAAGGGACAGAGTGGGGTTGTGCCTATGCGGAGCCCCCATTTTGGTTGTGAAAGAAAAAAATTTCTTCTGTCAAAAACCCCCCTGCACCCCTGAATATAAAAAATCATTTTTTAAATAACGAGGGGAGCGTCGGGCCCCGTCAAAAAATTTGGGGCTCGCCCGGGGAATGAACATAAAGGAGCCATAATGATTTTTGTTTCTGGGTTTGTTCATTTAAAAAAAGGGAATTTTTTGAAATTTGTGGGAAATTGTGGAAACCTAGTATTTTTGTTTAAAGGGGGAAAGGGAACGTTGTAGGTGTTGTTTGTTTAAAATTTTTTTTTTCATAAACGGGCCGGTTGTTTAAAACTTGCTTGTTTTGGTTTGCTGTTGAGGTTTGGATTGTGGGGGTAGCACAACAAATTTGTTTCGCTTATTTACAAGTAAACGGTGGATATTTTCGCTTGTTACTGGGGGTTGTATTAACTAGCGATCGGGGGTTAGAAAAGCTTCAAAATGTCGACTGAAAGGGGGTGCTGAGACAAGGGGTTTCCCGTTTAAAAAAAGATGGACCTCTAGAAGAAGGAAAAGCTTTGGGACAAAAGGGTCCGGAACTGAAGGCATATGTAGAGGGAGAACGGGCCCCCGTGTAAACGAGGCCCAAAAAAAATAAAAAGGGGAAAAAAGAAAAAAGAGAGAAAAAAGGAAGGGGAAAAAAAAGAGGAGGGGAAAAAAGGAGAACGGGAAAAAGGGGGAGAGAGAAAGAAAAAGGGGAAAAGGGAAAGGGAGGGGAAAGAGAACGGAAAAAAGAGGAGAGGAAAGAGAAGGGGAAAAAAGAGGAGAGAAAAAGAGAAGGGAAAAAGGGGGGAGAGAGAAAGAGAAGGGGAAAAGGAGGGAAAAGAAAACGGGAAAGGAGGAGAGAAAAGAGAACGGGAAAAGAGGAGAGAAAGGGAAAAGGGGAAAGAGAGGAGAAAAGGAAAAGGAAGGGGAAAAGGGGAAGAGAGGGGAAAGAGAGAAGATAAGGCGGGTTGAGTTAAAAAATTTTAAAATTTTGGGAGAAAAAAACGGGACGGGGACGCAAAACCTAAAGTGAATTTTGCCCCAAAATGTCACCCCTTGATCAATATCCCAAAGGGTTCAAATTAATTTCCCGGGAACCAAATTTAGAGGATTTCTTTTCGAAATTTTTAAAAAGGTTTCCCAAAAGGTCAGGGTTTACCCAAAAGAAGGGGGGCCAAAAAATTTGGTTCCCCTGCTGACACCCAAAGCTGGGGAAAGGTTTTTTTTCTGCTTACCCCCGGGAAAAACAGCAGTTTAGAGCGGTGCGAGATCTTTTTTTTCAAGGTAAAAAGAAAACCCCCCGATAGAATAGGAAATTGTTCAAAAAAACCGTTCAAAAATCAGGTGAGAGCAGGTACATTTCCCCTTTATCGGCTTAGGGCTCTCTTTGAAAAAAGGGAAGGGTTTAAGGGAAAAACGAAAAAACTTTTGAATCTTTGAGGGAGGGGGGATCGTTAAGGAGGGAATTTTACTTCCCCCCCCCTTTTGGGAAAGGGTCCACAGTATTCTTGGCGGGAAAATTAAAAGGGGAAATTTAGAGGAGTTGGTGAAAGTTTTCAGGGGAAAGGGATAATTTTTGCCCCTGAAACACGTAATGTGGTGAAAGGGGTCCCAAACCCGTCGTCCCCCTAATGCCCCCGACCCCACGTAGGGGGTGATTCGCCGACTCCCACAAACAGGGGCGAGACCGGGAGTTAGAAAGGGATTTTAAGTCCCGTTCAAAGTGGGGGCTCAGAGAATGGTTTGGGTGAAACGCCCATGTTTTTAAAAGTGGGGGAGGGGCATATCGCCAAGGGGAAAGTAGCGGACTTTGGGAAAATTCCTCGGGGTTTTTTACAAAATTTAATTTAAGGCGGGTGCCACCACCAACCCCTAGGGGGTAGTAAACGGGAAAGCCTTTTTTCCCCGCTTATTAGATTAAAAGGACTGACTCTTTCCCGGGAATGGGTTTGAGCCCGGGTTTTTTGAGAGAGACAGACATTTCCGGGGGGGAAAAAACCCTGCGTGCAAAATGCAGATGGAAAAAATTTTAAACGGCCCAAACCCTTTTGGCCCCTGCCAAAATAGAGTCAGGTTTTTTTAGGAGTACTCTCAACTGCGCAGGGCCAAAAATCTTCCCCCCAACCGCTTTGTTTTGGGGGGGGTATATCCCCCCGAAGCCTAACCAGGGTGCCCGCCAGTAGGGAAAGCAAGGGGAGGTGCGGGGGGGGAAGGTTTAAACAGAACGCAGGGGGAGTGCCCCAGGGGACCCCCTAGAGCTAGCGTAGGCCATTTAAAGTGGGGCCCTGGTGGTGGTGCAGTAGGCCCCGGGGTGGCCGTAGTGGCAGGCCGGAGGCCCTGGAGGGGGGCCGTCGTGGCGGTTTCCGGGGGGCCCTGGTGGGCCCTTTGTGGGGGGTTCAAAAAGTTGTTGGGGTTTTCCGTGGAAATTTAGAAAAGTAGGAGCCCCCGGTGGCGGACCCCAGGGCGGGGCCAACAGGGCCACAGAGTAACGGGAACCCAGCAGGGGTTTTTGGGGCCAGGGAGGCAGTAATAACG
Source organism: Conus ventricosus (assembly GCA_018398815.1). Classification (NCBI taxonomy): domain Eukaryota; kingdom Metazoa; phylum Mollusca; class Gastropoda; order Neogastropoda; family Conidae; genus Conus; species Conus ventricosus. Next base: position 35,755,727 of record CM031615.1, on the reverse strand, counting down.
CATGGCAAGAAAGGGGAGGGGACCCGCTTCGTTGGGGGGAAAAGCCCAAAAACAGTCAGCCACAAAGGGGCCGACAAGCCAGTGTTAAAAAAAAGGAGAAGGAAATAAGGGCCCGACATCAGTGGGCATAGGGGATTTAGTGGGAATTTTGAACCAAGGAATCTCCTAGAGAGAAGGAAAACGGTTCGGAAAAAGAAAGGGTGAGGGGGCTTTTTCATTAAAATTGGTTTTAAAAGGGGGAGATGATCGTCTCGCAGTGCCTGGGTTTTCGACAGGCTTTGAAAAGGATCGCGCAGATTTTTTTTCCCCCTCCTTAAGGGGCTTTAAAATTTTTGAAAGGGCTCTACCTCTTGTAAAGCCTGGAAGCGCAAAATATCTGCCCAAGGGACAATTGGCGAGCCCCAAACGGCGGTCAAGATTGAGGGGGGGCAGGTAGGTAAGGGGGGGGGGTAAAGGGCCCCCTGGGTGTTGGGCCTTTGGGAGTGTGAAAAAACAGAAGCAGGACAAGGTAGGAGCAAAAATTGGGCTGCGTGATTTGGGGGGTTTTTGGGGTGAGCAGTCATCTGTTTTCGGACAGCTACTGTGGAAATGATGAAAACTGGCCCGTTGTGTCATTGATTTTTATTTGCCCAAAAAGGGCAGGGTTTAGCCCATGTTCTTTTGTTATTTTTCAGTTTTTTGATTTATGTTGCTTTTGTTCATTGCCCCCTTATGGAGCGGGATCTTTCATGTCACGTGTTATGATTTAAGATTTTTCTTGGGTTTATAAGTTTTTCTCATGGTTTTTTTTTCAAATTTTCGGGAAGTGGAAAATGACCCCTTTTGTTGTGAAAACAGGATAAATGTTTTATTTTCTTTTTGTGTGTGGGGGGGACCGTTTGAAGCAATTGGGGCCAAAGCCTGAAATTTTATTTTGATGTTACGTAGGCTGGGCCACGCGCCCGGGAATTTTGAATCTTGTCCTTTTGGATTGTGCCACCGGGGCCCGAATTTATTTTTTATGTTAAGTAGACTGGGCCCCCCACCTGAATTTGGATCTTGGGTAATCATGGTTGGGGTTTTTAATAGAAGTGAATGGAATGATTAATTAAAAAATGGGTTGGACATGCTGGGTAGCTAACCCAGGGAGAGTTTTTGATTTATGTGGGGCCCCGTTTAGAGTTAAAAGTTTTTTGCACAATTTTTTATGGGCTGGCCCCAAATGTGATCATGGATTATCGAATTTATCTATTTGGTTTTTTAAATTGGGGCATTATCAAAGTTAGAGATGTTTGATGGAATGTGTCTTGAAAACCAAAGGGGGAGTAAGTTTTATCGACCCATGCAACTGAGTTTGTTTTTAAAACCAATTGGAGAACATTTTTTTGTCCTGGAGAAAATGTTGATTGGAAAACATTCTTAGGTACGGGGGTTTTTCATGAGTCGGCCCGAATGTTCTCGACCTTTAGGGAAATTAAGGGGTAGTTTTGCTGTTGTTGAAGCCAAATCCCCTTGGGGTTTTTCAAGTGTGCGGGAAATTTAGGGATCACCAGAGGGGGAAAACCCGATTTGCATACTAAAGGGGGGAGAAATTTCGGGGAAGATTTTGCATGTCCGAGGGATTTGTGACCCGGGGTTGCGACCTGCCAGTCCTGGGTAGAGGAGTGTCCCCTCCGACCACTGGCTGGCTATTCATGGGTTCTCCCGTGGCCCGGGGGGGAAGGGGATCGGGTCAGGTGAACCCTCACGGGTTTGGGGACCGCCAGCCTGCAGGGGAGAGTTTTCAGCGACCATTTTAGTCACCTTGTTCTAGGAATGAATGAAGGCTGCGGCCAATTGAGTGGGTTTTCGCCTTGTTGTCTATAGAAGGGAGTAAAAACTTGAAGCATCAGTTTCCCGGTGTAAGAAGTCCCCGGGTGGGTTTGTACAATGGGGGTTCTTCGGGGAATTTGAACATGGTTTGAAAGGAGGTTAAGCATTAAAACCAAAAAGGGCCCCAAAACTTGGTTAAACGCTGCACTGTTGGGGTGTGTGGGATGTGTAGGTGACTAGTGATTCCATTGGGGGAATAAAAATAAAATTGGGGATTTTTTTTGGGACAAATCGTGTGATTGGTGTGCCCCGGGTTCCTTGGTTGGCCCCGTTAAAAATTTGGGTTTTCCCCTTTTTTGGAAAGAATATAAGCGCTTGGAAAAAAGGGGTGGGTGACTCACTTAAGGGAAAGGAACTCGCCCCCTTTTTGCCTTTAGGGCTCCAAAAAAAAACAGCGTGAAACAGGGTTTGCTGTCGCCCGTTTTGGGCTCCTGGGGGGGGACGTAAGACAGTGGAGGTTGCTGTAGGGCCCCGGAGCCCCACAAGAAGAATTGTTCCAAATGTGGGGGGCAGTCGACAGCAAAAACGGTCAGCCTGTTGGGAAACCTAGCAGGGGGGCTGCCCGACAAAAAGGGGGGGGTGTTTCAGCCAGAGAGACCTGTGGGGAGGCCCCAAGGAGCCCCCTTTCCCGGGGGAGAGGCGAAGTTCGGGGGTCCGGGGGAATCGGTGTTTAGCGTGGGGGACCCCAAGTATGTTTCCAGTGTCCCCCAACTGGGATTTGGGGCCCCGGGGGGGGCACAACAGTTGGCAGCTTCAGCTCTGGTCGAACAGTGGAAAGAAAAGAACCCGAGAACAAAACCCAAAGGAAATTGGCAAGTTATGGGGCTTTATTTGCTCTTTTGGTTTTTTAAAAAGGGGCAAAAAGAAAAGTGGAATATTGTCTTTCCTGGCAAAAGTAAGAATAACTGAAGAACAGGGGATGCGATTTATGAAATTGTCTGTATGCTGTTTACATTGTTGATGAACAGATAGTTTGTTGTGTAGTGACGGGTGGGCTGGGAGACAAGTTGAATAAAATTATTATTTTCTATGAAATTTTTTGGGTTTCCCGTCACCTTTGTGCGGCCCGATGTAGTGACAGAGTGCGTGTGCCTATGCAGAGCGCATTTGGTTGTGAAAGCGTAAATACTTCGTCAAACCCCCTTTCATCCCTGAATATAAAAATAAATATTTAATAACGAGGGGACGTCGGAGACCCGTCACAAAGCATAACAAAAAAAAAAATCTTTTGTACCTTCAAAGAGAGTTGACAAGACACTCAATGCATGTATTACACGACACCACTCTATTGTTTGCCCATGCTGTTGTATAATTACGTTTTGCATGCTTTAAAACGTGATGGATAATTAAAGAGGAAAGCTGCCTTCTCCTACCCCATCCCCTCCCCCACTGCACCTACTTCAACATTTTTTTTTTCTTTCAATTTGGTTTTCTGCCACTGGGTATGGGGTGGTTGATTGATCCCACTTCCCCCCCCCTCCCCCCTAACCACATGCAACTGCCAGTGTCTTTCCAAAGTCACTGCAGCTCAGGGCTCCTGACAAAAAAAAAATGACTCCCACACCACAGCTCCCCC
>CM031615.1:35742300-35747300 GCA_018398815.1 Conus ventricosus | reverse complement strand
GGAGTGGGAGAGGAAACGGAACTTGGAGGGGGAGGGGAAACAGAACTTGGAGTGGGAGGGGAAACAGAACTTGGAGTGGGAGGGGAAACAAACTTGGAGTGGGAGAGGAAACGGAACTTGGAGTGGAGGGAAACAGAACTTTGGAGTGGAGAAACAGAACTTGGAGCGGGAGGGAAAATAGACTTGGAGGGGGAGAGGAAACGGAATTTGGAGTGGGGGGGGAAACAGAACTTGGAGTGGGAGAGGAAACAGAACTTGGAGGGGAGGAAAATAAAACTTGGAGTGGGAGGGGAAACAAAAACTTGGAGTGGGAGAGGAAACCAGAACTTGGAGTGGGAGAGGAAACAGAACTTGGAGCGGAGGGGAAACGAACTTGAGTTGGGAGGGAAACAAACTTGGGTTGGGAGAGAAACAGAACTTAGCGGGGGGGGAAATAGAACTTGGAGTGGGGAGGGAAACAGAACTTGGAGTGGGAGGGAAACGGAACTTGGAGTGGAGAGGAAACAAAACTTTGGGGAGTGGGAGGGGAAACAGAACTTGGAGGCGGGAGGGAAACAGAACTTGGAGGGGAGGGGAAACAGAATTTGGAGTGGGAGGGAAACAGAACTTGGAGGGGAGAGGAAACAAACTTGGAGTGGGAGAGGAAACGAACTTGGAGTGGAGAGAAACGGAACTTGGAGTGGGAGAGGAAACAGAACTTGAAGTGGGAGAGGAAAGGGAAAACTTGGAGTGGGAGAGAAACAGAACTTGGATGGGAGAGGAAACGGAAACGGGAGTGGGGGGGGAAACAGAACTTGGAGTGGGGGGGGAAACAGAACTGAGTGGGAGGGAAACCCGAACTTGGAGTGGGAGAGGAAACAGAACTTGGAGCGGAGGGAAAATAGAACTAGGAGTGGGAGGGGAAAAACGGAACTTGGGTGCGAGGGAAACAGAACTTGGAGTGGGAGAGGAAAACGAACTTGGGGGAGGGAAAATAGAACTTGGAGTGGGAGGGGGAAACAAAAACTTGGAGTGGGAGAGGAAACAGAACTAGGGGGAGGGAAACGGAACTTGGAGTGGGAGGGGAAACAGAACTTGGAGTGGGAGAGGAAACCGAACTTGGAGCGGGGGAAAAAAGAACTTGGAGTAGGAGGGGAAACAGAACTTGGAGTGGGAGAGGAAACAGAACTTCGAGCGGGAGGGAAAAAAAACTTGGAGTGGGGGGAAACAGAACTTGGGAGTGGGAGAGAAACAGAACTTGGAGTGGGAGAGGAAACGGAACTTGGAGTGGGGAGAGGAAACAGAACTTGGAGTGGGAGAGGAAACAGAACTTGGAGTGGGAGGGAAACAGAACTTGGAGTGGAGAGGAAACAGAACTTGGAGTGAGAGAGGAAACGGAACTTGGAGGGGGAGGGAAACAGAACTTGGAGGGGGAGGGGAAACAAACTTGGAGTGGGAGGGGAAACAGAACTTGGAGTGGGAGAGAAACGGAACTTGGAGTGGGAGGGGAAAAACAGAACTTGGAGTGGGAGAGGAAACAGAACTTGGAGCGGGAGGGAAAATAGAACTTGGATGGGAAGGAAACGGAACTTGGATTTGGGAGGGAAACAGAACTTGGAGGGGAGAGAAACAAATTTGGAGCGGGAGGGAAAATAGAACTTGGAGTGGGAGAGGAAAAAAGAACTTGGAGTGGGAGGGAAAATAAAACTTGGAGTGGGAGGGGAAATAGAACTTGGAGCGGGAGGGAGGGGGAGAGGAAACAGAACTTGGAGGGGGAGGGAAAATAAACTTGGATGGGAGAGGAAACAGAACTTGGAGCGGGGGGGAAAACAGAACTTGGGTGGGAGGGGAAAAACGGAACTTGGAGTGGGAGGGGAAAAAAAGAACTTGAGTGGGGGGGAAAACCCAAACTTGGAGTGGGAAAAGGAAACAGAACTGGGAGTGGGAGAGGAAACGGAACTTGGAGTGGGAGGGGAAACAGAACTTGGAGTGGGAGGGGAAACAGAATTTGGGAGTGGGGAGGGGAAACAGAACTTGGAGTGGGAGGGAAAACAGAATTTGGGAGTGGGAGGGGAAACAGAACTTTGGAGTGGGAGGGGAAACAGAACTTGGAGTGGAGAGGAAACAGAACTTGGGCGGAGGGAAAAAAAACTTGTAGTGGGAGGGGAAACAGAACTTGGAGGGGGAGAGGAAACAGAACTTGGAGCGGAGGGAAAATAGAACTTGGAGTGGGAGGGGAAACAGAACTTGGAGTGGGAGGGGAAACAGAACTTGGAGTGGGAGAGAAAACGGAACATGAGTGGGAGAGGAAACAGAATTTGGAGTGGGAGAGGGAAACAGAACTTGGAGTGGGAGAGGAAACAGAACTTGGAGTGGGAGAGGAAACAGAACTTGGAGGGGGAGAGGAAACGGAACTTGGAGTGGGAGGGAAACGAACTTGGAGTGGGGGAAACAGAATTTTGGAGTGGGAGAGGAAACGGAACTTTGGAGTGGGAGGGGAAAAACAGAACTTGGGGGGAGAGGAAAACGGGAACTTGAGCGGGAGGAAAATAGAACTTGGAGTGGGAGAGGAAACGGAACTTGGAGGGGGAAAGGGAAACGGAACTTGGGAGGGGGAAAGGAAACGGAACTGGAGGGGGAGGGGAAAATAAACTTGGAGTGGGGAGGGGAAACAGAATTTGAAGCGGAGGGAAAAAGAACTTGGAGTGGAGAGGAAACAGAACTTGGGGGCGGGGGGGAAAATAGAATTTGGAGTGGGAGAGAAACAGAATTTGGGAGTGGGGAGGGGAAAACAGAACTTGGAGCGGGAGGGAAACAGAATTTGGAGTGGGAGAGGAAACGGAACTTGGAGCGGAGGGGAAACAGAACTTGGAGGGGGAGGGAAACAAACTTGGAGTGGGAAGGAAACAAAACTTGGAGTGGAGAGAACAGAACTTGGAGCGGGAGGGGAAACAAATTTGGGAGTGGGAGGGGAAACAGAACTTGAGTGGGAGGGAAACAGAACCTTGGATGGGAGGGGAAACAGAACTTGGAGTGGGAGGGGAAACAGAACTTGGAGTGGGAGGGAAACAGAACTTGGAGGGGGAGGGGAACCAAACTTGGAATGAAAAAGAGGGGGGGGTGGGGGGGGGGGGGGGGGGGGGGCTGAAATAGAACTTGAGCGGGAGGGAAACAGAACTTTGAGTGGGAGGGGAAAAAAGAACTTGGGGCAGGAAGGGAAACAAAAACGGGGGAAGGGACGGGAGAAAAAAAAAACATGGCGTTTTTCCCTTGATGAATGTCTCAATGAATCAGGAACCATAAATGGTTAACTAGTTCAGTTCAAGGCGGCCGGAAGGGGAAGGGTGGGTGGTGGGTGGAGAGGGTGCTGAGGCACAGGTATGTGTCCCTTTATGTAAACATTTTCTGTTCATTGTTTCCATCCTCCCCCCCCCCCCCCCCCCCCCCCCACCCTGTCCCCCCCCCAAAATCACTTTTCCATCCCCGCATTTCATCGGGAAGGAAAGTCCTATGATTTTTTAATGCACAATATTAACAAAAGGTTTCACCTTTGACAAGTCATAACAATTTTGCTGTTTGATTTCATTTAGTTAGCACGTTAGTAACAGTAACAAACTTGGAAAGGGCACTCAGACAGTACAACCTTTGCTAAGGTCGAACGAACCCTGATTCCGCCCTTTGATGCCTGGATCCGCATCAACATTGAATGGGTTTTTTCCTTGCAACCCAACCACTCCTTTTACCACCAAGTTTTGTTACATCGGTTTGGTAGGTTTTGCTTTTGTTTACGAACAGACCAAAACAAGCAAATAAGCCCTTGTTCAGAGACGGGTGAAAAAAAGTAACCGCCTTGATGGATTGGCATTAGTGATTCACCCCAGGCCAGAGATGTACTTGGACAGGATCGACATCCTCGCATTTTGCTGTCGGTGTTCTAGCTACTAGCTAGATTGATAGGTATATGTGTACAGATATATAAATAAGCTAGCTAGCAGCTACTAGATAGTATAGATAGATAGATGTGTACATAATATAAAGATAAAAAAAGCAACCCATGTCTCATCAATGATTAAATGACTATATCTCGTTTGAAGCACTAAACCTGGTATATTCTTAAACAAACAATTTCTCTCTGCGTGCGTATGTGGGCAACACAAAAAAGTGAATCTGATTTGAGCAGCAAACTGGGGTAACCAATTTATATTCGGGTATAAGCGACCTGGAAACAGGCAAAACGGGAATCGGCGGAACAGGTCGAACTCGGACTAGGTCAATCCACATCGCACTGACAACTTTTGTTGCCTTGGCTATCAATCAGTTCCATGTTCTGTGTTTCTACTTCAGGCGGCGGATCGAATGTGCCCCGTCTGCCACAGCATGCACACACTCAACGTCAACGTCGTACTGCACTATTTATGGAGCTCTTGACTAACACAGACTACGGTCCCCTCTCCCCGGGAGATTATGCTTGGTTGCCGGTGTGTGCTAGAGGGTTGCAGTTTAGAGTTGCCTTGTCACCCTGTTCACACTTCGATGAAAGAAAAGAGGGGGTTAAAGCGTGGGGAGGAGAAGTGCACTTTCAATAACAGCCCCCGTCACTCTGGATCGATAAGGCGAAGGCTGCACTGTACATTTGAGCTGACAGAGAAGGGGCACGGAGTGAAGGAAAGGGGAAGGGTAGGGGAGGGAGCTCCATGGTTAAGAGAGAAAGGGTATGTCTTTTGATCCAGTCTCAGGTCTGCTCATGTTGTTTTCTTGATACCCCCCCCCCCCCCCCTCCCCATGATAAGCGCGACAGACCAAGGGTAGGTCTCAATAATTTATTCCAAAGCTGACCTTTCGCTGTCACTTTGAAAGTGTCCCTTTCAATATTCGGAAATGTTATAGGTGTGATTTGTTAGGACGTTTGACAACCATAATCCGGACGTAGGCTTTGTGAGATGTTCTGGACAGACTGGCTGTAAACCACCATAAGGTAAATTTCTACCCTGTCTCTACACAGCCACACCTCCCCTCCCTCT
>CM031615.1:35727300-35732300 GCA_018398815.1 Conus ventricosus | reverse complement strand
TTTCAAAATGGATTTGGGTAGTAGGGGCCTGTAACATGTTTCTGTAAGGGAATTGGGTCTATGGACCCATAATATGTCCCCTAAAAGGACATGGGTCATGTGGACCCACAACATGTCCGCGAAACAAGACTTGGGTCAATGGAACCACTGGGCCATGTAGACACAGAATACGTTTCCGGAATGGATTTGGGAAATACGGACTTATAATGTGTCTCTGTAACAAGGGGGTTGGGTCTATGGAACAACAATGTGTCTCCAAACGGGACTTGAGTCCATGGATCAATAATGTGCTTCAAAAAGGGACTTCGGTCCTGTGGACCCACAATGTGTCTCTGTAAGAGATTTGGGCCATACGGGGCCAGAATGTACTTTCGAAAGACTTGGGTCATACTGACCCACAATGTATCTCCGAAAGGAAAGTGGATCGTACGGACCCCCAATGCGTTACCAAAAGACTAGGCTCCTATTGACCAACAGTGTGTCCCCGAAAAGGACTTGGACTATATGGACCCAGACGAATTTGTCCTCGTAACGCGGTCACGGGAGGGGAACTGGATCATGCAGACCCACAATGTGTGTCCAAAAAGGACCTGGGGTATGTGGTCCCCTCATACAGCTCTGAGAAGGCTCTGGGTCATGGGGGTCAATAATCTGCCCACCGAAAGGACCTCGAAAGCGCCGAAGCATGATTCGTCCCTAACACAGACCTGGTTTATGCGGATCCCTCACGTAGGTAAGGAATGGACCTGGTCCATGTAGAACCCGTAATGCGTTGTGGACGGGACGAGGGTCACGCAAACATGCTGTGGGCCCTGGAGGAAAAGTGCATGGATTACGCGGACCCATAACGTGACCATGTATGGGGCATGAGAGGCACTGCACAGTCTACTAATCACCGAACCAACACTGTCCCACACAGACCCCCCCCCCCCCCCCCCCCCCCGCCCCCCGCCCAACCGCTTCAGCCCTGAAGAGATCTCCCCACCAGCTCTGGACTACACCCTTCTCTCTTCACCGGGACCCCACACAGCTTGACCCCCCCCCCCCCCCCCCCCCCCCCCCCCCCCCCCCCCACTTGTGAACGCCCCAATCACGCTGCCTCTTGTGACATTGACTTGCCACTCACAGCGGGGGGCTAGCCAAATCGTTAACCCTCGTGTTCACGTCCTATCTTTTTGCCGTTGCAAACCGGACGGAGAAACCTCGGAGCACGGTAATGGAGGAGCCCGTTTCAGTGCCCCATTCTCTTCTCTCCTGAAAGAGGGAGATAGTTTCTTCGATTTACGCCCACCCCCCCCCCCCCCCCTCCCCCCCTTTCCCCAACCCCCGGGAAAGCTGTGCAAATTGCGTAGATTGAGGGGGCTTTTTGGGACTTGTAAAGGGTTTTCAAAAGCGAACCGTGATAGTTTTCTCTTATTTGCTTGAAAGACTATATGTTTTTTCTCCCCTTTTATTAAAATTTTTTTTCAGCTCTCACAAAAACTGATTTCCCACTTGTGTTTTGATTGTTTTTTTGCGTTAAGCAAGCTTTCATTAACAACTGAACTTTTAAGAAATGGTGGAAACGCGCGCGCGCGCGCGCACACCCCAAAACACACACACCACACGTACAACATTGCGCAAAAAGCACACACACCCCCATCTCACCACACATCACACCCCAAAACGCGCGCGGCGCCACACACACACACACACACACGCACACACACAAACACAACACATGCACAAACACACAAAATATACAAACACACCACACCCCCACACACACACAAAACAACACACACACGCACGAAACGCACGACCACGAACCACACACACACACACAGTGGGCACCTTCTTTCTTTTTTTTTTAAAATAATCCATAAACGCGATCTAACTTTTTTTCCTTTTTTATAAACAACACCCTCCCATCTCCCTCCCTCGATGATTCCCCCACCATAATACCATCCATACTCGCAGAAACCACCCTCTCTCTCTCCTCCTCTCTCTTCTCTCTCTCTCTCCCCTCTCTCTCTCTCTCTTGCACGCACGCACGCACATTCACTCACACAAAAATAGGATTTCATTCTGTTAGATTAGGAAAGTTGTATGATGCTTTTTAGGAAACCCCCTTCCCCGTAAGGGCTTTGGCCTTAAACTGAAAAAAAATTGTTTCTCCCTCTCTCTCTCTCCTCCCCCCCCTCCCCTTTTTCCCTCCTCTCTCTCTTCCTCTCTCCACGCCGCGCAAATACACTCACCAATCACGAAAAACTCACCGATATTTTTGATTTGTAAATTACGATATTCGTAATCAGAAAACCTGAAATCGTTTTGGGGGCGTGACAGCGTGTCGGGAAATGGCTAAAATTTTAAAAAACCTCCTTCCCAGTGATACTTAAGGGGTCGAATTCATTCGAAAATTTTTTTAATTTCGATTTTAAACTCCCAGTCGTCCAATATTCTTGCCTTTGAGCGCCTACGCTTAAAATGAAGGCCCCCGGTAGTTTTCAAGGGTGCCTCACAATCAGCGCCCTTAACCCTTTTCCCCCGCAGGTCGCCAAAATGCTGCACCCATCTCGGGGGTCTCCAAACCCCCAATCTTTTTTTTGGGAAGGAAAAAATTTTTTTGCCGTCCCCACAACCCTTGATGTTTTCTGAGGAAAAAACCCGCCGTGTTCTCTAGAGTGCATGGGTCGGGCCCAAACCCACAACGTACGCACACAGGTTTTCTTTTGTGAGCAGGGGTCTGCTCACCCAAGTACACCCCACATTTTTTTCCCTTTTTGAGAGCATGGGTTGCTCAGACCCAACAACGACAGCACTCAGATTTTCTTTTTGGAGCTGGGTCTCTCAGCCCCAAAACGTACGCCTCGGTTTTCTTTTTGAACATGGATCTGCTCAAACCAAACGAACTTAACGGGGCTTTTTGTTTTTTTTATCTTTTAATTCCCCGAACTTCTTTTTTTTTTTTTACAGATGTAGTGCCCTAACTTTTAAAAACTCAAAAAATTTTTTGGGGAAAAGCTCAAAAATGTACCAGTTATCAAATGAAAAAAATGAGTGTGGGGGCATTTCGGACCCCCGACGTGTGGGGAAAGGCAAAGCAATGCGTTTTGTGTTCTAAAAAACGACCGGGGAAAGGTTTTTTTAAACTGGCACAGAAGAGAGAACGTGACCGGGGGCCCCCTCACGGGCACTGTGAGAACCCTTCAAGTGCTGGTCACCATAATAGTAAAGCAGGTCAACCCCGGGGGCCTGACTTCTTGCCTGGGTTTTTTGCCAGGGAGGCTACCCGTAGTCCCATGCCCCTCAAGGGGAAAAGGGTTGGAGTACGCAAAGGGTACACGGGCAGAAAACCCCGTCTACAATGAAAAATCTTACTGTTTTGGGTTTTTTTTTTTTTTTTTGTTTTTTTCTTCTTCCCCTCTAAATTTTTAAGGGGAAAAAAATACCTTCCCCATAAGAAAAAGGGGGGATTTCTTTCCCAAAATTAAAGTTGCAATCCCGCCTACCAAAAAAAAAAGAAGAGGGGAGGGAGAAAAAAAAAAAGAATGAATGGTAAAAAAAAAAACAAAAGAAAGAAAGACAGAAGACAGACAGACAGACAAAAGGAAAAAAAAGAAAAAGAAGAAGAAAAAGAAAAGAAGAAAAGAAAAAAGAAAAGAAGAAGAAGAACACAAAACAAAAACAACAACAACAAAGTAAAAATAAATGATTAAAGGGGAATTTTACCGGGGGTTTGGGGGAGAGACCGGGGTTTGGGTGTGCGTTGTGTTGGGGGGGGGGGGGGGGGGGGGCATTTAAAGAGACAGAAACAGACACATTGATGCTTTTCGAACACACACACACACACCACACACACAACCACACACACACCCCACACACCACGTCAAAATACAACACAATGGCAAAGCCACACACACACAAAAAAAAACATACTGGCTACGGTCCGTAAATGGATTTTGCCTTGTTCAATTTCCGCCCCGGTCATCCTGCTTTGAAAAGAATACGGGGAAAAACAAGGGGACAAACGGACCAGGGTACCTATCTAAAAAGTATACGAAAAAAACGAATGTCGAGAGGGACAAAAAACGACATAAAACCACAAACAATTCCCTCGCCGGGGCTGTCCTGTGCAGTTTGCAGGAAAAATCATTGCGCAGGGGGTTTTTTCTGCGCGTTTCTGTTGCAGGCTGTGATTATATTATGTGAGCTGCTCAAGACGTGTGTTTCAAAAAACGTGTCTGTTTCGTTTTGTGTGTTACAAAAGCTTTTTCTTGCATCTTTTTTTGCGTGTTTATTTGCACGATTAATTTTATTTATTTATATATTTTTGTTGTTGTTGAGACCTTTAAAACGGAAGAAAAACACTTCTATTCTTCTCTCCTTTAGAACGGAGGAAATATATCTATTCTTCTCTGTCTGTCTGTCTGTCTGTCTGTCTGTCTCTCCTCTCTCTCTCTCTCTCTCTCTCTCTCTCTCTCTCTCTCTCTCTCTCTCCTCGATGTAGTTTTCCTCACAACAACTCTACACAATATTTTTCACGTATCTGTTTTGTAATACGTACAACATAACCGTTACTTCGCATTTTGGTTTCCATGTATATTTGCATGATTTTTTTGTTTGTTCTTGTTTTTGAGAGAGTTAGAATGGAAGAAACATTTCTATTCTTTTTTTCTCGATTTATTTTTTCCTTTACAGTAGGCTAACTCTTATCTATCTTTTCCGCCTCTGTTTTTCTCTGACTTCTCGTTGTAGTAGCCTACTTGTTTGTCACTCACTGACTTAAAATTTCCGTCCGAAAATTACATTTCACAGCCCTGGCTATGTGATTACGATGAAAAAAGAATCTTTGATACAGCTCTGACTATACTTAGAATGAACAACACAATACAAACAAACAAAAAATCTTGGTTTTATACAAATCAGTATTGTTCCCAAGGGATTCTTTCATGGGGTGACCATTCCTCGGGTGGCACCACCTGCGCACTATGCAGTGTTCGGGAGTGAAAACAGCAGAG
>CM031615.1:35709800-35722300 GCA_018398815.1 Conus ventricosus | reverse complement strand
TTCCCCAGCTTAAACAGGTGATCCATAGCGTTGAGGGTAAAACATCTATTTAAATAGACGTCCACCTAGTCATGAGTTGAGGGTTCGAATCCTGGCAGCGCCAGCGCAACACTCGTGTCCACACGCACAGACATACTAACCATACACATACAAACACACACAGATGCGCTCGAAAGAAAATACTTACTCAGTAAGAAAAAATCCTAACCCGCGCACGCGCGCGTGTGTGCGTGCGTGCGTGTATGTGTGTGTGTGTGTGTGTGTATGTGTGTGTGTGTGATTGCATGATCGATGTAAGTGTACTGCAAATGAACGACCTGTCGGCTACTCTCTCTCTCTCTCTCTCTCTCTCTCTCTTCATTATTGTTATTCTCATTTTTATTTCTATTTTTGTTTGTTTGCTTGTTTCTTATTATTCTTATTTTTTGTTTTGTTTTCATTTCTCTTCTATTTTCATTTGATGTTCCATTATGATTGCATGACCGCTTTGTTTGCTTGTTTGCTTTCTTACATTATTTCATTTCACTGCATGTTGTAGTCCCTACTCAGGGCGAGGACTGGATGTAAAAAAGCAAAGCACGTCAGTGCTTATCTATTATCCTCGTAAATAAAGAATTTTGTTTTGTCTTGTCTTGTCTTGTCTTGTCTTGTCTTGTCTTGTCTTGTCTTCTCTCTCTCTCTCTCTCTCTCTCTCTCTCTCTCTCTCTCTCTCTCTCTCTCTCTCTCTCTCTCTTAAAACAGTCACCCCATCCAGTACAAGTATTTGGCATAAGTGAAACAAGGTTAGACTCTCGCATAACAGATAACCTTATCAGCATTCCTGAATACAACATAGAACGACGCGACAGTGATCAACCCCAACATACTGGCCTTGCCGTATACATTCATCAATCAATTGCCAACATTACCCAACGCAGAACTGATCTTGAAACTAATACTGTCGAATGTATCTGGATTGAAATAAAAAAACTCCAAATCACCGCCATTAATAATCGGACATTTATATAGACACCATCTTCCACATACGAATGGTATGACAACTTTGTACAAATGATGGATTGGATCTGTCACAACAATTCAAATATACTACTGTTAGGGGACTTCAATATTGAATGTTAAAACAACAACCAGCTTGGACAAGTACACTATCACTTCATGCACTCCACAGTTAGTACAAACCCCAACGAGAATAACTAAAAAACCTGCGACACTTATTGATCATGTTTACACTAACAACAAATCCGCAATACTAGATGTTTCAGTGGTGCATTCTGGTATTAGTGATCACTGTCCAGTCTTCTGCACGTGGGCCCCTTAAGCTCCCAAAACCACCACAAAGGTCACACGACCATCCAATATCGCTCTTTCAAAAAGTTTAAGAAGCAGCAAAACCTCTATGACTTAAACTTTCCCCATTCACTTAACTTATAATTACTCAGACGTCGATGGCACTGTCCTTCTGGTACCAAACATTCCTCACCATCATAAATAAACACGCCCGTTACATCAAAAAAGAGTTAGGCATCCGCAGATGAACCCCGGGGTTTAACCCAGAATTGCTGCAAGAAAGGGTTTAACTACGTGACCAACTCAAGGCAGCAAATTTGTTGACGAATACAAAGAGCAGAGAAACTTTGTTTCAAACGAAGTTGAAAAGGCCAAACGAGACTACTTCAGTCAAATGATAAGGGATGCAAAATCCACAGCGCCAATGTGGAGGGCAAAAAAAACACTATTGTATGCAACAAGCGTAAAAATTCACAAGCACAACATCCCCCCGGAAAAATTTTTAATACCCACTTTCTGTCATTATCAGAACCCTTACTCAAGCTTCACAGACTATAAGAGCACCAAATGATTACATGCCCGACTTCCCTAATACATTTGCAAACAAAAACTTGGATCCAGAAACTCAATTATAATTCCCTTTCTTGCTGTACATGAAGTAGGTATGCACAATAGCGCAATTAAAGAATAAAAAATCCAGGGGTCCTGAAACATCCCCACATTCTCTCAAACTCGCTCTACCTTACATTGTTGGTCTCTTACATACATATATAATCTATCCATTGAAACTAATGTTTTCCCTCAGGGCGTTCAAAAACGCCAAAGTAATCCCCCTTCCAAAATCAAATGATTTGTCGGATCCAAATAATTTCAGACCTATATCCTTACTATCGATTCTACCCAAAACCCCCTTGAAAGACACAAAACACACACGATCTCAGTTCATGGAGAAAAACAAACTATTTCACCCACTCCAATCTGGATTCCGATCTAATCATTCCTCCCCACACAGCAAAATCACAAATGTGTGACTCATAGCCTTCAAATATGAACCAATCACAAATACAGGGGGTTTTCTTTCTTGACTTCAAAAAGGGGGTTTTATCTTGTTGATCATTCCATTCTTCTAAAGAACTATCTGTCTACTTGAACCATACCCCGACAATCTCATTATTCCAACATACTTGAACGATAGGATCGTATGTGGCACTTTAAAGGCAAAACCTCCATTCAGACTTTTTCAGACATGGAGTCCCACAGGGCTCTGTACTAGGCCCCTACTATTCTGCATCTTCATCAATGATTTACCATTGTCCGTATCAGATGAAAAAGGTCACGACAGATTTATTTTGCTGATGACCGTCGCCCAAACGAATGGTAGTGATCTACAGACAATTTGAAACTTCTCTCCAGGAAAAATCTACACGACGTGTCAGACAGTGTCATTCAAACTCAATGGTCATACACCCAGCCAAAACCCAAAACTATGATAAAAGCTACCCGCCAAAAACACCAGTTGATCCTCTTTGCCTAAAACTTCAGTTGAATGGCACTTTTTATCGAGCAGGTAGACGAGCATCGTGTTTTAGGGTTTAACGATAGATAAAGAATTGAAATGGCAATCTCATCTAAATAACGTATGCAAGGAAATCTCAAAACACCTTTTCCTGTTATCTCAATTAAAGTGCTACGTCAACAGTAATGTGCTTAAACTTTTCTTCAATGCACAATATGTCACGTAAAAATTTCGCCTCAACAGTGTGGGACGGCAGTAGTGACGTCCACAAAAAAGGCTGAATTCTCTCCATAGACGTGCAGCAAAGCTACTCCATCCAGCTGTATCTCTAACAGACGAAAAAAAATAAAAGCGGGTGAACATACTTCCTCTGAATAGGCAATTGGAATTCAAAAGGCATCATTTGTTTACATCTTGACAGATACTATGCCATGTTATATCAATGCCCTTTTACAAGATCGAAAAGCTTTTCTGGCTCGGGCGAAAAATTTCCCTTTTTCCCTACCCACGCATTGATCTATACAAAACAAGCCTAAACTTACTCTGGACCATATGTCTGGAACTCACTTCCAAACCCAATCTACAAAACATGAATACTTTAAAACCTTCAAGGAACATTGCATGAACATTTTATGTCTCAGTAGTTAAATTATTCGATTCAATGATTAGCGTCCATTCGCTAAGTCTTCTGTGAACCATACTTTGATGAATCGTCTCAAAAATAAAACCTACTCCGTAAAATCGCTCTATCCCCACTCCCACTCTGTCTAAACCCTCCCTTTTCTCTCCCTACCTACCATTCTCTCTTGCCCCCTCCTTGACCTTCTTCCCTCTGTGTCGTTTTTGTTTGTCTGTTTGCTTGTAAGACTTCCTTTTTTTTAACCATCCCCATCTCATTAAAGTCTTTTATTTAGCAGTTTGCTTATCATTGTAGAATTGATTATCATGTGGTTTGTTTGAATTGTCTGTTGAATGATATGTGCGAAATAATGTATGCATGACAAAGGGCAGATTGTAAGACTAGGCTTTGGCCTAAAATCTTCATCCATGGGTGTTTAAAAGATCAATCAATCAATCAATCAATCAAACAATCAATATCTCTCTCTCTCTCTCTCTCTCTCTCTCTCCTCTCTCTCTCTCTCTCTCCTCTCTCTCTCCTCTTGCGTGCGTGCGTGTGTGTGCGTGCGGTGTGTGGTAGCGCGCGCGCGCCGCCCTGTTGGTGTGTGGTTGTGTTTGCATGATAACCCATGTGGGCCGCGGATACTGCATTCGCACTCGCGCGCGCCGATGCTGCGGTATGTGGCTTTTGCTCTGTGGGTGTGTATACGTGCACAGGCCTATACAATGTTTCAGATTCATTTATATAACCACACACACACCCCACAAATTTGCCAAATTGCTCCAGGGGCCAACAGACTGGTCGCACCATTTTATGTTATTTTATCTTACTTTTTAACATGCGCGCTGGTGACCTACTCGTTTTTGAGTGAACCAGTATTTTAGGAAGAAAAAGAAGAAGAAGAAAGAAGAGAGAGAGAGAGAGAGAGAGAGAGAGAGAGAGAGAGAGAGAGAGAGAGAGGGGAAGAGAGAGAGAGAGATGATGATGATGATGATAAATGATGATGAAACAAAACATGGGTAAGACATAAATGCGGAGAAACGAACAGTGGAGAAAAGTAGAGTCGTCTTTGATCAAGTACTGCCAATACCTGACGATTAGCGCGGGTTGAAGCCCACAAGAACATGTCGCATATTTAAGGCAATTATTCAACACATATCAATCCAGATCAATTGTCACTGAATGTGAACAAATGTGAAATAATAAATCTGCAGCCTCTCATTAAAAATGTGTGAGGTTTTTGTTTGTTTTAATATACGATGCTTTATCGATCTAGTCCAGAGAACCCGACACTACGAGTGCAACATTATTCAAGGGAAATCACCACCGGTTAGAAAGCAAACTTTACCCACAAGAGTTATTCCCTTGTTTCAAAAGAACACACAAGCAAGCTGACCAAGTTGTTACAGCAGAAACATCTGCAAAACTTTAGGAAACGAACTATGTATATCTAGTATGAGGCAAAATAAGGAGTGTGTGTATATCTAGTATGAGGCAAAATAAGGAGTGTGTGTGTGTGTGTGTGTGTGTGTGGGTGTGTGGTGGCGTGCGTGCGTGCGTGCGTGCGTGCGTGCGGGGCGTGCGTGCGTGCGTGCGTGCGTGCGTGCATACGTGTGTGTGTGTGTGTGGTGTGTGTGTGTGTGTGTGTGTGTGTGTGTGTGTGTGTGTGTGTGTGTGGTGAGAGAGAGAGAGAGAGAGAGAGAGAGAGAGAGAGAGTAGAGAGAGAGAGAGAGAGAGAGAGAGAGAGAGCAGGGCATGAAAAGCCACATCACTCTGTTTTCAAGTAATGCAAAGCGAAGATGAGAATGCTAGATACTGATCATACACGGTTTCCCTCTTGTTTGAGACATTACCAAAGGGCTGTCTGTACCTTTCACCTCCTTTCAAACCATAATTATACCCAGCATCTAGCCAGAGCAGAGATACAGACATCTGCAGAGTTTTTTTTTTTATTATTTATTTTTATTTTTTTTTTTTTTTTCCCAACAGATACATGACATTCACATATACACACATAAACTGAAGAAAAAACAACACCATACATACATACATACACATACATATACAGATCACCAGCTGAGAATTTAAGGTAGTACAACATATGAGTCCAATTACATAATATAAGACGGGTGTAAATACAGTTATGAACATATTCAAACTTTTTATGATTTTCACACACACACACACACACACACACACACACACACACACACACACACACACACACACACGCAGGCACGCACGCACGCACGCACGCACGCACGCACTCACAACGCACGCACTCACACACACGCACTCACACGCACGCACTCACACACACACGCACGCACGCACGCACGCACGCACGCACGCACGCACGCACGCACGCACGCACGCACGCACGCACGCACACACACACACGCACGCATGCACCCCCCCCAAACCCCACCACCACACACACACACACACACCCCCCAAAAAAACCACACCCACACCACCCCCCCACCCACACAACACACCACACACAAAAACCACACACACGCGGCGCGCGCGCGCCCCGTGCGCGCCGAGCACACCACGACCACACGCACGCACGCCGCACGCACGCACCCGCACGCACGCACACACACGAATCTGTACGACGACCACGCACGCCGCACGCCGGGCAAAAAATTTTTGGGAGTTTTTAATTTTTAAAAGGGAAAATAAAACCACAAACACTTCAAAAGAAAAAAAAAAAGGTTTTTAACCAAAAAAAAAGAAATTGTTGAAAAATTTTAAAATTAAAAAGCTAATACCCAAAATTTAAATTAACAAAATCACGAACTTTTTCAAAGGGGAAAGAATGGTTTGATGTGGCCATTTTAAAAAAAAAAAAAACTTGTAACTAAGTAAAAATATTGCCTTTTTTAATCTATTTTTCAATTTT
This sequence comes from Conus ventricosus, assembly GCA_018398815.1. Lineage (NCBI taxonomy): Eukaryota > Metazoa > Mollusca > Gastropoda > Neogastropoda > Conidae > Conus > Conus ventricosus. The sequence continues at coordinate 35,715,970 of CM031615.1, read as the reverse complement.
TTCAAAAAAGATTTGTTTGGGGGCTTTTTTCTAATTTGCATTGTAACGAAATGTTTTGCTAAATACAATGAAATAAAATATCATCAATATTGATAGCACATCGAAGCCCAAAAATTTTAAAAGGGCCCGTTTTTTTCATATCTCTGCTTTGACAATTTTTTTTTAAAATAAGCAACAAGGGGAATTTCCAAAATGTTAAACATAAACCATTTTTCCCAAAGCATATGGCAATACTGTTTTTATAAAACCACAAAAATACATTTTTCATTATCAGCCACTCCCATTTCTTTTAAAAAACATTAGCCCTAGCCCCTTGCAAATTCTAGCGAAAACCATTTCCTTTTACTTTACTTTATGTACAAAAGAAGCATAATTTCCTTTTGACGACCGACATTTTTTTATCCCATTGGACAACTTTTTTGCTCGAAATTTTTTAAATTTTAAAATTTTAAAAGAAAATCTAACCCCCTTTATTAATGGCGAACAATTTTTTAAAAATGAGAGTGTTAAGTTAAAAAAATTTTACTCAACAACAAATTTAAATTTTTTTTATGTAGTCGTTATAGCGACCCATAGCCAGAAAAAAGTAAGAAAATTAAGTTAGTTTATACTTTCCCTAAAAAAAATTATAGACAGAAAAGTCCATTTTTCCTTAAAAAAAAAAAAAAAAAACTGGCAATAAAACGTTTTTTGTTACCCAGTTTTTTTAACACAATAATTTTTTTCCTTTTGAATTCGGTGTGTAGCAAAAGGGCCCTCAGCAAGAAATCAAGAGGTTTTTTCGTTGAAATTTTGAAAAAAAAAAAAAAAAAAAAGTTCAAAAGCATCAAAGACGTCTTTCAAAAAGGTTATATGAAGTAAATTTAAACTAATTCGGGCCTTTTTTTAAAAATTTTGGAAAACTTGGGTTTTGGTAAGTAAAAAGTCTTTCCTTTTTGGGCCTTTATTTTTCCCCCTGCAAAACCGGGAAATTTAAGAGTTTTGTGACGAAGTTCTTAAGCGGAAGGCCAAAACACCATTTTTTAACATTTTTGTAAACTTTTTTCCGACCATTTTGTCCGTTTTTTTTTTTTTTCCAGACAAATTGATAACATACTTTTTGACAATCAAAAAAAGACATCAGGAAAAAATTGGGAAGGAAAAACCCACAGAGAGTCGGGTTTTTGACAAAATAGGATTTTAAATTGAAAAACTTGCCAAGAGGCTTATTTGGGTTTTTCCCCAATTTTTCAGTTTTTCTAAATAATTAATAATGACATTTGCAGGTTGACTTTTGGAACACTTTCGGCGACGAACCCAAAAAAGGGAGGGAAATTCGACGTTGGGTTTTACAGCCCACTCAGCCCGAAAAACACGAAAACAAAAAAACGAGACGGGGGGAAACTGAAATGAACTCGAGGACATTGTAAAAGGGAAACACGAAAAATGGGGAACCAAACTTTTGAACAATGTTATTTCCCCTGCTCCCCCAATGAAAGACACAACTTGGATTCTCTCTTGGGGAAAAAGACCGTAGGGGGGAAACGGGGCTTGTCTGGAGTGGCAAGCTTCATTTTCCGTGGGCAGGGGGTGGTTGGGGGTCTGGGGGGGGTGTGCCGGCAGCTGGAGGGGGGGGTTTTTTCCCCGGGGGGCTCGCAGCATGAAATCGGGGGGTAAACCCATGGGGTTGTTTTAAACTGATTTCCCAAAAAAAACCAAAAGCAAAAACAGTGAAGGTTAGGGGGCAAAAATTTTATTGGTCACATTGTACAGAGGGGGAAGCGGGGGAATTAAAACGTGATTTGATTCATTTAAACGGTAAGGTGAAATGTTCAGCAATATTCTTTGTGTGGAAAATCCAAGGTACGTGACAAACCGCTTGAAGCCAATACCGTTGTGGCCACCATTTGCATGGACAACCCGCTTTTAACCTGCGGCCATTGAGTACAGGTGGTTGATGTCCCCTTGGGACACCACCCACACATGGACGATGGCCGGTTTGGGGGGAGCCGCGTTCTGGTCGTGGACGCAGGAAGGGGGCCAACCGTTGCCAAGTTCATCCCAAAAAAAGTTCATTGGGTTTTAAAAACGGGACTGAGGGCTGGCCCCGGGCAGAATTGACGTTTTTAGCTGAAGAAAAAGTGGGTGGCCCCCGGCTGTGTGTGGGCTCGCATTGTCCCGTTGGAAGTCCAGTTTGGGGGTTGCGCAAAAAAAGGAACACATGGGGTCTGGGCACCCGGTTTTAGTAGCGCTGGATTGACACCCTGTCCGCGCCAGGACAATGTTTGAAAGATGGGTGGTCCTTTGGCGTGGTTTAAACCCAAATTCACCCATATTAAACGTTTGGGCCCCCCAGGGGTTTCCCCTCTACCCAAAAGAGCCTAGCGTTCCCGGGCGACGCCATATTTGAACGACCCTCAGCCCCGTCAATACAAAAGGCTCTCATCGGAGAAAAAAACATGCTTTCCCCACTGTGCCGGCCAGTTGATTCGGGCTTTTGCCCCGCGCTGTCCTGCCGGTGTCTTTGGTGTCAGTAGGACCCCTTTTGGGACGCCCCCCATGCCAGCCTTTTTCGGAAGACCCCCCGCACAGTGTAGGGCGTTCGTTTATGGATTTCCCCGGACCGCGACAGGCAGCGGTGTTTGCCCCCTGTCCCGCAGAGGGTTCGAACAAAATGGCGACCTCTCTTGGTGGGTGACCCGAGGGCGGCCTGGCTGGGGGCGAACATCAGTGGTACCCGGACGCATGCGGGGCTGCAGACGATAGATGGTTGAGAGTGGACGTTAAAAAATGTTTGGGGACCCCGCCCGGCATCCAAAACCGCCCCCAGATGGGGCCCAGGGCACGATTTCGTCCTCTGCTGTTGTCTTGGCATCTCGTAGCGCTCAACGGCAAGCGTATCTGAACCTTTTAGCGCCTTTATAAAGGCGGATGCCGCGCTTATCGCTGGGTTTAAATTTTTTCGCAGGTGTGCACGGCCTCACTGCAGCAACCCGTTTTCCCTTTTTGTTTACCCTCCAATGCGGGGAAAAGGTGTTTCCACACACTTTTTTCATGCACTGAGCTTGGCCCAACAATTGCCCCAAGGGGGCAAATTGTTATTCACCCCTTTTCACCCCAAAAAAAGCCTTTCAAATTTTCGCGTTTTTAGGAAGCGTATACTTTAAGGCTTTTTTGGCTGCTCCTGTAATTAATTTTTTCCTCTGTTAGGGGGCAGTTATGCCTTAATCTTCATGGAGTGTCCCCGGGTGCCGTACCACGTAACACAGCGCGGCCTCCAAGGGTGGGAAGGACTGCTCTAAAGGCGGGGGTGAAGCAGGGGTTTTCCTGGGTCCTCCCCGCCCCCTTGGGTGTTTCTTTTTCTTCTTTGCCTTAACTAGGTGCCTGGGGAAAAGGCCAGTGGCGGTGAGGAAAAAAAGACCCCCTGACCACAGGGAAAGTTGGAATGGGGGGAAAAAAAACTTTGGATTCCTTTTCAGGGCACATAAACCCTAGGCGAAAAATTGGTGTTCTGGGTGGGACTGTCGCACTGTCCGTGGGCAGGGGTGTTGGGTCGTGGGGGGTGTCGGGAGCGGAGGGTGGTTTTTTCGCCGGTGGGCTCGCAGCTGAATACGGACGGTACCCCAGGGGGTGCTACTTTAAAGGGGTTAGAGCTGCATCCTGTAGTCTAATTTACCTTGTTCAGGGCATTTTGTCCTTTATATTTAATGGGTGTCCTGTGCGTGCCCGTACCCCTCGTCAACACAGCGCAGGCCCAAGGGGGTCCGGGGCTGCTTAAAGGGGGTGAAGAAGTGCTTTTCTGGGTCCTCCCCCCACCTTCGGGTGTTTTCTTTTTCTTCTTTGCCTTAATAGGCTGACCCTGGAGAAAGGTCCGTGACGGTGAGGAAAAAACCCACTGACCACAGGGGGAAAAGGGCCTGTTGCGTGGGAAAGAAAAAACTTTGGATTCTCTCTTTAGGGCACAAAAAAGACCCATGGCGAAAACTTGGCTGTGTCTGGAGTGGCACTGTTTCATCGTCCGTGGCAGGGGTGGTTGGGGGCTGTGGAGGTGGGTCGGCCCGCTGGGGGTGGTGTTTTTTTTGCCGGGGGGGCTCTGCAGTCATGAAAAACGGTGGTACACCCATGGGGGGGCTACTTTAAGGGGGTTTGGCGATCCCTTTGTCTAATTTACCTCTGTTCGGGGCAGTTATGTCCCCTTATACTTAATGGAGTGTCCCTGTGCGTGCCGTACCCTCGCAACACAGCGAGGGGCCCCAAGGGTGGCGGGGCTGCTCAAAGGCGGGGGGAAAACGTGCTTCTCTGGGTCCTCCCCCGCACCCTTTGGGTTTTTTTTTTTTCCCCCCTCCGCCAAAGAAAACCATAAAAGGCACGAGACATTTGAAATTTAAAAAAACTCCTTCCGTAGTAGAGTGTAGCAGCAAACGCCAGCACAGCAGTTTGTTGTTTTTGCGCTGTGTAAGAAACGGGGGGGCGAAAAAACTAAATTTCTTTTATTTTTGTACTTCAACCGTACCGACTAAAACCCTTGCTCTGTTGGTGTTCTTACTTTCCCTGTATGGGCTGTGGAAGCATTTCTTCCATTTTGGGCCTACAAAAGAGGTGGTGGTGGTGGGATAATGAAAGACCGAACGACACACGAGGAAACCCATGCGAGGACGGGCGATAAAAAGGGGAAGACGGACGACGACGAGACGGGTAATTTTGATATGATGGGGGGGGGGGGGGAAGAAACAGTACGTTAAATGGAATGTCCATTTGGTGTTCCAAAAAGGAACGACATGGGGTCTGAGCACCTGTTGATGTAGCGCTGTGCATTGACACCCTGTCCGCGACCAGGACCAATGTTCTGAAAGATGACTGGTCCTATGGCGTGGTTAATGCCAATTGCACCCCATATTATAACGTTGGGCCTCCCAGGGGTTCCGCTCTACCACACAGGAGTCAGCATAGCGTTCACCAGGTCGACGCCATATTCTGACACGACCCTCAGCCATGTCAATACAAAACGGCTCTCATCTGAGAAAAGCATGCATCCCCACTGCTGCCTGCGCCAGTTGATTCGGGCTTGTGCCCACTGCAGCCTGTCCTGCCGGTGTCTTGGTGTCAGTACCGGGACCTCTGTGAGGACGCCTACATGCCAGCCCGTTCTTCTGAAGACGCCGCCGCACAGTGTTGAGGCTGATTCGTTGCTGGAGATTCCCAGGCACCTGTCGAGCAGTGCTAGCGGCTGTTTGCCGCCTGTCCCGCAGATGGGTTCGAACAAAATGGCGATCCTCTCTTGGTGTGGTGACCCGAGGACGGCCTGGCTGGGGACGATCATCAGTGGTACCAGTGACTCGCATGGGGTGCTGCAGACGATAGATGGTTGAGATGTGGACGTTAAAGATGTTGGCGACCTGCCTGGCATCCACACCAGCCTCCAGATGGCCTAGGGCACGATTGCGTTCCTCTGCTCGTAGTCTTGGCATCTCTGTAGCGCTCAGACGGCAAGTCGTTATCTGAACCTTGTAGCGCGGCTTTATAAAGGCTGCATGCCTGCGTACTTATCGCTGTTAACTTTGCTCTGCATGGTGTGCACGTGCCTCACATGCAGCAACCAGTTTGCCATTTTTGTTGACCCTCCAATGCCGGAATGATGTGTTGCTCACACACTTTTTTCACTGCACGTGAGTCTTGGACCCAAACAACTTGCCACAATGGTTCAATATTGTATATTCACCCCTTTTCACCCGAAAAAAAGCCTTCAATTTTCGCGTTTTTTATGGAAGTCAGTATACTTTAAGGCTTTATGAGCTGCATCCTGTAATCTAATTTTACCTCTGTTCAGGAGCAGTTATGTCCCTTGATATCTTCATGGAGTGTCCTGTGCGTGCCTGTACCCATCGTCAACACAGCGCAGGCCTCCAAGGGTGGTACAGGACTGCTCTAAAGGCGGGTGAAGACAGTGCTTCTCTGGGTCCTCCCCAGCACCTTCGGGTGTTTCTTTTTCTTCTTTGCCTTAACTAGGCTGACCCTGGAGAAAGGTCCAGTGGCGGTGAGGAAAGACCCACTGACCACAGGGAAAGTCCTGTTGACAGTGGGAAAGACACAACTTTGGATTCTCTCTTCAGGGCACATAAGACCGTATGGCGAAAGCTTGGCTGTGTCTGGAGTGGCACTGTCGTCATCTGTCCGTGGGCAGGGGTGTTGGG
>CM031615.1:35706156-35707200 GCA_018398815.1 Conus ventricosus | reverse complement strand
GGGAAGGAGGGATGTGGGAAGGAAGGAGGAGTGGGGGGGGGTGGGGAAGGAAGGAGGGAGTGGGGGAAGGAGGGGGGAAGGAAGGGGGAAGGAAAGTGGGGGAAGGAAAGGAAAGGGAGTGGTGGGAAGGAAGGGGGGGAGGGGGGGGGGGGGGGGGGGGGGGGGGGGGGGGGGGGGGGGGGGGGGGGGGGGGGGGGGGGGGGGGGGGGGGGGGGGGGGGGGGGGGGGATGGGAAGGAAGGAGGGAGTGGGAAGGAAGGAGGGAGAGGGAGGAAGGAGGGAGTGGGGAAGGAAGGGGGGGAGGAAGGAGGGAGGGGGGAAAGGGAAAGGAGGGAGGGAAGGAAGGGAGGGGGGGGAAGGAAGGAGGGAGGGGGAAGGGAAGGAGGGAGTGGGGAAGGAAGGAGGGAGTGGGAAGGAAGGAGGGAGGGGGGAAAGGGAAAAGAGGAGGGGGAAAAAAGGAGGGAGGGGGAAGGAAGGAGGGAGTGGGGAAGGAAGGGGGGGGGGGAAGGAAAGGGAGGGGGGGAAGGAAGGGGGGAGTGGTGAAGGAAGGAGGGAGTGGGAAGGAAGGGAGGGGGGGAAGGAAGGAGGGAGTGGGAAGGAAGGAGGGGAGTGGGAAGGAAGGGGGGGGTTGGTGAAGGAAGGGGGGAAAGGGGAAGGAAGGGGGAGTGGGAAGAAAAGGAGGGAGGGGGAGGGAAAGGAAGGAGGGAGGGGGAAGAAAGGAGGGAGGGGGAAGGAAGGAGGGAGGGGGAAGGAAGGAGGGAGTGGGAAGGAAGGAGAGGAGGGGGAAAAAAGGAGGGAGTGGGAAGGAGGGGGGTGGGAGGGGAAAGGGAAAGAGGGGGTGAAAAAAAGGAGGAGGGGTTTGAAGGAAGGAGGGGTGGGAAGGAAGGGGGGAGTGGGGGAAAGGGAAAGGAGGGAGGGGGAGGAAAGGGAGGGAGGGGAAGGAAGGAGGGAGGGGGAAAGGGAAAGGGAGGGAGTGGGAAGGAAGGGGGAGTGGAAGAAGGGGGAGGGGGGAAAGGGAAGGGGGGAGGGGGGAAGAAGGAGGGAG
>CM031615.1:35691156-35693656 GCA_018398815.1 Conus ventricosus | reverse complement strand
TCCCTCCTCCTCCTCCTCCTCCTCCCATGGAACCGTGCAGCGCTGCTTCGGGATCCGACAAACAGCACCCCACTGAGATCAGGGTTTCATTTTGATTCCGACTTCACACTAACCCTGCTCTAGTTTGGAGCATGAAAGATAGATTTCATGGTGTGATGCTTCTCTGTTACTTGTGTTCATTTCTCGTGAAGCATTGAGCAGTGATACTGTTATCCGGCTATCACAATGAAAACTTTATCGCTGGTCAGTATGGCCACATAACGTTTGAGGCCTTTATCGCTGGTCAGTATGGCCACATAACGTTTGAGGCCTTTATCGCTGGTCAGTATGGCCACATAACGTTTGAGGCCTTTATCGCTGGTCAGTATGGCCACATAACGTTTGAGGCCTTTATCGCTGGTCAGTATGGCCACATAACGTTTGAGGCCTTTATCGCTGGTCAGTATGGCCACATAACGTTTGAGGCCTTTATCGCTGGTCAGTATGGCCACATAACGTTTGAGGCCTATAGTGGTTTGTTTTCTGTCTCACAGTTCACCATTCCAATCGCCTCCTCTCCTTTCCCCACTCCCCCGTTCCATTCTTTGGCTAGCAGACAGGCAGACAGACGGACAAACACCCACCCGTCCACCGACCCCCTCCCCCCAAACACACAATGCACGCACACACAGCCATATACTGTAGTACATATACATGCACAAAACCACCTCTCAACGTACATTTAGTTTGAGAGAGAGAGAGAGAGAGAGAGAGAGAGAGAGAGAGAGAGAGAGAGTGGGTGTGTGTGTGTGTGTGTGTGTGTGTGTGTGTGTGTGTGGTGTGTGTGTGTGTGTGTGTGTGTGTGTGCGCGCGCGTGTGTGTGTGCGCGCACGCATGTGCATGTGTGTGTGTGTGTGTGTGTGTGTGTGGTGTGTGTGTGTGTGTGTGTGTGTTGTGTGTGCAAAGATACTTGCTGTAGGGCGAGTATCTTTGTGTGTGTGTGTGTGCGTGTGTGTGTGTGTGTGTGTGTGTGTGTGTGTGTGTGTGTGTGTGTGTGTGTGTGTGTGTGTGTGTGTGTGTGTGTGTGCATGCGTGCACGTGTGCGTGCATGTGGTGTGTGAGGGAAAGAGAAAGGGTAAGATTGAGAGAGAGAGAGAGAGAGAGGGGGGGGGGAGGGGATGTGAGTGTGTGTGTGTGTGTGTGTGTGGGGGGGGGGGGGTTAAGAGACTTCCTCCTTCACTCACAGAGTAAAGTTGGAGATGAAAGCCTGGTTGGGTAGTGTGACGTCAAACACAGCTTCCCGTGCGGTGTCCCCGGGTTGAGCACGCGACTGGTCACCAGTGTTGTAGCAAAGTGGAACTTGATGTCGGAGTACACTCTCAGCGAGTAGATCCGTGGCTTTTCCTGAAAACAGACACAATAAGGCGTGAATGGCGCACAAACCGAAAGCAAATTTAAAAAAAACGTCACTATCTTACAGTTCATGGGGTGACCATGGCGGTGGGGAGAAACGGTGGTATGTGGTAAGAAAAGATTTAATATTTGATTTTCGGGCCTTAAAAAAAATGTCTATCTTGTTCTTGTACTCTCTTGTAACCTCTGTAAAATATCCACAGTTATTGAGATGGTTTTGTTGGTACTACACATACAGGTCGCAACCCCCCCCCCCCCAAATGAATTAACAAATAAACAGCCGAATGAACAAACAAAAAACAAACAAACAAAGAGGACAATACATGAACTGACCAGTTTGAGGCTCTCTTGTATCAGCATGCCCCAACCAGTGCGCTGCCGAATTCTGTTAGAATTGAAAACTAACAGCATCTTAACCTGGCTTTGTCCCGTCCATAGCCTCCCCCTCCCCCCTCCCCACTTTACTGAATTCCCCCCCCCCCCCCCCCCCCCCCCCCTGTCATGCTACCCCTACTCCCCAACCCCTTTCTGTCTGATTTCCAATTTATCTCCATGCACACCGCGGAAAAGACAATGCGGTGATGGTTCAAAGTCCGATAGTGTACATCATGATGTGGGCGCCAGTTTTAAGGTCTGCCAAGTGCTAGAAAAGCACTGCGTGGGACTCAGCGAGTTGTGGAAGCTTAATTCTGTCCACAGTAGCCCAGTACTTCGGCCCACACTGATTAACTAATTACTGAGATTTAGAGACTGTTCGCGCTTGGAGAGTTTCCAGTCAAATGTAAACTAGGTGGCATAGATCATGTGTACTTCATTGCAAGCCAATGCGTGCAGCAGTTTTGACGCCATGCCGTCATAAAAATCCCCCTTCAAAAACACTACTGAAATGGACGGCGTTTTGTGTACAAGATTATGGCAGAGGGAAGTAGATGTTTTTTAAAACAAGGTTGAAAAAAATGTCTAATCGATTGAAACACACCACACACACACACACACACACACACACACACACACACACACACACACACATGCATTTTCCCGAAATAATTGAGGTTTCCAATTACTCAACTGGTGTTAAAAGATGGTTGCGCAAGAGCAGCTGAATCTT
>CM031615.1:35663656-35686156 GCA_018398815.1 Conus ventricosus | reverse complement strand
CTTCCACTGCCGAACCAACCACCTGGGAGCAATCCTGCACCACCTTTGAAAGCCAGCGCAGTGTTCACAAAGGATGCAGGCACGCACATGGCATTCCTTTCAGACGTCAAGGAACATAACTGCTCCCTGGCAGATGCCATTGTGTACTGGCCACTGGACGCAACACGACAGAACCTCCATGGGGTCGTTCCAATGGGTGTACCAGCCCCTATTTCATGACTGTAGAGCCCACTGACAAAAAAAAAGTCACCGTTAAGCAACAGCTATCACAGCCTCACTCGTTGCTGTTCCGCTGACAGGTGAAGACAGCACAATGCCAGACACGGCCAAGCTTTCGCCAAGAGGTCTCACGTGCCCTCTGAGAGAGAGAGAGAGAGAGACTCTCAAGACTCAAAAGTTTTAATTGCAAAGGCCACCGACCTATCTGCAAGGAGGTCAATAATGAACAAGATAGAATTCAAGTGAAAACTAGCGCACGTCGCATCCACATACACACAATCATAGCCACGCACACACACACGTGCGCGCGCGCGCGCGCGCACACAACACAAAACACACACACACACACACCACACACACACACACACCACACACACCAACTTGTGAAGAATGAGAAGAACAAAGCAAAATAAACAGAAAACATTTCCCGTGTAGAAGAGGCGGAAAAAAAACCCCGAAAAAGCAACATTTCCCGCTAACAATGTTAATTTTTAGACATTTCTAGTAGTTCTCTTTTTTTGCATTGCATAAAAAATAAACATGGCTACAGAGCGGGTTACATCTCTTTTCTCATTCTGCAATAAAAAGGTTAGTGGTGACCGATACACGTTTTTGAAGAAGGGTGAAATATACTTTTCTCTTAAGTCATGATAAGATGGACAATGAAGCAAAAAATGTAATTCGTTTTCGATCTGATCGCAGAATGGACAGTTTTTAGAGTTGGGTTCATATCTTTTATGGACATTTAAATCGCTTACTCCCAGCCGAAACCTGACAAAAATATTTCGAAATCTCGGAATAGTAATATCATGTAGATATTTTTCAGGCTGCAGCAACGACTTAAACAAGCGGTAAGTAGAATATCTATCGCTGTTTGATAACTTACCATTCCATTCTTGTTTATAACAATCAGTCATACGTTGTTTCAATTCATGCAGAAAAAGTTTCTCGCAACCCACCCCACCATTTAGCCAAACAAAAGAAAATCCAAATACATCTAGACAATGTTTTATAGAAAGCACCCAATTCGTTTGCAATTTAACATTTTCTATATTTTGTAGTAATCTCATTTTATCCATATTCGTATGCTTGTTTCGGCAGCCTTGATAGAGGTAAGTTTTGTAACTTCAACCAGTATCGCATTGCTCTTATTGTGCTGTCTATATACAAAGGATATCTACCCAGCTCTCCATATGTCATTGTGTTTGGGGTATTTGGAGACACATTCAAAAAACGTTTGCACGCAAACAGATGAGGTAATTCAATACGATGGAAACGAGACAGACCCCAGATTTCTGCTGCATACAACAACATTGGCTTCACTTGAGCATCAAACAATTTAAAAAAGACAGATCGATCTAAAGTCCCCAATCTCCACATCGTTTTCATGATCTGTACAACTTTTCCTTTAGCTCGTCCTGAGAATTCTTCGAATGCAATGTCGTACGACAATTTTGTGGTCAATGTAAATCCTAAGTATTTATAGCTGTTTACTATTTCGATTTCTTTATCCTGATAAAACCATTTTTCTGACTTTGTTAGAAACCCGCCTTTCCTAAAAACCATTACTTTCGTCTTGTTCAAGTTCACTTTGAGCCCTAAAGAAGTTGAAGCCCTTTCGAGATTATTTATCTGGTTTTGAAGCCCAACTGGAGATGTCGAGAACAAGCAGATATCATCGGCAAACAACAGCAAAAATATTTCCTGTAAGCCTGGTAGAAGTTGGAATCCATGTTTTCCATTTTGTGTCACTTGTTCGGCAACTTCAGTGATCAGCAGGGAGAAAATCAGGGGAGACAACATGCAACCCTGTTTCACACCTGCCGGACAGTCAAAAAAGTCAGAGACTTCATTGCCCCAACGCACACACGACTGCACCGATGCGTAAATACCTTGTAGCATACGTAGCATTTTGGTAGAGGTTTTAATCTTTTTAAGAACAAGCCAAAGGCAATCCCTATCGACTGAATCGAAAGCTTTCATATAATCAATAAAAGCAACGTACACTTTACATTTTCCCTTTCCTGAAAACCGCTTTTTTATTATAGATACTAAAGTAAAAATATGGTCAATCGTTTCATAATTTTTACGGAATCCAGCTTGTTCTTCGCAAATGTTGTGTTCCTTTTCTGCCCATGTGTATAAACGTTTATTTAAAATTGACGTAAAGACTTTACTAATAATACTTAATAATGAAATACCACGATAATTTTCAGGGTTATTTGCATCTCCTTTTTTAAACAATGGGACTATAACTGATCGCGACCACTCATCTGGATAAACGCCTTGATCAAACAAGTTATTAAACAATTTAGTAAGAAAGGGGTTATCAAATTTTCTGCTACTTTCAAAAATTCACCAGGTATTTCATCAATTCCAGCAGCTTTACCAGTTTTTATTTTGCGAATTGCATATTTAACTTCTTCCTTAGTTATTTCTTCATCTAATTCTGGAACACGAATGGAAATCTCTTCTTCATCTACAGTAGCGTTGTGCCCCGGCAATATTGGTGTATGTTGCCCTAAAACCTCGGCGAAATGATCTTTCCAACTTTCTATGTTAATGGTTACGTCTTTTTTAATCCTTGGGCTTACTCGCTTTACTAACGGCCAGAATTTGAACTATCATTTTTATTTTGTAACAGAGAAACACGAACAGACTGATTATAACATTTCTTTTTTTCGTTCAGTTTAGACTGATAGTCGGATCGTTCTCGTAGGTAAACTTGCTCATCTTCCACTTTACGTGTACGGGTGAAGCGGCGTAAGCAACTAACAACCTGACGTTTCAGTTTTCTGCACTCCATGTCAAACCATTTATTCACACGCTGTGCGCGGCCCCCAAAGTGGACCGTTCGCCGCATGCACTGCCCCGCAGTGAGCAACAGCAACACAAACTGGCTCAGCGCGGATTTGGCACTGACCTCAATAAGGTTCATTGCTTCTTCCATGGCTTGCTTCCCTCCGCCGGAAACTAAATAATCTAAAAATATCTGCGTTTTTTCTGGGTCCCATTTTAATTTTTCCATATTTCTTTTATCCCTGTAACTGCATAGATTATCATCTTGGGTGGCAACAGAAACAGTGAGTTCTATAGGCAGATGTTGCGACTCAATACGATTCACAACAGACATATTTTTTACATAATGTACAAAATCAACGGAAGACAAAAAGAAATCAATGGTGCTATTTCCTCTCTGTGACAAAAAAGTGAAATTTCCATCACCATCACCATCAACACAACCATTTAAAGGCGTCAACTGGAACATAGCACAAAACTGAATCAACATTTTCCCAAAACTATTTACATTATCATCCTGTGATTTTCTTTCAAAAGTATTTTCTGGTTTTCCTCAAAGTATTCATCAACACTCACATCTAGGTACCAATCACCAATTCGTGAATTCAAATCACCACCAATCAAATACAACAAATCTTCACCACATTCCATCAAAGACATCATAAACTGTTCCAGCCTTTGCAGGTTGCAATCAAAATCTTTCTTTTCATAATATGGACTCTTAACTGGGTGATTGTAAATACCAAGGAAAAGAACATCTTTTTCACAACCAAAAAGCTCCTTTGATATTTTGCAACACAAGATATTGTCACATTTTGTTTCTATTTTTATAATATATTTAGAAATTGTTTTTCGAATCAACATAACAGTTCCACCAGAACTACGTCCCATTTTTGACAGCTTTACTGCAGGACAATGCAAAACAACAAAATCACTAAAGTAAACATCAAAATCAAAGGAAGGCACTGTAAATGATTCGCAAAGAAAACAAATGTCGAAAGATGTTATATAATCAACAAAGTCAAGATCAGTAAGTTTAGAAACTAAACCGTTTATATTCCAACAAGTTACTGAAAATACTTTTTTCTTGTTCAAGCAATTATGACTCCGATGAGCGATGTTTCTAGTTTGTATATTATCATGTACCTGTGCATTGCCAGTGCCTGTGCATCGCCATGTATCTGTGTATTTTCATATTTTTGAGTGCTGCCATGTGCCTGTGTATTTTCATTTGTCTGTGTATTTCCATGCGCCTGTGCAATATCATGTGCCTGTATATTTCCACGTGCCTGTGTAATGGCAAGTGCCCGTGTGCGGAGAGTGTGTGTTCTGACATCATGTTGTAGGTCTCGGCCTGACCCCTATTTTCCCACATTGTCACCGACATTTGCCCGTGTTGCACTGTTCTGTCTTTTACCCCAGGTCAAGTCGCTCAGACTAGTTTGACGAGTCGACGCCCTGGTTCGTGGTCGATCATTGTTGTCGTCACGCACGGGATTTCCGCGGTTTATCCCGTGGTCCAGATCTGGTTGGGTGACGTCACCAGTCAACACACCTGGGGTTCCCCGTGTGTCAACACTACCATGACTGCCAGCACTGTCAGCACCAATCTGGCGATCGTGTAATCTGGATGATGTAGCACGCTGATCCCTGACATGAAGTCTGCCGTTGACAAAGAAACCCGTCTTCCCCTCATCACGTAGCCCCTTCAGCTTGGCCGTCTGTCTTCTAGTCAGGTCCTGTGCCACCCTCAGCCCGTCTCGCTCCATGTCCTGCCTGGCAGATCGGTCCTTCATCAGGCGCATCACATCGCCCCATCTCTGGAACTTAGCTATGATGGGGCGGGAGTGGGGGTTGCGGGGGTTGAGTCTGCCGAGACGATGTGCCCTCTCAATAACGTCGTCTCCCCAAGTTGTGCCAGAAACATAGGTGTTCAGCACATGTGTCACGGCTTCAGCACAGTTCTCTTCCTGCCCTGCTTTGGCCTCAGGAATGCCATACAACTTGACATTATTTCTTCGGGAGAATCCCTCCAGTCGATCTACCTCCATCTCGAGGTCAGACACAGTCTTGAGTAAGTCGTCTTGCTGATTTGAGAGACGTAATATCTTCTCCGCATTTTGCTGAACACCCTCTTTTGTAGCGCTAACATCACGACACAAATCGGAGATACTTTTCTTCAACAGCTCCTGGTCATTTCTTAACTGTTTTAAAGTTTCGGCTTGAGATTGCATAACCATCAGAATATTGTCTAATTTCTGTTGCAGATTGACCTCCAGCTGACTGATGTTATCCCGTAAATCCGACGTCACCTTGTCTGATTTTTCATCCATAGCAGAGGTATTCTTGGTCTTGTCCGGTGAAGGCCCTGGGTTTTCTTCGACGTCGCCACTGAGTTTGACCCTGTGCAATGCAAACGCGAACACCGCCAAGCACAGAGAGGGTACAGTCGACAAAATCATCGCGTGTTCGGGGTTTCGTAAACAATCCTTGGTCGCTGTATTTGTAAATAGAGTTCCACTCACCAAACAGAGTTCTTCAGTGAAAGTGTTCGGTAGAAGGAAAGGAGAACTCACAGCCATTACAACTAAATGTTTCATACTGCAAGACAGCGTAGCCAGGAACAGCAGGCAAAGCCATGTAAACAACACATCGCCGACACACACCTTGCCACTGTATTCACGTGCGAACACACCATCTTTCCCTTTGGTGTGATTTAAAAGTTTTGCCACACACACACAATGAAATTGACCAATTTTGGCTCTCCAAAGACCTAGGTCAATCATTTTCACTTGAATTATTTGCCAGGAACAGTTAATTTACCACTGAACGGAATTTCAAACCAACGCAATAACTACAACCTGGGTATATACCATCTAAACTCCAAATTTGAAGAGCCACAAAAACATTTGCTGCGCCATGTTTCACAGTCGACCTTGACCCCCGAGAGAGAGAGAGAGAGAGAGAGAGAGAGAAACACAAACAGAGAGAGAGACGGACAGACAGACAGACAGACAGACAGACAGACAGACACATACAGAGAAACAGAAACAAAGAGACAGAGTGAGAGACAGAGACAAACAGACAGACAGACAAACAGAGAGAGACAGACAGAGAGAGAGAAGCAGACAGACAGACTGACAGACAAACTAACAGACAGACAGAGACAGACAGACAGGATGTAAGCAAGAGAGCGCCATGCTTTTCCTCAAGTGGGAAAAAAAATACACACCCGCAAACGTCGGCAGCAAATAAGCAGCAGCATTTGGATGGATGGCGGGACCCCCCCCCCCCCTCCTCTCTCTCTCTCTCTCTCTCTCTCTCTCTCTCTCTCTCTCTCACACACACACACACACACACACACACACACACACACGCGTGCACGCGCACGCGCACGCGCACGCACGCACGCACGCACGCACGCACACACACAGACACACAGTGCGGCACTGGAGCACATGCACGAGCACCTGCAGAGGTGCTGAAGAAAAGGAGAAAAACAAAAAACAAAATAAAACGAAAGAAAATGTGGATTGGACTTGTTTACTTGTAAAGAGTGAGTGAGAGAGAGGAGGAGAGAGAAAGGTGGGGGGATAGGGGAAGGGAAGGAGAGAGAGAGGGGGGGGGGGGGGGGGGGAAGAAGAAAGGGGGAGGGAGAGAGGGAGAGAATGACTGAGAGCGCGAGAGAGGGGGGAGGGAGGGAGGGAGAGAAGAAGAAGAAGAAGAAGGAGGAGGAGGAGGAGGGAGAAGAAGGAGGAGGAGGAGGAGAAAAAGAAGAGGAAGAACAGAAGAAGAAACAGACAAGAAGAACTGGGGCACATAACGTGGGGGATGGGTGGGGGTGAACAGGAGGCGGCGCTTGAGAGGGGAGGGGGAGGGGGGGGGGGAGCAAGAAGAAAGGGGGTAGTGGGGGGAAGGAAAAGCGGCACTAATCTGTCACTTGATGGGTTTTACCCATGTATTCACTCAACTGCAAAACTACACACTAAGTGGGTTTCCCCCAGTTTCAAGGAGCTTGCGAAATGTTTCCATTTACGTCAAAGACACGGAAGCACCAACACTTTTGAATCTTGACAGTGCAGTTACTCCTCAAATAACGCACACAAAATAAAATGATCCATAAAATTCATCCGGCAAAACAACAACAACAACAACAACAACAACAAACAACCAACTCAAAGAAATTAAGGAAATCAAAACAAAAAAAAATTTACGTTCACCTCTTAATGCTCTTTTAGGAACACCCATAAAGGTACAAAGAAAAAGATACAGCCTTAGACGGGGCACTACAATTGCAGAGTGAATGACTGAAATCATGAATGAAAATAGCAATAGTAGTAACACACACGATGCTTGGAGGACACGCATTTTCACCCATCCCCATCGTCTCTTCATAATTTGTAGCTTTCCAAAAAAAAAAAAGAAGAAGCGGGACAATTAACTACCACATGTTATAAAAAAATCACACACACACACACACACACATACACACACACACACACACACACACAAAGACCATTGGAAAGTGGACTACTGAAGACTTCACAGTGTGTAAAGAGGAAATAAATATTGAATTCAAATTGGATCTCCAAAGAGGTGAGACAGGTTGGTGGTGATCCCTATGAATGGGAACTTTTCTCTGAAGTGTTGTGTTCGTATCAGCAGCAGGTCTGTATATTTCAGAGAGAGAGAGAGAGAGAGAGAGAGAGAGAGAGAGAGAGAGAAAGACAGAGAGAGAGAGAGATCACACGATCACACGATGTTTATTTACGAGGCCACCAGCCCATACGTAAATGGAGTTAGACAAGATGGGACATATATACATATCTACAATATAACCGATAATCAATAATCAGTAGTCAATAATCCACAATCAATAGTTCAATCGGTAGTTAGCCATCGATAGTTATTCGAACAATACTTGATAGAAATTCTAGTCAATAGTCTAAAATCAATAATCAAAAATCAATGCTCAAAAACAAAAGATAGGTTTAAACGTCATACATGCTTTCTGTCAAAGCCCTTTTAAATTAATACTCCTCTCTTTCCTTCGTACTAATAGGTCAAAAATCAAGAAATTAAAAAATAAAAAATAAAAATAAAAATAAACCCCCCAGGAATTAGGAATTAGAACATCGAACATCAAACATCAATCAAAATCAAAATCGAAATCGAAATCAACATCAAGATCAAAATCGGACACAAAATTTGCTTCCCTTGGCCTATAAACCTGGGCCAGTATATCTCTATTACTCTGGCCTATGCTCTTGGGTATGATCAACTCTGAGTCCATCCTAATTTATTATGTCCCTGTATATTCGTCTGTCTATCATGTATCGTATACATGTGCATTCATATTGTGTTACCGGGCTGCGGGGTGAGAGAGAGAGAGAGAGAGAGAGAGAGAGAGAGAGAGAGAGAGAGAGAGAGAGAGAGAGAGAGAGAGAGAGAGAGACGGACGGACATAGAAAGAGAGAGAGAGAGAGAGGGATGGACACACACACACACACACACACACACACACACACACACACACACAGAGTTTTTCTTTATTGGCATTAGCTTTTTACAGCTCTGGTGCCAAGGGGACAATTCACAACCTAATAGGAACGAGCTGAAAATAAGGAACTATTACCCCACAATTTAGCTTGAGAGAGAGAGAGAGAGAGAGAGAGAGAGAGAGAGAGAGAGAGAGAGAGAGAGAGAGAGAGAGAGAGAGGTTTTTCCATCCTAAAAAGTGAATTTACCAATCGGAAAAGGCGTTTTTTTTTTCTTTTCGGAAAACCACTATTTCCGTAAACACAATTTCTTTCGCCATAGATCCTGGCCTATTTTTACAGTCCAAAATATGTCTTTTAAATCTTTATCTTCTAAACAGCTGATTTAGGAAAGCAAAAATTCAAAATTTCACAAATAAATTTATGAAACATTTGACTTTAAAAAAAATTAAGGGGAAAAATTCGTACAACATTCTAGTTTTGTTGAAATTATGGAATTAGTCTCAAAATAAAATTCAAAATTTCACAAACAAATCTATGAAAAATTCGACTTTAAAAATATCAAGGGGAAAAATTTGTACAATATTCTAGTTTTGTTGAAATGATGGGAATTAGTCTCAAAATGTTGTATCTAAACTTTGAATAGTTTCTGTAAGTCATCAAGTTTTAAAAGTGCGTCTGAAAAGTTGATAAACCTAGCTTGGGGTTGCGTGCGTATGAGAGAGAGAGAGAGAGAGAGAGAGAGAGAGAGAGAGAGAGAGAAGAGAGAGAGAGAGAGAGAGAGATGTTTATGACTGTCAGAACTCCTAACAGTCAACAAATACGTTAGTCATGGTAATAACACATAAATCAACTGAGATCCTTGTTTATGCTTTCACAACATGTATAGGCCTTAGACATAGCGCAGAAAGCCTAATTGTCTTTTCATACGTTCGCCATTGTAGACATAATTGTTCTGCAAAATGGATTTTTAAGATATCATTGAGTGTTCATATATAGATGTTCCTTTGAATGTGCCAGATGATGGTTCTGTCAAACGTAGCCTTAACAGTTTGTATGTTTTATTATATACATTTCATAAATAAACGAGTCTTGTGTGTGTGTGTGTGTGTGTGTGTGTGTGTGTGTGTGTGTGTGTGCACTGCGAGCGTGCGTGCATGCATACATGTGTGTGTGTGTGTGTGTGTGTGTGTGTGTGTGTGTGTAACATCATTCCATCCCCACCCACCTGTATTCCTCCCCATCTCCTCCGTTAGAGACCAGTTAAATCAAGCGTTACCCAATTCTTTCAAGCCATCAATGTCTCCCCCACCCCCCCACCCCCATCCGCACCCCAGTTTTTTTTTTTTTCTGATAAATTTCGCTTCATATTATTTGAATTTCACTCACACACGTTGACGTTAAGCAGACAGTAAATTTGCTGTACAGCTCACTCACAAAATGCAGGTGTCACCTGAACGTGCTCAACAGCGTTATAACTTAAAACCCTGCCATTGAATATACCCCTCCACCCTCACTGTCCTTCCCCACCTACACTCCCTTCCCCCTCCCCCCTCCCCCCTTCCCATTTCATCTTCTCCTAGCATCGTCTTCCACAACCAGTACCACCACCCCCCAGCCATCTCACCTCTCCTCCCCCCCCCCCCCCCCCCCCCTTTTTCTAATTTGAGATGCGTGGTATAGGTAGGTAAGGCGTATTTGTTTACCTTGCCCTGATACTAAACCCTCTCATTCAGTGTATCTCTTCACTCTCCGTTCCCGCCATCTAATCTACTTTATGACCCATCTTCTCCCTCCCTCCTTTTCTCTCTTTTCGTTCTAGTATTGTCCTTCCCTTCTAACCCTCTCACCCTACCCCTCATCCACCCACACGTCACCTTGATCTTTTTTTCTTTTCTTTACCGATTTTCTTTCAATCATTGGAGTCCTGCCACACGGTAGAACCTGCTCCATTGGAAATTGTATGAATTCTTGCCTTTCACGTCTTAAATGTTCTGCCAAGCCAAGTCTTGGGATACAGTTCGAATGCATCCACGCACGCACGCACGCACGCACACACACACACACAACACACACACACACACACACACACCACACACACCACACCAACACAACACACACACACACACACACACAACCACACACACCAACACCACACACCACACACACACACAACACCACACACCACACCACACAACAACACCACACAACACACACAACACGCACAGCACACACACGCCACACACAACACAACACACAACACACACATACACCACACACACACACACACCACACACACACACACACACACCACACACAACCACCCCACACACACACACAACACACACAACACACACACACACAACACACACACACACACGACACGGAGATGGGAGGAGGGGAGGGGAGGAAAGGCACGCCGGACAGACAAGCAGCTCAGGCCAAGCAGACAGAAGGAAGCGGAGAGATCAGTCAAGGGGGGGGGGGGGGGGGGGGGGGGGGGGGGGGGGGGGGGGGGGGGGGGGGGGCTTATGAAGCCCCTAGCACTGGTCTCGTTTTGAACTGGCACCGACGGACAAGTAATCCGGACTGGCAGCCTGGGAGAGGTGGGGGGGGGGGGGGGGGGGGGGGGGGGGGGGGGGGTGGGGGTTGATGGACCCTGGGGGGTGTTGAAAGGAGGAGAGGGCAAAGAAAGGGAGCTGGAGGTTCGGCTGCTGCTGGTGGGCGTGGACCTGAATGTGGCAAGAGTGGGCGTTAGGCAAAAAAAAAATTATCCGCAGGAAGGAAAAAAAATCGTTTTGGATACGTAACCTAGGGGAGAGATTCTGTGCTGCCCAGATCAGAAGTCCCCCACCACCAATACCGCCCTGACATCCCTCTATAAAACCTATCGCCCCACCACACCCCCCTTTTTCTAACGTTTCCCTCCCACCTCCACTGTGCCAGCGCATACGTACCTCTACTTGCCATCCAGCCCCCACTTTTACCTTTTCCTTCCCTCCTGCGGTCGTTTTTACTTTTGGTCCTGCGGTCCTTTGTGCGCTTGAAGATTGGGTTGCAACACATACTCTTTGTTTCTCTGTCTCTGTCGGTCTGTCTCTTTATCTCTCTGTCTCTGTCTTCACCTGTGTGTGTGTGTGTGTTGTGTGTGTGTGTGTGTGTGTGTGTGTGAGAGAGAGAGGGGGAGAGAGGAGAGAGAGAGAGAGAGAGAGAGAGAGAGAGAGACACGGCGACAGAGAGAGAGAGAGAGAGAGAGAGAGACAGAGACAGAGAGAGGAGAGAGAGAGAGAGAGGAGATGGCAATGACACACATATTAATACATTCTTCCATAACTTGCACATGTCCCCACACATACGGATACATTACGGTTGTTTTTTTTTTCTACGCATGTCATACCGAGCATATATTCTGCATCATGGATTTGTAGAGCGTGACTGGGTGTGATTTAAGTGTGGGGTCTGATTTAACAGAAGTTGAAACGCGTTCTGTGAAGTCTGGCCAAACAGCGAGTATCTAGTGTGCAACGGTCCATGCAGAGAATGAATATCTTTAATCTTACCACACAGTACGTTTATTTTTTTCTTCTCAAAAGCGTTTGTGTATATCTATCCAGTCTTCTCTACCTTATGCACTGTGACACTAAGTCTTCTGAGCTTTTGGATCTGTTCGAAATTGTTTATATATGGTTTTTTTTTTTTCTTTTCTTTTCTTTTCATTTCTTTTCTGTGTGTGTGTGTGTGTGTGTGTGTGTGTGTGTGTGTGTGTGTGTGTGTGTGTGTGTTCTTTCTTTCTTTCTTTCTTTCTTTCTTTCTTTCTTTCTTTCTTTTCTTTTTGCTGTTGTTGGCGTTTCTTCTGTCATGGTTTAAGACGTTAGTTTGTTGCCAAACAATTTTGTTTATATGAAATCGTAGAACTCTCTGTCTCTGTCTCTCTCTCTCTGCGTGCGCGCACATGTGTTTTTGTGTGTATATACGTATGGTCCGTTGTGTGTGTGTGTGTGTGTGTGTGTGTGTGTGTGTGTGTGTGTGTGTGCGCGCGCGCGCGCGCGCGTGCGTGTGTGTGGTTGTAGGAGTTATTAAAAATAACTGTTGGGAATACCATTATGAGAGAGACTGAACGGCAAACGTCAGAATGATGTCAGTGTTTTTATCTGAACGTCTTTTACGAGAGAGAGAGAGAAGGGGAGAGAGAGAGAGAGGGAAAAGAGAAGAGAAGAGAGAGAGAGAAAGAAGAGAGAGAGAGAGAGAGCACAGCACGACGAGGGAGAGTGGGTAAGGAGAGAGGAGAAAAAAATTTTCCCCCAAATTTCCCAAAAACCCCTTTTCCCCCGGGGGAAAAACCCCCCCCCCAAAAAAAACCCCCCCCCCCAAAAAAAAAAAAAGAGGAAAGAAAACCCCCGGGGGGGGGCCCCCCCTTTTTTTTTTTTTTTTTTTTTTTTTTTTGGGGGGGGGTTCACTTTTTTTTCTTTTTTTTTTATGTTTTGGTTTTTTGGGTTGTTTGTGAAAAGGGGGAAGGGGGTGTAAAGAAAAAGGAGGGGGGGAGAGAAGAAGGATGAGAGAAGAAGGGGGCGAGAAGGAGGGGGGAAAGTTTGGTTTTAAAGTTTTTTTAGGGGGTTTTTTGGGGGGGCGGGGGGTTTTTTAGGTTTTTGGTTGTTAAAAAATTGATTTGGATGAGGTGGGGGAAGGGGGTTTTGGTTTAACGAGTTTTAAGGGTGAGTAAAGAAAAAAGGGGGGAAGGGAGAAAAAGAGGAAGGGAAGAAGGGGAAAATTAAAGTGAGAAGTTTTTCCGGGGAAAGGGTTTAAAGGGGAAGAGGGGAGAAAAGAAGGGGGGGGGGAAAACCGGAGGGTGTTGGGGGGGGGGGGGGGGGGAGAGAGAGTAAAACTGGGGAAAAAAAAAAGAGAGTTTGGGGGGGGGGGGGAAAAAGGGAGAGAGAGAGAGAGAGAGGAGAAGAGGAGGAAGGGGGGGGGGGGGGGGGGGAGGGGGGAGAGAGGGGGGGGGGGGGGGGGGGGGGGGGGGGGGGGGGGGGGGGGGGGGGGGGGGGGGGGGGGGGGGGGGGCGGGGAAAAGGGGAAGGGGGGGGGAAAAGGAAAGGAAAGAAAAAAAGGGGGGAAGGGGGGGAGGGGGTTTGGGGGGGGGGGGGGGAGAGAGGGGGGGGGGGGGGGGGGGGGGGGGGGGGGGGGGGGGGGGGGGGGGGGGGGGGGGGGGGGGGGGGGGGGGGGGGGGGGGGGGGGGGGGGGGGGGGGGGGGGGGGGGGGGGGGGGGGGGGGGGGGGGGGGGGGGGGGGGGGGGGGGGGGGGGGGGGGGGGGGGGGGGGGGGGGGGGGGGGGGGGGGGGGGGGGGGGGGGGGGGGGGGGGAGGGGGGGGGGGGGGGGGGGGGGGGGGGGGGGGGGGGGGGGGGGGGGGGGGGGGGGGGGGGGGGGGGGGGGGGGGGGGGGGGGGGGGGGGGGGGGGGGGGGGGGGGGGGGGGGGGGGGGGGGGGGGGGGAGGGGGGGGGGGGGGGGGGGGGGGGGGGGGGGGGGGGGGGGGGGGGGGGGGGGGGGGGGGGGGGGGGGGGGGGGGGGGGGGGGGGGGGGGGGGGGGGGGGGGGGGGGGGGGGGGGGGGGGGGGGGGGGGGGGGGGGGGGGGGGGGGGGGGGGGGGGGGGGGGGGGGGGAGAAAGGGAGGGGGGGGGGAAAATGGGGGGGAAGGGGAAAGGGGAGGGTAAAGGGGAGGGGGAAGGGGGGGGGGGGGAAAAAAAAAACCCCCCAAAAAAAAAGGGGAAAAAAAAAAAACAAAAAACCCCCAAAACCCAAAAAAAAACCGGCAAAACCAACCAAAAAAACACAAAAAACCACAAAAACACAACCAACCCCAAAACACACACACCACAAAAAAACCACACACCAACCACAAAAACCCCCCAAACCCACCACCACCCCCCCAAACACAACAAAAAAAAAGGGGGGCCCCCTTCAAGAAAACAAAAAAAACCCCCAAAAAAAGAAAAAAGAAGGGGGAACAAGGGGCAAAAGAAGGAAAAATGGGGCTAGAGAAGTTTGAGGAAAAACCCGGTAAAAAAGGAAGGAGGAGAGAAAGGGGGGAGGGAGGAGGGGGGGGGAAAAGGGAGAGGAGGGGAAGAGAGAGAAAGGACGAGGAAGGAGAAGAGAGAGTGAGGGGGGAGGGAGGAGGAGGAGAGAGAGAGAGGAGGGGAAAGGGAGAGAGGGAGAGGAGAGAGAGGAGAGGAGAGGGAAGGAGAGAGGAGGAGAGAGAGAAGCGAGAGGAGGGGGGAAGAAGAGAGGGGGGGGGGGAGGAGAGAGGAGAGGAGAGAGAGGGAGAGGAGGGAGAGGGGGAGAGAGGAGAGGGGAAGAAGGAGAGAGAGAGAGGAGAAGGGGAGAGGAGAGGAGAGGAGAGAGAGGAGAGAGGGGAAAAGGGAGAAGAGAGGGGAGGAGAGAGAGAGGGCGAAGGGAAGGGAGAGAAAAAGGAAGGGGGGGAGAGGGAAGGGGGGGGGGGGAGAGGGGGGGGGGGGGGGGGAGGGGGGGGGGGGGGGGGGGGGGGGGGGGGGGGGGGGGGGGGGGGGGGGGGGGGGGGGGGGTTGGGGGGGGGGAGGTGTGTAGGGTGGGAGGGATGGTTGGGGGGGGGTGGGAAGTCGACGGCCAAGCGTTTTACCCATCAGTCCGTTAATATAAACTGCGAAACGGATGCATTTTCCCATGTCCATGAAGGTTGCGAAATATTCTAATTTACGTCCATGCAATCTTTAAAAAAAAATAACTTTAACAGCATAGTTACACGTTGAAGAATGTGGACAATTTAAACGATCAACAATTCATCTGTTGGGAAAAATCATAAAATGAAAAAAAAAAAAAACAGCTTTAAGTGATATTAATTTTGTTCATGTCTTTTTTTTTTTTTTTTCAAAGTCTCTTCAGAAAAACACACACCCCCCACAAAACCCCCAACACACACACCACAAAAACACGCTACTTATGCACTCGCCCGCACAATAAATGACCATTGGAAGGTGAAACACTCAAGACCTCACGGGGTTTAAAGAGGACATTGATACTGAATTCAAATGTAATATCCTGAGGGCCCAGACTGGCTGGTGTTTCCATATCAATGGGGACTTTCATCTGAAGAACTCACTTCCTGTACAGTGTCCGTAACAGGTTCAGATCGCGCGTATTGGGAAGGGAGACAGGAGGGGGATGATAGGTGAAAGAGAGTGTGAGTGTGCGTGTGGTGTGTGTGGTGTGGTGTGTGTGTGTGTGTGTGTGTTGTGTGTGTGTGTGTGTGTGGTGTGTGTGTGAGTGCACGTGTGACTGCACCCCACACACACCCCACACACCACACAACACCACACACACACACACCACACCAAAATATATACATTGTGTGTGTGTGTTGTGTGGTTGTGTGTGTGTGTGTGTTGTGTGTGAGACAGACAGACAGAGAGAGAGAGAGAGGAGAGAGAGAGAGAAGAGAATGCACCCCCATCCCATATCCCTGCACCTCTCTAACCAGAGCAGTGAAATCAACCATCCCCTCAGTGTTTCAAGCCATCGATATCTTCCTTCATTGTCAATTGCATTTGGAATTATTATTGGTTATTATTATTATTATTATTATTATGTCAGTTTGTCCCCGTTGACGTTTTGACAGCACGCAGCTGGTTAAACTGGTAATACCCCTTACTTTTACGGAGCACAAGGTGTAACTTAACACCTGGCGCGTGACATAGGGACTAAAGCCCTGTCACTCAATGTACCTCTCCACCCTCACCGTCCGTCCCCCCCTTCACACGCCCCCCCTTCCTCATTCCCCTTCCCTTTCCCACAAACTCCCTCATGCATCGCCCTCACACCGCACCCCCCCCCTCCCCCCCCCCCCCCCCCCCCCCCCCCCCCCCCCCCCCCCCCCCCCTCCAACCCCTTTATTTTTTCTTTTTTTTTTCAGCAACGTGGGTTTTAGCCTTTTTGTGTACCAGGGTACTCCATTCCCAACTTTCCTCCACAGTTACTGTTCCCTTCTCCTAAACTTTTTTTTTCCACCCTTCGTTCCCTTTTTCTCCTGGGTTTTAGTATTGTATTTCACCCGGCTCTCATCTCCATCCTTAACCCCCCCCCCCCCCCCCCCCCCCCCCCCCCCCCTCCCCCCCCCCTAACTGTCTTTTCCCCTTACATTTCCCCACTCTTCCCCCCCTAATTATTTCCTCCCGTTCCCCCCCCTTTTCCCTAAATTATTTTCTTTCAAAATTTCCACACGTGTTTTATATCTTCTCCCCTAATTTTACTATCTTTACACCGGCCAAATCTTGTTGATTAACAAATCCAACGTGTGAATACACAGACACACGCACGCACCGTGCGCAAGAACGACGCAAAGCCCGTCGCGCGCACGCACACACACAAAACCCCCACACACACCCACAACACCCCACCCACACCACACGAGAGGAGGGTGGAAAAAAAACACATACGGCAGACATTAAAGCCAGGCAGACGGGAGAGCTAGATATCAGCAGGCAAAACCTCATTAAAACAAACAACCCTCAAACCTTTCTGCCCCCAAAAAGCCACCGGTGTTCATATCACAAGAAAACGCCCTAAAACTGGGGGGATGGGGGGGGATGGGGGGATAAGGGGGGGTGGGTGAATGGGGAGAAAAGATGGGGAGGGGCGTGTGGGGTGGGTGATTTCCGTCTCCTCCCTTTAGCTGACAATCGCAAATGACCATTTTCCAACAACTGAAATGACAGAAAACAAAAACTACCGTGAGAACCAGATGTAAGCTGATGTTGTGCTTCCTTTCTCTCCCCCCCCCCCCCCCCCCACCCCCCTAATTTTTCCCCCCCCCCCCCCACCCCTTCCCTTTCCCCCCCTATTCATCCCCTACACAACCCCCCCCCCTTATTAAATGCCTTTTTTGACGGGTAAAACCCCACTCCTCTCCTCTCCTCTCCTCTCTCATTCTCACCCCCCATATCGAATCCTCTCTCTTTCCCTCCGTCTCCTCTTAACCTTCCCTTTTCTCTTTAATTCTCTTCTCTCTCCCCCCTCTCCTCTCTCCTCCCTCCTCCTCTCTCTTTTTCTCCTCCCCTTCCCCCTGTGTGTGGGTTTGTGTTGTGTGTGTGTGTTGTGGTGTTTTGCGTTTCTCGGTCGTCTGCGCCTCTACTCTGCGTCGTCCCTGTGGGGCGTCGTCTTCGGTTGCCTTTTATTTTTGCGTCTTCGGCGTTATTTATTAAGTCGTCATGAAACTATCACGTCGTAACATCATTAACAGAACAATACCTAAACTCGTCCCCCGGATCCGGTTCGTTCCGGCGTTTCTGTCTCTTCATATACCGGTATATGCCATCACACACATCATTATTCTTCAACATGGACTTGCAGGGCGTAACCAGATCTCGTATATAAGTGTAGGGGTTTGGTATAATGGGAGATAATACGCGTTCTGTTAAGCCTAAAACTAACAGGAAACAGGAAGTATCGTGTGCAGTAGTCGTCCCTGCAGAGAATGAATGGGGTCTTTGGTCACACTTCACGATCTGCAGTTTTGTTCTGAGAGAGAGAGAGAAGAGAGAGAGAGAGCGCGAGCGTGTGTTATCTCCCCTATCTGTCTGTACGTCAAACACAGTGACGTCAAATCTACAGAGCTCATGTCTTGGTTCGAATTTTATGGTTGTCTTTGCTTTCGACTTTTCTTCTACTTCTTCTTCTCTTTTTGTACTCCCAGTTCTTTTAGAACAGGTAGTACTTTACAATGGGAACGAACAAATGCTGTCTGTGTGTCTGTCTCGTCTGTGTGGCTGTCCGTGGTCAAAATGTGTTCCACTCGCTCCAGACAAAACTTCTGGGCCGATCTTTCTGAAAATTTGGACGTATGTTCATTATAGGTCACGGATAATGCCCGATGTTTTATTTTACCAGAAAAAGCCGTTACTAACGGCTATAACGGCCCAAAACGGGTTTTCTTCTTTATGGGATATCTTAGAAAGTACTTGTGTTCAAGATAAACTGGGGTGCCTTTATATGCTTTGTATCTTTTTGTTTTCTGTTATGTTTTCAGACATTAGTATGATGCTAGTATTACATTTGTTTTAAAGAAGTCTCTCTCTCTCTCTCTTCTCCCCTCTCTCCTCTCTCTCTCTCTCTCTCTCTCTCCCCTCTCTCTCTCTACGTACACCTGTGAGTGTCACTGTGTGAGTGTGTGTATGCGTGTGTGTGTATGTTGTGTGTGTGTGTGTGTGTGTGTGTGTGTGTGTGTGTGTGCGTGCGTGCGTGCGTGCGTGCGTGCGTGTGCGTGCGCGTGCGTGCGTGCGTGTGGTGTGGTGTGTGTTCATTACAAAATTACTTTCTAGCAGGATATGAGTCACCGATTAAACATCCGTAAAAGAGAGAGTGTTTTAGAAGTCTGAAGATCTTTTCTATGAGAGAGAGAGAGGGGAGAGAGAGAGAGAGAGAGAGTGAGAGAGAGAGAGAGAGAGAGAGAGAGAGAGAGAGAGAGAGAGGATGTAAGGTAGACAGCGTTATAAGCTTAATAAGTTTCGTCAAACTGGGGAAAAAATATACATGCGTATATGCCAACAATAAATTAGCAGCAGTTGGTGGAAGATGGAGAAATCTATGCATGCACCCCCGCCCTCTCTCTCTTTTTCTCTCACGCACAGACTCACATATCCACCCACGCGCGCGTGCACACACACACACCCCACACGAGTGTGCGCGCGCATGAACACACAATACACACACGCACGCATAGACACACACACACAACACACACAAACGCACGTACACATAGTTGCGCGCGCGTGCGCACACACACACACACACACACACACACACACACACACACACACACACACACACCACACACACACACCTGCAGATGTGCTTAAAAAAGAAAAGGAAAGGAAAAAAAAACCGAAAGATGTGACCTAGACTTGTTTATTTGCGAAAGAGAGGGGAGAGAGACAGAGAGAGAGAGAGAAGAGAGAGAGAGAGAGAGAGAGAGAGGAGAGAGAGAAGCAGAATAGGAACAGGAGGAGGAAGAAGAAGAAGAAGAAGAGAAAGATAAGAAAATGAATAGTGGATGAAGGGGGTAGAGAGGGAAAGGGGGAGGTGGGGGGGGGGGGGGGGGGGGGGGGCTGAGTGAAATCAATCTTCCATTTCATGGGTTTTACACATCCATCCTCTCAACTGCGAAATACAGACCAGATGCGATTCCCGGAGTCCAAGGAGGTTGCGATATATTCCCACTAATGTCAGTATCACCAAACAGCAAATACATACTTTTCGATCTAAAGGAGACAGATATTGATCAAAGAATTCAAACTGTACAAAATATCACCAATTTCCCTCTCAGAAAGCAACAGCACCCCCAGAAAATGAAAGTTGAAAAGGGTTTTTGTTTTTTAATGATTCTTTTTTTTCTTTTTTTTTTTAAACAGTTCGTGCTCATCTTTGAGGTTTGGAAAGTTAAATTTCTGCAGACTTGTGTTTAAAACAGGAAGTAGACAATTCCATTTTTTTGGATGGGGTAAGTGGGTGTTGCTACAGGGATGAGAGCGTTTGTCTCAAGAGTTTATTTCCCTTTCAGGAATATATTTCCCTTTCAGAAACTAATTCCCTTTCAGAATTTATTTCCTTTAATGTCTTATCAGGCACGGCGATCTGTACATCTAGGACGGAGGATAGGAGTGGAGATAAATAATACAAAAAGGAATGTTGCGGTTATGAGTGTTGTTGTGTGTGTGTGTGTGTGTGTGTGTGTGTGTGAGTGTGTGAGAGAGAGAGTGGAGGAGAGAGACGGATTGGAGCGAGTGTGAGAGAGAGCGCGATGATGGGGATTGGCATGGACCTAGGTCAGTGAGAAGGAGTCGTTACGGTAAGAGGAGACCAGTCATGAGGTCTGACCTAATCTCATAAAGAGATAGAGGGACAGCATTGGATTAGACCACCTCCACCCCTGCTGTTCGAGTATGACTGACAAATGTGTAGAAATCTAAAGATCCCTGATTCCACATGTCAACCACAGTAATCGACTTACCTTCTGTTACGGACGATCACACTCACACTACTCACACACAACAACACAAACACCACACTTTTGTTAAAT
The DNA here is from genome assembly GCA_018398815.1 of Conus ventricosus. NCBI lineage: Eukaryota > Metazoa > Mollusca > Gastropoda > Neogastropoda > Conidae > Conus > Conus ventricosus. The sequence continues at coordinate 35,665,545 of CM031615.1, read as the reverse complement.
TCGGTTTTTCTCTTCTATAAAAGGATGTCAACTAGGACATTAGTCTGTTTAAAGAGTTAAGTCTATAGAGCAAATTTCTTCACGGACAAGAGAAACCTGTACAACAAACTTAATTTTTCAAATCTGGTATGGTATTCATCTTGTTTTTTTTTCACAACTGTTGTATAGCATAATAAAAAAGAATATAACTTAGGTACCGACCGACCGTGTAAGTAATAATGAAGCTTGTGGGGACATCTGGTGGCGTTCATGGCTGCCATAATCAAGGGAAGAAATCACTGCCGTAATAGTTAATTTCAGAGACAACGCAACTTTGACTGATCCATTCAAAACAAAATAATGAAGAAGAGACAATTGTACCCATCAGGATCACGTTTGCCCCTGAGGTGTCATAGACTTTATTGCTGTGTTGCTATTTTCAATACGAGGAAGCAGGAAAAGGTTTTGGTTGAAAAAAAAAAAAAAAAACCGACCCGAGGGGAGAGGAGGACAGGCACTGTGCGGAAGGCACTTAAGGGAGAGTGGGGGCGGGGCGGGGGGGGGGGGGGGGGGGGGGGGGAGGAATAGTGGGGGAGGGGGGGGGGGGGGGGGGGGGGGGGGGGGGGGGGGGTGGGGGGCGGGGGGGGGGGGGGGGTGGGGGGGGGGGGGTGGGGGGGGGGGGGGGGGGAAGAGTTTTAGTAGAGGGGGGAAAGGGAAGGAAAGGGAAATGAAGCAGAGAATGTTGTAAGTAATGTAAGTAGAGGTGGAGAGGGTATGCTGTCTGCATAATAGCATGAGCATGGCAGGATATAATAGTTTCGAAACGAGGCCCCCGGCCCCTTCCTTCTGTTCAGGTACGAGTTTTCAACCACTGACGTTCTTCCAATGTTCGACGTTCTCTGTAATTACGTATATTTCAGTACGATCTTTAAATTGGGCGGCTTCCTTTTCGGCGTCGTTTTCATTCCAGATGGTTCCGCCCACGTCACTTGGCCAATTGATTTTTGTTTGATGAAATAGCCACAACCTGAAACGCAAATGTGTGGACATTTTAGTTACTGGTTTGTTCTCATTGTGATAGAAATCCATGTGAAGGCGTGTGTTGGTGATGTGTTTGCTTTTATGTGGCCTCACTTTCTCCATCCACGGCCAATGACAATTAAATCACATACTCATAAATCCTGCTGGGGTGGCAATCTATGTTAAAACTTTACATTTTGTGGTTGAGTAACCTCGCTTGTTTCAAGGTAAACGCAAAATCCCCAATGCAATTTCGCCTCAATGGACAACTAAAAATTGGGTGGGTTTCCGTTTAGACTCACCTTTGTTATATCATGAATCGGTAGACTATGTTCGGTAAATCGCTGAAAGGAAGGTAATCAGGTGTCAGAAACTCGCAAGACTGACCCCGCACCGTGTGTCTTGCCTCCCTGTGTGGGCATGGCCAATGCATTTTTTACCCCATTACTCAGCTAACTGTTCAGTCATTGATGAGAAATGTTACCCAAACCCTGTGGTGACACGGTTTTGCCCGCCTTTTCCTTTATTGTATGATAGTTATAGTCGATTTTTTTTTGTCCCGATCGTAAATCCTGGGGGTTTCTCGAATTTGACTCTTTTAAGTTTCTCGTTGTGCTTGATCCATTAAACTGAGAAAGAACAGCGGTAATTAAACTTGGTTGTGCAATGTAAAGGCAGGCATTTCTCTTTCCCCTGACTATTTTCGGGGTTAAGCCCTATTATAGTTCGGATGTTCAGGGCTCTTCCTTACCACCCACCAACAAACTAGTAAATTAATCACTGCGAAACTCTCTCTCCTCTTCTCTCTCTTCTCTCTCGCTCTCTCTGTTAGACTTTTTCAACTCCCAAATCCTTGTGCTCTACCAGATTGGTGTAGATGTAGAAACGCA
>CM031615.1:35651156-35656156 GCA_018398815.1 Conus ventricosus | reverse complement strand
GGAATTTGCACAGGCCCTCGATGCCAGGCGCCTGAAACTCAACCTGCCACGAGCAAACGAAACTGAAGATTGGGAGAAACTGGATGCAAAAATCGTCCAAAGACTCGATGCACTGATAGGGAAAAGCACCCTGGAACACAAACTAGCCACATATGGGGACATTGTGTATGCCACATGTAGAGACGCCTATGGAGTAAAACTACCAAAGAGAAAACACCTCCAAAGAAATCCAGACGCAAGAAAAGATGGACAAGATCAGAGTCCAAAAGAACAACCTCAAGAAGCAAATGAAGACCGCACTGCCAGCTGAAAAACAAGGCTTGGAAAAACTGTGGGAAGACCTGAAAGAAAAACACAGCGCCCTCAGCAAAGCGGAATCTGCGAGGAAGAGGAAGAGCAAAAAGAAGAAGACACAAGAGCGCTTCTTCAGAGACCCCTTCCAGTTTGCCAGAACACTGTTTGAGCAGCCAAAATCTGGGACCTAAGTGTGGACAAAGGAGTTCTTGAGCAGCATCTGAGGAAAACATACTCTGACTCACAGAGCAAAGCACCACTCGACATTCAAGATCTGGTGTGGCCAACCAACCCTGAGGAACAGTTCAATGGCAAGCCTCCAACGTTGGCGGAAATCAAGAAGGTGGTCGACAAAGCCAGAGCCAAATCATCACCAGGGCCAAACGGAATACCTTACCAGCTTTAAAAGAAATGTCCCAAGGTGCTGGAGTGGCTCCACAGGCTGCTGCGATCGGCTTGGAGAAACCAGAAGATCAGCGGCCAGTGGATGACGGCAGATGGTGTGTACATCCCAAAGAGCAAAACTCAAGTGACATCAGCCAGTTCAGGCCAATATCACTACTGAACGTCGAAGGGAAAATCTTCTTCTCTGTCATGGCAGCAAGGCTGACCAAGTACCTGATGAAAAACAAGTACTTGGATGTGTCAGTCCAGAAAGGTGGCATCCCAGGCGTGGCTGGCTGTGTAGAACACGCCACAATGATCTGGGACGCAATCCAAAAAGCAAAAACAGAAAAGAGAGACCTGGACGTAGTGTGGCTTGATCTGGCAAACGCATATGGATCTGTGCCCCATGAGATGATACAGTTGGCTCTTGAGATGTACCATGTGCCAAAGAACATCCGCGACATGCTCAAGAAGTACTTCAATGGCTTCTCAATGCGGTTCTCTACCAAGGAGTACACAACTGATTGGATCAACTTGGAAGTGGGCATTGCAATGGGCTGTGCAATTTCCCGATACTGTTCGTGCTGGCAATGGAACTCATCTTGAAAGCAGCAACAAACAACGCGAGACAAACAGACCTTGGCGATGGATACAAGATGCCTCCTCTCAAGGCCTTCATGGATGACACTACAGTGATTTCATCCAGAGAAGACGAGACACGTCATGTGCTGGAGAGGCTGGACGACATAGTTGCCTCATCCAGAATGAAGTTCAAGCCAAAGAAATCACGGAGTCTCTCACTGAGGAAAGGAAAAGTGGCCGAATCTGTGGTCTTCAGTGTTGCCAACCAGGCCATTCCAACAGTCACAGAAGAACCAGTCAAGAGCCTTGGAAGATGGTATGATGATACGCTGAAAGACACACAAAGAGCAAAAGAAACCAAGCAGATGGCGGAAAGAAGGCTTGGAGACCATTGACCAGTGTGGGCTCCCTGGCAAATACAAGGTCTGGTGTCTGCAGTTCATGCTGATACCAAAGCTCCTATGGCCTCTGATGATATACGACATCTGCACCAGCACAGTGGAGGCAATGGAAGCCAAAATCAACAAGTTCACAAGGAAATGGCTTGGTGTCCCACCCTGTCTGACTGACATCGCGCTGTACTGTCGCCAAGCAAAGCTCAAACTACCACTGAAATCCATCCTGGAGGAATACAAAGCAGGGAAGATCAGACTTCAAAGCATGCTGGAGGACTCAGGAGACAAGGTGGTAGAAGCAATCAAGCCCAGCTGAAGACAGGCAGAAAATGGAAAGTTCAAGAGGCGATGGATTCTGCAAAAGAAAGTCTCAAGATCAGAGAAATAACAGGACACACACAGACCAACAGACAAGGACTGGGGGTGACCAAAACTGAATGGTGGTCAAAGGCCAAAGGAAAAGCCAAAAGAGACATGATGATTCAGGAGATGAGAAAAGAAGAAGACCAAAAAAGACTCCAAAAAGCAGTCCAGCAGAGCAGCAAGGGCAATGGACAACGTGGGAGAATGCACTCCAAAGAAGTCTAACTTGGAATGACATTTGGCACATGGCCCTCTCAGGATCAGCTTCACTCTCAGATCTGCATTGACCTTCTGCCCTCAAATGCAAACCTGGTGAAGTGGGGGAAAACAGACGATCCTGCATGCCCCTCTGCCATAAAAAACAAACAGTGGAGCATGTTCTAAGCTCATGTAAAGTAGCCCTGGCTCAAGGAAGGTACACATGGAGGCACAACCAAGTGCTCAAAGAAATTGTACAAGTAGTCTGGGCTAGTACCAACACCACAAAAGGGAGAATCAGGACTCCAAAGCACCGCAACATTCTTCACGGCAGGAGGCAGCAAATCATGGCCAAGAACAACAGTGCCACTCGAAACATGCAGGCAGAGTCTGCTGGATGGGGCAGATGACTGGGAGTGCACTGCAGACCTCCCAGAATGGAAGAGTCACCAGAGATCATCAGCAAGAGTGGCATGAGACCAGACATAGTAGTCCACTCTAAGTCAACCAAGCAGCTGATCATGATCGAGCTCACGGTGCCATATGAGAACAGAATGGAGGCAGCTCAAATCTACAAGACTGAAAAGTATGCTGATCTGGCAAACAGCCTGAGGAGAGAAGGCTATCAGGTCAAAGTCCTCACTGCAGAAATTGGAGCTAGGGGATTTGTAGGAACGTCTGCATACAGCCTCATGAAACAGCTCTCAGTTGCAGGGAAGGAAAAAACCAGAGCCCTGAAAGCAATGGCAGAAGCGGCAGAGAGGTGTTCAAGCTGGATCTGGTCAAGGAGGAACAAAAGTGAACTTCATAAGGCTTAAATTTCCTACAAATATCAGGTGTCCCTGTGGCTCAGTGGTTAAAGCGCGAGTCATTAAGTAGAAAATGAGCATGTCCAGAGGGTCATGGGTTCGAATCCCAGCCATGGCTCGTCCCAAGATGGGGGGAAAAAAAAAAAAAAAAAAAAGGGGCAGCAGAGGGACATCCGGAGTCATGAACCGGGTGTGGCCCAACCCCCTAGAGTGTCAGAGATAAGGGCCGAAACACTTGCTTGAAGGGGGCTTCTCTTCTGAGGACTCTCTGCTGCCACGCTCTCCACGAGTTTCTTTCTACTTCACACACACACACACACACACGCTCGCGCGCGCGGCACACTAAATACACACGCGCGCGCGCGCACACACACACACACACACACACACGAGGGCATGCATGCGCATACGCACACACACGCGGGGTACTCGTGCGTGCACACACACACACACACACACACACACACAGACTCACACACGCACGCACATGCATAAAAAAAGAGATTGACAGACAGACAGAGAGCACACAGTCCCACCGCCGAGTCCGCGCTGACCGCTGAAGAAGTCAACACAAGCCAGAGGAGGACAGCCGCACACGCACCACCGCTGCTCTCCTCCACCACGCCTCTGTCCCCGTCCCTGTCACCATTGCGCCAATCTTGAAAATGTCCCCGGACCAACAGACACAGTCACAGCATGCGCTAACACCACACCGAGAGGCCAACGGCAGCTGGGTATTTTATTAAGCACACTGCTACGGACACGGGTCTGTTCACTTCCTCGTCCAAGTAGTGGCCGCAGCTAACTAGCAAGCTCACCACCCCGCTCTCCGCCAAACCCCCAACCAAACAAGCAGCTTGCTTCCCACTGTTGCGCACTTTGGCCAAAAACTACCCCTCGCCCCTCTTTACCCCCACCGTCCCTCCCTCCAGCCCCTCTTCCCCCACCCCCGTCCCTCCTCGACCACCGACACTACCCCACCACCACCACCAGCACCACCACTCTTCCGTCCCGTCACCTGGGTTGTAAAATGAAAAGCAGCCCCTATAAACACGACCAAGCTTCGGCGTAGTGCTGCACGTTATTTTGTGTGTGTGTGTGTGTGTGTGTGTGTGTTGTGGTGGTGGTGGTGGTGGTGGTGTGTGTGTGTGTGTGTGTGTGTGTGTGTGTGTTGTGTTGTGTTGTGTTGTGTGTGTGTGTGTGTGTGTGTGTGAGGGGCTAGGGAGGGGATGGTGGAGGTGGGGTTTGACACAAAGGTGTGTTGTGTTGTGTTGTGTGTGTGTGTGTGAAGGGCTAGGGAGGGGATGGTGGAGGTGGGGTTGACACAAAGGTGTGTGTGTGTGTGTTGTGTTGTGTTGTGTTGTGTGTGTGTGTGTGTGTGTGTGTGTGAAGGGCTAGGGAGGGGATGGTGGAGGTGGGGTTGACACAAAGGTGTGTGTGTGTGTGTGTGAGGGGCTAGGGAGGGGATGGTGGAGGTGGGGTTGACACAAAGGTGTGTGTGTGTGTGTGTGTGTGTGTGTGTGTGTGTGTGTGAGGGGCTAGGGATGGTGTGTGTGTGTGTGTGTGAGGGGCTAGGGAGGGGATGGTGGAGGTGGGGTTGACACAAAGGTGTGTGTGTGTGTGTGTGAGGGGCTAGGGAGGGGATGGTGGAGGTGGGGTTGACACAAAGGTGTGTGTGTGTGTGTGTGTGTGTGAGGGGCTAGGGAGGGGATGGTGGAGGTGGGGTTGACACAAAGGTGTGTGTGTGTGTGTGAGGGGCTAGGGAGGGGATGGTGGAGGTGGTGTGTGTGTGTGTGTGAGGGGCTAGGGAGGGGATGGTGGAGGTGGGGTTGACACAAAGGTGTGTGTGTGTGTGTGTGAGGGGCTAGGGAGGGGATGGTGGAGGTGGTGTGTGTGTGTGTGTGAGGGGCTAGGGAGGGGATGGTGGAGGTGGGGGTTGACACAAAGCCAAAGGTGTGGGTTGGCGGGAGAA
>CM031615.1:35641156-35643656 GCA_018398815.1 Conus ventricosus | reverse complement strand
GACCATAGTGCAGTAGGCCAACATCGTACATAAATAGACGAGAAGACGGGAAAAGCACAAATCCTCATTGTTCCGCCCCCTTTCCTAACTTCGGTGTGTGTGTGTGTGTGTGTGTGTGTGTGTGTGTGTGTGTGTGTTGTGTAAGTGTGTGCATGTGCATGTGCGCGCGCACGCGTGTGTGTGAGTGCGTGTGCGTGTATGTGCACGCGTGAGTGTGTGTGTGTGTGTGTGCGCGCGCAGCGCATATATGTGTGTGCACGGGTGAGTGTGTGTGTGTGTGTGTGTGAGTGTGTGTGTGTTTGAGAGAGAGAGAGAGAGTTTGTGTGTGGTGTGTGTGTGTGTGTGTGTGTGTGTGTGTGTGTGTGTGTGTGTGTGTGAGAGAGAGAGAGAGAGAGACAGAGAGAGAGAGAGAGACGGCGATAAACGTTGGCATTTTCTCAGCAGCTGCACGCAGCAGAGAAAGATTAAACTGGGCAGGCCATCATGCCCTTTCTACCATTAAAAAAACAAGCGAGTCAAGGCTCCTTTCCTTTCACCTTATCTTGTTTATAGCTCAGCCGACCACGAGGGGACATATCAGGGGCTGTTACCATGTCAAGAATGGTTCCATGTAAGTATGCATGTCTATACAAACAAACAGACCTGTTAAAAGTTGGCTTCAAAGAATGGAAATGAAATCTTTTAGAGACAGCTGAGCTCGTAGTTTGCTTCCAATCTTCGTTCAGTGTAGTGACTGACCGTGGGGTGAGATTCCATGTTGTAAGAATTCAAGGTGAGAAGCCAGACGTTCAGGTAGGAGGAGTACGGCGCAACAGACACAAAGCAGGGGAGCCTGACTGACTGTAGGTGAGCCAAGTTGTCACTATGCTCAGTGAAACACACAGACCCGAACCAGGGTGATAAGCAGACTAAAAACCGGAACTATTCACGCAGATTAAAACGCCAATATTAAAATATTCAAACGAAGTGAAATGCTAAAACTACAAGACAAGTCCTAAAGCAAAGAATCAAACTTTGTACAACACACACGCATGCACGTGCATACACACACACACACAGACACGCGCGCGTGCACACACACACATATACACACACATACGCATCCCCCTATATATATATATATATATATATATATACAGATAAACACACACACACACACACACACACACACACACACACACACACACACACACACACACGCGCGCGCGCGCGCGCGCGCGTGCGCGCGCACACACACACACACACACACACACACACACACACATACACACTCAAAGACGCAATTTAACGTTCTAAGGTTTTAACATCGTCTGTTACGACCATGCGATTTGTGCAGCAGTTCAGAGTTGAGTCCGCCAGAACAAAAATACATGATAGCCAGGTTGAACGGGGCATTTCTCATTGCAGGCCGCGTTCAAGCCATGATAGTATCTAGCATACATAACGAAAAATGATCACTGTATATGAATATATGCAAATTCTTCACTGAGCTTTACCTGATGATCCAAGGGCTAAAAAAAAAAGGGTTGTATAAAGACAGATGGAGAAGGAATAGCGACGCACAGCACCAGCAGACAGGACGCCGGAAACACAAAGCCAGGATTCAAACCACAGCGCCAAAGACATGCATGCTGATTATTCCAACAAGGCATTGACACAGGCTCTCGATGCCGAACGCCAGACACACAATTTGCAACCCTTTAAGTGTATGAGAGAAATCAAATGAAAAAAACCCAAAAAACAACAGTCCACAAACTAGATGCGCTGACAGGAAAAAAAAGCACATCCGAGCACAACTTAGCCAGATTTGCAGACATTGTATACGGAATCTGTAGAGGCACTTACGGAGTGAAACAACCAGAAATAAAGATACCTCCAGAAAAATCCTCAAAAACTTATGAAGGCTGCTCCAAAGTTGAGAAGATCTGAAAGCACACTACAGCATCAGCAAGAAGGAGAAGATGTCAATTCTTAATAGACCCCTCTTCCAGTTCGCTAGGAATCTGTTTGAGCAGCCGAAGTCAGGGACACTCACAGTGGACAAAGAAACTTCTGAGCAGCATCTCAGTAAGACGTTCCGACCCTCAGAGAAAAGCGCCCCCTTGAAATCAGAGGGCTTGGCGCCGCCTGCAGCACCTCAGACAAAGTTCAGTGACATGCTACCAAAACTGAATGAAGTAAAGAAAGTGGTTGATTAACCCAGAGCCAAATCTTCCGTACATAACTAACGGAATACCCTATCTGCTATATATCAGAAACGCCCCAATGTCCTTGAGTGGCTCCACAGACTGATAAGATCAGCATGGATGAACTTGAAGAGCTGCGACCAATGGATGAGAGATAATGGAGTGTACCTTCCCATGGATCAAAACTCGAGAGACATCAACGAGTTCAGATCACTATCACTTCTGAGCGTAAATCTTCTGTCAAAGCAGCAAGACTGACCAAACATCTCACAGAAAATGTGCTGAATTTGTCAGTCTGGAAAAAGGGACATAGT
>CM031615.1:35605235-35641056 GCA_018398815.1 Conus ventricosus | reverse complement strand
GCTAAAGGCCCTTTCCACTTACCATGTCAAGAAGGTTCCATGTAAGTATGCATGTCTATACAAACAAACAGACCTGTTAAAAGTTGGCTTCAAAGAATGGAAATGAAATCTTTTAGAGACAGCTGAGCTCGTAGTTTGCTTCCAATCTTCGTTCAGTGTAGTGACTGACCGTGGGGTGAGATTCCATGTTGTAAGAATTCAAGGTGAGAAGCCAGACGTTCAGGTAGGAGGAGTACGGCGCAACAGACACAAAGCAGGGGAGCCTGACTGACTGTAGGTGAGCCAAGTTGTCACTATGCTCAGTGAAACACACAGACCCGAACCAGGTGATAAGCAGACTAAAAACCGGAACTATTCACGCAGATTAAAACGCCAATATTAAAATATTCAAACGAAGTGAAATGCTAAAACTACAAGACAAGTCCTAAAGCAAAGAATCAAACTTTGTACAACACACACGCATGCACGTGCATACACACACACACACAGACACGCGCGCGTGCACACACACACATATACACACACATACGCATCCCCCTATATATATATATATATATATATATATACAGATAAACACACACACACCACACACACACACACACACACACACACACACACACACACACACACGCGCGCGCGCGCGCGCGCGCGTGCGCGCGCACACACACACACACACACACACACACACACACACATACACACTCAAAGACGCAATTTAACGTTCTAAGGTTTTAACATCGTCTGTTACGACCATGCGATTTGTGCAGCAGTTCAGAGTTGAGTCCGCCAGAACAAAAATACATGATAGCCAGGTGAACGGGGCATTTCTCATTGCAGGCCGCGTTCAAGCCATGATAGTATCTAGCATACATAACGAAAAATGATCACTGTATATGAATATATGCAAATTCTTCACTGAGCTTTACCTGATGATCCAAGGGCTAAAAAAAAAAGGGTTGTATAAAGACAGATGGAGAAGGAATAGCGACGCACAGCACCAGCAGACAGGACGCCGGAAACACAAAGCCAGGATTCAAACCACAGCGCCAAAGACATGCATGCTGATTATTCCAACAAGGCATTGACACAGGCTCTCGATGCCGAACGCCAGACACACAATTTGCAACCCTTTAAGTGTATGAGAGAAATCAAATGAAAAAAACCCAAAAAACAACAGTCCACAAACTAGATGCGCTGACAGGAAAAAAAAAGCACATCCGAGCACAACTTAGCCAATTTGCAGACATTGTATACGGAATCTGTAGAGGCACTTACGGAGTGAAACAACCAAAATAAAATACCTCCAGAAAATCCTCAAAAACTTATGAAGGCTGCTCCAAAGTTGAGAAGATCTGAAAGCACACTACAGCATCAGCAAGAAGGAGAAGATGTCAATTTTTAAATAGACCCCTCTTCCAGTTCGCTAGGAATCTGTTTTGAGCAGCCGAAGTCAGGGCCCACTCACATGGACAAAGAAACTTCTGAGCAGCATCTCATAAGACGTTCCGACCCTCAGAGAAAAGCGCCCCCTTGAAATCAGAGGGCTTGGCGCCGCCTGCAGCACCTCAGACAAAGTTCAGTGACATGCAAACCAAAACTGAATGAAGTAAAGAAAGTGGTTGATTCCCCCCAGAGCCAAATTTTCCCGTACATAACTAACGGAATACCCTATCTGCTATATATCAGAAACGCCCCAATGTCCTTGAGTGGCTCCACAGACTGAAAGATCAGCATGGAACTTGAAGAGCTGCGACCAATGGATGAGAGATAATGGAGTGAACCTTCCCAGGGAAACAAAACTCGAGAGACATCAACGAGTTCAGATCACTATCACTTCTGAGCGTAAATCTTCTGTCAAGCAGCAAGACTGACCAAACATCTCACAGAAAATGGTGCGTGAATTTGTCAGTCTGAAAGAAGGCACATATGTCGGCTGTGTAGAAATGTCTGTACACCACCTATGGTGTACCAGAGATTCATGTGTGCTTCCACGAGGAGTGCCAGGCTGATGTTTAGATTAACCGAGGGAGGTAGTCTGAGACCCCCGATGAGTTCGCCCAATTGTGTGCGATGTAAGGAGACCAGAGATTCTTGTGTGCTTCCACTGAGGAGTGCCATGGTTGATGTTTAGATTAACCAAGGAGGTATCTGATGACCCCCGACAGTTCGCCCAGTGGTGTGGCGATCTAAGGAGGAATCCCTTTGAAGGCACTGACCGGCGAAGGGCCGGAAATGCCAAAGAGGGAATACTCTCGAGTAGACCGGGAAGAGACCGGGGAAATTTTTTTGGGGTCCCAGCCCCATTATGTAAGAGAAGACCAGTAGTTGTGGGATGGCTTACTATGTAGGTTTTTGGTCATCCTGGAGATTTTAAGGAAATAGTTCTGATAAAATTTTCTTATTTCAAACTGGTGAAACTTAGGATCACGCAATGTTGAGAAATGTTGTATCTTAGGTTAGAGGACATGTAGGTGATATAAAGTTTGTAGTTAATAGTTGCAGTTAAACATGTAAGACCCTTATAATATTCATGAGGCGAGGGATCTGACAGATGGCGTCCTAGGTGACGCTAGGGGAAGCGTGGGTGCTCTTGATGTTACGGAGTTATCAGTCAGGCCCCAAATCTCAAACGGAGAGGACGACACCTTAGTCTGTGAAATGTGGTGATGGTGTTCTGACGGCACCAGAAATGTAAGTTAAATGCATTTTTTTCCATTTCGTATTCGGCCGTGCATCTAAGTACTATGTACTTTGTGTTTTGCTATGTGCGATTGTTATCATGAAATGAGATTTGATTGTTCCATGCTTTGTGTTCTTGACCCTTTTGGGTTTTCTATGGGTCTATTGAGCACTAAGATTTTGAAATTGTTTTAGAAGTCGAGTTCACAATTGAAGGAAAGACCTACTTAATTGCAGGATAGAAATTCAGTTAAGGATTCAGTTCTGTGACAATAAAAATAAAAATAAATGAGATAAAATACAGAAGTTATGGAGCCCTTTTATCAGTTTTATGTTTATTGTAAATGTTAAGTAATAAGTGAATAAGCAAATAATGTAGTGATGTAGTAGACAGACAATTAGTGGTGTTTGTAGAATTTTAAATATTGAGCAGTTGAGACAGGAGTCGTTAAATGATGGCCGGGTGAAACCATATTGTGATGTGTTATTGATTTATGGGCTATGGTAAAAGATTTTTTGCATTGCTTTTGACCGGAGCGATAAGCCATCTCTCTCTCTCTCTCTCTACTAAGTATATTTCTTTTTGAAGAACATGTTCCATACCGGCTCTATGTATCTGTTTTCCCTTATATGCGTGATGAAGGTTACAGGCCTGTTGCCTATATAGGCTGTTTGCCTTTAATGCCGACTGAAACTGGCATATTTTGTTTTTGCTGTTTCATGTTTTCATTTCATGAGTCGAAGTGTTGCGCTTGATTATGTTCACAGTCGATTCCTTGGACTGTTTGAAATTTGGGGATGAAGTCTTTTTGCCCCCATGTTGCTTAATTATAAAAGCGAAGGATGAGCAGTTATGATGGAACACATGGAATGAGAGGAATAATTGTTGGGATGTGAATCCCACAAATTGGCAGTTGCTGTTCTGACTTGGGGCAGCACAGGGTCGAACCGTGTCTTGAGGTAGGTTCACCCTGGTTTCAGAGTGGTCGTTGTGTAACTGGGTTAGTTTCTTGTTTGGATAGGTTGTCATTGTTGATAACCTCTGTGCAAATCCAATGCAAGAGACTAAAAGAGCTATAGTTGGTTGGGAAACCTATGATTCCGAATACCATAGTATAGCGCATTCCTGATCATGTGTCTCCTGAATGAATGCTCTGGCTTGCAGTAGAATGAGGGAATAGGTCATCCCTGAGACTGACCTAGCTTCGTAATTTTGCTAAATGATGTTTTTCTGTCACGGGGAAGGACTTATGAAATGATTCGGATGTATGTGAGCTATGCAATGGTGTAGATGCATTTGGGGTTTACGTTCGTTTGCATTTTCATGACAGGCCAGGGTTGCAAAGGGGCCCTTTTTTCCTTTTTCTTTTCCCCTTTGTCGTTACTTCTACCTTTACTTTTCTTTATTTTTTTTTCCCTTTACTTGTACTTTTTTCTTTTCCTTTGTTGGGCATTGTCACCACCCTTTTTTATGAAGAAAAAGCTATAGACCAAATTAAAAAAAGAAAATCTTCACTGGGCCTGACTCTTTTGTTTGATTAGATGAACCTAGTCCAACTTTCTCCGGAAACCCGATCTCCCCTTGTGCGTTTCTTTACAGTAGGAACAAGGGGAGTTTACACTTTGGCGCCCAATGTGGGCTATTTGGATTAGGATATTTTTTAATTAAAGGGCTCTAGCAACGTCAACCAAAGGACGACGATGTCCGAAGAAGAAGCCAGGCACCTTGCTGAGACCGAAAGACTCGGCACCAGCTCAGTTAAGAGGGAGGAAGACGTGGCGGCCTTACGGGAAAAGCTGAGGCGACTGGAGTTGAAGCACCGGGATGCTGTTTCTGAGCTGGAAGCCAGATTGCGACGGGCCACCCAGGAGCAGATCACCTGGCCCACCAGCCGCCACCCATGGTCCCAAAGGTGAAGCTTTTCACCGGTCTGCCCCCAGCGTCACCACGGGAGACAACCTTTGGGGAAGGCATTCGTCATGCGGATGCCCTTGAGGATAAAGGCAGTTGTAAACAAAACTGCCTTCCTCAAACGCCTCTTCGGGAACCCCCTCCAGCACGTCAGCAGCCCTCCACCACCGATGCTGCCCTAATATTAGAGCAGCTAAACGGTCTGTTTGGGGCACTGAAGTCACCAGAGGACGCTTTCTTCGACTTGTCCAGGCAAGACCAAACCCGGGGACGAAGCTGGCACCCTTCTTGGTGATTTACGGCAGGCTGAAGGACCTACACCCATTAGCCCACTATGTCGAGGGGACTTCAGCCGAAAGCTGTACCTGGCTTTCTCCAAGAGCTGCTCCGGCCTGATTGCTCTGGAGCTCCGGAGCAAGTTCGGTGTCCCAGGTGAAGGGGCACCCACGTTCGCCTCACCTGTTCAAGGCCGTCAGGCAAATCGAGGCTCTTGACCGCAGACGGACCGAAGGATGGGTCTCATCCGATGCAGTGGTCCATGCAACCCAGGGGAGCACACTGTTTGGGAAAGGGACAGCCATCCACCTTAAACCCTCGGCGAACCAAAGGGCTGTGCTTCAAGTGTGGTCTTGAGGTCACACCTACAGGGACTGCCGGAATCCAGCCATCCCTCAACTGGTAGCCCAGAAGACCAGGAGAGACGGCCCCGGGAACAACAAATTTGGCGTCGGCGAAGGGACTCCCAAAGGTTCCCCTTTAATGTAGGAAGGGCCAAGGCTGACGGGGAAGCCACGGCCCGAAGATCCAATGCCCCACCGTCATCAAGGGAGCTGCTGGGAAGGGCGATCGAAGTCTTGGACAAAGATCTTCTACGGCTACAAACCCGTGAGACTGGCAGCAAACACCGTCGCACCCTGTTGCCGGCGCAAGAATGTGAACTGAGAGGTCGTCTCTCCAACTCGACCTCTGCACCATCCGGGATCCTGCCTCGGGACCAGGAATGGTTACCCCCTCCACGTGGAGGTGAGCTCAGCCGAACGGAAGCTGGAAAACGCAGGTCAAGGTGGTGGTGAGAAATGTGTCTCCCACGAAGACTGTGACTCCCCACTTCCAAAGATGTTTTGGCTGAACTCAAGTAGATGCTTGGACAGAAAACCGGGAAACTCAGCCAAGTGTAGAGGCTTTAGTGGGTCCATGCTGCGAGGCTCCCGTTAGGATTAATGGAACAGACACTAGAGCCTTGTTAACAGGGGTTCACAGGTGACCATAGTTTCTGAAGCATTTTACATTTCTTACTAGCATCAGTCCCATTAGAACAGCTTAGCTTTCCCTTTCTGTTAGGGGCGCAGGCGGACAAGAAGTTCCCTACCTAGGCAAATGTTAGGATAAGTTAGACTTGCCAGAAGATGTGGGTGGAACTTCTAGGCTGTAGACATTTTAGCAATGTAGGACCCGACACGTTTTTTTTTCCCGCCCGTGTGCCATTCCATCCTTGGGACCAATTACCATCAGGTGTTTAGCCCAGAGCTTACCACCTCTCCACTGGTGACAGGCACAAAATCCCATGTGACGTGGGGTTTTGGAGGTTGCCTTCGCCTACAGTAAACACTGCTGGCAACGGGATGGTCGTCTCGCTCCGTCAGACTGGTTGGGCGAGCTATCACCGTCCCGCCTCAACTCTTCAGGACCTCCGAGGGACGACACGACTAGGCCCATCACCACCAGGATGCCGTCCTGGTCCAGGAGCCCACTGTTGACACTCTGCCAGCTGGCCTGGGCCGTCTTGGCTGCGAAAGCCCCGCGTCTACTCTGCCCAGAGTAAGAGTCACTGTGGTGACAGCAGGGACACCCCCATCCGGATCAAGAGGAAGCAGGTCATTGCCGACCTGTTTGTCATCCGTGCAGAGTACGCTGTGGCCCAGGTCCTACAGCAGATCGCCGGGGACTGTGATCCTACACGGTTTGCGACACCCCCGGCCCAATGGTGAACCCTGACAGTGTGAAGGACAGAGGGATTTAAGGACGAGATTTAAGTTTGGTGTGGAATGTTGACGCTGACTGGCAAGCTTCCTTTACGGAAAGACTGCTCACTTATTCAGATGTATTTACGCAGGGTGATTTGACATTGACGGACTGATGTTATGCATGACATTGAACTAACCCCAGGCCAGCTGTACGTGCGCGGCCAAGGCCCATCCCCCCTCAGGATTTAGAAGATGTTAGGGGGCACATTCGGAGTTGTTAGACGCAAACATAAATAAGGGCCATCCTCTTCCCCCTATGCAAGCCCCATAGTTCTAGTTGGGAAAGAAACAGGCAGCTGAGGTTATGTGTTGATTACAGGGCTGTGAATGCAAGGACAATTAGGGACAGTTATACAGTGCCAAAGAAGAAGATTGCCAAACTTTGACAGGGTCCCAGTACTTCAGTTCTATGGACCTGTCGAAGGCGTACTATCAGGTACCGTTGACCGAGAGGGCCAAGAAAGTGCCTGCTTCATCACGCCTTTGGGGCTGAAATGATTTTCGAACGACCAGTTTTGAATGGTGAATGCCCCAAGTACTTTTCAGAGATTGATGGAGAAATGTTTCCATGACATGAACCTGTCAGAGCTTATTGATTTTTTGGATGATGTCCTTGTCCATGGGGAGACGCACAGGAGTTTGAAGAGCGGTCTTTGCGGGTGCTCGACAGACTCAGAAAGTACCGTCTAAAGTTAGACCCTGACAAGTGTATTTTTGGGGTGAGGGAGGTTAAACATTTGGGGTTTTCTTAATCTGGAAAATGGCATCAAGCCCGACCCAGAAAAGGTCGAGCCCTCACCACCTGGCCTGTGCCTAAGAAGTCAGAGACGTCAAGTCCTTTCTGGGCTTCTGTGGGTTCTATAGGAGATGGGAAAAGAACTTTCAGACATCGTGAAGCCCCTAAATGAATTGACAGCTGGCTATCTTCCTACCAAGACTGCTAGGAAGACAGGGAAGAAGACATATCTTACCTTGGCCTCCGACATTTCCCACCTGTGGGAGGATAGGCACCAGACTGCCTTTGAGGCCATCATCAAAGCGTTGACCTCAGCCCCAGTTCTTGGTTTCCCAGACCAACAGAGGCCTTACCAGCTGCATTGCGATGCGAGTGGGACTGGGGTTGGTGCGGTCCTTTACCAGCAGCAGGACACAGGGCCTAAGGTGATTGCCTATGCCAGTCGGCCCCAATAAGTCAGAGGCCAACTACCCTGCCCACAAAAGAGAATTTCTGGCTCTTAAATGGGCAATGTCCGAAAAATTTCATGATTACCTGGTGGGGGCAAAGGTAACCGTTTACACTGACAACATCCCCTTGTTACGTACTCAAAAGTGCGAAACTGGATGCCACCAGCCACAGATGGTTGGCGGGGTTGTCTCTGTAAAGACTTCGAGCTGGTGTACAAAAGGGGACTTTTCCCTGTCGATGCTGATGGTTATCTAGACGACCTCAACCCCTGCCAGAAGAGGACCCCGACTTTTTGGACACGATGGAAAAAACCAGTTCCTTCTTGACAAGGCCAGAGCATTTGACGATGCTCCAGTTTTGAGTTAGACAGGGAAACAGTGACAGCCGTCCTGCAGTCTAAGGGGGTAGAAGAAAGTTGGGTGTTTCCGGATTTGCTGCTCAAAAGACCGGTAGCCCGGGTCATGAGGGTTCTAGGTGGGAGGTATGATCCCCCCGGGAAGTCGTTTGGGAAGGATCCATCGCCATCTCTGACTGGACGTTTGGAACCTCCAACGCCAGCCCTCCACCAAAGGTCCCGCTGGACTGGGTGAAAATCCAGCAATCTGACCCTGATCTCATGAAGGTGAAGAAGTCCTTTCAGTCCCCGACAACCTTTGTCCACCACCAATTCTGTTCTGAAAGCCTATCATCTGAGATGAAACACCTGACCATAAAGGATGGCATCTTGTACAGAACAGTCTGTGGCGATGATGGCCAGAGAAGGTACAGATTTTGGGACCGCGGTCACATCAGGGAAACGGCGATGAAGGGCGTCCATGATGACCTTTTTTCCCTACTCATTTTGAGGATGCTGTTCCGGCATGCAAGAGCCCGGTTCTACTGGCCCTTCATGGGTACCCATCTTTAGCGCCGATAAAGCATTTTGAGAGTGCATAAGAAAAAGGCTATAACCCAGCAAGCACCTCTAGGGACCATCACGACCAGCAGCCCCATGGAACTGCTTTCCATAGACTTCCTTCACCATCGAAGTGAAGGGGCAAAAGCAGAACATCCTGGTGGTGATGGACCATTTCACCAAGTTCGCACAAGCTATCTGCACCAGGGGTCAGACAGCGAAGACTGTGGCTAAGGTGCTCTGGGACAAAAATTTAAAGCGGTAGGATTCCCAGAGCGTATTTTAACAGACCAGGGGCGTGACTTCGAGTCACGCATTAAACAAGGAGCTCTGCAGGATGCTGGGGATTGACAAGTTCGTACAACGCCATAACCACCTGCAGGGAACCCAGTGGAGCGGTGGAACAGAACCCTCATAGGCATGCTACGCAGTCTAGAGGATGAGAAGAAGGAGGATTTGGGGGAAACACCTCCAAGCTTGTGTTCATGCCTATAACTGTTGTATCCACCAGAGTACAGGGTACAGCCCTTTCTATCTTTTCTTTGGGAGGCACCCAACTACCAGTTGACCTGGCCTTTGGGATTTCACTCGACAGGAAATCTTCATCCATGTCAGAATATGTCAAGGGTCTCAGGGCCAACCTCCGGAATGCCTACGACCTGGCTTCCAAAACATGCAGAAGAAAGCCGAGCGGAAGGGGCTCGGTATGATCTGCGGGCACATGCTGTGGCTTTTGGGGCCAGGAGACGTTGCCTATCAGAAAGCTAGGCCCTAGGCGACCTCCAAGGTAGATGACCGTTGGGAGAGGGAAGTCTATGTAGTGATTTCCCGTCATTCTGAACTCCCAGTGTAACAGTGAGACAAGAGGAGGAGATGGCCCCAAAAGGACCTTGCATCGCAACCCTACTCCTGCCTGTAGGGCTATCGGATTGCCAGGCCAGCCACCTCGTATCAGACGTGCTGCTCCAGGAGTCTGCACAGAGGGAGCTAGAGTTTTAAGAGGACGAAGAACCAGAAGAGGAAGACGACCTGGTGCACTTACTTCCTCAGAAAGCAACTCAGGGGGTTTTTTGAGGCCAGAGGCAGAATCTTTTGTGCCCCGTTCTGGCCCCCAGTCAGAGGAAGGCCAGACTGGGGATGGTCTTCCCCAGATGCCGAAGAAAGGGCTATTCCGCTGGCTGATTCTAGTGGAGAGTCGGCCTGGCGACTGGAAACTGTGGGGAGAGCTGGATCCTGCTGAGGATGTTGATCCCTCTGATCATCTGAGATCAATGAAGGGCTTCTTGGGTCCCCATCTTTTAGTCAAGAGGCTTAGAAGGGAAGCTTACCCCACGGAACAAGCCTCAGAGGGAAAACCCGGGGACCCGGCTTCAATTGGTGGCCAGGAACCATCACTTCTCCGGCGGTCTAGTCGGAAAAAGGAAGCCAGTTAACGGTACTGTGACTATGACTGGAATCAAAATAGACTCCATGAGCTTGGCTCTTGAACACGCTGACGCACTGGAGACTTTGGTAGATCAAGTCTTGGGTCTCAGAGAGCTGATTCGGTTAAGGCCCCTTTAAACAGGTCATAAAGGGGTCTTACGTTCAATTTTGGCTCCACAATAGGAACTCCTAGGTTGGGGAAGTACAGCCGCTATGTTATTCAGACAGTCATGCGATATGAAAAAAAAGATTTTTTTTTTTAATCACTTCAGGACTATGTGCACGATGATTGGATTTCATTTTCGAGGTGCTGCATTTGTATTGTTGTGTGAATTTTTATTCCCATTTGAATTATTAATTCCCATTGGCACAACCGATATTAGTTGTCGATGTTTCCTATATTTTGTGAGTTTTTAAGGAAACATCTAGCCCTTGAGGGGTATGTGTACACCACCTATGGTGTACCAGAGATTCAAAGTGTGCTTCCACTGAGGAGTGCCATGGCTGATGTTTAGATTTAACCGAGGAGGTAGTCTGATGACCCCCATTAGTTCGCCCAGTTGTGTGGCGATCTAAGGAGACCAGAGATTCTTGTGTGCTTCCCTGTGGAGTGCCATGGTTGATGTTTAGATTAACCAAGGGAGGTAGTCTGATGACCCCCGATCCCGTTTTGCCCAGTGGTGTGGCGATCTAAGAGGAATCCCTTTGTAGGCACTTTCTTTCTTTCTGCGTACCAGGCTGATACTCCGGACACACCCTGTATAGCCAGGCAGTGGAGTTTCTGTGTATGACCCTTTTCTTATTCCGCCATTAAGGCAGCCATACTCCAAACTTCGGGGAAGGTGCAAAGCTATGTGTCACGTGTCATCCATACCAACGGCCAAACTGGCCTTCTCTTCCGAAAGTTGGTGATGGGATTTTACGTGGTTGCAAGATGTTGTGCATGCGTTCCCACGGAACCTCGGTTTATAGTCTCATTCGAAGGACTGTGTGGGAAGGAGTCAGAACCAATGTTTTAAATCCGAGGGAAAAATCCCCTATACCGAAATTCGAACCCGCAACCCCAGGATCACGAGTCCGGCGCTCTACCAACTGAGCTATTCCGGCCCCCCTTTGTAGGCACTGACCGGCGAAGGGCCGGAAATGCCAAAGAGGGAATACTCTCGAGTAGACCGGGGAAGAGACCGGGGGAAAGTTTGTGGGGTGCCAGCCCCATTATGTAAGAGGAAGACCCGTAGTTGTGGGGGTGGGCTTACTATGTAGGTTTTTGGTCATCCGGAGATTTTAAGAATAAATTCTGATAATTATTTTCCCTTTTTTCAAACTGGTGAAACTTAGGATCACGCAATGTTTGAGAAGATGTTGTATGCTTAGGTTGAGGGACATGAGGTGATATGAAGTTTGTATTAATAGTTTGCAGTTAAACCATGTAAAACCCTTATAAATATTCATGAGGCGTAGGGATCTGACAGATGGCGTCCTAGGTGACGCTAGGGAAGCGTGGGTGCTCTTGATGTTACGGATTATTCAGTCAGGCCCCAAATCTCAAACGGAGAGGACGACACCTTAGTCCCGTGAAATGTGGTGATGGTGTTTTTGACGGCACCAAAATGTAAGTTTAATGCATTTTTTCCATTTCTGTATTCTGGCCGTGCATCTAAGTACTATGTACTTTGTGTTTTTGCTATGTGCGCATTGTTATCATAAATGAGATTTGTTTTTTCCATGCTTTGTGTTCTTGACCCTTTGGGTTTTCTATAGGTCTTATTGAGCACTAAGATTTTGAAATTGTTTTTTGAAGTCGATTCACAATTGAAGGAAAGACCTACTTAATTGCAGGATAGAAATTCAGTTAAGATTCAGTTCTGTGACAATAAAAATATAAATAAATGAGATAAAATACAGAAGTTATGGAGTCCTTATCATTATGTTTATTGTAAATTGTTAAGTAATAGTGAATAAGAAATAATGTAGTGATGTAGTAACAGACTATTAGTTTGGGGTTTGTAGAATTTTAATTGAGCAGTTGAGACAGGAGTCGTTAAAAGATGGCCGGTGAAACCATATTTGATGTTTATTGACTTATGGGCTATGGTAAAAGATGATTTGCATTTGCTTTTTTACCGGAGCGATAAGCCATCTCTCTCTCTCTCTCTCTACTAATATATTTCTGTTTTGAAGAACATTTGCCATACCGGCTCTATGTATCTGTCTCCCTTTTATGCGTGTGAAGGTTACAGCCCGTTGCCTAAAATAGGCTGTTGCCTTTAATTGCCGACTGGAAACTGGCATATTTTGT
Source organism: Conus ventricosus (assembly GCA_018398815.1). NCBI lineage: Eukaryota > Metazoa > Mollusca > Gastropoda > Neogastropoda > Conidae > Conus > Conus ventricosus. Next base: position 35,628,636 of record CM031615.1, on the reverse strand, counting down.
TGTTGCTGTTTCATGTTTTCATTTCATGAGTCGAAGTGTTGCGCTTGATTATGTTCACAGCGATTCCTTGACTGTTTGTAATTTGGGGATGAAGTCTGTTGTCCCATGTTGCTTAATTATAGAAGCGAAGGGTGAGCAGTTATGATGGAACACATGGAATGAGGTGGAATAATTGTGTTAGGGATTTTGAATCCCACATAATTGGCAGTTGCTGTTCGACTTAGGGCAGCACAGGGTCGAACCGTGTCTTGAGGGTAGGTTCACCCTGGTTTTAGAGTGGTCCCTTGTGTCACTCGGTTAGTTCTTGTTTGGATAGGTTGTCATTGTTGATAACCCTGTGCAAATCCAATGCAAGAGACTAAAAGAGCTATAGGGTTGGACCAAAGATTCCGAATACCATAGTATAGCGCATTTCCTGATCATGTGTCTCCTGAATATGCTCTGGCTTGCAGTTGAATGAGGGATATTTCATCCCTGAGACTGACCTAGCTTCGTAATTTTTTCTAAATGATGTTTTTCTGTCACGTGGAAGGACTTATGAAATGATTCGGATGTATGTGAGCTATGCAATGGGGTAAGATGCATTTGTGGTTTACGTTCGTTTGCATTTTCATTGACAGGCCACGGTTGCTAGACCCTTTTTTTTCCCCTTTTTTTTTCTTTTCCCCTTTGTCGTTACTTCTACCTTACTTTTCCTTTATTTTTCCCTTTAACCCTTTTACTTTTTTTTTTTTTCCTTTTTTTGGGCATTGTCACCAGCCCTTTTTTATGAAAAAAGCTATAGACCAAATTAAAGAAAGAAAATCTTCACTGGGCCTGACTCTTTTGTCTTGATTAAAATGAACCTAGTCCAACTTTCCCGAACCCGATCTCCCCTTGTGCGTTTCTTTACAGTAGGAACAAGGGGAAAGGGTTTTCATGTCACTATGATTTGGGCAGCTATCCAAAAAGCTAACTCAGAGAAAGGCGCGACTGCTGTGGCTAGATCAGGCAAATGCATACGGATCAGTTACCACAAGATGATTCAACTGTCCCCTTTAGATCATCATGTCCAAAAGAAATCCGAAAAATGATGACAAAGTATAGCCATGGCTTAATAATGAGGTAGAGAAACCCTCTGAAAGCACGCGTACAAGGCGCTGTGCAAATTTTCGATCCAGACGTAAAAATGGCCACCTAATCCTATCTCAGGGGAAAAGTAAGGCTGCAAAGGAGAGTGGTAGGTCTGCCCACCTTAATGTCTGCTCTGAAAAATGATGACCTCCATCATTGCTGCCCTTACAATCTTTAGGCTATGGAACTTTTCAGCCCTTATTTTTAAAAACAAAAAGCCATTTTGGTGATATTGCTGACACCCATAAATGTAATGACACCAGATGTCTTTTCTATGCGGCAATTTTTTTTGGTGTTTTTAAAAAAAAAAATTTTTTCCTATTTCAGGACACACAAAGTGTTACTTTGTAAACACTGATGTCAGTTTTATTGATAAATTTCTATTTGTTTCAAGAAACGAAAGTGCACACACACACACACACACACCACACACACACACACACAACACACACACACACACACACACACCCACACACACTTGAAAAATAAGGAAAAAAAATTCACATTTATTGTCAGCTGATCATGACAATAATTATACTACAGACACATTACCAATTTGAGACATCAAGCATTAATCATAAATCATGACAGTAGAATATAAATATATACTGGAAGCAAAACAAGTTAGTCACAGGGCTCGTCTTTGAGACATTCAAAGGAAAAAAAAAAAGAAACTGAATATTAAAATGCACATGAAACAAAATAATCTAAACATTTCAATACATACACAGTTAATCAAAAAATATCACAGAACAGATACGATTGAAAGAAAAACAACCCTTATCCCATTCCACCCCCTCCCCCCTCCAGCCCCATATTCTTTCACCTACTTAAAAAAGAATCCAGGTTTTACACAGATCAGCTGGATTCTTACTTGGCACATGCACAAACGGTCCAAAAAAAACAAAACATATATAGTTTTAAACAAAGAACAACACCAGCAGGGGAAAAAGGAATGGGACTGGAAGAGAAACTTAGGGAAGGAGGAAAGGTGAAAGAGAGGGGGAAGAGAGATGCAGGGAGGGGGAGGGGTGTGTGTGTGAAAATGGACGATGGAATGTGATGCCTGCTACTCACTGAATGCCATGGGAATATTGAAAATTGCACAGACAGTGAGCCCTCTACATGCAGTCAGTGAACCCCCATACCTGTCCCCTGAAATCCCTGGTCTATCCTGGGAACAAGTCTGCAGTGGGAGCTCAAGCCAGTAGTGACCGGCGGATACATGTCAGAGCAACAAGAACAACAACAACTTAAGTCTTCAGAGGAAAGTAGTTTGAAGTGGGAGGTCAGTCTAGTAATTGACAAAGACAAAATAAGTTAAAGACTTTACAGGGAGCAAGATCACAATGAGAGAGTTGGGTTAAATCTTAGCATTGTTAAGCAACAACAACAAAAAAGTTTCAGATATTAGTAGCTTCAACAAGTTTCTTTTTTTTTTTTTTTAAATATTTTTTTTTACTTAAATATGTATGTAAGACAGGATTTGTTGTTGATGTTGCCATTCTTGCCCTCCTTTTTCTTTTCCTTTTTTTCTTTGGTAAGCGTCTTCAACAATGTGAATAAAATATCATTTTCCCATCCCATCTTCCCCCCCCCCCCCCCCCCCCCCCCCCCAAAAAAAAAAAAGTTACAGAGCAAAAAAGTCTTCAAAGGGAATGAGTGTTTACTAGGAGGGAAATATAGTTTACCCAAAGAAATACATGCTTTTACAAAAAAGGGAAAAAAAATTCTTCACAGGGAATGACTTTTTATTTAGGAGAGGTCAGTCTACTATTGCCAGATACAAGCATGTTCAGAAAGCAAGTCTTTAAAAGAGATGAAGTCTTTAATCAGTTTCACTGAGGAAAAAAAAAATGTTTCAGAATAAAAAGTGTTTAAAGGGAAGGGTTCTTTACTGTGAGGCCAGTCTAGTGTTGACAGAGAGAAACAAGTTCCAAAAACCAAGTCTTTTAAAAAAATGAAGTCTTTAAAAGAGATGAAGTCTTTAACGAAATGTAATAAATCTCAGTATCACTGAGGGGGAAAAATGTTCCAAAAATAAAAAGTGTTCAAAGAAAGGAGTCTTGACAGGGAGCTAAATCTAGTTTGTGTAAAAAGAAATGTTTTTAAAAAACAAAAACAAAAAGCCTTTAAAAGGAGGAAGTCTTTAACAGGAGGTGTAAATCTTGACATCACCAAAGAAAAAGAAAAAAATGGTCAACAAGTATTAAAGGGAAGGTGTCTCTACTTAGGCCACTCTACTATAGTTAAAGTAATATGGGTTTTCAAAGGGGAAAAAAATAGTCGTTACAGGGCGGGTGTTTGAACTGGGAGATAACTGCACTAAAAAATGCACAGTTAAAAAAAAAAAAACCCAAAAAACAAAAAGAAGCCTTTACAGACATTAAGTCCTTACTGGGAGGAAAGAAGCCTCTAAAATAAACAGTGAGAAAAACTGACCCATAAAAAAGCATGTCTTTCAAGGTATGGAATCGTTACTGTGGGGTAATTCTGGTATCCACAAGAAATGAAATATTTCAATTCAAATTAGAAAAAAAAAGAAACTTTTTAAAGAGAGGGAATCAATCTTTTAAAGGGAGGCAATCAATCAAAGGGATGTAAATGGGGGGGGCAGAAGAATCAGAGCAGAATTTAAAAGGCAGTGCCAACAACAGATACCTTCACTCCCCCCCCCCCCCCCCCCCCCCCCCCCCCCCCCCAAAACCCCCATCCCCACTTACACACACAACAGAATTACACAAACCCACTAGACAGCAGATATTGCAACAGAGTGCCTGCTATCCTGTTCACTCTCTAATCATCAACTGGGAAGCGGAGAGAAACAAACATTTTGCCATAGAATGAAACGGTGACGTGCTACACCTGGACAGCAACAACAATAACAACAACAAAAACACTGCACACTGCTCCCTCCCCTCCCCCTCAATTCCCATTCCACCCTTCAAAAGTTGTGTTTACACTTACCGGTTTCAAAATTGTAAATTAAAAAAACAATTTACCTCAGAAAAGCAGCGATAAACAAAACTACACAAAAGACGCACATGAAGACTGAAATATCTGGCACACACTGAAAGCATAAAGCCAGATAAGCAGTGAACAGGTTGGACAATCTTCAACAGGTGATGAATCTTCATGCTTAAGGAATTTTTTTTCTGAAAAAAAAAAGCCATTTTCCAAAAGACATATTTTTGTTGAAGTGTATAACTAACACACATAGGCACTCACAGACATTTACTCTCTCTGTCTGTCTGTCTGTCTACCTCACACACACACACACACACACACACACACACACACACACACACACACACACACACACATACACACACACACACACACACACACACACACACCATTAAAATCTTTTTCCGTTCAAAAGAACTGCAGGGGGTGAGGAGGGGGGATGTAGAGGAGGTGGGTGGCTCCACAGGGAGAGGGGAGGAAGAAAAGGGGACTAGGGGACATAGTACAGGTGAGTAGCAGAATATTAGCATGAGTTTCACTTTGGAGGAAGTTTTAGTCGTGTACTGAAAGCAACTGTTCTGTCCAAAACATTAAAAGAATGGGAAGCATGTTTCATACCATTGCTTAAATAGCATCACATCGAATTTATGCCACGGAATATTGCAAAATAAATGAGACAATGCATTTTCACAAAATTTGATATGCCAGGCTAACAAAGAAAGAGAGACACAGAAAAGGTGGGTGGGGGGTTGAAGGGGGTGGGGGGAAGGGAAGCCAAGAATGGAAAAGGGATATCAAAACAGCAACAAATCTCTGAAGAACAAGAACAAAAATAATGCGTATGACATTACATCACAGCTTTCCAAAAATTGATAACATCATCACAGCGTATAACATCAATCCCCATAATAGTCTCTGAGACACTTTTTCACTGAAGATTGCATCTCAATATTTACTGACAAAAAATACATTTGATATAAATGAAATTACTTTTTTCCACAACACAAAACAAGAAGTGAGAGGGACAGAGAGAGAGAGAGAGAGAGAGAGAGAGAGAGAGAGAGAGAGAGAGAGGAGAGAGAGAGGGAGAGGGAGAGGCAGAGAGAGGAAAGGAAAGAGAGATGGAGGGGAAAGGGGAGACAGATATAGACAGACGGACATTTAAAATGCATGTTATACATCCATACTCAGAATGGATGTTTCTGCATCAATATTCAGAATGGATGTTTCTTTTCAGAAACATTCACTCAACAACAGTAAATGAGATGTATTGATATAATAATCATTAATTCAAAAGCTTTTTGACAATTGTGTGAAAATAATACTTTAAGCCCCACATACTCTTTATTCTTCTCTTTCTCCATGGAGTCATCATGTATTACAAGAGGAGACAGCGCATGCACAAAGTAAAAACTCAAGCTTAAATACAAAAACCTAAACAGACGAACAAAAATGCAACCACCAAGTAGTTAGGTAAGATAATGTTGCTTATAGCCCAGCCGAACGCAAAGGGCCACATCAGGGCTGTCACCACGTTAAAATCAACTCACCAGTCAACCACCAAGTAAAAAAGAGGTTTCATCAATTCTCATATCACAGAATAATGACATTATTTTACATCTTACAATATAGTAGAGTACTTCCAGATCTTGCATTGTCAGATCAATTGCTTTTTTCCCCCCTTAACAGTTCATGTCCACCGAAATGTAAATTTAATGAAAGAATCAAGATGGTATGTGTGTGTGTGTACCTCTCACTCTTTCTCTCTCTGTACATATGTGCATGTGTGTGTGTGCAAGTGTGTGTGCATGTGTGCGAGAGTGTGTGTGTGTGTGTGTGTGTGTGTGTGTGTGTGTGTGTGTGTGTGTGTGTGTGTGTGTGTGTGTGTGTGTGTGTGTGTGTGTGTGTGTGTGTGTGTGTGTGTGTGTGTGTGTGTGTCTCTGTGTGTGTGTGTGTCTGTGTGCATCTGCGTGTGTCTGTGTGTGTGTGTCTGTGTGTGTGTGTGGGTGTGTCTGTGAGTGTATACAGAACTATACTTTACACAGAGGGGAGATGAAGAGAACATCAAAATACCAAAAACGTGTTGATTTCAAATGTCAAACAATGGCGCAGCAAATAACAGACCCAGCTCATGGCTATTGGCAATTGAGGCTAGAGAGTTTTAAAGCCACATCAAAGATAATCTGTAGGGGAATCATCAGTTCATCATTGGAGGTGGTGGTGGTGGCGATGGTGTGTGTGTGTGTGTGTGTGTGTGTGTGTGTGTGTGTGTGTGTGTGTGTGTGTGTATGTGTGTGTGTGCGTGCATGTGTTTGTGCATGACAGTGTGTGTGTGCATGTGTGCGTGCACATGCATATATGTGTGTGTCTTGTATGTGTGTGTGTGTGTGTGTGCGTGCGTGCGTGCGCGTGCGTGCATGTGTGCGTGTGTGTCTGTGTGTGTGTCTGTGTGTAGGCATGCGCACACGTGTGCATGTGAACATGCATGTGTGTGCACACATGCGCACACATGTGCATGCATTGTAGCATGAGTATGAGTCTGAGTAAAAGTTATGTTAACACAAAGCTTAGAAAATAAATGGACATCAATATCTTATACCATGCATTCAACTGTGGTAATACATTCTTTAAACATACAAACATTGAAGTACACACATGGATATATGACATGTACTCATGTGCTCGTCATGTTTTGACACAATATGAATCATCAAACACAACACACAGACAGCTAGGCCAGAGTGGCCAGCTAGCTATATGTCAGCAGGCCTGTCTGCTCAGCAAACATTGAAAAAAAGAAAGAAAAATCAAAATGCCCTCTCTGAAGCTTGCACTGTCCTCTTGCCATTTCCTCCCTTTAGCAAGAGTTGATGACACGTCATTCCTCCCTTAAGTAAGAGTAGATGACATGTGATTTCTCCTTTAGCAAGAGTTGATGACATGTGATTTCTCCCTTTAGCAAGAGTTGATGACATGTGATTTCTTCCTTTAGCAAGAGTTGATGACATGTGATTTCTCCTTTAGCAAGAGTTGATGACATGTGATTTCTCCCTTAGCAAGAGTTGATGACATGTGATTTCTCCCTTTAGCAAGAGTAGATGACATGTTATTTTCCCCCTTTGCAAGAGTAGATGACATGTTATTTTCCCTTAGCAAGAGTAGATGACATGTTATTTTCCCCTTAGGAAGAGTAGATGACATGTTATTTTCCCCTTAGCAAGAGCAGATGACATGCTTTGTTCCCCTTTAGCAAGAGTAGATGACATGTTATTTCCCTTTAGCAAGAGTAGATGACATGTTATTTTCCCCTTGAGCAAGAGTTGATGACATGTTATTTCCCCCTTTAGTAAGAATATATCACAGCCATTGCCTCTATCTAGTAAGAGTTGATGACATGCTATTTTCCCTTTAGCAAGAACATATCACATGCCATTGCCTCCCTTTAGCAAGAGTAGATGACATGTTATTTCCCCCTTGACAAGGAGTTGATGACATTCTCCCTTTAGCAAGAATTGATGACATGCTATTTTCCCCTTTAGCAAGAGTAGATGACATGTTATTTCCCTTTTAGCAAGAGTAGATGACATGTTAATTTAGCAAGAGTAGATGACATGTTATTTCCCTTTTAGCAAGAGTAGATGACATGTATTTCCCCTTGAGCAAGAGTTGATGACATTTCTCCCTTTATCAAGAGTTGATGACATGCTATTTCTCCCTTTAGCAAGAGTTGATGACATGCTATTTCTCCCTTTAGCAAGAGTAGATGACATGTTATTTCCCCTTGAGCAAGAGGTGATGACATTTCTCCCTTTAGCAAGAGTTGATGACATGCTATTTCTCCCTTTAGGAAGAACATATCACATGCCATTGTCTCCCTTTAGCAAGAGTAGATGACATAATATTTCTCCCTTTAGCAAGCATATACCATATGCTATTTCTCTAGCAAGCATATACCATATACTATTTCTCCTGTAGCAAGTATACACCTCATGCCTTTCTTTCATTTGGAAGCATAGACAAATTGCTATTTCTTCCCTAGCAAGCATACACTATATGCTGTTTCTCCCTTTAGCAAGTATACATCATAGGCTGTTTCGTCCCTTACCAAGGATACACCATATTCTATTCCTTCCTCTAGCAAGCATAGACCACATGCGATTTCACCCCTTAATAAGTGCAGATCATTTGCTACTCTCCCCTTAGCAAATACAGATGTTAAAGAATCATAAGTAAGCATGTACAATATACCATACACACTCCTCCCCATCCTATCCACCTTTTAGCAATCGATCACTGGACAGTCCACCGCCATCCTTTTAGCACGAATACACCAAACATCTTCCCCACCCCCACCCACCCTGCTCCAAACTGTTCACCCCCTCCACCCCCTTCTCCCCAGCTCTCACCCTTCTCCCAAGCTAGCACAGAAATACGCTACATGCTGCTCTTAGCATGTGCTATCCACCCCCCCACCCCCACCACCACCACCTGTCAACAAAAAATACACAAACACACACCTGTGGGCAGTTTCAAACATGTACTATTTCTGTAAATTTTAAATGAAAAGCAAAATAACAAAGTCTTGAGACAGCAGACGCAAGCATTCCACATGAGCAATAGATGGTGAATGGGATGGTTAAAAAACAACAACAACACACACACACCACACACACACACCACACACACAAACTGAGACATGGTATTGTAGCTTGACAAAGACACAAGTGATTGGGCAGGGGTAAGGAAGGTTGGGGGGTAGGGGTGGGGTGAGAGTAGCCTCCTCCTCCCCCTCCCCAGGCTGCCAAGAGACTCCTGCAGAGACCAACAACTTGAAGACACACACACACACACACACACACACAAACACACACACACACACACACACACAAACACACACACACACACTCAAGACAGGGGTATGGGGAGTTCATAACAACTGTGAACTTCCCACTCTACGATCTAGAAGAATTATGGTGGTGGGGAAACTGAAGGTGGTGTGTGTGTGTGTGTGTGTGTGTGTGTGTGTGTGTGATCGTGCCGTGGAAGGGGTGGGTGGGGGGTGAGGGGTGAGGGGGGTCCCACACAAACTACTCAATGTCCATATGACCACCTATCTGCTCTCAAAAATATTCCAGCTGAGTTTTCACCATTTTTCACTTCTTTGAATTGCAATGCCACGGGTGTTTTTTTGTGTTTGTTTTGTTTTTACAATGTTTTGCATCATTTTTTTTTCTGATTTCATATTATTACACTGTATTTCCACTCACGGATGTTAAAACAAGGGATTGCGCACTCCTAACTCGCGCTGTAGGGAGAGCTGAAGCCACTGTACGCAGTTATGTCCCTGCTTAGTTTCCCCGTCAGTTCGCTGCGGCCAACGAGAGGAGAAGAACATGCCTTGCTGTGCGGCGATAATTGCTCCAGAAAGTGCAAGAAGGAGGACAGAGACAGTGGAATCAGTTTTCATAAGTGAAGTGCAAGGTTGTTTCTTCACTTTATTTAGTTATCCATTGTTTTCAACTCACCTTTTTATGTGTATCAAGTTCAATATCGGGCCGTCACGAGCAAGCAAAACAGAAAGTAGATGTGAAATAGCTTCCCAGAATTCGTAGGACACATCTGGCAATGCTCGCATCCTTTCAATATGCGTGGTGTGTGTGTGTGTGTGTGTGTGTGTGTGTGTGTGTGTGTGTGTGTGTGTGGTGTTCTCTGGCACTGTACATTTGGTTATTCACAACTTAATATGCAATCAAACTGATGAGATGAATTGGTGATTACAAGAACATTTTTCTTGCACTTGTATCTTTGGAACCCTCATTCTTCACCTAACAATTTTCAGATTCCCCTGAAGCAGCCAGAACTTCTGCAGAAATGGCTCCAGAACATGAGGAGAGACCAAGTAACCCCTTCAAAGAGCGCTATCTTTTGCTCATACATTTTGAGGAACACCTATTTTACAAAGGGAGCGAAGGATGCTTTTACCCGATGCGTGCCAACATTTTGATTTCCCCAAGCATTTGCAGAAGGTAAGAAAACGTTTTGATTAGACTTCCTTCAGCAAAATACTGGAGTAGGTAGATGTACAACCGTTCATTTTATTTTATTTTTTTTTGGGGGGGGGGGGGGGGGGGGGAGTAGGTAGGGAGGATGGGGTGTTAAAATTTAGTCCTGTTGCATTTTTTTTTTTAAATTTTATTTTTTTATAAAATTCCCCCCAGTTCAAATAGGCTATAAGGCAATGGGATACTGGCCTATGGATACTGTAGACGTTTTTTCCCATCCAGTTCTCCCTACCCTTTCCACCCCGGCCCTTCAAAACTGAACAACAGTATAGATTTGCAGAGAAACACAAAAGCTTGGTCAGGGAAGCTTTTTTTTTTTTAAGATTACCTAAATGCTATTTGCAGTTAATTTTTTTTGTCGTTTTTCTATTACTAATAAACCTAGCATATTTCTTTTTAACTGAATAAGCCTTCCATCCTCTCTCTCTCCCCTCTCCTCCCCCCTCTCTCTTTCTTTCTCTCCTCTCCTCTCCTCCCCCTCTCTCTCGCTCTTTCTTTTTTTTATCTCTCTACCTCTCCTCCCCCCCCCTCTCTCTCTCTTCTCTTCTCTCCCCTCCCCCGTCTCTCTCTCTCTCTCTCTCTCTTCTCTCTCTCTCTCTTTCTCTCTCTCTCTCTCACTAGCTCTCTGAGTACCTTCTCTCTCCTTTGTATGCATGCGTGTGTGCGTGCGTGCACTCGCGCGCACGTGTGTATGTGTGTGTGTGTGTGTGTGTGTGTGTGTGGGTGTGTGTGTTGTGTGTGTGAGAGAGAGGAGAGAGAGAGAAGAGAGAGAGAGAGAGAGAGAAGAGAGAGAGGAGAGAGAGAGAGAGATTGATCAAGATGGTATTGAGTCAGAGTCATGCAATGGAACTCTGCCTCTGTTTTTGTCAGGATTCAAAGCCACCAGGAAACTCCAAAGCCAAGGACAGTAACGCCATGCCCATGGAATCTGTTGAGGAAGGAGCTTGTCAACAGACCATTTGATGAGCAGACCTTCGGAGAAAACCTTGCTGGATTGTCGACAGTCAGACCACACATATCATGTGTTGTCTGTCATCTCCCCGGAAGCTGAAAAGGCGCTTAGAAGAGTCGATGACAGGAACTCTACCTTGCAGAAAAAACTCAAATCGTCATCAAAAGTAGCGTGTCTCCAAAGCAAGATAACGACAATCCATGATATATAGCAAGTTGAAAGAGCGAGGTTTCTTTCAAGAGGCTGTGAGGACGTTTTGGGAAAGATTTTTGGGGCACCAAGACAGCTTTGGAAAGGGCTTTGAATGAGAACCTGGAAAGAATGCACATACCCTGATGGACTGAATCCTTTGCCATAACGCTTCAGTTTTATTCAACAAAAGCATACAGCTTCGCGCGTGAAACATTCAAACTGGCGCTACCACATCCATCAGTGATACGACGTGGTACAGCTCTATTCCAGGCTCACCAGGGTTCACGCAGTCGCATTCTCAGCACTAAAGCACGAGTGGACGAGGCAGAGAGCAAGGGCAGAAAGGTGATGATTGCCTATGTTGGATGAGATTCGATCAGAAAACACTACAGTGGGATGGCAAACAGTTCCATGGATATGTAGTTCTTTCACAGCTTCACAACAAAGTGTTTTTCACCCTGAGCGACCAGCTTGGACACCTCTATGGAGGAAAATCATATCTTCAAGCTCATCAAGACAATTTCATTCAGCTACACAAAATCATCTTCCACATCTGGCAAAGCAGAAACTGATGTGCAGAACGGGGTCAAAATCCGAAAACAAGTTTCAAAACTGATACTGTTTAAGCACCAATGAACTCATGACAGACTCTTGACTCGTCCTGTGTATGCTTTCGATATATGTCAGTATCCGCCTCACAGTGAACGCAAGCAAGAGAGAGAGAGAGAGAGAGGAGATGAAGAGAGAGAGAGAGAGAGAGAGAGAGAGAGAGAGAGAGAGAGAGAGGCGGGGGGGGGTAGCGTATTGTCCGCTGAAGACTGTTCAAGACTTTACCGGTAAACAGGCAACTGAGTGGCGCAGGACAAACGCACACAGACACGTGCGCACACACACACACACACATGTGCACTCACATTCGCGCACACACACGCACACACCACCAACACACATACACATGCATGCATGCAACACACACACACACACAGACGCACACACCACACAACACACACACGCATGCACACACCACACACACTCACCACGCGCGGCGCGCGCCACACACACACACACACACACACACAATGCCTTGGTTCTGTCGAAAATAATGAGATAATTTGTGAACTCAGCTGTAGCAAATATGTAACGAATTCTTTTAACACACACAACAGTACACGCACACACACACATCACACACACACACACACACACACACACAACACACACACACACACACACACACACACAATGCTTGGTTTCTGTCGAAAATAATGAGATCTTTTGTGAAACTCGGCTGTAGCAAATATGTACGAATTCTTTTCACACACACACACGCACGCACGCACGCACGCACGCACGCACGCGACACACACACACACACACACACACACCACACACACACACACACACACACAATGCCTTGGGTTCTGTCGAAAACATGAGATCTTTTGTGAAACTCAGCTGTAGCAAATACGTACGATTTCTTTTCACACACACACACACACACACACACACACACATCACACAAACACACACACCACTCACACACACACACACACGCGCGTGCAGAATCCAGGTCCAGGCGCCGTAGAGCCGTGTTCTCTTCCGAGTACTGGAGCTACAGTCAGCAACTGAGCATAATTATGGAGAACTGTACCAAGGGGTCATAAACAGGGACCTAACTCTCGGTCTGCGGCTTCAAAGATTGTCTCTCTTGGCAGTCTATCTTTTTCTAGTCTGTGATTTCACTCCCCCACCTTACCTCCCTTTTCTACTCCCATCCCCTTGCACACACATGCACAATACATCGACCTTCAAGAATTGTCTTTTTTTTAAAAACTGGGAATTGCTGAAAAAAAAAAAAAGACGGAAATGTGCCAGAGTGCTCACCTGGCACGTCTATCAAAGTCAAGTTAATTACTAGTCTCCCCTTGCATAATGCTCAAAAAAAAGAAAAAAAAAAAGAAAAAAAGAAAGAAAAAAAAAAGAAACACTTGTGAAAAAAGCCAAACCTCCTCCTCTGACCTTCCATTTAAAAAAAACAAACAAAACAAACAAACCAAAATTAGCAGAAAAACAAACTAAAAAGTGAATGAAAAATAATTCACTGCCTACATTCAGTATGTACCTCCATAACATAACTGGGACTTGGTGACGGTTGTTAAAAAAAGAAGAAAGAAAGCAAGCTCAGTTTCACATTCAGTCCAAGGCAAATCATCAAATGCCTTTATGATGGTCAAAATCAAAGCTCTGAAGGTAGTCTTTTCTTCTCTAGCTCAACTGTAGTTAGCAGTAATCATGCAGTGGTGTGTGTGTGTGTGTGTGTGTGTGTGGGTGTGTGTGTGTGTGTGTGTGTGTGTGTGTGTGTGTGTGTGTGTGTATGTGTTTTAAGGAGATTTCCCTTTTGTGGTGACACTGAGCTAGGTCACTGGCTGATCCTATCTGTTTGAAAAAAAACAGCTATTTCACACAGAATTCTTTTCATTATAGAAGAACTAGTTAATGATGTGAATGAGAATTTGAACTGGATGGAAACAAATGTAAACTTCTGGTACTTTGTTGAACCAGTACTACAACTCTGATGAAGTTATGTCAACTGTCTGATTAACAGAGCCAGTATGGAGTAACACTTTGTGTTGGATGTATCATCAGTGTTTGGCACCACAGTCTGTTCGTACTGGTTGGCTGGCTGGTCTCACGTCACAAAACCATTTTTTCTCAAACTACGTAACTGTAACATTACTAAACTTGAAATTAACAAAGTGAAGAGAAGTCCTGTTATTTTCACTTTCTAAATTCAAGATCAGCATTTTTTTTTGAGGATCTGCACTCAATGAATAGTTCATTTCACTTTTTTCGGGCAAGCTGATCACTCCAGAATCGTTACTGCAGAAAAAACAAAACAAAACAAAATCTACATCCAGGCTGGATGGTAAAACAAAATCAGTGAATGGAAAGGTTCTGAACCAGTGGAAAGTCCACCAAGGATGGAAAGGTTCTGAACCAGTGGAAAGTCCACCAAGGTCGGAAAGGTTCTGAACCAGTGGAAAGTCCACCAAGGTCGGAAAGGTTCTGAACCAGTGGAAAGTCCACCAAGGACGGAAGGGTTCTGAAAGGGATAAAAGTCCACCACAGATGGAACTACTCCTGACACTCTGCAAAACATGAGACAGCAGACCCATGCAGCCAAACCTTCTCATTCTCTTCACTCCAGCCTACACAGATGGTATGCACCTGGGATGTAAAAGGCAGAAGGCGCCGACTACTGGCTGGTGGAGAGAGAAAATGTCTTATCCGCCTTCAGCGCTGGGCACCATGTCGCTCGCAGACCGCAGTTTGCATGAGGGAGTTATGCCCCCTTCCAGACTACCTGGGCATCCTGGACGTTTTACCCCCAGGCTGACCAAGCACCTTGCTGGACACCTGGCTGACCACCTGCACGGTGGTGGGGGTGATGGGGAAGTGGACTGGAAGCTTCCGTGCCAGTGCTGGCCCTTGGATGAAGTACCTGTGGGACAAGAAAACAAAAGTCAGACAAAACACTGGTTCTGCATGTTTCATGATGTTCAGTTGGCATGAGGATGACACTGGGGTTGTTACGGAGGTTCATATTAGTTTGTGACTGCATGTCATGGCTGTCTATGTTTCCTTTCATTTCATATTCCGGCTCTGACCAGGCCTGAACGATACAAGACACCTGCAGTGCTCGTCAGAAAATTTGAGCAACCCTCTAATAGAAGCATCTGTTAAGTTGACGAAACTCAAACGAGTTGTGCCTGTCTTCCCATTTCAGCCCATAGCACAGCCAGCTTCTCTGGATGGACCCCCCACCCCCACCCACCCCACACACTTTTTTGTTCTCATCCTTCTTTTCCTCTCTTCTTTTAATGGAAGGTTAGGAGAGACGACTGAACACTCCCCTCCCCCCCCCCCCACCTCAGTAATCCCGCTCCCCCTCCCCTTCCCCCCCTTCCCTCCCCTCCACCTGAAACTCGGCAACTTCCAAAAAAAAAAAAAGACTGCGGCCCTACTTGAACTCCTCGTGGTAGTGGTCGCGAAGGAAGGGCAGGACGGAGGAGCTGTGGTCCAGCATGGCCAGCAGCAGGAAGAACTGCTGGTACAGCAGCACCGCCTGGTGGCTGGACACCACGCCGAAGCGCGCCAGGTTGATGGTCTCCAGCACCTGGCTCATCACCCGTTCCATGAACTGGTCCTGGCAGATCAGACACCAATCTCTGTTCACCCCCTTGACTGCAGACACCCTGCCACAATCCTCATTCACTCCCCTTGACTGTAGACACCCTGCCACAATCCTCATTCACCCCCTTGACTGTAGACACCCTGCCACAATCCTCATTCACCCCCTTGACTGTAGACACCCTGCTACAATCCTCATTCACTCCCCTTGACTGTAGACACCCTGCTACAATCCTCATTCACCCCCTTGACTGCAGACACCCTGCCACAATCCTCATTCACTCCCCTTGACTGTAGACACCCTGCTACAATCCTCATTCACCCCTTGACTGTAGACACCCTGCTACAATCCTCATTCACCCCCTTGACTGTAGACACCCTGCTACAATCCTCATTCACTCCCCTTGACTGTAGACACCCTGCTACAATCCTCATTCACCCCCTTGACTGCAGACACCCTGCCACAATCCTCATTCACTCCCCTTGACTGTAGACACCCTGCTACAATCCTCATTCACCCCTTGACTGTAGACACCCTGCTACAATCCTCATTCACCCCCTTGACTGTAGACACCCTGCTACAATCCTCATTTACTCCCCTTGACTGTAGACACCCTGCCACAATCCTCATTCACTCCCCTTGACTGCAGACACCCTGCCACAATCCTCATTCACTCCCCTTGACTGCAGACACCCTGCCACAATCCTCATTCACACCCCTTGACTGCAGACACTCTGCCACAATCCTCATTCACTCCCCTTGACTGTAGACACCCTGCTACAATCCTCATTCACCCCCTTGACTGTAGACACCCTGTCACAATCCTCATTCACCCCCTTGACTGTAGACACCCTGCCACAATCCTCATTCACCCTTGACTGTAGACACCCTGCTACAATCCTCATTCACCCCCTTGACTGTAGACACCCTGCTACATTCCTCATTCACCCCTTGACTGTAGACACCCTACTACAATCCTCATTCACCCCCTTGACTGTAGACACCCTGCCACAATCCTCATTCACCCCCTTGACTGTAGACACCCTGCCACAATCCTCATTCACTCCCCTTGACTGTAGACACCCTGCTACAATCCTCATTCACCCCTTGACTGTAGACACCCTGCTACAATCCTCATTCACCCCCTTGACTGTAGACACCCTGCTACAATCCTCATTCACCCCCTTGACTGTAGACACCCTGCTACAATCCTCATTCACCCCTTGCCTGTAGACACCCTGCCACAATCCTCATTCACCCATTGACTGTAGACACCCTGCCACAATCCTCATTCACCCCTTGACTGTAGACACCCTGCCACAATCCTCATTCACTCCCCTTGACTGTAGACACCCTGCCACAATCCTCATTCACCCCTTGACTGTAGACACCCTGCCACGATCCTCATTCACCCCTTGACTGTAGACACCCTGCCACAATCCTCATTCACCCCTTGACTGTAAACACTTGTCATAATCCTCATTCATCTCTTGACTGCAGACACCCACCACAATCCTCATTCACCCCTTGACTGCAGACACCCACCACAATCCTCATTCACCCCTTGCCTGTAGACACCCTGCCACGATCCTCATTCACCCCTTGACTGCAGACACCCACCACAATCCTCATTCACCCCACTTGACTGTAGACACCCACCACAATCCTCATTCACCCCTTGACTGCAGACACCCACCACAATCCTCATTCACCCCTTGACTGCAGACACCCACCACAATCCTCTTTCACCCCTTGACTGCAGACACCCACCACAATCCTCTTTCACTTCTTGACTGTAGACACCTGCTACAATCCTCTTTCACCCCCCTTGACTGCAGACACCCACCACAATCCTCATTCACCCCTTGACTGCAGACACCCACCACAATCCTCATTCACCCCCCTTGACTGCGGACACCCACCACAATCCTCATTCACCCCTTGACTGCAGACACCCACCACAATCCTCATTCACCCCTTGACTGCAGACACCCACCACAATCCTCTTTCACCCCCTTGACTGCAGACACCCACCACAATCCTCTTTCACCCTCTTGACTGCAGACACCCACCACAATCCTCATTCACCCCTTGACTGCAGACACCCACCACAATCCTCTTTCACCCCCTTGACTGCAGACACCCCACCACAATCCTCATTCATCCCTTGACTGCAGACACCCACCACAATCCTCATTCACCCCTTGACTGTAGACACCCACCACAATCTTCTTTCACTTCTTGACTGTAGACACCCATTACAATGCTCTTTCACCCTTTGATTGCAGACACTCCGCCAGAATTCTCATTCATCCCTTGACCGCAGACACCCCACCACCACAATCCTCATTCACCCCTTGCAGACACCCCACCACAATCTTCCTTCACCCCTTGCAGACACCCCACCACAATCCTCGTTCACCCCTTGCAGACACCCCACCACAATCTTCATTCACCCCTTGCAGACACCCCACCACAATCCTCATTCACCCCTTGCAGACACCCCACCACAGTCCTCATTCACCCCTTGACTGCTACAACATTTTCTGCTGAGACATGTCCCTGGGGCTGGGTTCATCACTGTATTTGACATGCCAAAACAGAAACGGATATGAAAGTAAATGTTGATATGCTTTGCCACCAAATGAGTGTAACAAATACCGAAGTAATGAGCCTGGACCTATCAGTCTTTTTAGAGATGACAAGAAAAACAAACAAACAAACAAACAAGTGGGCAAACACAGGAGATCAATAATGGGGGCAGAAAAGTCCAGATGAACAAGCCTTCAGTCACTATGAAAATGACTTGATAAAGATTTTAAGAAAAGGAGGTATGGGTGGGGGTAGGGCAAAGAAAAGCAGGAGAGACGAAATGAAAAAGAGAGTGTTTTTAACAACATATGGGAACTGCTGGGTTTGGTATTGTAAACAGAACTATTTGTTTACACCACTGTAGAGTCGGGCATAAACATATGCTTCTGTTTACAATACAGACCTCAACAGTTTCCATACACTGCCGGTGTGCACTTTAACATCCTCTTATTCATCCCATCTCTCCTCCTCTTTCTCTCCACATCCCCCCCCCCCCCCCCTTTTTCCCCCAAAGATCTTTAGAAACATATAATATGTATGATATATACATAATATGATATATGATATGTTATGATATGATATATGATATGATATGATACGATACGATATGATAAGTATAATGTACATATTCAGTATCATTTTATTGTGAGTCTCATACGCAGTGCGTATGTCCATTTTGCTCCATCAGCCGACTTGCTGCCAACATGGATTTGAACTCCAACCTGACAGACAATGCACAAAAGCTGGTGGACTTTTGCAAATGAAAGTGCTGTCTCAAAACATACTAGTGAAGCAGATCATTTTTTCAAAATCAATCTTTTGACTGATCCCATCTCACTGTCCATACTGCTCCTTCCTTTGACAGCTGCAGGGTGTAATACTCTGACAGGAAATGAACATACAGACTGCAAATATAATCAAATTACAAAACTTAACTGAGTCACACAGACTGCAAATATAAGCAAGTAACACAAAACCTAACTGAGTAAGTAGAAGTCCTACATTTCAGGCGGTAAAGGGATTAGGAAAACGCTCCTCTCCAGGAAGTCTGACGCCACAACTCCCACTAGGTTTCAATTCTCGTCTCTGAAGTCTTTTCAGTCAGTTCACATTCATACAGGTCAGGACAGGATGGGATAAGGATCTTTGCCATTTGCTTGTGAGAAAATCAAAACCACAAAAGCGCATATGAAAGGCATTCACAACTTCTCTTTAACCAGATTAGTTCATTGTTAGCATCCTGTTCACAAGCTGGCTGCGTGATCAATGCCATTTGCCACTGATAACGTCAAACTATCAAGTTTTTATCACAAACATAGTCGTTTGTGAGATGTCAAAGGTTACCAGCATGCAGTGAGCTGACCTCACTTCACAGCATATAACAAGAAATTTGCATATATGATCGCCTGAGAGGTCAACTCGGCCAATTCTCTGGCTGCATATGTGACTGTGGTGCCCATAACTGAGTTAGTGATCGCGTGAGTAAGATAATGTTGCTTATAGCCCAGCCGACCACAGAGGGCCACTGGACTCCAACAATGGTGTGTAGTGGGAAAACCAGGCAAGATACTTATCCTGTATCCTCTTGACCTAAGAGCTTAAGCAGTGAGAGACCAGAGAAGATAAGGTAATGGTGCTTATAGCCCAGCTAACCGCAAAGGGCCATATCAGGGCTGAGTGAGAGACAAAGCAACAAAGCAACTCTTAACATCTCAAGAGCAAAGCCCAAATACCTTCACCTGCGAAACAAGATCAATGAACTTGAGAAGAACATCTTCGTTAAAGGTGCTAGAGTCAAGGTACATTTGGTTGTTCTTGATGTATGTTATCATCATCATCATTATCTATTCTGTTTGAATGTGAAATACTGTGGAGCGGGCTGGTGGTATGACTTTTGACTTGTCAGTGTTGTCAGTCTGCATGACTGCTGGGTGGCTCTTTATCATAATATGATGGGCTCATTTGTAGGGCCGGTATCTTTGATGATTACATTTTCAGGACAACAAGTGCGACACTGGGAGAATGAAAAAAGAAAAAGCATATTCGTGAAAATGATGAACAAAAAGGGACATAAGTCTCATATGTGCTTTAAACCACTGCTTCAGTGTGCACAATTCCAATCCCTTTTTGAGATAAGATAAGATAATGTTGCTTATAGCCCAGCCGACCGCAAAGGGCCACATCAGGGCTGTCACCACGTTAAAATCAAGGCACAAGTCATTTTTAAAAAAAAATAAAAAAATAAAAAAAAACTTTCACACATCTCTTTAAATGACATCTTCTAGACACGCACCAGAAACTTCGTTAAAAATCTTTCTTCCGTAAAATCTTAAATCAGATGAAAAATGTTAATCTCTCTCAAAAACTCAAGGATCACGTCAGGCGGGACATCCCTGAACAGGATCTTCATGGACTCCGCTGTAAAATGTTTGTGTCTCACATCGTGCAAGTCCCAACACTCTAAAAGAATATGTTTCATTGTGAGTGGCACATGACATGGAATGCACCACGGAGCTTCTTCACTTTTTAAAAGGTAGGAATGAGTAAAATACGAATGGCCGGTGTGCAGCCGGCACAGAAGTGTTTCTTCTTTACGACCACCCGACGTAGATGGGAGGAACTCCTTAAGGTTTGGACGGATCTGAGTTTGTTATCCGTCTGCCTATTCCAATCCTCCTGCCAGAGGTCTCTCACATAATCATTAATTTGGGGTTTCAGATCTGAGCAGGGGATATATATGTTGGACAGTTTCTCTCTTGTGGCATTCTTGGCTAAACGATCAACCATTTCGTTCCCGCCGATGCCAACATGACCAGGAACCCAAGCCAGAGTAATGTTGTAACCGTCCGCTTTCAACTTGCTAAAAAGTTCAAAGAAGTGTAAAAGTTCTGGATGCTGAAGGTTGTGGCCAGCTATGGCCTCCAAAGCTGACAGCGAATCCGACAGAACCAGAAAGTCCCTCTTCGTAGATTGTGAAATTATCTTCAATGCCAGAACCAGAGCAGTAAATCTTAAATAAATGTTAGCAAACCGCCCAGAGAACGTGGACAAACGAGTCACAAGACAAAACACAACGCGTTTCGACCTCTTAGGTCTTCGTCAGGTGATATATAAATGAATAAAACAACGAAAATTCACTTAGCTTTGATCGCTTCAGATCGCTTAGGTTCAGCGCAAGGAAGAAGGCGTTGAATGAGAACGAGGCTGTTGGAAGTAATACTATTGCTAGTATTGATACTACCACTAGCATTGACATCACAATCGCCTTCACCTCTGGACTGTTGCCACGGCAACCCTGCTGCTTAAGAATCCTCTAACCCACTCTCCTTTCTCCCATACCCATACTTATTGACACCAAGATTGATCCTGTCTTCCCCCCCCCCCCCCCCCCCAATATTTTGACCATTATTAGTATTCCTATCAGTAATATTATTATCATCATTACGACTTTGACTCACTCACTATTTCCCTTCCAACAGCCTCGTTCTCATTCAACGCCTTCTTCCTTGCGCTGAACCCTAAGCGATCTGAAGCGATCAAAGCTAAGTGAATTTTCGTTGTTTTATTCGTTTATATATCACCTGACGAAGACCTAAGAGGTCGAAACGCGTTGTGTTTTGTCTTGTGACTCATTTGTCCACGTTCTCTGGGCGGTTCGCTAACATTTATTTAAGATTTGTTTAGATTTCCGCCTGCAGTCGTCTCGCTTTGCAACCAGAGCAGTAAGTTCAGCAGAATAGACAGAAGCATCTGGAGGTATATGTTTTAACAGTATCTGAGAAGGAGCCCCAGGGCAATAGGCTGCACAGGCTACTCCATCCTCAGACTTGGAACCGTCAGTGAAAATTTTCTGATAGGATGGGAATTTTGAACAGAGGTCAGCATACAAGGCCTTGTATGCCAGAGAGCTGGTAGAATCTTTACGAAAGGCTGCAAGATCAAAACGAATCTCTGGTGTGAAAAAGGTCCACGGAGGCTGATCCGGAAACTTGGAAAAATCCGACACAACTCCTAGGTCTAGACCTGCATTCCGCACGTGAGGCTGCATACGAAGACCAAACGGCGGAATACAGTTAGGGTTGGTTTCGAATTTGTTTTGAAACTGAGGGTCAAAGACACAGTCATAGGCAGGATTCTGCGGTTCTGAGAACAGTCTGGTATAATAATTTAGAGACATTTTCAGCCTGTGGTTGGACAGTGAGGGTTCACCTGCCTCTGCGTACAGGCTGTACACAGGGTGGTGCGGAATGCTCCAAGACAGAGACGAAGCCCTTGATGGTGGATAGGGTCCAAGAGTTTACAGAGCCGTACACAGCACAACCATAGTCCAGTTTGGAACGGACCAAGGCTCTGTAGAGGTTCAGCAAAGTTTTCTTATCAGCGCACCAGTCAGTGTGCGCTACGACCCGCAGAATATTCAGAGCTTTCTGGCAAGAAGTTTTGAGGTTTTTGATGTGGCTGAGAAAGTTGAGTTTTTGGTCAAAAATAACTCCCAGGAATTTGGCTTCTTTTACAGCTGGAATGATGGACTTGTCCAGACGAATTTCAGGATCAGCAAAGAATCGACGAAAATTGTGGAAATGAATTGACTGAGTTTTGGTGCGTGAGAAGGTCCCTTTTTGAGAATGATGTTTGAAGTATTACAGTACTGTAATTATCATTATTGATATCATCATCATTATTATCACTGTTATTGTTTTTATCATAGCTGGTTTTCTTAAGTGTGGTGGCAGAGGTGGAAGAGTCTTCTTGTGTCGGTGGTAATGTTAAAGGCAAGGTTACAGGGAAACACCATAGTCTGCTTGACAGGGCAGTAGTCAGTTTTGAATGCTAATGCAACTTGGACCCTCAGATCTACATTGCAACATTGGAATCACCTTCATTACCACGATAAATCTCTCAGCATATCAAAGGAGCCCTCTGAACACTGATTGTGGCTGCCTATGGTGCAAGACAACACACACATCTCTACATCCAGTCTTCTCCCCCCCCCCCCCCCCCCCCCCCCCTATGAAATGCATTAACTGACCCAAGGATTTGCATGTGAAGGGGACGATCCCAGGTGATCCCCAGAATGTTCCAGTAGAAGAAAACAAACCAATCTAGGTGCATTAACAACATGTACTACCAGCAATAAGTGGCGGTGGAAAATCAAAGAACGGGCGGATGGAGGCATGTCAGAGACTGCAACACTGGACGATGGCTGTTTTCTTTTTAAGGCCGCAACATTTTCAAATTCCACACGATGCAAGTTGGGTGGTAGGGAATTCCAGACGCTTGCTGCTCTTTTGTGCTGTAATCGGTGGCGATGCATCGTCATGGGGTCAAAGG
>CM031615.1:35595235-35597735 GCA_018398815.1 Conus ventricosus | reverse complement strand
TTTCTTTTTTTGTTTTGTTTGGTAAAGTTCCATACCACAGTGTTTTCTTTTCTCTTCCATTCTTCAATTTGAGGGTCTGGCACAAAAGCCTTCTACAAGAAGAAGAAGAAGTAAGCAATTGGTGAGGACTGTTGAATAAACTCTGCAGCAAAATACTGTCTTGACTGAAAAAAAAAAATGCAGGCAGAAATCGCAGTCATCAGATCACAAGGCATGAGAACTTTGCTGAGATCTCTCTCCTTCAGCAGAAGAAAAGCTGACCATGACCCATTTCCAAAACCAGCAAGAAGCCTAGAATACACACCTCTAAGGATGAAAGACGACTGTCCTGAAAAAAAAGTCTGGTTCGATTAAAACTCCGACACAAATGAAAAAATGAAAACCCCACCCAAAAGAAAAATAATAAGACACCAGTGTATGAATTGCTGAGCTTGAATGGTTTATGAGAGAGGGAAGGAGGTGAACATTAATACAGTATAGTCCAAGTATCAGTGAATTATTACCATACATATCAAAGGGGGATGGGTTCTTTTTCTGCTGCACTCAGCATGTCTGTATTTGAGTACATTAACTTCTCTCTCTTTCTCTGTGTGTGTGTGTGTGTGTGTGTGTGTGTGTGTGTGTGTGTGTGTGTGTGTGTGTGTGTGTGTGTGCGCGCACCCATGCATGTGTGTGTGTGTGTGTGTGTGTGTGTGTGTGTGTGTGTGTGTGTGTGTGTGTGTGTGTGTGAGCTGTTTCCCAGATTAATGCCTTTCATTCAACATGATATTAGATGCAGGAATGTGTAATTGAGTGGAAGAGAGAGAGAGAGAGAGAGAGAGAGAGAGAGAGAGAGAGAGAGAGAGAGAGAGAGAGATAAGATAAGATAATGTTGCTTATAGCCCAGCCGACCGCAAAGGGCCATATCAGGGCTGTGTGTGAGAGAGAGAGAGAGAGAGAGAGAGAGAGTGTGTGTGTGTGTGTGTGTGTGTGTGTGTGTGTGTGTGTGTGTGTGTGTGTGTGTGTGTGTGTGTGTGTATGTGTGTGTGTGTATGTGTGTGTGTGTGTGTGTGTGTGTGTGTGTGTGTGTGTGTGTGTGTGTGTGTGTGCACGCAGGTGTTTGTATGGTTTGTGTGTGTGTGCAACTTCCATGCAAACATACGCATATACGTGTGGGCACGCTAGTAAATGCACAAATATTCATCAAGCAATAGCATGTGAACTGACAAACACTATGTGTACACAGATCTACCATAGACTTTTTGGGGCTCATCCAGAGTATTACATATGTGAAGCATTCCTTCACCTTACCTGTGCTGATCAAAGCTAAATAACTTTTCATTCCAACAAACATAGTGTTAATGCTATTTTTTTCCCACATGAACCTGGGAACACCCACATGTAACAAAAGTATGCCCATATACTCTTACAGTAACAAGGAGAGGATGGCACAGAGGTAAACAAGATACAGTCTCAGTAACAACAAGAGGATGGCACACAGGTAAACAAGATGCACAGAGGTAAAGAAGACACAGGATCCAGCCTGTGGCAGCTTGGTAGGGATGAAGCAGGACATCCAGGCAGTGGTCACCAAATTGTCAAAGAAATGAATGACATGATTTTCAATAACTGTTATCAGTATTGTCCACCATAACAGGAGAGAAACGGCAGCTGCCTCATCACGTCCCCCAAACGACCCCAGCGGTCAGGGGAATGACTGACTGACCATCACAGGAGGTGACTGTGAAGAACAGAGGAGAGGGTTGAGGGAGGGAAGGGGGGAAGGGAGTGGGGAGGAGATGGATGGGGGAAGGGGGAGGGGGCGCTGAGGGAAGCCCAGGCAGTGAGGATTCTCCTCACCTCTACCATTTCCATCTACATTCTCTTTCGCTCTTCCTCCAGGATGTTGTTGGAAGAAGACAACTTGCAGTCTTTGATGAACTTGCTTCAACACCAAAAAAAAAAAAAAAGAGGCAACACAGCACTCCAGACAGACACCCCACATCTCCCTATCCCCTCCCTCCCACCCCCCCTCCTCGCCTTTCTTTCCTCTCTCTACCCAGCCTTCCCACCCACCCATCCTACCCTCTTCCCATCGCAGTGTCACGACCATGACTGACCTCTGCATCTCTGTTGAGGGTGGCATTGCCGCCGAAGCGAGTGTTCTTGGAGGGGGCTGACCAGTGCTTCATCAGCAGAATCTGCTTCTCCGGCATGTTCAGCGCCGACGTCAGGGTTATCAGCAGGTCAATCACATATTTCCCTCTGTGAAAATAGGAAGTGGATTAACCACACACAAAAAAAGAATCCAAATGGACACGTAATGCAAGTCAACTTTATGAATGTCTTGCCACAATTCCCCGAAGATGGAGTATGGCTGCCTTAATGGCAGGATAAAAAAGGGTCATACACACAAAACTCCACTGCCTGGCTATACAGGGAGTGTCCGCAGGAGTGTCAGCCTGCGTACGCAGAAAGAAAGAAAGAAAGAAAAAATGTCTTGCCACAATATTTTCAGATC
>CM031615.1:35508031-35595135 GCA_018398815.1 Conus ventricosus | reverse complement strand
AATGAACAATAACAGAGACAAAAAGTACCAGAAATTATGCAGTAAGAAGAATAACTTTAACTCGTTGAAAGATAAATTATTAAGGATACAACAGCTGAGACAACTAAAACAGAAAAGTGGTCAGTAAAATATTATTCAAATAAAAACTTGACTGATTTACTATTGTACAGATTTTGGACACCTAAGGTGTATCACTACAGTACACAATATTATGGGAGTAATCTGATAAAATTCACATATATATTCAAGAACCAAATCAAGGGAGAAATATGGGATGCATATCAAATATATCTTACAACTGAACACACTTAGGAATGGGTACTCGAAGTACTCCAAGAAAAATCTCTATACTTGTCTGGTACATTTTCATAATCCACCTTTAACTCACTCTCTACTGGCCAATATGAAATTCAGCATTCCTCTGTATACTGGGCGTTTGGACACATTTTTCTAAAAATCATTAAAAAATCACAACACAACAAAAAATACTTTAAATTTAGACACATGATTGTAGTGTGATTGAACAGGGTCAGTACAAAGTTTCAAGGCTGTAGTATGTAACATGTTCATTTTGTAGCCGGATGGAGAAGAGGTTATTTTTTTACATTTTGGGAAACTCAAGGTAGTTACACAGGTATATAAGTGAAATTTTCTCTGTTGAAAAAAGGCCCATTTTCATCATAAATCACTTTGAGAAACCCAGAAGAGTGTAAAAATAGCCACTTGACAGTTTCTGTATTAAG
Source organism: Conus ventricosus (assembly GCA_018398815.1). Taxonomy (NCBI): domain Eukaryota; kingdom Metazoa; phylum Mollusca; class Gastropoda; order Neogastropoda; family Conidae; genus Conus; species Conus ventricosus. Next base: position 35,594,392 of record CM031615.1, on the reverse strand, counting down.
CAAAAGAAATAAAATCAATAAAACATGACAGAGTACTTTGTAGTTCAGCATTTTTCATGAGACTGGATAATTGTTTAATATCAGAAAAAAAAATCATGAAAAAATAATGGCTACACACACACTCTTGAAATAACTGTGTACCAGAGAATGTAAATATGTTCGTTCACGACCACCAATGTGATTCTGCCCGAAAACCCCCATTTTCACATCCAAGTCACGTCCATCTCATGTCAATTTTGGCCAAATTTAACACCTGTTTTTAAACAAAATTAACACCCCAAAACAGCAAATATTGACGTAATTAATACTTTAAAACGGGGGTTTCCGTGCAGAATAACATGGGTGATTGTGAACAAAGATATTTACATTCTCTCCAGACACATAAAATGAACTAAAAATGTATATGGTTTGACAGTCTTACTCCAGACTGGCCCTGCTGTTGTTACTTGACACGGCAAAATCGATAAATTGCAATTACTGCCCGACAACGAACTGACGCAGTGCGACACATTATTATTCATCGCGCGATGCGCGTTTAACCAATCGGCAGGGAGGTATGACATCATTTCTACGGGGGCTTGTTATCAACAAGGTAGAGCTGCCGTCATTTCACATTTGAGAGGCGTGCCGTGCGGATGTATGCTGGTGTGCTAGCATTTCTTCACAGAATCAGAGAGAGAACTTGTGTTTGTTAAAAACATGGCGAGTCAGGGAAGTGATGTTTCAATGCCTTCTGCCAGTGCTGGAAGTGACGCTACTATTACTGAAGAAATGGCTGAAATGTTGTTATCTTCGCAAGGAAAACTTTCTGATCAACAGACCGATCTCGTGGAAAAATACATTGTTTATCATGAGGCCATGGCAAAGTTTTTGGAAAAAAAATTTGAGGGGGCGAGCCTTGTTCCCCTCCCCTCAAAGCCAAAAAAAAAGCATTTCTTTTTTGGTTTCCTCAAAAAAAAAAGGGAACTATCTTTTTTAAAATCTTGACAAATATTTGAAAAATTAAAAGCTTTGTGAGCTACCTTCTAAACCCTTTTTTGATAAAACCCAAAAAAACCTTTAAAAATTTCCCAAAAAAAGACCCCCAATTTTACCCCCGAGCTTTTACTCAGTGAAAGTAGTAAAAAGAAACCCTCTTTCTCACCCCCCCCCTCTTTTTTTTTTTTTAGGGCACTGGTTTCCCGGGAAAGCAAAGACAATTTTGAAACATCAAAAAAAAAAAACGGGGTCCTATCTGAAAAAAAGTTTTTCGGGTTGGGAACCCCAACTCGGCAAGAAGACTAATTGAATTGTCTTTTTTTTTTATTTTTTTAAACCAAAAATTTTCACAAAATCGCGATTTTTTTCCCAATGAGTTATACAAAAAACCGAAACTCTTTTCTGAAATACATGCAATCCAACCCCCAACTTTAAACATTCTGGAAAGGAAAAACACGGCGTGCTTAAACCTGCGTGGCAGGAGAAATTGAGTCATTCCACAGCGTAGTTTTACAAACCTGACTCCCAAAAAGCGCCCCCCCAAAACGGGGCCATTCAGGCGGGCCCCGGGCCTAAAATTGTCAACAAACCCCACCTCTACCCCCCCTGGGGAGTTTGCCCCCAACCTCCCTTCCCCTCTAAAGGCTCCCTTTTTTCGGCGGCCGCCGATAGAAACTGAAAAATTCCGGGTTTTTATTGTTTCAGGACTCGTAAGTGCTTTGGGGGGTTTGTCCCAAATTTTAAAGGGACTTAAATGTGAACCACAAAAACCCCCTCTTAACTTTTCCCCTAAAAAGCCCCTTTCCCCATCATTGTGTTTTGTGTTTGTTTGTTTGTTGTTTTTTGTGGTGGGGTGTGTGTGTGTGTGTGTGTGTGTGGTGGGGGTGGTGTGTTTTGGGTGTTGGGTGTGGAGGGGAAAGGGAGGGGGGTGGAAAACAGACAGACGGGACAAAGAAGAAAACAGACAGACAGAGATGGGGGAGTGAATGGGGGAGAAAGAGATGTGGGGAGTGAAAAAAGGAGAGAGAAACTGTTTAAATTTAAATTTTTTTTTAAATTTTAATTTTTAAATTCGGGTTTTAAAAAATGAACCCCAGAAAAATTTTGAAAGCTTACAATATACTTCACCCGTTAAATTTGGGAAAGGGGCCCAAAAAATTTTAAAACCGGGTTTAAAAACATCAATTAGGGATCTTTTTTTTTTCAATAAATATAAAAAAACAAGCGTGAAGAAGGCCATCAGTAAAATACAAGTTTTTTGGGCCTCCCCCCCGGCCCAAAAATTGGCTTCCCATATTAGTTTTTTTTTTTATAGGGGCTTCTCAAGTTTTAATTGACGTTTCTATTTGTCCTTCGGGGGGGTAACTATTTGCTTTAATAAAGAAAAATTTTTTAAACGATTAAAAAAAAATTTAAAAATAATAACTAATTTTCCCCCAATTATTTTTTTTTTTTTATTTTGATTAAAATGGCTACCGAACTTAGTTTTATTGTTTTTTAAAGAATTGTAATAAAACTTTTTAAAGAGACAATGAAAGCGTTAAAAAAATTGATTTTAGTTTTTTGGGTTTGAAATGAGAAAACAATAAAAATTAAAGTTTCATTAAACAAAAAAGGGGAAAAACCTTCATTCTGACCCCACTTGCTTCACCCCCCGGTTTTGGGGGGCAAAAGGGGCCCCAAAAACCGCCTTTTCCTGTGGCGGAAGAGAGAGAGAGAACCCCCGGGGCAACAGCCCAAGAAAGAGAGACAGAGAGAGAGACAGACGACAGCCAGAGAGGGGGGGGCGGGACACACCACACAAAACCCCTTTTAGGGCCCGGGGCTCGCCAGACAAGCGCCCCTCGCACACGTGCCCCGGCTCGCACCCCTTTCGCCCAAAAAATCAATAAAGACACCTTACGGCCCCTTTAACTGCAACAAAAGCGAAAGTTCGACTGTCCCCGTGTCTTTGCCACTTCGTAGCCGCCACGTCGAAAAAACCGGGATCGGGGGCTGTAAACGCGACACAGGGGCCCCCGCCATTGCTTGCCTGGATCTGGGGAAAGAAGGCTGTGTTTTAAACTGCTTTTTGGTGTGCCCAACTGTTTTTTTTAATTGTGTTTTTTTTAAAATGGCAAAAACTTTTACTGAAGAACAGGTTTGTGATATTTGGGCCCATAATTTTTTCTTTAACTGCGTTAGAGTATTTGTTGAAAGAATTAGGAAAAAGATGTTTAAAACCCGGGAAAGATTTTTTTTATAAAAAACAAAAATTGAACAAAACTGTTTTGGGAAAATGAACAAACTATTTTAAAGGGTTTTTTTTGGGGTTAAAGGAAAATTGAAAAAAGATGAACCAGTTTTAATACGTGTTTGGCTATCATGAGATGTTTTTTTTTTATTTTAAAAAAAAAAAATTTGGCGCTGCATTGTTGAAATTTTGGCCCAAAGCAAAAAAAACCCTTTCCGCTTGTTTGGGTTGGGAGCGGTTTGAGACAGCTTAAAGCCATTTTTTTAAAAAACATGGCGTTCATTTTTAAAGGCGGAAAAAAACCCACGGCTGATTCGTAGCTAAAAAACTTATTTTTGGGGAAAACATTTTTGCTTTTCCCCCCCCAAAAAAAAATGTTCTTAGTTTGTATCAGACTTGATTGTTGTTAACTACAGTTTTCCTGTTTCATGTGGCGGGCTGACTGTGTATTAAGATGTGTATACTTTTCTATTTTTTAAATTTTCTAACTGTTTTCTCCCTTTAAGTGTGCCCTTTTTGGAACGGAATGGCGATTTTTTTTTTTGGGGAAACCCAAACTAGATAGGTTTAGGAAACCTTAAACACCCTACAGTATGGAGGGGGAAGTTTTTGGGGCCCGGGGGCCTTTTCTTTTAAGGTTTTTAAATATACAATCCGGGATGTACACACTGGCGTTTTGAGCTGCTAAAAATTTGGGCTACAGAAATTTACCCCGTAATCTGGGGGGGGCACAGAAAACCTAGGTCAAAAACCCTATGTGATCGCTTTGCCGAAAATGCCCTTCAGCACCTGCAAACTGGGGTGGCAAACAAGGTCAAAGGGAACCTTTTGGGGATCGTTGACTGCAAAGCCCCGGCAGCCCCCTGCAAGCTAAAGCGGAAAAATACCCAAAGGGCCCTTTGTGAAAATTTGGGGTTTGGGATTGGGGTTGCGCGCGAACACACCCCGTTTAGCAAAAAGCAAAAAGGGGGCCCTAGGAGTTTACTTTTTGTTTGTTGTGTTTTTTGGGGCCTACCCCACCCCAACCAACTCCCCCCCACCCCCCCCCCTGGATGTCTATTGTGGGTTTGTTGTTTGTTGTTTTTTTTTTCCCCTGCCCCCCCTTTTGCACACCCCCCACCCCCCCCTCCCCCACCCCCCCCCCACGCATCCCACAAAACCCATTTCCCTTTAATTTTTTAAAACAAGTTTATTCTAAGTTCTTACTTAATTTTCTTCAAAGTTTTTCCTTAAGTCTTCTAAAAGTTATCCCCAAGTTCTTATTTAAAGTTCTTGATCAAGTTCTTAATTAAGTAACTCAATTTCTTGTTTAAATTCTTGTTAAGTTCGGGATTAAGTCACCTTAAGTAAAACCAATTCTTTTTTTTAAAGGGTTATCTTTAATTAAAAAAAAATACAATCTATGTTTTTTATTTAAAATAGTAAAATTTTTTAATATTGTCCCAAAACACACGCCTAAAAAAACCGCGTTTCGTTGAGGATGTTTTGGGCTCGCGTTCTCTGCATAAATCTTAATAAAGGGGGCCTTCCCTCCTAAGCAACCGCATTAAATTCAATTTTTTTCTAGGGGAAATGTCTTTTATAACCCAGGGTCTTTATTTATTGACTTTATCATTTTAAAATTTTAACCCCAAATGTCTATTTTTATATAAAAATTTAAAATTAAGTTTTTAAAATATTAAATTCCATTTGAAAGGGAAAAAAATTATGCTTTGTTTTTGGGGTTTTTTTGGCCGTGCGCTGGGGTTCGGCTTCTGTTTTTAGCGGTGGAGATTGTTTGGGCTCTTTTTTTTTTTGGCCAGCGTTTTTTATATTTTTTTAAAACCCTAATAACCGCCCCCAGCAGCAGGGAAAAGGCCCCCCAAAAAAGACAACCGTTTTAAATTCAATAAATTTCCCTGAGGGCTTTGGGGCCCTTGTATCACATGGAGTTTTTTTAGCTGGCATTGGATCAAATTGTTCTGACGTTGGCCCGGGGTTTTTTTCATTATGGGGTTATTTTCTGTAACATTAAAATTTTTTTTTTCCCGTTTTCCCCTCGCTAATTTTTTTTCCCGCTTCAAAAACCCCCCAGGATTTTTTTTTTAAAGGCCTCCACCCGGGTTCAGCGTTTTTTGTTTAGTTTCTGGCCTTTGGGTTTCTTTCTCCACCCGATTCAGTGTTTTTGATTCTGCTTTATTTTTCCGCTCGTTCCCTTTGAAGGGAAAAAAAAATCTAAATGATTAAAATTTTTTAATCCCATGATTAATTTGGGGGATAACAATGTTCCCAAAACTGTAATACAGATCCACCCCAGAACTCTTTAAAGTTTTTTGTTAAAACTGGATCCTGCGTTAAATTTTATACAAAAAAAACCCGTTTCAGATTAAAAGGGCGCAAAACTACTAACTAGTTTAGTGTAACAAACTAAGAAACCCTTTGCCCCACATTTTTCACCATTCTGACCCCAGCTGCGCTTTTATAAACCCGTTAAGATACTTTTTAAAAAGTCTTTTGGCACATCTGTTGGAAAACTGTTCAATGCTGAAATTTGTTCCCAGGAATGTTTTTTTTTTTTCCACATCTGCTAAAAAAAAAACGCCTCTCCCTTTTTTGGGCAAATAGCTTTGGGCATCAACTTTGGGCCCTTAAAAAGTTCGGGAAGGGTTTTGGCCCCCTTGTAGTGTAGGGAAAATCATCGCTGTTCCTTTTTTTTTTAAAATTTTTAAATTTTTTTATTTTTTTAAAAATGAGCACCGAAAAATTGTTACCCAAAATTGTATTTCCATTTTGCTGTTATTGGAGACTAAATGTAGGGTTCCAAAGCTGGTAAAAGCCCGTTAAAAAATTAAACCAGCAGATCTTGGCCCAAAATAACTTTGAGGATTCAGCAAAGCTTTAAAGGGGATCATTGCGCTTCGTTTGCTACGAAAGATTTTTTAGTTAAGCAAGGAAAAAAATTTCAAGGGCAATATAATATGTAAGGAAAAAAAAAACATTTAAAAAAAATTTGGGTTCCTCGCAATTAAAAAAGGCGGGGCCCGTGGTGAAAAGCGCTTGCTTTTAAACGGAAGTAATTCGCATTTAGTAAACTGGGGAATGACGGCGAAGGGAAAAAAACATAACAAAACTATGGAGCAACTAGCAGCTGCACAAGACCCCCTATGAAAGGGAAGACTTTAGCAGTTAGATTTTTTTTAATGACACAAATGAAAAAAACAGGGGCCGCAGCTTACACAATTTTAAAAAAGGGTTTATCAAGAATTTAAAAAAATATTATCTTTTAACAGGCAAAACCCAAAAAAGGGGCATTTCCCCCCCCCAAAAAATTTAGGACTTTTATCAAAACCCTCAAAAAAAAAAAAGATGCAAAAAACGGGTTTTTTGTCCCTTGGTATGACCGTCGTGTAATTTTTTTGCGTTTATTATTGGCTGAATAAAAAATGAAAAAAACTATTTTTTCACCCCAAAGGGAAAATTTGGGAAGGGTATCACAGCAATTTTCAAAAGCTAAGCCAAAAAGGGGAGGTGTTTGTGAACAAACAGCAAAGGAAAAGGTTTTTTCTTTAAACCCAAGCGATTTTGGGAAATTTATTTACCGGCGCCTAGACGGGAAAACAGAGACCACCCCTTTGTTAATAAATCCAAAAAGACACCCCTCAAATGGATCTTCTATATTTACCCCCTGATAGGAAATTTGACGAAAAAAAATTTTAAATACGCACTAAGTCATTTTACAAAGCTTTTTAAGATACAAAGATGCGGAAAAACCCTTAACAAAAAGAGTGCTTTTGCTGTTGCTGTCGCTATACAAATGATATAAAAGAGGCCCGTAACTTTTCCCCGCATGATTCAAGTCGACGATGGAAAAGAATTTTAAAAACCAAGTGAAAACAATTATTTTTTAAAAAAATAGAGTTACCTTTTGAAGAGGCATTCCCGGGGGGGCACAGATCACAGGGTTTAGTTGAAAACTTTAACCCAAAAAGTTAGCCCAAAAAACTTTTTCTTTTCCATTTTCACAGGGGAGCGATTGCAACTCTCGAAACACAGAATGGGGTTGAAGACTGGGCCCCCAGGGTTTTGGGGCGCAATTTAATAATGAAAAATTTTAAAAGGGTTTTAAAACCAGTACAAAACAATCCCAAAAAAAAAAAAATTTAAAAGTTGCGAAAAAACCCCCAGTACACCCAGCAAAAAAACCCGTTTTGGGTTTTAAAAATAAAGGGACCTTTATTTCCCGGGGGGAAACAGGGAAAGGGGACAAATGCATCGGGCAACCGATCCAGTTTTTGGGTGTTGATCCTTTGAAAAAAAAAAGAATTGTAAAAATGAATCCACCCCCTGGGATTAAATTTCGGAAAATGGGCAAAACAAAACAACCAGCTCCTCAAAAATCTTTTGTGAAAGAAAAACTGAGAAAATTCCCGCCAGAACATTTCCGCTTTAATTAATTGGGTTCTCCGTCCCCCAATTGTTTTAAAAACTTGGATTAAAAACCCCCGTTTTGTGTTTTTTTATCAATGATTCTTTGTTACAATGTTGGTTGATCTCATGTAGATTAGATGATTTTTACTTTTGTATGATGAAAAGTCTTTTTGCCAAAAATGTTTCTTTGTAGTTGTCAGTGAATGTTTGATGCAAAACGTGCGAGATTTTCCCCTTTTTTTGCTTTCTTAATGTTTTTCTCCGGGCCAAAATACTGTAATTTTGACCTTAACCCCACATATCCTTGATCCCTTTTCCAGAAAATCACCCCTTATCTTTCCTAAACCTTCTTGTTAGTAATTGAAGTAAAGGCGGTCTTTAGGATAATCGGACGTTCATCCCCTCCTGATGCCTTTAGCATTTTAAAATTCTATGTCTTTTTTTATGTCTCTTTAGGATATTAAAAAAAAAAACTATTGTATCTGTGTAAAGTACTTGGACTCAGGATACGAGGGTTTTAAAGTGTCAAAAAAGAAACTTAAATCAAAGCTTTGATAATTTCAAAAAAAGAAAAACCCAATAAATCCGGGTTTGTCTAATTTGACTTTTTTTTTTTTCTTTTTCATTAGCCAAAAAGTGATCAGAAATTTCTTAAAAGTTGATTAATTGGGTTTTGAAGTAGTTTAATTGTTCTTTTTCCTTTGGTGACTAATCTGACATCTTTAGCTTGTGCGGTTTCCCCATAGTCTTTAAAAACGCTGTTGTTCATCAGCGGGAAAAAGTCTTTTTCAAGCATTGTGGTTTTGGTTTGAGATCGTGTTCTTCATGATGTTGGTTTATGAATGTTCTTGTAAAAAAGAATTATGCGATAAACTGTCCCAACTTAAAAACCATGTCTTAAAAAAAATTGCAGAAGTCGTAAGAAGACTTTTTTTTTTTGCCCGAAGATTGGGCCAAAAGTTTGGCGGCTCTTTTTTTGCATCTTTAGACTTTCTCCCGCTAATGGTAGTATTTGCAGGTCATGGGTTGTGGGTTTTTTTCTAAAGTAATTTGAAGTATCCGCTTTGCCCCGGGACAAACTGCCAACCACTTTAATCCCTTTTAAATATTTTTCGGATCCCCGCCGTGTCTTTTAAAAGTTACGTAAGGAAGTGTTTTCGCCTTTCCCCTCCATCAGTTGTTTGCATCTAAAAAAAAGATAGTTAGCCTTTACGGGGATCTGTCGTCAAGTATTTGTTTTTTGGCTTTACAGTAATGAGGAGCCATCTAATTTAGAAACCCTTTTTTTTTCAATCATCTGATCTTTGGTAAATGCAATAAATCAATCTGTACTCCAGTAAACTTTAAGAAAGCACCCCAGTCATCCGGGCGCAGAAAATATAATGCGCGGGATCCAAGTTTAAAAATGTTTCATGCAGGTTTCCTATAATTTTAAAAAGCGTCCCCCAAAAAATAATCTGCCATCAAGTGGGTATGAATTTCCCCCATGTTTTACACTCTAACTTTTGCCGCACTTGAGCATGTTGGTAATAGAATCACTGTGTCCTTTCCAAGCTAGAAAAAAAAGCCCCTTTAGGGGGAAGTGTATCTTCATAAACTTTCCCCAACTGTTATGTATCTAAGGGTAAAGCCCTTTCTAACGGGTTGGGTAAAAATATTTTCTGTTTTTGGGAGGGGATTTTAAAGGAATACCCAGTGATTAATGCCCCCATCATGTGTGCTGGTCAAAAAAAAGAATGTTATTTAAAGTGAAAATTTGTATTTTCTGTGACTGTGAAATGATTATAAAGGCTCGCCCATGCTTTCTTAAAAGGTGGGAGTCGTAACCTCGAAAGTTATAAAAGAATACAGGCAGTTCCATGTTTTTTTTTGGGACAAATTTAGTTAAAGATTGATTTTTTTGCGCCGCCCTTGAACTTTCGTAAGTGATCTGGTCTTTTTTTTGGGATTTCTGGTCTGATGAGAGGCCAAAACCCAAAAATCCAACATGTGTGGCTGAGTCAATGTTTTTGGGTCTTAGGGTCTTTATGTTTCAGAAAAGTTTGTTTATTGAACAGCTTTGGCATTGTGCTGCGTTTAAGAAGTATTTTTGCGGCTTTTGGCCCCTCTATATAATTTTGGTTTTGAAAAAACGCCACCCGACTGACAACGATGAAGAAAATGAACAAAATTTGATGATTATCTTTTAAGATGTTTTTCGAAGTTTTGGGGCCCTGGCCTTCAAAAGAAACAATGGTGATTCGAGTTGCGTAAAAAATTGGTGATTTTGCCCGTTTCATTTTTTAAAATCTTTGACGGTGGGGTGAAATTAGTTCCGTATTAAGTTACGAATTTTTTACAATGTTTTTTATGTTCGTCGGGCTTGAACAGTGGCATTTTGTTAAAATTTTCAAAGAATTCTTTTTTGCCATGATCTTTTGAAGTATGCTTCATTGTTATCATCGTGCTTTCAATGTGAAATTTTTTTCGGACCCCCTGTGGTGAAAACATGGTAAGTCAACATGATTTTTGTTGGTTCAATTGTTGGGTTTTTGGCCCTTTAATTTGGGCAGTAGATTTTTTCCCTTTCCCCCCTGTGTATACATTAACGTTATTGGTTGTTTTGTTTCAAACCGTAAAGGGAACCCAGTAACGGGAAAAGGGGGACCCCACAAAAAGTTAAGGTCATTGATGTAAGGTGATAGTTAGATATTCTCTGCGTTTTTGCGAATATAATGCACCCTTGCGGAAAACCCCACAAAAAGATTTGTTGTCTAAATTCTTTATGTTTAAAAACTGTCTTTTCGTACCCCCCTTGAGGCAGTGGAATGTAAGACTTGCCAAACGGTGCATACTTAGCTTTTTAATTATCTCAAAAAATTTCCCCCCTTGCCCAAACCAGAGCTCTCATTTTGGCTTTTTAGCGGCGGTCAAACTGTGAAAGCAGTTCGTTCCCCAACGGGGTTAAGTATTCGGAAAGAATGTCGTTTTTAGTCGGACCCAGATTCTAGTTTTTTTTTTATTGTTACATAGTCGTTTAAAAAAGCTAACATTACTTTAATGGGGGGTTTTTTTTGTTTATTTGGAACTTGGGAAAATGTGGGACAAGCTTGCCGCACTTTTGCTGGATCTGATTCTAAATCAATATTCGGCTCTTGATAAACGCTCTTTAAAGCTTTCTTCAAAAAATTTCGTTTGCCTTATATATCTTACCCATGTTGGTTTTTTTTTAAAACCAAAATATTTATTTAAATTAAAAAAAAAATAATTAATCAAATAAATTAAACGGTTTTTTTGTGCTTGGATCAAAAACTAAGTATAAAATTTGGCGTTGTTATGTGAGTGTTTAAAACAGGTTAATGTTCGTTTATTTTTTTAAGATTCCTTTTTTATCTGCTCGGCGTCTGGCTTTTGGAAAAAGTTGTCCGCCTTTTTGAAGATAAAACTTTTGTCTTTTTTGTCATCAAAATCGGCCTGTAAACGATTAAAAATTCTTCATCGTGATGTTTGAGTCAGTAGCGCTTTTTTTATTATCGTTGAGGAACTAAGTTTAGCTGTTATTAGTTGAACCATGCTTTTTGGTTTTGGGAGTTTAGTTTTTTTTTTTTTGGGGCAGACCTACAGTAATGAACAGGCCGAGAGAAAAGACAACTTAGGGAAAAGTGGGGTGCGCCTATGCCGTTGTAAAGCCCAACATCTTTCCCTGTGTAGAGACTTATAGTTGATGCTCCAGTATTAAATATGTAAGCATTAAAGGCACGATCCCTTCGTTTGGTTTGCTGTTTTTGAAGGCTTGCTTAGTATTGCTGCTTTGCGAAATTTTTTGTTAATCTGAAGGTTTTTATGCTGGGGTTTTTTAATTCTTCTTTTGGGGGTGTAGGCACATTTGGAAAAAACCGACAGACTGTTTTTTAAAAAATAGAAAAAATTTTAGATACAAATTTTCTAATTGTTATTACAATTTTCAGTGCGACTTTAAAATAAAAACAAATGTAATTAAGGGTTTATGGTTTTCTTTTTTCAATTGTTTTTTTTTACGTTCTAAAAGTTTCCGTTCCCATGTAACCGTTTTTCCCTCCGTTGACCTTAGGTAACCCAAAACGTTTTTTGTTGTTAAATAATCATCAAGCCTAACTTTGTAAAGTGAAAATCTTTAGACAAAGGTCAACTGTTGGTTTTTCCCCCTCCCACCCCCCAAACAGTTTTCTTATTTAAAAAATGCTGAAAGGGTTTTAAACCCGTGGTAGATTTGGTTGGATCCCCTCAATCAAAAATTTGTATTTCTTATTTTTGGATTAAAAAATTTTATTTCTTTTAAAAGGGTTCTTCATTTCCCAGCAATAAAATATTTTTAAGCGATCTTGGCAACGCTAAAACTAAATTCCTTAGTGTCTGCCCCTGCTTCTGGGAATGTTGTATGGAATTTTTTGTAATTATTTGGGAAATGTGTCTATTTGGTGCGCAACGCTTGCTAGAAAGGGTTGCTAAACGTCAAATTAACAGATGTAGAAATGTGTACTTTGTTGGGTTGTGATTGTACGTTTGTTTTCTTTAAAAAAGTTAGTTTTGACAATTTTTTTTAATGCTCCTTGAAAGTACGGCGATGGCTTTTAAAACTAAAAAATCTAAGGGAAAAGGGGGGAAAAGGATTTCCATACGAAAACTTTACGGCTACATATTTTTTGAGTCTTAGTATTCCGGCCCTATTCTATTTTTTTGTGTTCTTCATTTTCGATTCCTTGAAACGAAAAGATCTCCCTTTCTTTCCCCGGTTTTTGCAAGTCAAAATAGGTTAAAAAAATGTCTCATTGTGTAAAAAAAAATTTTTTTGCCCCAATTTTTATAGAATTTTCTTAACGATTCCCCGCCCCAAAATTTGTAAACTGTCTTTTTTGGGTTTGTTGTTGAATCGAGCTTTTTTAAAAGAAGCGCGAGACCCTGGAACCCATAATTCATCCGTTAAGTTGGAATTTGCAGTAGAATTTGATTCCCTAATGTGATGGATTTTTTGGGAAACAAAATTTCCCGTTTTTCCCCTTTCCCCCATGGGGCTCTTTCTGTTTTTATGGGGGTAAAAATGACCATGTGCTTTTTGTGGATTTTTAAAGCAAAAAAAAAAAGTTAATTTTTTAAAAAAAATGGCGGGAATTAAAAGGCGAAGAAGTTTATGATTTTTTTTTGAGGGAGACGACATGGGAAATGATTTTGAACAGCATCGTAAATTTTTCAGGTGAATTAACAAAGTACGGGCGAAATTTTACAAAAGTTTGGCCAAGAACCTCCCCAAATTTTTTTTTTTGGGGGTTTTTTTTTTTTTAAAAAAAAATTTTTTTTTTTTTTTAAAAATTTTTGTATTGGATTAAAAAAGGGGGGTTTAAAAATTCCCAAAATCCCCCAAAAAAAAACCCAAAAAAAGGGGGGGGGGAAAAAAGACAGAAATTTTTTCCCTTTTTTTTTTTTTTTGGGGGGTTGTTTTTTTTTTCCCAAAAAAAAAAAAATCCCACAGTAAAATGCAAAACAGGAAAAAAAAAATTTTAAACCCAAAAAAATTAAAAAAAATAAAAAAAAAATTTAAAGAAACAGCAAAAAAAATTTAAGATCCCAGTTGGGGAAATTTTAGTTGGAAATTTCAAAAATTTGGGGGAATCAAACAATTTTAAAAAAAGGTAAAAAGGGTAAATTTTAAAAAAGAAAAAAAAAACTGGTGGGTATTGGCCCTTTTACCTTTTAAAAAAAAAAAAAAAAAAAAAAAAAAAAAAAAAAAAAAACAAAAAGGGGCCTTTTTAAAAAACCCCATTTCCCTAAGTTTTTAAAAGGGAAATGAAAAATTTTTTGAAGGAAAAGTCCCAAAATTAAAAAATTTTTTTTTAAAAAGGGGCCCCTTAAAAAATTTTAAATTTAGGGTTTAAAAAGCACTGGGGATTGGCCCCTTTTTTTTTTTTTTTTTTTTTTTTTTTTTTTGGGGTTTTTTTTTTTTTTTTATTTTTTTTTTTTTTTTTTTTTTTTTTTTTTTTTTTTTTTTTTTTTTTTTTTTTTTTTTTTTTTTTAAAAAAAAAGGGGGGGGGGCCCCCCCCCCTTTTTTTTTTTTTTTTTGAATTTTTTTTTTTTCCCCAATAAAAAAAAAGGGAAAAAAATTTTTTTTTTGGGTTTTTTAAAAAAAAAAAAGGGGAAAAAAACCTGTCTTTTTTTAATTAGGTCAGCAACAGACCCCTTTTAGTTTTTTGGTTTGGGGGTTTAATTGGGGATTTTATAAAAAATTTGGGGGGGTTTTTTTTTTGTTTTTAAAAATTTTGTGTTTTTAAAAATTTTTTTTTTTTTAAGAAAAATTAAGTTTTTTTTTTAATTCCACGGGGCACCCAAAAAAGGGGATTTTAAAACCTGCCCAAAAGCAAACCTTTCGATTTGCTTTTTTAAAAGTTTACCCGAAAACTTTTGGGGAAAAAAAATTTTTAAGGCGTCCCTATATTTTTTTAGTTTTTGTGGCAAACCCGAAATTTTAGTATTTTTCCCTTTTTAATAAAAAAAGTTTGTAAAAGAAACGGTTTTTTTTTTACCCCTTTTGTTAGAATGAGAAAATTTTTTTCCCGGTTTTAGTCTTGTTATTCCGGGGGAAAATTTTAAAGGGAAAAAAAATTTTTTTTTTTCTCCCCGTTTTGGGGTCCAACCAACGACCACTTTTTTCTAAATTTTTTTTTAAATTTAATTTTTAAATCCTTTAAAACCCATGTCATTCTTTTTGTAAATGGTTTTTTGGGGTTTTTATTTGGGGGTTGCAGTTTCACAAAATACTTTGGGGAAGGGGTTTTTTTAATAAAAAAATTTAATGGGCCTCACCAAAAAATCAAAGATTAAAGTCAATTCCCCCCGGGGGGCCCCCCCCCAAAAAAATTTTTTTTGGGTTTATTTTTTTTTTTAAAAAAAAAAATTTTTTTTTAAAAAATTTTTTTAAATTTTTTTTTTTAAAAAAATTTTTTTAATTTTTTTTAAAAAATTTTTCCCCAGAAAATTTTTTTTTTTTTAAATTTTTTTTGGGGGGGGTTTTTTTTAAAAAGGGGAATTTTAAAAAAAACAAAGGGGTTTTGTATTTGGGAAAAAATTTTTTTTTATTTTGAAACCTTTTTTTTTTAAAAAAAGGAAAAAAAAAAAACCCCCCCGTTTTAAAACCAAAAAGGGCCCCAAAAGGATGGGAAAAAAAAATTTAAAAAACAAACCCCCAAAAAAAAAAAAAGTTTCAAAAAAAAGCCCCAACTCCAATTTTTTTTTCTCTTTGAAAAGGAAATTTTTTTTAAAAATTTAAAAAATTAAAAAAATTTTTAATTTTTTCCCAAAGGGGAAAATTACAAAAATTTTGTTAAAAAAAAATTTAGCTTTAACTAAATTAAATTTGGGAAAAAAAAACAATTTAAAAAAAAAAAAATTTTTTTTTAATTTTTTCTTGTTTTTTGAAAAAGCCAAATTTTTTGGGGGGAAAACCCCCTTTTTTACCCCCTTTGGGGGGAAAACTCATTTTTAAAAAAATTAGCAATTTCCTAAAATTTTTATAAAGGGTAATTTTTGGGCCCCAAAAAGGGGGGGAAATTTTTTTTTAAAACCCCTTTTAAAAATTTTTAAAAATATTTTAAAAAAAAAAAGAAAAACGGAAAAGTGAAAAGTGTTTAAGTTTTAAAAAAAATAAAGTTTTAAAAATGTGCGTAGAAAAAAAAAAATTTTTTTGTGGGGGAAAAATTAAAAAAAAGCCGCATTGGTTTAACCAAAAGGGGCCCTTTTTTTTTGGTTTTAATCACAAAAAAAGGGGTTTTTAAACGCGGGTTGGCGCCGCAAAACCTTTTCTAAAAATCGCCTGACAAATAATTTCCTTTTTAAAAAAAAATTTTTAAAAAAAACCACCAAAACTTTAAAAAAATTTAAATAAAATAAAATTTAATTTTTTACCAATTTACATTTTTTCTTAAAAAAATTTCAAAAACATTAACCCCCACATTTATCTTTCCGGGGAAAAATATCAAAAATTAAAAAACCCCCCCCCCCAAAAAAAAAAAAAAAAAAAATTCTCAAAAAAACAATTCTTTCCCAAAAAAATTAAAAATTTTTCAAAATTTAAATTTTTTTTAAAAATTTAAATTTTTTTTTTTCCTTTAAAAAATTTTTCTTTAAAAATTTTTTCCCTTTTTCTTTTTTTCCTTTTAAATCAATTTTTTCCCCCCCCCTAATTTTTTTTTCTTTCCCCATTTTACTTCCCCTTTTTCCCCTTGGTTTTGGGGGAACCGTTTAAGCAGGAAAAAGAGGAAATAAGAAGGATATTGAAAGGGGGAAAAAAGGAGTAAAAAGAGGAAAAAAGGAAAAAAAAAAGAAAAGGGAAAAAAAAGGGAAAAAAGGGAAGGAAAAAGGGGGAAAAAAGGGGGAAAAAGCTACCGACCAGAAAAGGAAGGAAATAGCAGAAGGAAGAGGAAAAAAAGAACGAAGAAAGAAGAGGAAAAAAACGGAAGACAAAAAAAAAAAATGACGAAGCGACGAGAACGAAAAAGAAAGACCGCCGAAAAAAGGCGATAAGCAAAGGCAGGCATCTGCCGAAGGAGCCGACACGGAAGACACGAAGAAAGGAAAGAAGAGAAAAAAGAAGGAAACTAGAAAGCGGGCCCGGGCCCGACAAAAGGAAGCAAGCACGGAGCGTAAGCGAAAACGACGCAAAAAAAGCAAAAAAGGAAGGCAATGAAAACGAAGCATAAAACAGGAGGCAACATACGCAGGACGGCCAATAGCCAGAAAGAAACGGCCGGCCAGCACGGGGACAATCACAAGACGGAAGGAACAGAAAGCAACCCATTCCAAAGAAGGAAGGAGGACACGCAGAAGGCAGGACAGACGGAGGGCGGCCAGAGAAAGGACGGAATGACAACGCCGGAAGGCTAGAAAGTAGAAGACGGAAGGACAGCAGAAGGAGGAAACGACACAACCCGAAAACAGCAATGTCAAGACACTGCCTCAACCCCAATCGCTGCCTATCCATACCCAACAACCCCAACATTCCCCCACCGCCTACCCCGAATCCTCACATCTCCAATACCCCTTCTTCCCACCGCACTACTCCTTCCCCCCTCCTGTCCTTCCCTTCCACCTCTACCCCTCCCTTCCGCCTTCCCCTCCGCTTCCTTCCAACTCCCTCCTTCCTGCTCCCCTCCCTTCCTCCTTTCCCCACTACCTCCTTCCTTCCCACTCTCCTTCCTCCCCACCTCCCATTCCTTCCCCTCCTCCTCCTTCCCTTCCCATCCCTCCTTCCTTCCCACTCCTTCCTTCCCACTCCCTCCTTCGTCCCCCTCCCTCCTTCCTTCACCCACCCGTTCCTTCCCCTCTCCTTCCACCTCTCACTTCCCTTTCCCCCCTGCCTCCTCCTTCCCCTCCTCCCCTTCCCTCCTCCTTCCTCCTCCCTCCTTCCTTCCCCACTCCTCCTTCCTTCCCCTCCCTCCTTCCTTCCCACTCCCTCCCTTTCCTTCCCCCCCTCCCTCCTTTCCTTCCCCACTCCCTCCTTCCTTCCCCACTCCCTCCTTCCTTCCCCTCCTCCTTCCTTCCCCACTCCCTCCTTCCTTCCCACTCCCTCCTTCCTTCCCCCTCCTCCTTCCTTCCCCACTCCTCCTTCCTTCCCCCCTCCTCCTTCCTTCCACTTCCCTCCTTCCTTCCCCACTCCCTCCTTCCTTCCCCTCCCTCCTTTCCTTCCCCACTCCCTCTTCCTTCTCCACTCCCTCCTTCCTTCCGCCCTCCCTCCTTCCTTCCCCTCCCTCCTTCCTTCCCCCCTCCCTCCTTCCTTCCCCACTCCTCCTTCCTTCCCCACTCCCTCCTTCCTTCCCCCTCCCTCATTCCTTCCCCCCTCTCTCCTTCCTTCCCCCTCCCCTTCTTACCCTCTCCCTCCTTCCTTCCCCTCTCCCTCCTTCCTTCCCCCTCCCCCCTTCCTTCCCCACCCCCTCCTTCCTTCCCACTCCCTCCTTTCTTCCCCCTCCTCCTTCCTTCCCACTCCCTCCTTCCTTCCCCACTCCTCCTTCCTTCCCCACTCCCTCCTTCCTTCCCACTCCTCCTTCCTTCCCCACCCCCTCCTTCCTTTCCCCCCCTCCTTTCCTTCCCCACTCCTCCTTCCTTCCCACTCCCTCCTTCCTTCCCCACTCCTTCCTTCCTCCCTCCCTCCTTCCTTCCCCACTCCCTCTTTCCTTCCCCCCCTCCTTCCTTCCACTCCCTCCTTCCTTCCACTCCCTCCTTCCTTCCCCACTCCTCCTTCCTTCCCCACTCCCTCCTTCCTTCCCCACTCCCTCCTTCCTTCCTCCCCCTTCCTTCCCCCTCCCTCCTTCCTTCCTTAGTTGTGAAGTTCATTATCCATGATTCTGTTTCCGTTTCTTCTTTCACCTGTCTGCGTACACATGCACACACACACACACACACACACGCATGCACGCACGCACGCACGCACACACACACAGATGCGTGTGTATACACACTCTTTCTCTCTTGCACACGCAACACACACACACAAAACCACACACACACACACACACCACACACACACACACACACACACTCATGTCACACACACGCACGCATGCACGCACACGCACGCGCGCGCGCGCGCACACACACATACACACACACACTCCCTAATACTCACACATTCACACATACGCGCACACACACACACACACACACACACACACACACACACACACTTACATGCACACACACGCATACACCACACACACTCACACACACACACACACACACACACACACACACACACACACACACCCCCACACACCCCGTGTGCGCGCGCACATACTCGCTCAATCACTCTCACACACTCACTCGCTCTCACACAAACACAGGCTCTGATTCAATTTCACCTTTTTTGTTTGTGTTTTTTGCATTCATGCAGATACAAACATGAACGATGCACTGTCGGAAGGCCTGAGTTTCCTCAGCAAACACAAACCGTAGCCTGGGGAGCTCTATGGTGATCTTCCTCACCGACGGCGTGCCCACAGCTGGTGACACCAACAAGGACAACATCCTCAGGAACGCCCTCAGGAACAACGGCAAGGAAATGCCCATCTATGGTCTGTCGTTCGGTCAAGATGCTGACTGGCCGCTGGTGAAGAAACTGACAGCACAGAACAATGGCGTAGCTCGCAGAATCTATGAAGACTCCCATTCAGCTTTACAGGTGGGAGGGGGCAGTAGGAGGAGGAGGAGGAGGAGAGGTTATTTGGGGAAAGTTGGGGGAGATGGATGAGATGGAAGGTTGGGGGGGGGGGGGGGGGCAGGGAGGAGAGAGAATGAGAGGAGGCACAGAGAGGATGAGAACTCTTTACCGAGATGAGTCATGTGGTTTATCAGTTTTGTCCGTCCACTTTCTGTTTGCCGTTTGAATTGGTGATATTTGGGGGGGGGGGGGGGGGGGGGCAGTTTTTTTCTTTTTTTTTCTTTTCTGCCTTGACTGAAAATGCATTTGTCTGTAACATAGGAAGGTGAACACTGATGCAGGCTATGACTAGACAGCCAAAACCTGACACATGTAGAGAACATACCTGTTGAGGTTGTGTCACACGTGCTGATTCAATTGTTCCATTCCCAGCCCCTCTGAACAGTTCACTTACCACATAGGAGAAAGGGAGGGCTATTCAGGATGAGTGTAGTCAGATAAGTTCTGGATAAAGTGATGTATCATCCACCATACAGTCATCTCTTCTCCAGCCACCTTGCCACCATAGTCACTACAGCCCCTTTCTTCCCCACTATTCTCATTCACTGCCCCGTCCTTCCCCACTATTCTCATTCACTGCCCCTTTCTTCCCCACTATTCTCATTCACTGCCCCGTCCTTCCCCACTATTCTCATTCACTGCCCCTTTCTTCCCACTATTCTCATTCACAGCCCCTTTCTTCCCCACTATTCTCATTCACTACCCCGTCCTTCCCCACTATTCTCATTCACAGCCCCTTTCTTCCCCACTATTCTCATTCACAGCCCCTTTCTTCCCCACTATTCTCATTCACTGCCCCTTTCTTCCCCACTATTCTCATTCACAGCCCCTTTCTTCCCCACTATTCTCATTCACTGCCCCTTTCTTCCCCACTATTCTCATTCACAGCCCCTTTCTTCCCCACTATTCTCATTCACTGCCCCGTCCTTCCCACTATTCTCATTCACAGCCCCTTTCTTCCCCACTATTCTCATTCACTGCCCCGTCCTTCCCCACTATTCTCATTCACAGCCCCTTTCTCCCCACTATTCTCATTCACAGCCCCTTTCTTCCCCACTATTCTCATTCACTGCCCCTTTCTTCCCCACTATTTCTCATTCACAGCCCCTTTCTTCCCCACTATTCTCATTCACAGCCCCTTTCTTCCCCACTATTCTCATTCACTGCCCCTTTCTTCCCCACTATTCTCATTCACAGCCCCTTTCTTCCCCACTATTCTCATTCACTGCCCCGTCCTTCCCCACTATTCTCATTCACAGCCCCTTTCTTCCCCACTATTCTCATTCACAGCCCCTTTCTTCCCCACTATTCTCATTCACTGCCCCTTTCTTCCCCACTATTCTCATTCACAGCCCCTTTCTTCCCCACTATTCTCATTCACTGCCCCGTCCTTCCCCACTATTCTCATTCACTGCCCCTTTCTTCCCTACTATTCTCATTCACTGCCCCGTCCTTCCCCACTATTCTCATTCACTGCCCCTTTCTTCCCCACTATTCTCATTCACTGCCCCTTTCTTCCCCACTATTCTCATTCACTGCCCCTTTCTTCCCCACTATTCTCATTCACTGCCCCTTTCTTCCCCACTATTCTCATTCACAGCCCCTTTCTTCCCCACTATTCCATTCACAGCCCCTTTCTTCCCCACTATTCTCATTCACAGCCCCTTTCTTCCCCACTATTCTCATTCACTAGCCCCGTCCTTCCCCACTATTCTCATTCACTGCCCTTTCTTCCCCACTATTCTCATTCACAGCCCCTTTCTTCCCCACTATTCTCATTCACTGCCCCTTTCTTCCCCACTATTCTCATTCACTGCCCCTTTCTTCCCCACTATTCTCATTCACTGCCCCTTTCTTCCCCACTATTCTCATTCACTGCCCCTTTCTTCCTCACTATTCTCATTCACAGCCCCTTTCTTCCCCACTATTCTCATTCACAGCCCCTTTCTTCCCCACTATTCTCATTCACTGCCCTGTCCTTCCCCACTATTCTCATTCACAGCCCTTTCTTCCCCACTATTCTCATTCACTGCCCCGTCCTTCCCCACTATTCTCATTCACAGCCCCTTTCTTCCCCACTATTCTCATTCACAGGCCCTTTCTTCCCCACTATTCTCATTCACTGCCCCTTTCTTCCCCACTATTCTCATTCACTGCCCCGTCCTTCCCCACTATTCTCATTCACTGCCCCTTTCTTCCCCACTATTCTCATTCACTGCCCCTTTCTTCCCCACTATTCTCATTCACAGCCCCTTTCTTCCCCACTATTCTCATTCACTGCCCCGTCCTTCCCCACTATTCTCATTCACAGCCCCTTTCTTCCCCACTATTCTCATTCACTGCCCCGTCCTTCCCCACTATTCTCATTCACAGCCCCTTTCTTCCCCACTATTCTCATTCACAGGCCCTTTCTTCCCCATATTCTCATTCACTGCCCCTTTCTTCCCACTATTCTCATTCACTGCCCTTTCTTCCCCACTATTCTCATTCACTGCCCCTTTCTTCCCCACTATTCTCATTCACTGCCCCGTCCTTCCCACTATTCTCATTCACAGCCCCTTTCTTCCCCACTATTCTCATTCACAGGCCCTTTCTTCCCACTATTCTCATTCACTGCCCCGTCCTTCCCCACTATTCTCATTCACTGCCCTTTCTTCCCCACTATTCTCATTCACTGCCCCTTCCTTCCCCACTATTCTCATTCACTGCCCCTTCCTTCCCCACTATTCTCATTCACTGCCCCTTCCTTCCCCACTATTCTCATTCACTGCCCCTTTCTTCCCCTTTCCACCCTCCTTAACTGAAGAAAAGGTACAAGGTTACAGAGAATTAGGACACACCGAAGTGTGTGTGTGTGTGTGTGTGTGTGTGTGTGTGTGTGTGTGTGTGTGTGTGTATATATATATATAGATGATGAATTCATTGTAGTATGTATGTATGTATGTAGCATGTGTTTGTTTCTGTGTGTGCATGTATATGTGTATGCTTGTATGTATATGTGTTTGTGTGTATGTATGTATGTATGTATGTATGTGTGTATGTATGTCTGCATGCATGCATGCATGCATGCATGTATGTATATATGTATGTATGTATGTATGTATGTATGTACTTCTGGTGTGCTCTGGACAACTGTGTGCTTCGTTGTAGTTTTCACAAATTATGCCTTTAACTCGATATGTATGCTTGAATGTAATATGTATATATGTATGTATGTATGGGTGGATGTTTGTATGTACATATGTATGTGTGCACATGTTTGTGCATGTATGTTTGAATGTATATTTATATATACATGCATGTGTGTATATATGTATATTTTGAATGAATGGACATAATGTGTTTCAAGACACAAAGAGAGGTACATGTATATTCTGTGTGTGAATGTGGACAGATCCAAGGGTTCTACAAAGAAGTGTCCACTATGCTGCTGACCAAAGTCAGCGCCAAATACCTGGGCGACGCCGTGGACCCCAGCTCCCTCACCCAGTCCTCCTTCAAGAACTACTTCAACGGCTCCGAAATCATCATCGCTGGAAAACTCCTGGACACCACCGCGCAGACCCTGGCCGTCGACATGGAAGCCTTCGGTGCCAAAGGTGAGCTCAGCCTGTCATCATCAGCCAACGCCCTTGACCTTTCAACTCTGACCTCTTCTGGTCTGATGGATGTGGAGGACCTGGCGGTGATCACGGAGAAGATGTGGGCCTACCTGACCTTGAAGCAGATTCTCCGGCAGCAGGTTGGGGAGGAGAATGTGGAGAAGAAAGACGAGCTGAAGCAAAAGGCAGTGGAACTCTCCCTCAAGGTGAGATGCTGGTTTCTCTCAGTCTGCTGTGTTGCAGTGTATGCCTGAAAAGACATTGGTGTGGTTGACTGGAAAGACAAACCAGAAATCAAGAGAGGCCAGCCATCCTTATTCATAACTGGGATGATTTTCCCTCAACAGGCATACCACTGAGAACTATTTTGAGAGAATTTGGTGAGAGAATTGGGTTTTCAAACCATTTTGGAGAACTGGGTTTTCAAACCATTTTGAGAGAACTGGGTTTTCAAACCATTTTAAGAGAACTCGGTTTTCAAACCATGTTGAGAGAACTGGGTTTCCTAACCATTTTGAAAAAAACTGTGTTTCCAAACTATTTTGAGAGAACTGGGTTTTCAAACTGTTTTGAGAGGACTCGGTTTTCAAACCGTTTTTAGAGAACTGGGTTTTCAAACCATTTTGAGAGAACTGGGTTTTCAAACTGTTTTGAGAGGACTGGGTTTTCAAACCGTTTTTGAGAGAACTGGGTTTTCAAACCGGGTGTGTTCATGCTGCAGCTTTGCTCTGGAGACAGACAATGATATCTGCCAAGCAGTTCAGTCCCTGAGGTCTCAATGCATCTAGTTCTGTCCCTCAGTCCATTATCAGCCCCTTTAGCTGATGCATTTGAGTTAGTTGCAATGTCAGGCGACTGCAGGCAGAAATATATACAAATCTTTAAAAGTTTATCTGATACATCCACCAAACATGAACAAACAGATCACAAGACAAAACACGACGCGTTTCGACCTCTTAGGTCTTCTTCAGGCAAGATAAACAACACTCAGGACAATGAAAAGAATCGACGCCATCTTGCGCCGAATTTGACAACGTAAGTGATTGCTCGTTCATCATTTTCGTTGTCCTGAGTGTTGTTTATCTTGCCTGAAGAAGACCTAAGAGGTTGAAACGTGTCGTGTTTTGCAATTCATTTGTTCATGTTTGGCAGATTCATTAATAAACTTTTAAAGATTTGATGCATGTGAGCCATCCACGTGGTCTGGGTGTGGTGTATGACAACCATTAGGTGTGCCACTGCTGTGGCCACTTCCATTTTGTTATTGTCCACAGCATTTGTGACAAGTTAAACCATGGTTGATGTCTTTCATCTTAAATGTTGTGACAGTAGGGTTGACTCTGAGGCCAAGAATGCGCTAATGAGCAGAATGATTTATAACTGAAATGAATGTGCTCAGCAGCCCGTGAACGAATGAAAGAAAAGACTCCTTTCAGACAAATTGTGGTAACAGTGACTGTGTTCATCTGTCTGATCAGTGTAAACAATGACATTGTGTTCGTCTCTCTGATCAGTGTAAACAATGACATTGTGTATCTCTCTAATCAGTGTAAACAATGACATTGTGTTCATCTCTCCGATCAGTGTAAACAATGACATTGTGTTCATCTCTCCGATCAGTGTAACAATGACATTGTGTTCATGTCTCCGATCAGTGAAACAATGACATTGTATTCATGTCTGATCAGTGTAAACAATGACATCTTATTCATCTTCTGATCAGTGTAAACAATGACACTCTATTCATCTCTCTGATCAGTGTAAACAATGACACTCTATTCATCTGTCTGAGCAGTGTAAACAATGACTCTATTCATCTCTCTGATCAGTGTAAACAATGACATTGTATTCATCTGTCTGATCAGTGTAAACAATGACACTCTATTCATCTCTCTGATCAGTGTAAACAATGACACTCTATTCATCTCTCTGATCAGTGTAAACAATGACACTCTATTCATCTCTCTGATCAGTGTAAACAATGACACTCTATTCATCTGTCTGAGCAGTGTAAACAGTGACTCTATTCATCTCTCTGATCAGTGTAAACAATGACACTCTATTCATCTGTCTGAGCAGTGTAAACAATGACACTCTATTCATCTCTCTGATCAGTGTAAACAATGACACTCTATTCATCTCTCTGATCAGTGTAAACAATGACACTATGCTAACTTTCTGGGTTTGTCATCCCAGCACCAAACTGTGGACACAGTAAGTCTATGTTTGCAGTGAACACAAGGACTTTGTGTATGAGGTAAGGGTTGTCACCCTGTGACCAAACAGTGAACACAATAAGTCTATGGTTGCAGTGAACACAAGGACTTTGTGTATGAGGTAAGGGTTTGTCATCCCAGAACCAAACAGTGAACACAATGATTGTGTATGCAGTAATGGTTGTCACCCTGTGATAAACATTGAACACATTCACCGGATTTTGCAAGAACGGTTTGTACCCAGTGACGTCACTGGTAGTGACCAAACAAGTGAACACAACGACTGTGTTTTGCAATAAGTTTGTGACCTCAGTGACGTCACTGGTAGTGACCAGACAAGTGACACAACGACTGTGTTTTGCAATAAAGTTTGTGACCTCAGTGACGTCACTGGTTAGTGACCAAACAAGTGAACACAATGATTGTGTTTTGCAATAAAGTTTGTGACCCCAGTGACGTCACTGGTAGTGACCAGACAAGTGAACACACTGACTGTGTTTTGCAGTATGGCTTTGTCACCCCTGTGACATCAATGGTGGTGACCAAACCTGAGGAAGAAGGGGTGGGGGACCTGGAGGAAGATGACAGTGAGTTACAGGATGACAGCGACAGGTCATCATCATCATCATCATCACGAAGAAGGTACAGTCGTCGTCGAGGTGGCGGCGGTGGCGGTGGCGGTGGTGGTGGCTACAGTCGAGGCGGAGGTAAGTGGTACAGAAATGTACCAAAACGTGTTAAAGGTCTTGTGGGATAACATAAGTGCAGGTGTGAAGGTCAGGGCTGTAGGAATGGTGAAACATATCCATAACTTCCAACCCTCCCAAATTTCTTTCAAGAATTTCCCTCATTCAGAAATTATTCCTGAAATCTCAAATTTATTGAAAAAAATCCGGAATTTCACAATTTCATTTTAAAATTTGGGAGAGGGGTGAAGGGGGGGGGGGGGGGAGGTGAGGGTCGTGTTGTGATTTTTTTCATAGGGATGATGATGAAAGATTGTAGAATAAAGCCTTCAAATGATGATATGTGGATATTGGCTAAAACATATATGTATAATGCATATTTTAACCTACATCTGTCCATTGAAATGTGAGGGGGTTAGAAACAGTGTCAGTTAAGACCAAAACTGTCCCCTTTCAGCCCACTCAACTCCCTTCTTCCCCTGGTTCCCGAATTTCCGCTCCAGAATGTTGGCAGCCATGCATAAATATCTGTTACTTTTCCAGACACATAACAAGACTAGCTGGTAGAAAGCCAGCAGTGACTCTGCCTTTTCAGTTATATGTCCGTATAGGCATAAATATGGTATCAGAGTTCTGAAACAGAAGACATGACTCAAAGGAAATCATTGCTCTAACTCGGAAACAAAAAAAACAAGAAAACAGACAAACAAAACAAAAACCTCAAAGGATATAAAGAGAATTGTAACTAGCCTTTCCTTCAAAAAATAAGCCTTCACACAAGAAAACAAACAATGCCATCATTAAGCCGAGCACTTGTCCTAACTTTGTCGGAAATCAATTTTAAAAGATATTTGAAATAACTCTGCCATATAACATGGAAAAATGAATTACCAGATGAAACACGACGCGTTTCAACCTCTTAGGTCTTCTTCAGGCAGGATAAACAACTCTCAGGACAATGTGGGAAATGTCTTACATGTTTACTGAGTACATTTTCCTTTATCTCACTTTTGTAACTGAACTTCCAGAGACTGACAAAAAGAAAGTGGAGAGGGTATCAGCCACTGTGGCAAAGTGGTTAACGTCACCGACTGCCAGATGGGAGGTCATGGGTTCGATTCTTATCAGAGCTGTTTATTTGTGGTATCTTTCTGCCCTGACCGGCTGCTACCCAGAGTTGAGTTTTCTATGTGCTCTAGTGGGAAGACTGGGACCACACAGTCGAGTTTCATCCACTGAAAGGATACATCTCTGAGAATGTTGCTCAAATTTCCTGACCAACACTGCACGTATCTGTGTCTCTCAGGCCTGGTTGACACCAGGATTTATCATGAAAGTAAGCATAGAGCACAACCCTGTCATACAGTCTCAGACCAGAAAGGAGAACCATAACATCGTCTTCATCAGCCTCATCCTCATCAATCAGCATAAAGAAAAAATGTTTCAAATTTTGTGGTCCTTCATGCCCTGCTCTCATGGTGACCTCAGTTTTGATTACCTCCCTATGGCCTTGGTTTGATTGTGTCTGGGTCAGTCGTATCAGCAAATTCATGGGGGCTGTCGTGGGATGAACACCCTCTGGAGGTCAAGCTAACTCTTCCGGGCTCCATAGCTAAGCAGTTATTGTTATCAGTAGGGGACTTAAAGGGTGGTGTTCTACGTATGATGGATCAGAGGTGACTCAGTAGCAGTGTGTGTGTGAGTGTGTGTGCATGAATAGAATGCACGTGTGTGTGTGTGTGTGTGTGTGTGTGTGTGGTGCTCGCGCGCACTGTGTGTGTGTGTGTGTGTGTGTGTGTGTGTGTGTGTTGTGTGCTCGCGCGCACACATGTGTGTGTGTGTGTGTGTGTGTGTGTGTGCATATGGCGCACGTGTGTGTGTGTGTGTTGTGTGTTACGCGCGCTACGCGCACGTGTTGGTGTGTGTTGTGTGTGCAGGTAATGGAAGGCCAGTGAGGTCATGTGTTTTTGTTTTTTTTAATGGAGCAGTTGTAGTCAGGTGCCAGCAATAGAACAACTTTCACCTTGAAGGGAGCTGGACAAATGGGGAGAAAAAAGTGGAACTGGAGAATCAGAATATGGAGTGGTGACAATAGATGTTCTAACATCAGTGAGGTGCAGTGGGGTCAGAAATGGTTTTGATATGGTCAATGAGCAGCATGCAGAATGAACAGGAAGGTTCCAAGGCAGAGAAGGAGATTGGTGAGGTCCTTTCCCTGCTGTACTGTTTATGACTGCAAGAGTTTAAAGAAAAGAGAGATTGAGGAAACAGAAATTAAACGACATTTGTGTCGAGTGCTCACTACAGTTAACTACAGTACAGCTAAAGTTAAAATATTCAATGACCATGAGTAATCAGTCTCTTATGAACTCTCAGTAGGAACATCAAGAGATAGATTAATATGTGACCCTGAAGAAAAAGCAGATGGGTCATAACCATGGACTGGGTTTTTTTTTCTTGCATGGATTGCAAAAAAACAGGGGAGGCGATCCCCACTTCATGATGGAGTTAAGCACCCTGCCATACCCGCTGTGTTTTGACGTGAATGGACGGTCAGGAGAGGCCTACCAAGTGCTGAGGGACCCCAAAATAGGTATGGATTATTGTTTGGTTGAAAGGTGATGATTATTTGCAGTCTGTCTGTTTATAGCAAATGCTACACCAGTGTCACCTTTACATTGAATTTTCTGTTACTGCCCTTTTGCAAAGCGAAGCACTGTGGTGCAGGGTTTTGTATTTGTTTGTGGTCCTTCATGTTCCTGTGACTACCTGTCCGTATGGTTAGCTTGAAAATTTGGTTGTACAGATTTCCCTTCAATACACATGATTTTCATTGAGACAGCATCTACAAGTGGTCAGATTTAGATACGTGGAGGAGAAAAATAATGAAATACTGATGTCAAAACTATTCAGTGCTACAGCCACGCTACTGTCCAGAAAGGATTCAAAAGCATGTAGGCTTTGGACCCTGTTCTCCCACCCTTTTTACATATTACCATTGTGTATGGCTTCAAATGTCTTGCTTCAATTTTGATGATTGTTACTGTCTTTACAGTCTTCAGACTGACTTGTTTCAGTTTATATTATGTTCATATTTTGTACCAAGCTAAGTTTGATAGGTGCGAGAACTCATGAAACTGCTAGCTTGTCCCTCCAGCAAGGAATGTGAGGCAATGGGAATTTGAAAAAAACAAAAACAAAGAAAAACAAAAAAACAGGGCAAAAGGACAGAAATACATATTAACCATGTGACTGCTTCTTCAAAATCTTGCTGTTGAAGGGTCAGCATTTTGATCGTTTTCTGTACCAATCAGAGAGCGCTACTACTTTTCATGTGCCAGTCACAGGACATTACAACTCTCAGCCATTTTTCCTTGCGTGCAAGAGAGCTATGGCAGTCTTGTGAACTCTCACCTTTTCCTAGCCCTCATGCTGTTAGGGTTTGCTTTGAAACACATAGACTTGCCAAACATGAAAGAATTCTCACCACCTGCCTCTGTGAAACACTTCTCAGTCTTTAAATCGACTTGTTTCAGTTGTTATACTGTTACGATTTTGTACATTCTTCAATTTGACTTATTCCAGTTTTTACTATTTTTCTGTCTCTTACACTCTTCAAATGGATTTGTCCCAGATTTTAGGCTTCCTAATCTTTCCTTGATATTCTACTCATGAAAAAAAAGAAAAAATAAAGATAAAGGGAACAACTTGAAACAGAGCCTTTGGAAAACAAATGCACTGATGCATTGTGGTAAGCAAGCAAGGATTAGAAGTAAATGATATGCCACAATATTAGGTCCTGTCAGCATTATGAAATCAAGATCAATATCAAGATTTTAAAAAATGCAGAGAGTGAGATAAAGAGAAAGGAGAGGGTGGGGGTGGCAGATGCATTAACAGCAAGAAAAAAACAGAACTCCCGTAGAATGCAAGAGGAATTCGAAAACACACACACACACACACACACACACAAAAGAAAAAACCCAGAGGGGAAAAAACAGAGGCAGGAACACACAGGAAAGAGGTCCAACAGTAACCATGTTTCTACCAACAGGCCTCACTGTCAACGCTGAACTGGGCGAGGGGCGTCGCAAGCGAGACCACCCATGGAAATACGGGTCCCTCTACCGCATCTACATTTTCAAAGTGGCCGTCATTTCAACGACATCGTAATGGAGGTCACACGCGAGGGCATTCACGTCAACAACAACAAGTTCCTGTGGAACGTCCCGCAGTCCGTCCGTTTGCCAGGGGTGTGGGTGATAATGACGGAGGAGGGAGTTCTGCGCTTTGTGTTGGACTCGGGGGTGGAGGTGGATGTGAAGAGGAAAATCCACACGGAGGACAACCCTCTCGGGGCAGATTTCCTGGACGTGGAGATTGAGAAGGAGGAGCTTCTCTCTCCAGAGACGGATGGCTTGATAGGCGAGTTATTTTGATAATGTGTGCAAGTACATGTAAATGTGTGCGTGTTTGATATGCATGTGAGAGTGTTTGTGTGAGAAAATGTGTGTGTGAGCATGAAGTACATCGAGATAGCAGTTGTTTGTCTTGTGTGTGTGTTCACTCATGTTCGAGGGTGCTTGTTAGGAAAAGAGTCAAAAGAAAAACAGGCTCAGAAACTTTCACTGTGTGCAAAAAAACAAAACAAACAACAACAAAAAACCAGCTCAGAAACTTTCACTTTGTGCAGTAGAAACAGCTCATAATCTTTCACCGCGTGCAATAAGAACATCTCAGAAACTTTCACAGTATGCAATAAGAACATCTAAGAACTTTCAATGAGTGCAATATAAACAACTAAGAATTTTTCACAATTGTGCAATATAAACAGCTAAGAAACTTTCAGTGTGCAATAAGAGCATCTAAAAACTTTCAATGAGTGCAATATAAACAACTAAGAATTTTTCACAATTGTGCAATATAAACAGCTAAGAAACTTTCACAGTATGCAATAAGAACATCTAAGAAACTTTCACTGTGTGCAGTATAAACAACAAAGAAAGTTTCTCAATTGTGCAATATAAACAGCTAAGAAACTTTCACTGTGTGCAATAGCAACAGCTGAAAAACTTTTACTATGTGCAATATAAACAGCTCAGAAACGTTTCCTGTATGCATTAAGAACAGCTCAGAAGCTTACACTGTGTGCATTATAAACAGCTCAGAAACTTTTAAAGTGTGGAAACACACCACACACACACGCACACACACACACACACACACACACACACACACACACACACGCACACACACACACATACACACACCACTATCTTGTATAGATGTTTTTCTTTTTGAAGAGTTTTCTGTCACATTAACTGTTCTGAATTTATAACTGCTAGGGCTCTGCCTTGTTGCCTTTTGAGCATATTTCAGCGTGTGAGCATTTAATGTTTTCTGAAAAGTATGGCAGTCTTTCAATAATTTTTTTAAAAGGAATTTAGTAAATCCACTAGTAACATAGACAAACAAATAACAAGACAAAACACGACGCGTTTCAACCTCTCAGTCTTCTTCAGGCAAGGTAAGCAACATTCAGGACAACGAAAACGAAGAACAAGTGATCACTTATCTTTAAATTAGTGAAAGTTTGACGCCCATTGTCCTAAGTTTTTATTTTGCCTTTCTCAATTAGTGAAAATTTTAATGACTCCCAAAATTTCCTAAATGTTGTTTATTTTGCCTTTCTAAATTTAGTGAAATGTTAATGACTGCTCTTTGTCCTGAATGTTGTTTTTTTTGCCGAAAAAGTTTAAAAGGGGTCAAAATGTGTCTGTTCTGTCTTTTTTATTTTTTTGCCCATTTTAGCAAGGGGATTTACTGTAAATTCCTGTAAAAGTTGTTTCAGTTTCTGCCTGCAGTCCCCCCTTTTTGCATATCTTTCAAATTTAATCTGCCCTTGGCACTCGGTCAAGTAATTCCAAAATTGTTTCCCTAGCTGTGGCTTTTTGACAAACTTGGAATAGTAATTTCCCTAACAACTTTTACCTTCTTTTTGCTGCCCAGTCCCCCTCATAAAAAAAAAAATCTGGGGTGGAGGTATTCAAAAAATTTAAAATGCACCCCCTTTTAAATTTGCCGATGCTTTTCATTTTAATTTTTCACTAACTAATCATTTTCGCACAAAGGGTTGAGGGGCTAAAAGGAAAATTTTTAAAATTCAAAAATGAAATGCTAGCCCCTTTTTGAATTTGCTAATGCATTTCATGTTAATTTCACTAACAAAACATTTTCTAGCACAAAGTTGAGGACGCAAAGCAAGAACATGTGGAGTCAACACATCAAGCATTTGGGAACACGACATGTAGATGCAAACTGTCAGTATCTTAACACTGCCACACCTGCAACACAAGTATACCTTTTTTTTCAAAGAAAAAGGGGATATTTTTATTCAGAAATTGAAAAAAAGGGGTCCTACTTGTCTCTGCTGATCCCCCAGCACTGCCTACAAGCAAACAAAAAAACAGCACGTTCTGGTGTTTGGGGGGGAGAAAAAGTAAACCCAAATTTTTTCGTAATTTCCCTTTCAGAAAAATATCCACTGCAAAATTTCCCTTCTTGCATACCATTTCTTTTTTTTTTTTTTTTTTGTTTGTTATACAATTTTGTTTTTTTATATTTTTTTGGATTTTTTTGTTTTGTTAAAATCACAAAACTGTTCTTTCTTCACAAAATACATTCATTACTGACAGGACTTAAATTTGTCAAAGGCGTGGTATACCCCTCCGTTTTGCGCCCATGTTGGAATGCATGAAGTGTTATAAAGGTACGAGGCAGAAACACATCTCTGTCATCACGAAAAACGCGCCTTTTTCCCACCCACCGGTCGCTTGTCCACTAAAGGGACCTGACCAAGCTGGTGAAGAAAGGAAACAAAGTGGTGGCCCGCCGGGGAACCCGTCCGGGAACAACTCCGGCATGGGTGGGCTTTCCTGAAGGAGGGGAAGGCCCCCCTTCTTCACAGAACCACCCGTGCCTCACCCTGAGGCAGGGGGAACACCCTTTGGATAAGCCCACCAGTCCCTAAAAAAGGGTGACCCTTTTATTTTTGGGGGCGATTTGACTGAAAAAGGGTTTGTACATGTCTTTCCTTCGTCCCAGCACTTCGTTATAATCACGAGGCTTGAAAAGGGAAGTTTTTGTTTAAAATCCTTCATGTGAACCCTTTCACTTTGTAATTACAATACACTGGCCGCTATATTTCTACCTTCTTATTTTTTACAACAAACCCTCTTCTGTATATTTTTCCTCCTCCCTCTCCCCGAGTCATATGGTGATACTGTCACCCCTTTTGTTTGTTTTTTTTTTAATGATAAAATTTTAACAATTGTGGTGGTATGGACGGAATGAAGACTGCTCCCTGAAAGCTTTGCAATAATGCCTTACTTTTTTCAAACCTAGGATGTATTTTGTCAGAAAACATGGATTTTATGGATTTTCTTGGGAAATAAAGCCAATCCCTTTTGAAGTGGCATCCATCAAATAACTGGTCAGCCAAAAATATCCATTTTTAATTTTTTTTAGCACTTGTACAGCCATCAGATATTTTCTAACCAAATCCCATCGCATACTTCATAGAAAGAAAAGTCTGGTTGAACCCATCAAGTAAGGGATCCTAAATTTGGGTTTTGCCACATTTCACTCCCAATTTTTTTCCCTTTGAGGTTTGTCAACAAGCCCAGCTTACCAGGGCAAGCGCGATTGAAAACTCTGTTTCAAACTTTCTAACCTAGCCCCTTTCGACTTTGCTTCTGGACCCCACAGGTGACTGGTGGATGTGGAAAACCACCCAGAAGAGGGGTAGAAAGAATACCACCCAAATGAAAACACATCATGACTTTTTGCAAAAAACCATTTTACGTTGGAGTCTTCTGGTTTAACATTAAAATCTAACGTCATGCTTACCACCGAGTACCAAAACCCTCAGTAAAGTCCTCCAAATAAAACATGACTATATTTTGTGGTTTATTGAGGAAAAGGTCTTTTTTAAGGCCCTTTACAAAAAAACCCAAGTTTTCTGTGGAATATTCCGAGGTGTACAGGAAATCTCTACCTTGTGTTTTTAATGATACATCCAGCTGTTTTTGTTGTATATTTTGGTAGCTAAAACGGGTGGAGATCAGCCCTTTAGGGGTCTTTTCAGACAGAGCCGGGGTACCCTGCTATGCTGCACGAAAGAAGTTATAAATCTTCCCCCCCCGGGGACCCCCGGGGTTTCCCACCCCCTTTGGATTCTTTACGCCAAAGGGCGCTTTGTATCATGTTCCGAGGTGTAAGCAGAGAGACGTCCAACATTTCAGCCCCTTTTCACTGTTGGGTTTTTACTACTTTTTTTATTGTGTTCAAGACTTGCAGGAAGGCTTCTCTTTTTTTAAGCTCATTCTTCATGACTGGGTAAATTTTTCACTGGGGGCCGGGGTCGGAAGCAAACTCCCGGGTTACAGTCCCCAAAGCAGGATCAAGCCCCTTTGGGAGAAACCGCCCAGAGATTAAGCTTTTAGGAGAAACCACTAAAAACAAAAACAATCAATTAAAGGATTGCATTACTTTTTTTTGGGCCCAAAATATCAATTTCGTCCGGGTTCGGCCGAGCAAGGGAGTTTTTTAGTTTTTAAGACCCAGCCTTTGTTTCATTTAATTTCGGATCGAGCCTGTGTGTTGATAACGTTTTAAATTTATTGCTCAATATTTCACTTTTCACTCTTCTGTTTTTTACTGCTAAAAATTTTTTTACTTATGGTTTTTTTGTTGTTGTTCATATGAATTTTATTTATAGCTTTTCTTTTTGAACCTAGTCTTAATTAAAAGCCATTTACATTTTTATTACTCAGCTTTTTTTTTTTTCTTTTTAATTTTTGATGTTTTTTATGCTGTTTTGACTGATGTTTTGGCATAATCATTATGCAACTTTACATAAAAAGAAACTAAAGAACTTTTTTAAGGACAGGAAACTATTTTGGGGCAGTGGTTGTTTTTTCCATGGTGTGTGCGACATGCAAACAAGGCTTAGCAACCATCTTGGTGTGTGCATCATGTTAAAGGGGGTGGAGAAAAACGACAAAAAAACAACCAATATTTGCATGTAAAATGAAAATTTGTGTTCGTAGAAAAGAGAAAAAAGTTTGTCCCCTCCGAGACTAAGAAGGTCACACGTTCCCCAAAAAAATGTGAAGTGCCATACAGTCACTGAAAAAAGGGCAAATTCTGATCAGTTACGGGGAAAAAATGTTGAAAAAAGCGTTACATTTATGTGAAAATAAGTAATTGAAAAAAGTCACAAAAAAAAAGCAGGGAAAAAGTAACAGAGGTTTGTCGTGTGCCAAACCCAAAACAAGCCCCATTTTGCAAATCTGACAATAAGGTGAAAAAGGTCGAATTTCCCAAAGCCTCGGGCTCTTGGGGCATGACTCCCAAGGCCCCCATGTAAGGGCATGGTATGAGGAAGGCGTGCCAATCCCCTCTTTTCCCGCCCCCTTTTACTTTCCCCTAAATTTGAATCAGGCCCCTTTTACGCTGCAGGGACAGACATTTTTTCAAGCCGAAAAAAAATCTTTACCAAAAGGGGGTTTTGAACTCTTGACCCTCAGCCCACAGGGAATGCTCAAACCATTTGACGTGCCCTGTTCCTAAAAATCCTAAAATAGCCCATTCGCAAGACTTGAATAGTAACACCTCAGGCATAGCTGTTTGCCTTTTGTAGAATAGTTTCAATCCGCTGGTGTGAGGACAGCAAGTTTGTTGTGTGTGGTGTTGAAAGAACCAGGATGCAAAACCCGCATGAACATTAAAGGGTTAAAAACACACACAAAAGAAAACGCCCTGCCTTTCACACAAACAAACCCTTTTTTCTACATAATTCTTTTTTTCGAAACCTTTGAATTTTCCTCACCAAAAATGGTAAAAGCAAATAAAAAAAAAAAGTTTTTTGTCCCTCAAGCACAAATTTGCAAAAAGCTCTCAAACAGAACCCCCAAAAGACAAACAAAACCCGTTTTTTTTCTCAAAACTAACCCAAAACTGACCTCCCCGTAAGTTTTCCCCTTTATTGTCTTTGGTAAAACGGGTCAGTAACTTTATCTGCCCTTTTAAAATGAAAATATGTGACGAAATCCCTTCCTCCTCTCAAACACGTCACACAAATGCTTGCCGGAATGCACAAAACAACAATAAGGAATTTTAAATAACAGGCTTTCAGAAGAAAAAAAAAGATATTTTACAGACCCTTTAAATGGACTTTTCCCTCAAAAAAAATTATCCGATGACACCCCGTTTAGCAACACAAAACTTTTGATTTCAAAAACAAAAAATTTAAATTGCAAAAATGCTATTTTGAATCAACAAAGGTCAAAAACATTTATTTGAACATTCTTTTTTTTTTTTAATAATTTTTTCAGTTTTTTGCTATATCCTGTGCATTAATCATACAACAAAGATTGAAAATGTTTGTGAAACTGATTGCAAAAAAAATAAGAAAAGAAAAGAAAAAAAAAAAAAGCAACAAAAAACAGGAAAGAAAGAAACAACGAAAAAAAAAAGATTCAAATCACAATGGTTAGAAGGTAACAAAAGCCTTAAGTAACCCCTTTAAAAAATTTGTTGCGGGTGTTACATGTTCTGATAATGATTTATTGGATCAACAAGACTCAAATTGAAAGTGTAGAAAAATTGCTTTGACAGTCCAAAAGGACAGATTAAATCAATGGTAATATGGACTCTTTTCCATCAATCATTGGGCCAAATTACGTGGACCAAGTGTGCATTTTAGCGGGTGTAGAAAAAGGCTTTACATGCTGTTCGTAAAATACTTCTGTCTTTTTTTGTTTTTAATTATCATTGGAAACGAGTCGTTTACTAATAACTTGGCTACTTTTCTTTCCCCTTGTTCTCCGGTTTTTTGTTATTCCCTGTGCATTCTTTTTAAAACAGACAACTTTCCAAAACTAGAATTTCTGTGGGGGATTAGTTTTTTTAAAAGACAAAAAGTGAGCAAATGCCCATTTCAAACTAAACGTAATGGGGAAAAATCTTTAACTCCCATTAAGTGCAGAATGAATTCAACATCCATGAAACAGAAACCAATGCCCCGATGCAGTTTGAAAAACAATGCAGGGTCCTGAACAAAATAACTTGCCCCTGAAACCATGCATTTCTATTCTCACTGCTCAATAATTTTTACCCAAAAATCTTGCAAGAATCCAAGATGATGACTTTAAAACGCTTGCCATGAGACATAAGCTTTTTGTGGGCAAAATTAAGCGAACACCATCGAAAGGTTCAAAAAAAAAAAACAGGTTTTTATACAGAGCTGGTTTTGTGAAGAAGAAAAATTTTTCCAGCTGTCCTTAGTTCCACTTCAGGGAAAGAACGAACAAAAAAAATTATCATCACATTCAAGCATACAACATGTGTAAATTACAACCCAAAAGGAACCAACTACGATGCCAACATGTCCAACCCTACTTTTTTCACAGCCCATACTTAAAGAAGAGAAACCTCAGGGTCCCCCAACAGTCCCCTCACACCTTAAAACCGGGAGGCCACCAGTCACCCAACACCCAAGGGAGATCCCCGAGAACTGGAAAGAGGGGAGCTGTGACTGCACCCCTCTGTCGCAAAGACCCCCAGGCCTCATCCTCCAGCACTCCCCGGGAGAAGGGCAGTGGCCACGTGAAGGGATGCTGTCAAAGCGCCGTGTGGAACACTGAGGACAGGGCGAAAACACAGACAGACCTTTTGTTCTGTAATGAGGGCCCGGGGGAAAAACCAGACAGACCTTTTTTTCGTTCTGTATACGAGGACACAGGGGGAAAACACAGAAAAGACCTTTTTCGTTCTGTATACGGGACCAGGGCGAAGAACACAGACAGCCTTTACGTTCTGTATAGAGGACACAGGGGGAAGAACACAGACAGACCTTTCTTCTTATCTGAGGACACAGGGCGAAAAAACAGACAGACCTTTATCGTCTGTATATGAGGCACAGGGCGAAAAAACCAAAAAGACCCCTTTTGTTCTGTATATGAGGAACAGGGAAAAACACAGACAGTTTATCATTCGTATACTGAGGAGATAGGGCAAAACAACGGATGTCCTTTAAAACTTGTATACCAATTTCCCCCAAAAAAAAAACAAAAGCTCAGTTTTTTAACAAATTTTGCCCGTATGAAATCCCTTTGGCGAAAGTAACAGCAGCGCACAAACCCACACCTAGCCTGAATTTTACTTTCATTTTTTGCTTTTTATTGTAGGCATGGGACATGCAAAAGGGGGTGGGTGTCATTTCCCGCTGCAGAGGTTATCAAGATATCGAGCATAGCTGCCAATTCTTTTCCCCTTGCTTGACTATGCCTCGAAGCCCCGCTTTTAAAAGTTTTCCTTTTTCCCCCTCGGACAGGGGAAAATAAAGCACAATTATTCCTTTCATGTTGTTTGTGCCTGGCGACCACCAAGGGGGGCATCAGTGCGGCAAAATTTTCCAAGGTGGGAATGCATTATCCTCTTCTCTTTGGCTTGGGTTGACTAAAAAGTTTTTTCGCCCTGGGGAGATTTTCTTTTTTTTTTTTTCAATGGGCCGTTTTTAGATCCCATTTTGTCTTCGGGAATACCTTCCTGTTCTGACCCCAAGAGAGCTGAGGTCTCCAACGTCGAATTTTTGACGTATTACGATGGGGAAAACCCCTTTCCCTTTTGCTCCCCTTGCAGCCCCTTTAAAAGCACGGTCACTTTTCGGGGAAAGATGCTATCTAAATTTTCCTCATTCCCTGACTGCGACGAGTAACAGAAATTCTTACCGGAACAATCGGTCAGAGAAGCTTATAGGTGTGTGTTTTGGGATGTGTGTGTGGTGGGCTGCCGGGTTGTGTGGTTGTGTGTTGTGGGATGTTAGCATTTGTGGTGTGTGGATTGTGCGTGTGTGAGAAGAGAGAGAGGCGGGAAAGAGATATTTTGCTTTTAGCCCTATGAATGCAAAAAGGCCTATGTGTGGCATGTTGCTTTAACAACATGCATGAATACCAAAATGAAAATTATGTACCTTACAAAACTCTTTTGAAGTATATAACCCTAAAAAATTTACTTTTAGTTTTATCAATTGTTTCCGTTGAAAAGTAGTTTTCAGACCCCAAAACAAAAACTTTCTTAAGAAATTTCGACAGGTCGCCCTGTTTCTTCAGCTCACTGTTGCTGTTGTGGGAGCGAGGCCTGGTGGGCATGTTTTGTGGGGTGACGGTTTCAGGATCTGGGTTTTAGTGGGGGAAGTTCAAAACCTTTATCCTGTTCAGGCTGGAGCGCGTCTTTAAATTTTAATGGTTTTTTTAACTTTTCTTTTTTTGAGAAGGCCTTAGATAAGATTTTGGTTTTTGGGGGTGAAACTGTGGCCTGTGGCTTGTAGACGTTTTTATGTAATGGCAAAGTAGATGGTTTTTTTCGTTCCCGAACGGGTGGGAGAGGGCTTGCTGTCTGCCAAAGTAATGGGTACAGTCTTGACACCCACCCGGTACACACACCCATGCTTGAATGGGGCCGTTTGCTTTACATGGGTCAGTTGGGCGTGGAGTTTGGGGGGTTTTGGAACACTTTCATCCCTGTTGTTGGAAGGTCTGGCTGACGCTCCGGACTCCTTAAAAAAAGGGGTCCCCACTTTCACATGTCCGTATTGTAAAGAAGGGTAGCGAACTAAGGTTTTTCCCACATCCATGCGGGTATCCTTGCAGAAAAGGGGATCTTGATGTTTCTTTTCTTTCCGTTTTCCTCCTTATGAACACAGTACAGAGCTCTGTGCATGAGGGGGTTGCCAACAAACTCTTGTGTTGGAGGGGGGTGGTTTGAATGAAAGTTCAGATATTTGGTCATGTGGGAGGGTTTCCTATAACGGTGGGTTTCCCCCTTCGTCCCGGGTTTGGGGGAGAAATGTGCCCCCGGAACGGGATCTTCCCTTTTTTCAGTTTCTGAAGGAATTGGTACTGTCGCGATGGAATTCAGGGGGTGGTGAAACTGTCAACCTCCGTCTCCCGTTGCGGGGATGGTGTCTCACAAGCGGTAACCCCAAGCTGGGAGGTTGGCAGCGGCCAAGGGCTACTTTTTCAAAAAGTTCCCTTACGGTTGGCTACCCGGGGAACTGGGGAAACCCTAGGTCCTTGTTTCTGCGGGAGAACCATGTTGAACGAAAAGAGGTGCGGTGAGGGGCGTTCCAACAGTTCTAGCCCTTTTCTGTATGAGTTCACCGGGTGACAAGGTGGGGAGTCACCCAATCTTTTTCCCCAATGACTTGGGGAAACCTTGGGGACAGGGTCCAGTGAAAAGTGCACAAACATCATAGGAGACAAGTTTCTCCCCCTGGAGCCAGTTGCTGGTTTTCCATCTTCTGTACAAAATCTGTGCTGTTGACTATGTGGTGCTCGGTCTGCCTGACTGAAGGTCCCAATATTTGTGTCAGGAATTTGGAGGCATTGTACATGACACTGCCACAGCTGGACACAATCGGGCGGAGGGGGCATCCTTCTTGTGTATCTTGGGTAATCCATGCAGCTTAGGCGTGGATTCTGAAGTGGGGTAAAGACGTTATGGACACAATGGGGCGGAGGGGGGCATCCTTCTTGTGTATCTTAGGTAATCCATGCAGCTTAGGCGTGGATTCTGAAGTGGGGTAAAGATGTTATATAACGTCTTTACCCCACTTCAGAATCCACGCCTAAGCTGCATGGATTACCCAAGATACACAAGAAGGATGCCCCCCTCCGCCCGATTGTGTCCAGCTGTGGCAGTGTCATGTACAATGCCTCCAAATTCCTGACACAAATATTGGGACCTTCAGTCAGGCAGACCGAGCACCACATAGTCAACAGCACAGATTTTGTACAGAAGATGGAAAACCAGCAACTGGCTCCAGGGGAGAAACTTGTCTCCTACGATGTTTGTGCACTTTTCACTAGCGTCCCTGTACCCAAGGCTCTCCAAGTCATTCGGGAGAAGATTGAGGATGACTACCACCTTCGTCACCCGTGTGAACTCACTACAGAACAGGTGCTAGAACTGTTGGAACTGTCCATCACCAGCACCTACTTCTCGTTCAACCATGAGTTCTACCAGCAGAAACAAGGAGCTGCTATGGGTTCGCCAGTATCTCCAGTGGTAGCCAACCTGTACATGGAACATTTTGAAAAAGTAGCCCTTGAGACCGCTGCCAACCCTCCCAGCATGTGGTACCACTATGTGGATGACACCATGACCCGCATACAGGAGACGGAGGTTGATAGCTTCACCACTCACCTGAATTCCATCGACG
The DNA here is from genome assembly GCA_018398815.1 of Conus ventricosus. Lineage (NCBI taxonomy): Eukaryota > Metazoa > Mollusca > Gastropoda > Neogastropoda > Conidae > Conus > Conus ventricosus. Next base: position 35,553,766 of record CM031615.1, on the reverse strand, counting down.
ACAGTATCCAATTCACTTCGGAAATTGAAGCAGAAGGGAAGATCCCGTTCCTGGACACACTCATCACCCAAACCCATGACGACAGGGTGGAGACCACCGTCTATAGGAAACCCACCCACACTGACCAATATCTGAACTTTCATTCTAACCCCCCCCCCCCCCCCCTCCAACACAAGAGATCTGTTGTCAACACCCTCATGCACAGAGCCTCTGTACTGTGTTCCACTAAGGAGGAAGAGCTGAAAGAAGAAGAACACATCAAGACTGCCCTTTCTGCTAATGGATACCCTGCATGGATGTGGGACAACCCTTGAGTTCGCTACCCTTCTTCTACAGATACGGACAGTGTGAAAGTGGGGATCCCTTACATTAAAGGAGTCTTGGAGCATCTGGCCAGGACCTTCCAACAACATGGATGCAAAGTGTTCCATAAACCCACCAACTCCCTACGCCAGCAACTGACCCATGTCAAAGACAAAACGGACCCATTCAAGCAGTGTGGTGTAGTGTACCAGGTAGGGTGTCAAGACTGTACCCATACCTACATTGGCGAGACAGCAAGACCACTCACCACCCGTCCACAGGAAACACCAAAACCGATCTACTTCTGCCATACATGAACATCTACAAGCCACAGGCCACAGTTTCAGCCCCCAAGAAACCAAGATCTTATCTACAGAGCCCTTCCTCACAAAAAGAAAATTTAAAGAAGCCATTGAAATTAAGACCAGACGCCCCAGCCTGAACAGAGATCAAGGCTTTGAACTTCCCCCCATCTACAATCAGATCCTGACAACCGTCCACCCCACACAACAGTCGTCCCACCAAGCCTCGCTGCCACAACAGCAATAGTGAGCTGAAGAAGACAGGGCGACCCTGTCGAAATATTCTCTAAGTAAGTTTTTGATTCTGAGTCTGTAACTACTTTTCTAATGTCGAATCCAGAATCCAGAAATCTATATTCTTAATTGTTTTCCAGTTTTCAAACCAAATTATGACCTTGACCTTCGACTTGCAGCGATTTTAAAAAAGTTTTATCACGGCCACAGACGCACTGGCACACACAAACAACTGACCTGCAGTGATTATACAGTCTCCCTTTGTTCAGAAACATGAGTCAAAAACCTGCCATACATCATACGGCCACTCTCACCTTCTTGCAGGAGGGACAACTGGTTATGGACACATCAGGTAGCAGTGTCTTGAAGAAGCGATAGCGCATTGGTCTGGGCCACTTGAGGACAAAGACCTCTGACCTGGACATGGTCTGCAGCACAGACTTGTTCACCACCACCGGCTGGAACTCATCCGATTCCTGAAGCAGAAGAAATGCCACCTCAGCACACAACAGGCAAACAGTATGAACATGCTGATACTACTGGACTCCTCCGCAGGCAGCTTCATGGCAACTTAGTACTAACATCCTCTTGAATATGACTTTTAGTCTGGCCAATGGGCGCTATTGCTGACTGTCAAACATCCCATCTCCTCTGTGTGAGGTTCAATTTCTGAGATCACCTGATGGGTGAAGAGAAAATTTATTTCTGGATATTCATTTACACATAACCACTATTTCAACATCTTTGCATACATGCCAGTGACACGTGAACACACTAACCAGTTGCCTTGGTGGAATGGTTAGCGTCGCACTCACAGCTCGGAAGTGAGTGTTCAATTCCCATCAGAGCCATTTATCTGAGGATTCTGCTCCAACCAGCTCCTACCCAGAGTTGAGTTTGCTATGGGTTTAGTTGGGAAGACTGGGTTCACACACAGTTCAGTTTCATCCACTTACTGGATGCATCTCCAAGAGCATAGCATGAATTCCCTGACCAACACTGTGGAATTGTTCAGAGAGATGTCCTGGTAACCTCTGTGAGTTTGTAAAGAGTTGTCTGAAAGTCTCTGCGAGATTGTAAAGCGAGTTGTCCCAATGTCCTCTGTGTGTTCATACACATATTTATCCCAATGTTTTCTGTGTGTCAGCACTGACTCGCTCCAATGTCCTCTGTATGCTTATACATAGTCGTCTGTGTGATATACATGGATTCATTCCAATGATCTATGTGCATTCATTAAGAGGTTTACCTCGGTGTCCCAGCTGTGGTTACACATAGACTTACCCCCTCCCCCACTCTATGTTCCACATGTTGTTTAATCACAGATACCACCCCAATCTCATCTGCGTGTTCATTCAAATATTACCCCAGTGTCATCAGTGTCTATACACAGATTTACCCCAGTAGTGTCTAAGTGTTTATATACAGACTTGCCCTAATAACTTATGTGACTCTTCAAAAAACTACCCCATGTTCCTCTACTATCTCTTTGTACTTCTTTGGGAAAGAAGTATTTTTGTTTCCTGTTATTTGGTCAAACTGAAAATGTAAATGTTATCTGCGTTGTTGCCTTCCCACGGGTCATTTTTTCCCCATCCCCCACCCTCCTCTGTTGGTTTGTCCGTCTGTAAGCAAGGTTATTCCAAAACTGCCTGACTGATTTCATGAAAGTTGGGAGAAGGATGGAATATGGCCCACAAACCAGCAAAATGTTTTGTGCAGGTTAGAATCAACAGACGAAAGAAGAATCCATTTGACTCTGACAGAGGTCTGTGCCCTCCTAAACACCCTTGTACTATATTTTTGTTTGGCAAGTTCTCCCCTGCCCCAGCCCCTCCTCCGTTCATTTTTTTTCTTCAGGAAACACAAAAGAGGAAGGTCTGCTGGGGAAAAAACCCAACAACAAACAGTTAAGGTGAGGACGGTCACAGAGTGAAGAAAAGTGGCCCCATCCTTTGCCTGGTGACTTACCCCCAGGTTTTTGAGTCTGGCTGTGAAAGGGTCCTCCACCTCCTCCTCTTCCTGTCCCAGCTGCAGAGACTGCATGTCTGGTCAGCTGTTAAGGGGGTCACTTCTTGGAATGTGTGTGTGCGTCATGTGTGTGTGTGGCGCGCCCATACGCACGATTGTCCAAGTGTAAGAATGTGTTGGTCCATGCATGCATGTGGGCACGTATGTGTATATGTACATGTCACGAGTTGTGTGAGTCGGTGTGATTCAGACACATCACGGAGCAATGCAAAACTGGAGCAACGCAAAATCCAAAACCATTATCGTTCCTTTATTTAAAAAAAGGTAACTGAATAAAGTATCATGAGTACAATGACAATAAAAGTAATCTTTACAACAGCAACAACAATAATAATGAAAAAAATAATAAAAATAATCAAATTAATAATAATATCAATAATAACAACAATACCAACAACAACAATGTAAACAAGCTGAAATGAACGATGCACTAGAAATCTGAAGCATACACATAATTCTTTGTGACACTGTCAGACGATTAAAAAAAAAAGCAACAAAAAAAAACCCTCTCAATGTTGCTAGTAAGATCAGAAAGGATACTGGACATGCGGTTCTCCTTCCAGGACCTCTCCTTCTTCTTCTTGGGCACGGACATGTCCAAAATGTGCACGGCTTCCTCGTCCGTCATCCCTTCCTCCAGGAAAAATTCCACCAGAGGGAGCACCTCTATCAATCAAATCACAGGAGTAAGGTTGAAGTAGCCATTGACATGAGTTCAAACCAAATAATATAAAAAAAAGAACTGCAAATGACTGGCACAATATCCAGCAGGTCAGAACACTGGGTTTTCAATCAAAGACTGGCAGCCTAAGCCCAAACAGTGCACAGTGGACGAAGCATGGAGTGGGATTCACCTCGTCTTCCTAGTGAACACACATCTATCTGTGTTTGCAGCTGTACCTCGCTCATGTACACATGCACACCAAAGTCGGATACGCATGTAAGGATCTCGTAATCATGCCAGTGTTCAAAAGGTTATGGAAACAACAGAGCTGCCGCCGCCTCAAAAGCACAAATGTAGCATTTTGTAATTTCACGAGTAGCATTCCACATTTCAGCACAGCACTTGTATGCCATGTCACAAGAGCAGTTACCACGACGATTCGTTTCACATTCAACATGATGGCAGACTAGGAAGACGGAAATCTAACTGCGTCGTTTTTCAACAAGACCTACAAAAAAAACAAAAAAAATGTCTGACAATGACACCAAGCAATAAGGCACCAAATCATGATCATCTTTAGTGATTATTGTTCTGCTTTTCTTCCTTTCCTCTCTGAACTTGGCAGGGTTTTTTTCTTTTAAATGAAATAGGTCTACGATCCATAAAGCCCTTTTAACAATTTTTCTGTTTGTTTTTAAGCATAGCGTTTCGTCACAATGTATCGTAGCATAACAACGACAACGAAATTCAGCATGCTAAGGTAAAAGCATAGCACCTGACGGCTGTGAAACAAGAAACTACTCAACATGCATCGGGGTAGGGATGAGATGGTCTGTACCAAATATTCCCCATTACTACTTGAAAAGCTGAGATGATTACTAGGAAATCAACTACAACACTGTTGTTCATGTGTCTGTCCCGCCCCCCCCCCCCCCCCCAACACCTCAAGGGGGGTAACTGCAACACATACAGGCATGTCACATGCCAACTAAGACAGGTGTTTGGGGACCGCAAGGACTAATACTATTCCTGAGCGAGTGTTTGTGTTGGAAAGAGAACAGAGAGGCAGTGGTTGGGCATGATCAACATGCCCATGTGATGAAAGGCAAAGAGAGATGGAATGACTGTCATCATTATCATAGGAAGAGTACAGAGGGCTGGTCTGATGGGGCAGGTTGAGGAGTCAAAAGATGATCAACAATTCAAAAAGGACAAAGAATAAAAAAAGAAAGGCAGGAAAACAAACCCAGAGATCTAAAGTAAATGAAGGTGTCAAAGACAAGATTGTTAACAATTCAAAAAGAATGAAAGAATGAAAAGAAAGGCAGGAAAAAAGAAGAGATCTAATGTAAATAACCTACAATGTGCTATGACAATTTTTTGTCAGAAGCAGTCTTGGTTCCCAAGATTTTTTAAATACCAATATTTATGTTTCAGGAGTGTTGTGGTGTGTAGACTTAATCTCTGTCTTCAACATCCTCTCAATGGCACCTCTGTCCTCTACATTGCCTCAATGGCACCACTCGAATCATCTCCATGCTGATTCTTCGTGTCCATAGCCACACCCACGCTCATCATGTCTCGGTCCCATGGGAAGGACAGGAGCTGTAAATGTCACGTTGCTGTGAGGCCACTCATCAGGAGACTGCCTGGCTGCCCAGTCCCTTGAGTGGTGTGAAGTGGTGCCTGTTGTGACTTACACCATCTTCTATGACCCATACCGACCACAGTAACTGCATAGCTGTGAAACTAAGAGTGAAAGAGTGCCTCCTTTTGTTCACGTTGTGGACTTGACCCGTTTAAAAACAGTCATTTAAAGAAAAACTGGAACCCGTCCCAAGTGATTCCCAATTAGCACTCGATCAAATTAGCTGTGTCAAGTGTTGCAAACGAAAACAGCCACACTGTGCTTTCTTACAGTTTCCCTCTACCTACCTTGGCAAAACCTTGACATGCAGTAAAACAGACATTCGATTAAAAGAGGCTTCAAATAATCCTTCCATACTGCAGCAATTTAATCATTTAAAATGCAGCAATTAATCAGTTCAAAGATCAGCTGAAAATCTACTCAAAATACAGCAAATAATCTATTCAAATGGCTACGAGGAATCTACTCAAACCACCGCAGTCAACTCAAATTGCAGCTAATAATCTACTCAAAATGCAGCGAGTAATGTACTCAAAATTCCACTACTTTAATACTCTCTGCCACAGCCCGAGAAAAGGAGGAGAAATCAATGACAACAGAACTCAACCTGACCAAAGTTAATAAAGCAGAAATCAATGACAACAGAACTTGAGCTGACCAAAGTTAACAAAGCAGAAATCAATGACAACAGAACTCGACCTGACCAAAGTAAATAAAGCAGAAATCAATGACAACAGAACTCGACCTGACCAAAGTTAATAAAGCAGACATCAATGACAACAGAACTCGACCTGACCAAAGTTAATAAAGCAGAACTCAATGACAACAGAACTCGACCTGACCAAAGTTAATAAAGCAAACATCAATGACAACAGAACTCGACCTGACCAAAGTTAATAAAGCAGAACTCAATGACAACAGAACTCGACCTGACCAAAGTTAATAAAGCAGACATCAATGACAACAGAACTCGACCTGACCAAAGTTAATAAAGCAGAACTCAATAACAACAGAACTCGACCTGACCAAAGTTAATAAAGCAGAAATCAATGACAACAGAACTCGACCTGACCAAAGTTAATAAAGCAGAAATCAATGACAACAGAACTCGAACTGACCAAAGTTAACAAAGGAGTGGACGAAGGGCTGACGGCAGTTGACGCAGCAGTTGCGGTTCTTGCTGAGCAGAGGGTTGGTGGTGGAGCAACGATAGCACATGGACATTAGTTCCTGTCAACAGATAACATCAAAGATGATAGCAATCATGCGTGTATTTCTTGTGTTTTTATCTACTACAAGACCCAAATGCTCACAATAAATCAGTCCCATCTGGTAAGAGTGAGCAATCCATGATCTGATTTCTGCAGCCAACCGTTTTCTGGGTATGCATGCACCAAAAGACAGCGCCCCTCTTTCTGCTCAGCCCATACACACCTCATATGCTTTCATGTATACCTATTATAGGTTAATCACAGGATGAGTTACAATTACTTTGCTTTTCACAAACACACATACATTAAATTGCCCTCAAGTTGCTTTTGTCTTCCACCTTCTTTTCCCCGTTTCCAGCCAACTTTTTCTCTTTTGTTTGTTCCATATCATTTTTGGTTAAAAGACACAATACTAAAAGGGAAAAATGCAACATTCACGTAAAGCAGACCTGTTTACCCCAAATTCGTGTACCTGTAATATCTTGGACAAAAACCTGTAATTTGAAAATAAAACCAACCCCGTAATCTTCATAATCACAATACTTTCGCAACTTCTGAAGATTTGGAAGAGCCGGCCGTTGGCGTGCATGACTGCTTCGTCGCCATCTTTGACAAGGTAAAAGACGCAAAGCACGCTGGGAAATGTCTTTTTACTGCTTTTGACCGAAACGATAACAGACGAAACTTTGCATTAAAAAATTTTCTTTGATTTTTTTTCTTTTTTTTTTTTTGGGGGGGGGGGGGGGGGGGTGGGGGGGGCATAATTCCCGTAATTTCGATTTTTTCCCGTAAAAATCACAGCAAAATTGTAAGGGTAAACAGGTCTGATGTACAGAAATGGTTTCAGCAACCTTTTTGGGGATAAAACTTCATCTTCAACACAAAAAGTTTTCTTGACATATCAATTGGATCTTAGATGATATCCCTTGGAATATCTGAAAAGCTTGGCACCAACAGAAAGTCATCTGCTGAAATATACCCACCCCCACATCCTGGAAAGGCCGGACACAGATAGAACGTGATTTGTTGCAATCTACTTACTTCAAAATCCTGGAAAAGCTTGGCATAGATGGAGTGTGATTTGCTGTCATTTACTCCCCTTAAACTCCTGGAAAGGTTTGACATAGATGGTATGGGGATTTGTTGCTGTCTACTCATTTGAGAATCCTGACACGACTTTTCAGTGAGTTGCTGCCGTCTACTTCCCTCAGAATCCTCAAATGGTTTGGAATGGATGGCATGTAACTTACTGCCATCTACTCAAATCAGAAGCACTCTCAACGCTTGGCATGGATGATGGTACAGGCCTCCCATTTGTACTGACAGACAGGGGTCCCAGGGACTCCTTCACTGATGCTATAGAGGGTCCCAGAGGGGGTATAGAGAGTCCCCATGAACAAAATTAACCAATACAGAAAATGTAGTATTTCTTGCTTTTTTAATTATTGGCTTGATAATCTGAACATTTCAGAGTAAATGAATCTCTCTCTCTCTCTCTCTCTCTCTCTCTCTGAAAACATTTCTTAAAAAAACATGGGAATCCAGACAAGGATGCTGCAATGTCTTCAAAGTCTTAACATCTCTCTCTCTCTCTCTCTCTCTCTCTCTCTCAGCCAAACACACACAAAGTGAAACAGAGAGAGATAGAAAGAAAGAGAGAGTAAGAACACACACACACACACACTCTGATTCTTGAGATGTATATCTCTAACCCTTACCCCACTTACCCTGGAAAACAATCCTGAAAAGAAAATACACACAAGTAATAAACATATTACAAACGTGTGAACTCTGTTTCACTGCAGCACCTTTCGCACTTTCCATCTCCTCTCTTCTTTTCTCAGCGGCTTGAGCAATGACGTGATCATCACTCTTCTCATGTCTGTACAACGCAGATTTTTGGAAGTTGATAGATCCAGAGACGAAGGCGTTTTTGTCTCTGGACTTGCTACTCGACTTCAGGGCACTACGAGAGCACATGTTGCATTTCATCTTGCCATCTTCGTACTCCAGCCAGCTGAACTCTTTCTCCCAGGCTGAATTATACGCACGGCATTTCTTGTTAGGTGGTGTTGCTGCATATATTTCTTTAGGAATCGACGATTCACTCTCTGTAGCATCTTCAGAAGATGTTTCTTTGCGTTTTTAGGAGCGCCCAACCACTGAAGCAACGACATATTTGCGAGATGCGAAAGCCGTCAACTTCCTTTCTGCTTCGTTCGCCTAGGCTTGTGCACGCGATTGTTACAACTTGTGAGTCATCGAATTGGTTAATTAGTGGCGGCGGGCGCCACAGTCTGAATAAGTCAGCCGGTCGACTGAGTAACCGTTCAGTGACGTGGGCCACAAGGCGAGCCTATCAGTGTTTACGCAGCTTCTCGGCTTACTGTACTTTCGCGGGCACACGCTGTCCTGAATTTGACGGCAGGCAATCGCGCGCGATGCTTGTGGTGTTCTCAGCTTTGATCACTGACCGCGGCACGTTTTGGGTTTGCCTGATTTTGTAGTGCGTCCCGCAGGACTCGCTACACGTTTTGTTAGTGCGTCCTTTTCGCTCATAGTGCGTCATGGACGCACATATGTGCGTCATTGGGAGCCCTGTGGTAAGCGATTGTTACTATCTAACGGCCTCCAAATCCTGTGAAGGTTTGGTGTAGATATTTGTGATCTATTACTGTCTGCTCATCTTAAAAGTGTTCAAAGGCTTGGCACAGATGGAAAATGAATTATCACAAGCTAATCGCCTCAAAATCCTGTAAAGGTTTGGTGTAGATGGAAAGCAATTATTACCATTACCTGCCTCAAAATCCTGTAAAAGCTTGGTATGAACGCCCACTGCTTTATTACCATCTACTTGCCTCCAATTGCTGTTAAGACATGACACAGATAGTCAGTGATTTCTTGCCTTCAACCCACATAAAAGTCCTGTAAAGGCTTGGGGTAGACAGTTGATAATTTGTAACAGTCTACTCAGCTCCAATCCTAGGAAGGTTTTGCATGGACGGGAAAGGACTTGTCACCATCTGCTTCATACCATCTACTCTCCACAGAATCCTCTAAAGGCTACGCAGGGTAGAATTTGATTTGTTGACGTCTCCTTACCTCAGAATCCTCTTAAGGTTTGGCAAAGATGGTATGCAATTCATTGCCATCAACTCACCTCAGAGTCCTGGAAAGGCTTGGCACGGATGGTCAGAGAACCAAGGTCCACAGCGTCCTGGAATCTCCCTGGGATGCGCAGGTTCTGCAAGTGCTCAAAGGCGTGACGAGCCAATTTGTAGGCGCCAAGATTCTTGCTCTGCTTGGCCAGTGTGTACAATGTGGAACTGTTCATTAGGTCAGGAAGAAATTCAAACTACCAGAGTCATAAACCTTTTTTTGTTGTTCATGTTCCCTGAAGTGTTACTGTCTGTGTATACTCAAACACATATGCATGGCTATTTCACATATCTCATTTCACAGCTCAATGTATGCCAGTTACACACTGTGCTGCCCTCCAGCAGTGTTGTGAAATAACTTTTCGAAGAATACAATGAAATCTTTCAATGAAGATCATCTGAATTATGAACTGCTCCCTTTAACCTGCTAAAGACCATTCTATCATTACCAGTTAAGTAATATTTGGCGCCATTCCGTCCACTGGGGGTGACCCTCTATTTGGGTCAAATATCAGTTAACTGGGAAGCTTCAAGCATTAACATGCACCAATTAAGGATACTGACAATACCTGAAGTGGTCATAGTTTGCAAAATGCTTCCAGTCACCATAAAGGTGTTAAACTATTAGTTTTCGACTCCTGTGAAGTGCGACTAAAAGTGACAACGATAAGAAACTGTCCATTTAACATGACCGTGGAAATTCAGCAATCCAGTGGCCACTGAACTGATATTGACAGCTCAGTGAGCAGTGTAGACAATAAAGGTGCTTGACCAGCACATTTTTCCTACCTCAACATAAGACTTCCTGAAAAACTATAGTTTGGCCGGTACAACCTTGATCAATGTTACAAAAAGACCTGATAACAAGCAACAGCATTTGTTTAGCAGACATGTCTTCCCGTCTCACAGGAAGAGCTCATGACAAACAATAGTGTTTGACTATCAAAGCGTAATATTTGTATTAAAAAAAAAGTCCTCCACTAGCAAGCATTGTGTTTACATCAATAACCATCAAGGGAGGTAATAATTTTATCTGTCCATATCACTGGAATCGATGTTCGAAACCACACTAAGTAAACCCTGTAACATGTTACTAACTTAAGTTAAATCTAACTAATCCTATTTCTACAACAACAAAAAAACAAAAAAAATTATTCCCATGAAATCCATCCAACCTTGGTTCATCAGGAAAATTACCTATCCATAATGGAATCTACCTTATCCCGATGGAATACAGTCAATATCAACAGAATGTCACTAATCCTGCTAGAATTCAGCTAAATATGTTAGGAAGTTACCCAAACGGTGCAAAATTTCAGTCACCCTGAGAGAAATCAATCAACCTTGATAGGACATGGCTAATCGTTACTGGGTTAGAGACAACAGAACAGAACTCCCTCTGTGGTGACGAAGGATACGCCTTGGAGATGCCTCGGGTGTGCCGTCCTCCATGCAGTGCAGCAAGAAACGGGACATGTTGAACAGTCCCTCAGGTAACACCGAGGTGAAGGGCTCCACCTGTGCACAACCACACACACCGGGCCTGTTACACCTGTGCGTAACCACTCACACTTGGGCCTGTTACACCTGTACACATCCACACACACTTGGGCCTGTTACACCTGTACACATCCACACACACTTGGGCCTGTTACACCTGTACACACCCACACACAAACTGGGGTCTGTTACATCACTCTTTCCACTTCGTTTTCCATCGTTCTGTTATGTCAGAATGACAATCGAACCGTTTCATCCTAGTCTGCTGCTTACTTTTTTTAAATTTTTTTTTTAGGTCTTTAATTAAAGAATGCTTATGACATTTTTGGATTTTTTGTTCCAGTTGTTTTTCAAATGGAGACAAACTGTTTCGTATGTGTTGGTATTTGTTTCTTTTAGACTATAATTCAATAGGGCATTCGAGTAAAGTGTGATGTCAACACATAGTTATACGACAATACACTATCTAATGTCATCTGCATGCATGGTTACAATTCGGTCTTCTAGTTGCTTACTTCTGTATTAATAACAGAGAGAGAACGACAGAGAGAGTCAGACAGACAGACAGAGACGGCAAGAGATACTATGTGCCACAGAAAGAGAAACAGCAAGAAAGACAGAGTGAGAAGAGGGAGACAGAGACAGAGGAGAGAGAAAGAGTGACAGCATGGAGGCACAGAGAGAGAGAGAGAGAGAGAGAGACAGAGACAGACAGACAGACAGACAGACAGCATACAACCACTCCCATCAATAATAAATGCTACATAATATGACATTTTTTATATCACCTTGTTGACAAACTGTCATTTCACTTACAACTAATAATCAACACATAACAAAAAGCAATTAACCTGATTTGGAACTTTCAACAAAGGTACTCAAACCTTCTTCATAAGTTCTTCACATGCATGTTCACATGCACAATCTATTCATTTCTATCTCCTTTCCATGAGATCATTTTAGACACAGAGGACACAGTTCAAATACCTTCTTGAGGAAGACACAAATCTGTTACAGAGGTCAACGAATGATACAGCATTTTTATCTCTCATCTCCATTTTCACAATCATTACATTAACAACTGTCCAGCATGTAGCTTACTACATGACCTTTTTGTGGATTTCAATTTCAAAGAATATGCACAAAAAAATACAGAAATGAAACTGAAGACACACACAAAAGGCTACACAGCTTTCACCACATAAGCTGACAACGAAAAGAAAGGGTTAATTCTCTCAAGCACCTTAACTCCTCTTGCCCGTGACTTGGAAAAGAGTCATTTTTTTTTCTCTCATTTCATATAAACAAATCAAAAAAAGGTAATTTCCCTCTCGCAGCACATCCACCAAAACCTCCTGTCCACTTCCATTCCAAATCCGAAGCATGTACGGCCTCTTCTCACCAAACCTCTACAAACCAGCACACTACTAACCTCTTTCGGGGTTACCTAGGGAAACACAGACACCATCATGACCACTGTATTGTGTTGAAACATCACCCACTTTCAAAATATACAAAATAATCTTCAGTAATCCTTTCAGCGAATCAGGAATGAATAGAGGCCTACTTTTTGTTAAAAGAAAACACACACACACACAGAGTAAAGGAACACACAGACATACAGTTGCTCTGCGCGTATAGCATATCAGAACCATTGTTCAATGTTGCAAAAAAGTCCATGTCGCAAGCCAAAAGGCATCTTGCCTGAAAGTGCTTGTGTATAACACAAAAACAGGTGACAGAAGAGCTTGACGCATGACTGTAGATAGCATAACAAACATAGTAAACAGGCAGAGAAAGGAACTGCACGTGACTCATACTTGTCCCTCTTCAGTGAACGGTTAAGTTATTTACCACGCATCGATGTATAATTTTGTAAATGTTGAATGGGATATACCAAATACTTGTAGACAAGATAAAAAAAAAAATGCAAACTATGATTAAGCACATGTCTACAGACAGTAAAACTACCACATGTCTATAAAAAGTATGATATAATCGACTTACCACATGTCTACAGACAGCAAAGTATAAATGACTGAAAAAATGTCAGTAGAAAATACGGTAAATGAAGTTAGTGACTTACCACATGCCTGTAGATGGTATGGTAAATGTAGTAAGTCTCTGCCTTGGTCTGGAAGTCATGGAACTTCTGCAGCATCTCCTCCTTCTTCTTGGTCTCATCTGAACACATCCGCCGCCCAGGTTATTTCCAGCACAGAACAATGCCAGGCAGATAGACCTTCATAATCAAAGGTCAGTTCCTGTCACAGGTTTTCAATTCTTTGTATTATTCAGACTGCCTTTGTTACGGTTTCCGCTGTCTCACTTTCTGCTCAGCATCAATGACATTAATCTAATGCTGTTCATGACAGGTCCCTCACACACAGCCGTATCCGGGCTCATCCTCTGGCAGCCTTGTAACTGGCAGTCCACAAGGAGCACTCAGTATCAGATCATCCAGAGGCAATCCACCAGAGGAAAACTGCACGGCTGTTGGGTCACTCTGGTGTTCAGTGCTGCCTGTTCTGATCCAGCAGATGAAATTGTACCACCTACTAAACCCCCTACTGACAACAGTAACTGCTTAGTCATCGGGTCAGCGTGAATATGCCCTTCTAAAGGATGCCATCACGTCCATCCTATGACAGTCCTCGGGAACAACAAAGATTCTGACATGAACCCACCACAGTAGTGTGACGTGAAGAGAAAACCAGAAGTGAAGTCACCATGTGAGCATGGCATGAAGAACCACAGAATTTGAAACTATCTTTATGATCTATGGAGATGAGGATGATCAGATGACACTGGGGAGCTCCAATCTTGTCTGAGACAATATGTTAGGGCTATACACTCCTTGCTGCTTTTCAAACTACATTCCAACATCAACCAGGCCTGAGAAATACAGACACCTGCTGATCAGGAGATTTAAGCAACACTCTAAAACAGGCATCTATTAAGAGGATGAAACTCAACTGTGCGATTCATTTTTCCCGTTTTAGCTCAAAGCATACTCAAGAACTCTGGACGGAGCTGGCTGGGACCAGAAATTTCCCCACAGATATGTGCCTCTGTCAAGACTCAAATGCACAACCTTCCAGTCTAAATCAGAGTCACAAACCACTGCACCACATAAATCAAGCCACACTGGTTAAGCTAAGCAGTGCAGAAGTGCAAGCCACTCCGCAAAAAAAATTGTTACCTTCATATATTATATAAAGTTTTTGAAAATCCAGAAACAGCTCAATTAAAACACAATAACAAGAGCTTGAATGAAAGTATTACACACAGACCTTTCAAAAGTTACTCTCACAAATCCTTAAAAACCGGGTCTTGAATGTTCAGAGTCTTTATCCCATACGCAGAAACAGACTACACAAACTGAAAAGCGTTCCAGAGAAACGAGTCTCCACAGTGGAATATCTTTAGTGGAAGTTACACAGTTGCGCCACACAGCAGTGACAGAGAGATCTCACCTCTGGCAATATCCAGACACTGCATGGACAGTTTCCAGAAGTAGTAGCCTGCGTCGTCAAAGCGACTCTCCACCACGGCGTTGACGGTCAGCTGTTCCAGCACTTTGACCGCCTCCTCCTGCAGGCCCGCCTTGTGGAACGCTGGCAGGGAAAAACAACAAGAACAACAACAACAGTTATGATTTACATGTCTAAGTCTTCTCTTTCTGACTCAGAGCACTGGCACAAACAAACAAATACGTAAACCAACCAACTAACCAAGCTTTTTCTTCTGGTTCCCCAGCTAGTACTCCAAGGTTCACTGCTGGTTATATTTCCACACACCTGATGTTTCTAATCCTACCTTTACGGTAACTATGTTCAGTCTTCTGGATGATGCATGAATATGACAACAGTGCGCACAATTTTTTTTTTCTTCTTCTGTGCGTGTGTTACATGTCATCTGTCCCACCAGCACACAAATGGCCTCCTCTTCTTAAAAGGATGGAGTGGGATTTAACATGTATACAAGTTTGCCTGTTTGTTCGTTTTCAATGCAAGAGTTCACACACAGGACCTTGGTTTAAACAAAGTCAAATCCAACGGGACTTCAAAGGCATTTAACTCTGCACAACCTCCTCTTACTTGGCTGTCTTAAGCAAGGACCGAACCCAGGACCTCTGTATCAAGAGAGTAAGGCTTTAATCACTGGGCCAACCTGCCCCCCCCCCCCCCCCCCCCCCCCCCCAAAGACTCTCACTCACCCAAATATCGATTTTTCAACAACAACAACAAAATGCTTGAGTTTACATAAAGGTCTCTAAATGCTTCTGTTTCTCAGTGCTTGTTCTCTCAACATTTCTGTCTCTTACACCATGTTCTCATAGTGCTTGTTCTCTCAACATTTCTGTCTCTTACACCATGTTCTCATAGTGCTTGTTTTTCTCAACATTTCTGTCTCTTACACCATGTTCTCATAGCAGATCTGCCTTTTCAAAAACAAATCTATCATGAATCTCCTTATACATAAAAGGATTTTTCTCCCCAATCGAATGGTATTCGGCACTTTGTTCCAGAGCACTATTTGTGCATGTTCAAAGCTTCTTCACTTTCAACAGTGCAAGCCAGACAAAAATGACAATGCAGGCCATTTGTTGGTGCCAAACAACATTATCCAAAAGCATGAAACCTGAAAAATGCTTTCTTTGCCTTGGTGTTGGCAACGTCCTGTGTAATGGCAACAAAAAACATATAGAAAGACAATCAACAGATTTATGTGATCTAAACAAGGTCACACATGCACAAATGCACACACACACACACACACACACTCACACACACACACTACATCAGACAAAGAGGGTGAGGGGGCGGGAATGCTGGCAAAACGTACATGCTAACATAGACAATACTGACCGACAGAATCATATCATCTTCACTTTCTGTATAACAACTGTAGTGTTTCCATACTCTGACTTTTAATAATGAATCCAAGCAAATCATGCATGCGTGCACACACACACACACACACACACACACACACACACACACAAGTCAATTTCATCATATCTAAAAGATAAATTCATGAGTGGTTGCATATATTCATAAGTCATCCCCCAAAATCATAAATTTTAAAACATGGGTGAAGTCACAGAACTTGCCAGCAATTCATCTTGGTTTCCATAAACCAAACCTCTTGACCATCCTCCACATGCACTATTTAAAACTTATTTGATAAAAGGAAGCTGATTATGTCCATTCAAGCTATTCCTAACAAAATTAAAATTTTCTGCCCCCCCCCCCCCCCCCCCCCCCCCCCCCCCCCCTCCGCCGTGGACACTGTTCAAAATGTTCCTCTAGTTTGGACACATGATGCATGCATTCTGTCACTCAGTTTTACTGGTTTGCGAACATTTTTCTGTCATCATTTTCTCAGTGGTGCATCAAGTGACCCTAAAATAACAACCCTTACAGAAACTGACCCTAAATACAATTTTTGTAAAATGTCATGAAGACTGAACTTACTGATTTCTGATTTTCGAATAATGTTGCAAACAGATTGACAAGCACACATGAGTGAACGTAATACTTTGGCAGGCAGGACATACAATGAAACTACAAATGAGCCAAAAGGCTGACAGACCTTGCTGGGCCTCCTCAAAGCGATCGTTTTCAGCCAGCCACTGGGCGTAGGGCACATACACATCCACCTTGTGCTCAGGGTTTTCTCCACCAGCGTGAAGGCCTGAGCAACAACACATACACCTCATACAGTCGCAAATCTCATGCCTTGCTAGACTCAGACAGGGAGGGAGATGTTAAGTTTGCTTGTACAAAAATCTTTGCTAGAAGTCAACTTCACAAAACTCTGAACAAGTTGAAACTGTAAGTCATCATCACTACATATCATGATTTGTCTCTACAAGTGTGTCAACTCCTGTGACACCAATGGGACTCACATACTTATCTCTGGACGTAAGCCAGTTAGTTCTTTGTATTCTAACATAACAACCACACTATGTGAAGATTAATTTTAAATTCTGATGGAAATTCTGAGTGAGGCAAGAACTGTCTTTCTAATATTAAAGGGAATAAAAATAATACAGCAAATATACCAGTAAAGGTCCTTGCTATCACACATTTTCTTCTGAAATCTTATTTTGTCTGGAATATTTTTCTCTTCAACGACATAGCACTAAGACTTCCTCCCTTTTACAACCATAATCCTTAGAGTTCGTTTATGGAAATTCCAGTATACAACCACAACAAAACACAGTATTTCTGATCTCTAATACAAGAAAAGTGATACATAACAACAACAACAAAAGCAAGTCTCTCCAGTCCTTCAGAGGCCTACTCACATCTTCCCAGTGCTTAGCCTCCACCCTCATAGCAATGAGGGACTTCATGTCGCCCATCTTGGTGTAGACCTCGGCAGCATAGCCGAACTGTTCCATGCGGCTCAGGTGTTTGGCACACTGTCCCAGCGCCTCCCTGTCTGCCTTGTCCAGCTTGCGGGCCAGGTCCATCAACCTGCGACATGCACAGTTCGTCAGCTTACTCCCCATCCCGCTGTCTTTGGAACTGAATCGGTTAGCTTTCCTGTCGCATCAAGTTCCTGAGTGATGCGACAAGAAAGTCAAACGATTCAAATTTGAATCTCGACTGGTCTCCCTTGGCAGAGCGTGTAACCAGTGTTTTTCT
The DNA here is from genome assembly GCA_018398815.1 of Conus ventricosus. Lineage (NCBI taxonomy): Eukaryota > Metazoa > Mollusca > Gastropoda > Neogastropoda > Conidae > Conus > Conus ventricosus. Next base: position 35,536,056 of record CM031615.1, on the reverse strand, counting down.
TTTTTATGTACATGAAGTGCTTGTTGCACTCTGGGCCTCTTTGAACATCTTACCTGAAAAAAAAAGACTGTTAGACTATTAACAGGTTGTGGTCAGTGGGAAGGGGAAAAAACACAGCCTGTCCAAGACTTGAATTGCAGTCTAGATCTTCACTCAAATAATGCAAGTGTACTATTCACTTAGACACTACTGCTTCAGTCTGCGGGTACAGAAACGTCTGTTGAAACTGCTTTTACTCTGATCTATTATAAAAATGATTTTTTTTTACCCTACTCACCTATCCAGTCGCATTCAAACAGATCTACTGATAAAACTATCTTTTAAAAAAATTGTAATACTTATAATATCCAGCTGCATTCAGCCTGTCAACATAAAATGCAATGTCTTAAAACTGTGTGGTTATGATTTTAGTTGGATTGTTGGATATTTTCTCATTTCTTTGATTTAATTCTTACTTATTTATTTCTTTCAATTATCATTGTGATTACAAAAACAAAACAAAATGCACTCAAGCTGCAAACAAACACAATCCTTTCTCCTCTCAGTGTCTCTTTCCTCCACTTTCCTTCCCTCTTCCGCAGAAAGTGTGATGCTGACTGCGCCTGACACACATCCACTCACATGTCTGGCCAGTTGTTGTCGCCGATGATGTCGATGGCTTTGCTGTACTCCCCGGCCGAGATGTACATCTCCGCAGCTGCCTTGGGCTCGTTGCTGCTCTTGGCCCAGTCGGCCTGTTTGGTCATCAGCAGCTTCTTGTCCTGAGGGTCTCCAGAGCCAATAAACTCCTGTGGCAAGGCAGACGCACATGCGAGGGTATGAGAAGGAATTACCCATATCATGTTCATTTGTTTGTTCGTTTTAAAATGTAGACATGAAGCATGTGGCTTATCGTGGCTGTGGTGTCATTTGTCAGAAACTGTGGTCATCGTTATCACTTTGAAGGAGATGATGGGTCGGAAATATCCAAGATCAAATTTGTGATTTTGTTTCAGTTCTTGATTATATGGACACTCAACAAACATACTGGAAATTATTTCGTGCTGGACACCTGAACAACACGTCAGACATTACCACACTCTGTCCACTTGGTCAAAGTCGGACGTTAATGATATGCTGGACATACAACAAACACTGAACATGATCACACACACTGGACAAACGACAAGTACAGTGGACACTGTCATACTCTGGACACTTGATACAAGACACTGGATGCTATCATAAGCTGGCCAATTGACAAACAGATTATCATACACTGGACAACAGAATAACATTTTATTGTACACTGGACACTTGACTGACACTTCGGATCTTATGATTTCTTGCATACTGAGACAAAGGAAATTATTATACACAGGACATGTGACAAAGACACTAAAGCACAACAGAAACACACTGGAAAATGTCATACACTGGATGCTTGACCAGCACAATGGGCATTACCATACACTGGACAATTAGCAAACATGCTGGTTGCTTAAGCAGTGATAGGAGCAACAACGTCTTCTTCAACTTTACTTTAAAAAAACATGCATAGTGATGTATTAAAAATTAAACCTGCATAGCGATGCAACACAATCTTCAGACTGGGTAACCCCACAACTTTTTGTCAAGTGATGAATGTGCCACTGCATCATATCGACACTGGACACAGGCATTTGACATACAACACTTCCCCATCGGTTTACGGTTTAAGTCTCAACAGAGAGGAGAAACGTCTGAAGTCCGGGACGGAGGTCACACACACCTTGGCATACTCAAACATGCGCAGGTCTGTGTACATGTTGAGGGCCTTCTGCTCACTGTTGGCCTTCTTGTACAGCTTGGCTGCCTCATGGAACTTGCCTTGGTAGCTGTACACGTCTGCCAGGAACACCACATTGTCTGTCTCTCCGCGTTTCTTCCTCTCCTGCACAACAGACAACCATGAGTGGAAACATGGTGCACACTTCTTTAAAAAAAAAATAGCATGAAAAAAAAATTATTGCATTCAAATAAAACTAAAGTATATTTCATCATATATTTACTTACAGTAATTCTGATTCCTGTGTCCCATAGATGAAACATGGCTCACAAAATGTCATAGTAAATCAAAGCCCATTAAACGATGATAAACTGGCAAGAAAAATTTTATGCAAAAATCATGATCTGCTCTTAATTTGGAGAGATCAAAATTCATAACCTTCATCTCCTTTTAATCATTAGCTTGCCGACATTTGTTCCTTGTGTAGCATTTGCACTCTTAATGTGTTATTTTCTTCTCATGTCATCAGATCACCGCTAAGGACCCACCTCGATGGTGTGAATCAGCTCCAGATAACGCAGGTCCCGGATGCGGATGAAGGCTTTCTTGGCAGTCTCAAAGTCAAGCCCCTCCAAGGCTTCATGCGCCAGAGCCTCCCAGTCTCCTTCGGTGACCCCCAGGCAAGCAATGCGGAAAGCATCCCTGAGGAAAGGTACCACACTGTCTTGACTGTCATCAACCATAACTGTTCTCCTGCTGAATAGTGTTACTGTATACATGTACACACCATAACTGTTCTCCTACTGAATAGTCATAGTGTTACTGTATACCTGTACACACCATAACTCTTCCCCGTGCTGAGCAGTCATAGTGTTACTGTATACCTGTACACACCATAACTCTTCCTTGTGCTGAGCAGTCATAGTGTTACTGTATACCTGTACACACCATAACTCTTCCCCGTGCTGAGCAGTCATAGTGTTACTGTGTACCTGTACACACCATAACTCTTCCCCGTGCTGAGCAGTCATAGTGTTACTGTGTACCTGTACACACCTTAACTCTTCCCCGTGCTGAATAGTCATAGTGTTACTGTACACCTGTACACACCGTAACTCTTCCCCGTGCTGAATAGTCATAGTGTTACTGTACACCTGTACACACCATAACTCTTCCCCGTGCTGAATAGTCATAGTGTTACTGTACACCTGTACACACCATAACTCTTCCCCGTGCTGAATAGCCATAGCGTTACTGTACACACCATAACTCTTCCCCGTGCTGAATAGTCATAGTGTTACTGTACACCTGTACACACCATAACTCTTCCCTGTGCTGAGTACACACCATAACTCTTCCCTGTGCTGAATAGTCATAGTGTTACTGTACACCTGTACACACCATAATTCTTCCCTGTGCTGAGCAGTCATAGTGTTACTGTACACCTGTACACACCATAACTCTTCCCCGTGCTGAGTACACACCATAACTCTTCCCGTGCTGAATAGTCATAGTGTTACTGTATACCTGTACACACCATAACTCTTCTCCTGCTGAAATGTCTTACTGTTACAGTATACCTGTACACATAGTATATTAAGAACTTACCAGGGAATGCACCCTACATTTGAAGAAAAATCAACACCAGTTTAATTTTCAAGGTACAAGCAACATTATTAGTCTGCTTTCGTAAATTTGAGATGCCTATCTTAATGCTGATCAAGCTTTAGTTTAAAACTCATGCTGGTGGTGCTGATGCTGCTGCTGTCAGTGGTGATGGTGGTGATGGTGGCTGATGGGTAAGATAGTAAACAATGACCATGCTCAACACACATTTTTATGAATTTGGATGAAATTAAGACTGAAAAAAAAAAAAGCCAAATCAGTGTTTGAGCTCAAATATTATTCAATTACGCAAGAAAAGGTATGGATGGATCAGCGGATGAAACACAATGGCAAGCGCATGCATGACTGAATGGAGAATGTCTGTAGAAAATGGCGTATTGATGATGATGATGATGATGATGATGATGATAAACAAAAAAGCAAAGGAATTTTCTCTTCACAAGTAAGTATTTTTGTTTTGTTTGTTTCTTTTCTGAATACTTATCAGTGTGACCTGTAGATTTCCAGTCCAGCAGAAACATATTTTAAAAAAACCTAAACAAACAAAGCGAAATATTAGCCAGTCTGAACACAGTCACATGTACACACTCTTCCAGTGCACTGACCTGAACATTTTTTTCTCCAGGTACTGGTACATGGGAGCCGACTGAGGGACGTCCACAGAGGACATGGCGTACACATGCAGACAGAAGATCTGGAGCCTGTGAACCCCACCACGAAGCCCTGCCAGACAAAGGTCAAAGCATGAATGGTAGTTGCTACCTGTCAACCCCACCACAAAGCCCTGCCAGACAAAGTCAAAGCATGAATGGTAGTTGCTACCTGTCAACCCCACCACGAAGCCCTGCCAGACACAAAGGTCAAAGCATGAATGGTAGTTGCTACCTGTCAACCCCACCACGAAGCCCTGCCAGACAAAGGTCAAAGCATGAATGGTAGTTGCTACCTGTCAACCCCACCACGAAGCCCTGCCAGACAAAGGTCAAAGCATGAATGGTAGTTGCTACCTGTCAACCCCACCACAAAGCCCGGCCAGACAAAGGTCAAAGCATGAATGGTAGTTGCTACCTGTCAACCCCACCACGAAGCCCTGCCAGACAAAGGTCAAAGCATGAATGGTAGTTGCTACCTGTCAACCCCACCACGAAGCCCTGCCAGACAAAGGTCAAAGCATGAATGGTAGTTGCTACCTGTCAACCCCACCACGAAGCCGGCCAGACAAAGGTCAAAGCATGAATGGTAGTTGCTACCTGTCAACCCCACCACGAAGCCCTGCCAGACAAAGGTCAAAGCATGAATGGTAGTTGCTACCTGTCAACCCCACCACAAAGCCCTGCCAGACAAAAGTCAAAGCATGAATGGTAGCTGCTACCTGTCAACCCCACTACAAAGCCCTGCCAGACAAAGTCAAAGCATGAATGGTAGTTGCTACCTGTCAACCCCACCACGAAGCCCTGCCAGACAAAGGTCAAAGCATGAATGGTAGCTGCTACCTGTCAACCCCACCACAAAGCCCTGCCAGACAAAGGTCAAAGCATGAATGGTAGCTGCTACCTGTCAACCCCACCACAAAGCCCTGCCAGACAAAAGTCAAAGCATGAATGGTAGCTGCTACCTGTCAACCCCACACAAAGCCCTGCCAGACAAAAGTCAAAGCATGAATGGTAGCTGCTACCTGTCAACCCCACCACAAAGCCCTGCCAGACAAAGGTCAAAGCATGAATGGTAGCTGTACCTGTCAACCCCACCACGAAGCCCTGCCAGACAAAGGTCAAAGCATGAATGGTAGCTGCTACCTGTCAACCCCACCACAAAGCCCTGCCAGACAAAAGTCAAAGCATGAATGGTAGCTGCTACCTGTCAACCCCACCACAAAGCCCTGCCAGACAAAAGTCAAAGCATGAATGGTAGCTGCTACCTGTCAACCCCACCACAAAGCCCTGCCAGACAAAAGTCAAAGTATGAATGGTAGCTGCTACCTGTCAACCCCACCACAAAGCCCTGCCAGACAAAGGTCAAAGTATGAATGGTAGCTGCAAAGGGAGGCGGCTGCAGGAGGAAATCTAAACAAATCTTAAAAAGTGTAAGTAATACATCCACCAAACATGAACAACTGAATCACAAGACTAAACACAATGTGTTTCGCCCTCTTAGGTCTTCTTCAGGCAAGATAAACAATACTCAGGACAACGAAAATAAGAACGAGTAATCTCGTATCTTACCAAATTCCGCTTAGTTCATTGCCTGTCTTGCACCAGTTAGATGAGATAAGAGATTGCTCATTCTTCATTTTTCATTTTCGTTGTCCTGAGTGTTGTTTATCTTGCCTGAAGAAGACCTACGAGGTCGAAACACGTCGTGTTTTGTCTTGTGATTCATTTGTTCATGTTTGGCAGATGCATTACTTTAACTTTTAAGATTTATAAAGTATGAACAAAAAAAACATCACAACACATTTCTTTCATGACAACACAATCACTCAGAATAGATGGGATGATGTGCTACAAAAAGCGCCTACCATTTTTCTTTCTTTTTTTTTCCTAAATGTTTGGAGTGACTGTTTTGAGATGTACCAGAAATACAGGGCGGGACAACTCATTTGTACACATTTACACACAATATCACTGTACCACATTTTGAGAAAAAAAGGGGAACATGTCAGTGTGTGTGTGTGTGTGTGTGTGTGTGTGTGTGTGTGTGTGTGTGTGTTTGTATATATTGGTGCATGTGTGTTTGTGTGACAAAATCTTTAAGATTTGCATTAAAGAAGGGAGGTTTTTTTTCCATCAAACATCTACTAACAGTGAATCAAGAGTCTGGACACATGTTGTCTACCTTACCTGAAGTTTCTGCTGATGCACGGGAAAGTTGCTGGCCTTGATGTTCAGCATTCCGTTGCCAGAGAAGCACAGCATGTCTTCATAGCTGGTGTTCCAAGCCACGCTGTTGGCATTTGGTTCCTTGATGTGATAAAGGCAATTTAACATTGAAATCAAGAAGCAAAGACACTGCCATGGAGAAGATGTAAAAGTCATGATCATGTTAGAATCCAATTCCGTGAATAGTTAAAATCTAAGGAAAAGTAATCGAAACCTTGTTAGTATTCATTTCCTTGAAGGGATAAAATAACAACATACACAAACATGGCTACTCCTTCTCTCCCTCGCCCCCCCCCCCCCCCCCCCCCCTCCCTATCCATCTTTCTTTTCCTTTCCGTCAAAAAAAATTATGCTGGTATTCGACTCCGAGAAGGTAAATAAAATACACACACACACACACACACACACACACACATTCACTCACACACACACACACAGTGACACACAAAAATCATCCTGCCCCTGTTGACATTCATGTCACAGAAGAACAAACAGGAGCAAGAACAAATAGGAGCATTTTCTACAAAAAGTGATCCATTCCGGAAATGTCTGTGCTTGACATTTTCTTCACTAAAGTGAAACCTTCTTTTCACAAAATCCGCATTTCAGCTTAATCAGAATAAACTGTTAGCCAATGGCAGTCTTAGCACTTTCATCACCAATTCAGTGTGTATATTTATGTAGGCCATGCATCCTTGTGTGTGCATGCATGTACACTAATTCTGTTTTGCACAGATGTAAATTGTGACTTCAAAGCCTGAATGTGCAATCAGCAAAATTAGAGCCCTTTGTCACTCTTTTTCATGCATGTTTTTTGTTTGTTTTTTGTTTGCTTTTCTCTTTAAACACTTTTTGCAACCAGCTCCCAAGGCATACTGTGCTATAAATAAGAGAAAGACATCATAACCTCTTGAATATGACAAATGAGGCTTGTACAGAAACTGTCTGCAAGTGGAGTTAAAGGTAAAGTCCTAGACTGGATAGCAGATTTTCTCAGCAACAGGAGACAAAAAGTCGTCATCAACGGAGCCAGTTCATCAGAAGGCAGTACAGCAGTGTGACAAGTGGTATTCCACAAGGATCTGTGCTTGGGCCGATGCTGTTTGTTATATACATAAATGACTTGCCTAGAGGGTTGAAGACTACTGCTAAGATGTTTGCAGACGATACAAAGCTTTATTTGAAAAGTGATACTGAAAATGGTCCGACAGATCTCCAGGACGACTTGAACAACTTGCAAGAATGGTCCAACAAATGGCTATTGCGTTTTCACCCAGACAAATGCTGTGTTTTGAAGATTGGCCGGAACAATGAAAATGAGTATTACATGGGGAAAGAGTCGGATGGCAACAAAACAAGAGTGAGACTAAAAGAAACTGAAAAGGAAAAAGACTTAGGCTTGTAGTGGATAATAAACTCTCGTTCAAAGAGCAGGTTGCTCAGACCACATCAAGGGCCAAAAGAATGGTTGGACTTATACGCCGATCTTTTGATCACCTGTCCGACAGAACTTTTGTACTTTTGTTCAAGAGCATGGTCAGGCCACTGTTGGAATATGGTCACAGTGTCTGGCAACCACATTCCAAAGGTCTATGTAGTGACATTGAGGATGTGCAACGTCGTGCAACAAAAACACTGAGCCATCTCAAAGACAAACCTACCCTGATAGATTGAAAATTCTGAAGCTTCCGAGTCTTGAGGACCGCCGTCTTCGGGGTGATATGACTGAAACTTATAAGTACCACCAGCCGCCGTGGCGAAGTGGTTAGCATCGCGGACTCCCGGCTGGGAGGTCGTGGGTTCGAATCCCATCAGAGTCATGTGGGTTTTTTCTGCCCCAACCGGCTCCTACCCAGAGTTGAGTTTGCTGCGGACTCAGTTGGGAAGACTGGGACCACACAGTCGAGTTTCATCCACTTAATGGATGCGTTTCTGAGAGTGTTGCTCAAATTTCATGACCAACACTGCAGGTGCCTGTATCTCTCGGGCCTGGTTGACGCCAGGATATATTATGAAAGGAAGCGTAGAGTACAGCCCTGTCATGTAGTCTCAGACCGAAATGGAAATCCGTAGCATCATCTTAATCATCCTCATTCCCATTGATCAGCATTAAAAAAATTTAAAAATGTCTCAAGTTCTGTGGCCCTTCATGCCCTGCTCTCATGGTGACCTCAGTTTCGATGTCCTCTCCACGTCTGTGGCCTTGGTTTGCTTCCGTCGGGGTCACTGGTATCGGCGAGTCCATGGGGGCTGTCGTTGGACGGACGTGGTGGCGCCCTCCGGAGGGAGAGCTCACGCCGGCTCCGCGACTAAGCAATTATTGTCGTCAGTAGGGGGCTTAGTAGGTGGTGTCCTGCGTATGTTAGATCAGAACAGGCGCCACTGAACACCACCGAAGTGACTCGGCAGCAGTGCAGTGTCTCCTCCGGTGGGTTGCCTCTTGACGACTTGACATTGACTGCTCCCTGTGGATTGCTGGTGCCGGGGTTGCGGCGGGGCCGGCGGGCTATGGCTGTGGACGGGGTGTCGGAATGAGCGGTGTGGGTGCACTGCTGCTGAGGTGGCGCAGAGGTTGGACAGCAAAAAAAACAACAACAAAAAACAAAACAAAAAAGAAACTTATAAGTACCTCAATGGAATGTACAACACCCAGGAACGCATGTTTGAAAAGGACAATAAAAGCCAGTTAAGAGGAAACTCAATGAAGCTGAAGAAAAGCAGAAGTAAATTAGCAGTTAGAGCAAATTTTTTCTCGAATAGGATCAACAATACTTGGAACAATCTCCCAGAGTCAGTGGTTTCTGCGCCATCAGTGGATGCTTTCAAGAGAAGACTGGATGAACATTGGAAAAATCTACCATCATTGTATAACCCTATTTGCCAAGAATAACTTCTGGAAAACTGAGCTTGCACGCAATGCTAGAAATCAAAGCTAGAATTAGATAGACGAATAGGCTCTTTAAAAGTAGAGCCTCAATCGCTCTTAATACTATACTATACTATACTAAATCAATATATACTGGTCTGTGAGAGACTAGTGACATTCTCGCGGTACAACAGAACAAAAAGATCAATTTACAAGCCACTAGTCAGCACATGAATTTCACAAATTAGCACTTTCAACACACAGCACAAAGCAAAGATATAGTCCTTCAAAGTCATGAACACTGATCTGATTTTACAGAGCTTCAACTATCAAGGGTTTAAAAGGAATCAAGTGTCCACAGTTTCTCTGGCCTTACTGCAACAACATGTGCAGATTTTCTATGTGACTTTGTGCTTACATAAGCATTTCTGCCATCATGTCAAGTCTGTGGGGTATGAAAGAGAAGCTGAAATACATACAGGCAAACTTAGATGACAGAAGAGGCAACCATCACAGACAGAACCAGATGGTTAAATAGTTAGTATGAGTACATGCATGCGTGGGGCGTGTGAGATGTACAATGATGTATGTATACCATGAACCATTTTATGCTCTTCATAAGTAAAGATTAACAAACGATCACTGTCGAAGAAAAATAAAACTTCACACCACAATTCTTCCTAATAACACCCCCACCCACCCCCCGATTCCCTCCCTTTAAAAACCCAATCTTGATGATTCCTGGAGGTCATTTTTAACAGATCTGCCAGTGTTGTCATCATGATTACTGTGGTGTGTACCTGGAACAGGAGGTCTTTGGTGGCCAGGTCGTACACCAGGCAGATGTTGTGTTCATCCACCACCGCCAGCTTGCCCCGACTGCAGCTCAGGTCCAGGCACCGCACCGACGTGTTCTGCTTCAGCAGCAAGATGGGGAACGGGTTGTCCGCAAAGATCTTCATGATCTGAAAACAACAGGGCATTCTCTTTCAGCAACACACAAGGGTAGGGTAGTCAGTATCCCTATCTAATCAACACCAGATAGGATCATTTGTTGTCACTAAATAGAGGTGTGGTCGGCAAAATCTACTCAGAAGTATGGTTGGTAAAAATCTACTCAATCTGCTGGCCATGCAAGCAGTGGTTAATCAAACTTTTTTTTTTAAAAAGAAGAAAAAAAACGAAAGAAAGAATGACATTATGAAGCTTAAGCAAAAAGGTGCAATACTGTAGACCACTGTCACCTTACCTTTAAACAAGAACCATCAGAATTTGACCTTCCTTACTAACATCATCCCAATTAACAGCTTTTTATACACTCTCAAAATAAATTCTGGGAAAATTCCAATTTCAAAGTGTCAGTGGTAAGAAATGGACGTACATGCAACAGACATACACCATGAGATTCCAACAAAAGCTCACGCTCTTTGCCGACATGTTTGGTTTCCATGAAAAAGACAGTAAACATGGAAGCACCACCTTGAATCAGATGAAATAAAGTGTCACCAGTGACACGAAGAAACAGAGCAGACAAGAGTCACATGACAAAAACTGCCAATACCTGTCCGTTTTTCAGCCCCACCAGCAGTCCTTCTCGTCCGGAAGGACCTCCAATGACCTTGATGTAACGGATGAGGGATTCCATGATCCACTCCCTCTCCTTCACCCCTTGAAATGACAGACACTGCAGTCGCTTTTCCTGCAGAGTGAAACAGCACAAAAATAACAGTCATTTCTCCGTCAAACACTTCTTCAATTACTGACAGTTCTTCTGTCCTGCTGTAATCTTTCATTTCTGTTGAAAGACCACCATATGCTTATGTCTGGTATGTTATGGTTGGTATCAGGAAACCCACAAAATTAAGACACTGAACCCTCAACCCCCTCGCTGCAATGCTAAACTTATTCAATTTTTTTTTCTTAAGAGAGAAAAAAATCTTAATCCAGTGTTGGTCTAAAAACCAATACAAAAATGTCCAAACCACACATGCGCAATAAACAGACAGAAAACAAGAAGTTTTCAAAAAGAGGCCGTCTTTACCAGGAGACACTATAATGGTATGTTGCACTGGTCTGCGCATGAACATGGACCACAACTTCCTTTCCCCCCCCCCCCTCCCTTGTCAAAAGGAGAGAAATTATAATTGAGAAATGAAGTCTAATTCCATTCTCCGTCTTCTCAATTCTTACATCTCCCCCTCCCTCCTTCCCCTCCCCCTCAAACCCTATCCACACCAATTCCCCACCCCCAAACTCTCCTCCAACATTCCAATTCCCTTTTCTCACCCCCCACCTTTCCCTCTACCCCACCCTTCCCGTCCCTTTACCCACCTCCCTCCCCACCCCCAACCCATCCTCTTCTTTCTTCTCATTTTTTTTTCTTTCTCTGGTTCCCTTGAGAAAGACAACTGTGTACCAACTTCACCTATGCTTCCCATAGCTAAACACCAAGGTGCTGTCATCTTTAAGTGCGCTTGTTCTTCTTTGGCTTTGTTAGTCCTGAGCGGTCAAAACGTTTTGTTCTTGTCCATTCTTCTATGTACTTTCTCTATATCACATGGACACAGTGTCTCTATTTACCTATTTCCTTCTTTCCTCAGACACAACATTCAGAATTACAAACACTTGTTCTTTTGAAGACTTTTTCAGTGGACATGAAATGCTGACTGAAATAAAGACAAGAATGGGTGCCCATTCTATCCGATCCAGACTCCGGGACAAGACGGCGGAAACACCTGCTCTATAGTCTTTATTTCCTGCCGAAAATTCACGGCCATTTCATGACTATATAAAAACAGGAACACAACAGAAATATGGTTTTAAACTCCAACAAAGTTTGCAGCCCACTCTCTACAAACCTTGCCAAAATGTGTCCTATTTCTGCAGCAAAGAATAAACAACTGTACAAACCAACAATCCTGGAATAAGAAAAACTTCCTATGTTTACAACACCAGTGCACAGAGTTACCTGGCAGAGGATCTTATGTTTATAACACTAGTGCACAGAGTTACCTGACAGAGGATCCCATGTTTACAACACCAGGGCACAGAGTTACCTGGCACAGACTCCTATGTTTACACCACCAGTGCACAGAGTTACCTGGCACAGGATCCTCTGTTTACAACATCAGTGCACAGAGTTACCTGACAGAGGATCCTCTGTTTACAACACCAGTGCACAGAATTACCTGGCACAGGATCCTATGTTTATAGCACCAGTGCACAGAGTTACCTGACAGAGGATCCTCTGTTTACAACACCAGTGCACAGAGTTACCTGGCAGAGAATCCTCTGTTTACAACATCAGTGCACAGAGTTATCTGGCAGAGGATCCTCTGTTTACAACATCAGTGCACAGAGTTACCTGGAAGAGGATCCAGTGCACAGAGTTACCTGGCAGAGGATCCTCTGTTTACAACATCAGTGCACAGAGTTACCTGGCAGAGGATCCTCTGTTTACAACATCAGTGCACACAGTTACCTGGCAGAGGATGATGTGCTGGGAGCAGACAACCAGGAGGTTGCACTCAAACTTCTTGTTGATCTTCTCCTTCACCCGGTAGTGCATGTCCGCCAGGTCATCAGAGTACAGCTCATACACAACGATCCTGTCAGGCAGCTGCACCTGTAAAGGTTGTGGTTGCCTTGGCATTTCAGCACATTCACTCAGGTTTCGTAGAATCAATAATGGCATTCACCACCGACTAATGTGCTGTACGGTCATATTGTTGCATGAATGTGGAACTAAAATACTAAAACATATTAAATTCACATCTTTCAGTGAATAGAAATAAGATTCTGATTTTTAAAAAAACAAAAAAAACAATGAAATAAAGATAAAGCATGACTGCACTGACTACTTTTGATGCTTGCACACTGTTTTGATAATTGACTTTGATTATTTTTTAAACAGTGCTTACATACTACATACATGCGGTAACAATTACACTGATAATAAACTGCATATGCTGGACAGCCAGTGAGCTCCTTTTAAGCTACAATTATCCAGTTCTTAAAAATCTGTAAGTTCTTACTAAAATGCAGCAATAAAGCAATGATAGCCAAAAAGCTGAGGCTATGAATATATTCTCTAGATTACTGTCCACAGGCACACAATCTTACTCTTTCTTCTTCTGTTGTTACTACACACACACACACACACACAACACACTCACACACTCACACACACACACACACACACACTCACACACACATACACACACACACACACAAACAACACTGATAGAACAACATTACCCTAAAACACTAAGAAAGTGAGAAAAAACAAAGGGAACCAAGATGTGATCACCTACCGCCAGTCTGTTTCTGTATATAGCTATCTTCTTCACCAAGTCTCGGCACTTGATCCTCACTGCAAAAGTTTGGTTGTACACAAGCATGCATACGAAAACTGGAACATTTGATAAACTGAACCTATCATACAGCTAACAAAATAAAACAAAAATCACCTATTGTAATGCCATTTTGAGTAAATGCACCTATCCTGAATAAAGAATAAAAAATAAAACATGTTCCATAACAAAAAAACTCAAGTCCAAAAATTAAAAAATCAGCTGCTTCACTTTTGAGAGAGAAGGAACGGACTGAAGGCGGAATAGGTAAATGCGGTGAGGCAAAAAAGAGCATGGGATGTTGGTTCCGAGTTTGTAAATTTCTTGTTTGCTTTGTTTATTTTCATTTTTCTCCTCTTCCTCTTTTCAGCCCCTCCCCCTCCCCTACCTCTCTCTCCCCCCTTGCTTCCCTCCCCTCTTTGTCGCACACCACCTTTTTTCCTGTTAACATGACCTTGGAAACAGTATTCAGTGGGAAATGAAAACATGAGACCACCCGAGAATGGATTGAGATGCCTGGAGCATAGAAGGCCATCACCAAGCATCCCCCCCCCCCCCTCCCTCTCACCTTATCGACTAGAATGCTACATTGACTAATCCACTAGAATGCTACACTGACAAATTCACTAGAATGCTGTTATGACCAATCAGCAGCAAAACATTGTTGTTCAGCTACTATCTGTCACTGAACCCCTTGGACTTGATGGTCATGATGTAATAAGTACATGACAATGATACGACGACGTGAACGCTGAGAGTCTCTTACCTTTCTGGTCCGTGATGAGATGTTGGATGATGATGTCGGTCATGTTGTCTCTGTAGGCGTAGCGGTCCTTGTACAAACCATGCACTGTGCTGAACATGAGCTGATAGAAGGCCAGGGTTCCATCCTGACAACCCAACGCCTGGCACCGCACAAGATAAGGCAGAGATTTAGTACCAGCAGACATGCTGATCATCAAAAAAAAACCAACCAACTCTTGGATCATTATCCTCCACCTTTTCTTTTATTTGCAAAATAATCAAACTGTAACCTATCAGCAGAGGTGCAGATGCTTTTTAATCACCAAGGGCACAAGTCCGCGGGCAGCCTAAGGTGAGGGACAAAACCCCAGGCATGAGACAAAGTCAATATCCAGGACCTGTCCAGGAGTACCTGTATACAAGCTAACAACGCAAAAGCTATCCATTTCAAATTCCTTTGTTATTTTGCAGTATCATTAAGCAACAACTTTCAGTTTGTCATAGTGATAGTGCAGTGGCAAAGTCTCTGTGAGTGCGTTACTCAATGAGATCAGGGCAACAAGGGGATTGCTGAGCTAGGATTTGATTCCTTTTGCAGAAGAGATGGCAATTCTTCTTATATCACCACACTTATTAAACTTCTTTGAAAAAGGATGTCTGCTCAAGAGAGGCACTTTGTGACACTGCTAGTCTTCTCTTTGCCTTTGGTGGCATTTTTCTCAGTGAAAACTGCATGGTACAGTATTTACATTACCAATATAAATAGTGCAAAGGGACACTACTTTTCTCTTCCTCTGGTCCTGTAGACAACCCTTGACCCTTGTTATTTCAAATTAATAACAAAAAACTGTTCATTCGCATTTAAGATTGAATCATGGTATTGCAGAAAGGCACGATTTGTGAATTCTGATGCTCTAAGATATCAAGTAAGAGAGACAGAAGGCACAGTCGTGACAGGAACACCACATAAGTTTGATACTTGAAGCGCCATTCAAATCTTCATACAAAAATGTCATGAAGCTCTTCTTCAGTTTGTTTCTTATGTGTTTTCTTTTTTTTTTCGTTAGTTTTTTTTTTTTGTCTTTCTTTCCATTTTCCTTCTTCAATTATTTTTATAATCCCTGTGCGTGGAGTGTTTGTGATTCTGTGCATGTGGTGTGTGTGGTGTGTGTGTGTGTGTGTGTGTGTGTTGTGTGTGTGTGTGTGTGTGTGTGTGTGTGTGTGTGTATGCGTATGTGTGCTTTTGTTTGTATGTGTGTGTGTAAGAGAAAGAAACCGAGATAGTGAGAGGCAGAGAGAGAGACAGAGACAGGACAGACAGACAGAGAGAGGGAGAGAGAGACAGAAAGAGACAGGGAGAGAGAGAGAGATACAGGCAGAGAAAAGAACAAAAAGGAGAGATTTTCTTGTTTCTGTGTCTCTTTTTATGAGTTCGTGCATATGTAATTTAAAACTTGAAATCATATTTTGCTTTCTAAACAGTTTGCACATGTACGTGCATGCAAACACGTACCCATGAACATGTGCTACGACTCTTCTCCCCCCCCCCCCCCCCCCCCCCCCTCACTCACCACACAGTTGGCATCAGGTTTGACAGCACAGCACCACACCCATGACATCTGTTCACCGATGATGCCTAGCTTCACACCTTCCTTCGTGTGCAACGTGCACTGCTTGTTGGCGCCCCCTACCACCACATACTCTCCCTTGGAAAACCAGCTGAGGCAGGTAGGGTCATAGCCCAATGCCCTGTCTTTCCCAATCTGAACAGAAAATGTCCTGATTGGGTGTTCAACCAAAAACAAAACACACGAGGCTTGTTTGAAATGGGCAAGTGTGTGTTTGTATTTATGAATATACATGTACCTGAGTGTATGTCTGTGTTGTTGGTACGTGCAAGTGTGTGTCAACTGCCATCAAGTGCACAGGTATCTGAATCTGCATGAATGCATTCTTGTATGTGTGAATGGGTATGTATATGTCTATGTGTTATGGATGTGCAAGCATACGCACTCATTTGTGTTTGTATCTTTCAGTCTCCATGACCATCAAGTCTGTAGCATCTTCTGGAGTTCCACATAACAGCCTATTGTTTTTATTATGAACAGCACATCATGGGAGGTTCTTTGCCAGCACACAGATGGTGCAATCAGGTGTTATAGGCAAAGTTTCAAATGGCAAATAATCATGTTCTGCAGCATAATGGGTACATTATGATTAAAGTCGATGACACAAAAATCAGAACCTTTCTCTTACCCTTCTAAAGTGTTTGACACATGCGTGCACACGCGCTTAACACACAGAGCACTAGACGACAAAAGCACATTACATACTTGATTTCTGAGAGTGATAGAAGGACATTCTGCGGGGAGCAGTCGAGCCACAGCCAGCAATCATTTAGATGACGTCATCCTGGAAGGACCAAAACGAGATAATCACATCTACTTCATATCACAAATGATACAGTTTAGGGGACAGGGAGAGGTGGGATGGGGAAAGTGGGAGAGGTGGGCAAAAGGGAATCATGAATGCCTGTTTATGAGGAAACAAAGAACATTCTAGGGAGAGATGGGCAAAAGGGAATCATAATGCCGTTTATGAGGTAACAAAGAACATTCTAGGGGAGAGGTGGGCAAAAGGGAATCATGAATGCCGATTTATGAGGTAACAAAGAACATTCTAGGGGAAAGGTGGGCAAAAGGGAATCATGAATGCCTGTTTATGGGGTAACAAGAACATTCTAGGGGAGAGGTGGGGCAAAAGGGAATCATGAATGCCTATTCATGAGGTAACAAAGAACATTCTATGGGAGAGGTATAGCAACAGGGAATGCCTATTTATGAGGTAACAAAGACCAATCATGTCTTCTTTAGTGTGATGACCCAGATTATGGGTAGAGTTTTATTATGTATGTATTGGAGCTTTTCAGATTATGGGTAGAGTTTTATGATGTATGTATTGGAGCTTTTAAGTCTAAAATGTGCCCATTTATGCTATCTCAACAGTGAAACATGGCAACACTTAAAACACATGAGCAACTCATTCGTGATATTTTAGTTCTGCCGTTCAGATATCCACTCCGGGACAGATCTGGACCACACTGAAATGGCACAAAATGTTCTTCTCTTTGCAATAGAATTTGTTTGAATCTGCGTGCGTGCATGTGTGTGCGTGTGTGGGGCGTGCATGTATGTGCGTGTGTGCATGGTGCATGCGTGTGTGTGTGTGTGTGTGTGTGTGTGTGGTGTGGTGTGTGTGTGTGTTGTGTGTGTGTGTGGTGTGTGTGTGTGTTGTGTGTGTGTGCATGTTTGTATGTTTGCTTGCATGCATGTGTGCGCATGTTATGTGCATGTATGTGTAAATGGATATGTACACAAGTGCATATGGGTGTACATGTGTGTGTGCATGTGTGTCTGTGCCATGTCTGAGTGTGTGTTAGTATATGTTTGCGACTGCAAAAAAAAAAAAAAAATGAAATCATGAAATCCACCATCCTCTATAGCAATTTGAATAGGGCAAATGCATATGCACCATGCATGAAGTATATGAATGATGCAAGCCGGTTGATTCCATTCAAATCATGTCATACAAAAATGCCAAAACTAGAAATGCTGTTAGTCAGGTTCTGATATCAGGAGATAAATCAGTGAAGAAAATCCAGCCGTAAGAAGTACTCAAAACAACAAACTGGACATTACTTGTTTGGATTCCAAGAAAGCGACCAGATGGGAGCCAGGTCAGTCTGAGGTCGTTCAATCTTCACTTTCTCCTCCCCAGCCTGAAAACAACAGACGGGAAAAGACCGAAAGAATAACACAGACTGAATAATACCCAAATAGTTCTCGTCATTAAAGTTCAGACCACTTTTTTTTCTTCTCAAATTCTGACCAGAGTGCTTTATACTATGAAGCAAGTTAGCATGTACGGCAAAATCAGTTCAGGCAACAGACTGTGCAGACCACGATGTCTATGAAGGGCAATTACATTCATGTCCATGTTCAAACAGCTCAAGACATTGATCACGCTAAGTCCACATCAGTCCAACACACAAGCACAACTTGTTCTGGGCACAGCATGTTATTGCTCTCTATCAGTTCATGAGAGTGTTTCCTGCTGATGTGCTCCTACATCTTGCATGGGATGTTTATGAGAGAGACTCGCCAGTGGCTGGATGGGTCATAATGTTCCCCCTTCTTGAAGAAGCGCAGTGTTGGCAGTGCGCCAGTCGAGTGGAACATCACCTGATGCTGTAGATGATGTGAAGATAATAGTCAATATGGAGACTATTTTGTCTGCCACCTCCCGCAAGTCTTGTGGAGAGATCAGGTCCACAAGCCGTGTACGGTTCCAGGCTGTGCAAAATCCTGTTCTGTGAGGGAGTACGGAAGCAACATCAGACATCTGGCACTCACTGTCTGTATACTCTTTGCCTTCACTGACAAGAGACTGGAACTGGTCATTCAGAATCTGTCCTTGGACCAAGGAGTCTGTGACCAGTTGCCCTTTGACCTTTGGGGTCGGGGTTGGGGAATATTCACCATGACAGTCCTGAAGTGCTTGATGAAGGTCCAGAAGTGACGTCCCTGTGCTGACTCAGGTTCTTTAGCAATGGTCTGGTTGATGTACTTTCAGTAGGAGTGACAGATGAGAGGCTGGATCAGGCAACAAAGTCTTGTTGATTCTTCTTGAAGCTCATCCAACCCCTTTTCTTTGTGTGCTTTGTGTGCGTTACAACCTCTCGATGACCTTACCAATGTCAGGTGTAACCAACAGTTTCCTTATCCTCAGATTAACTTCCTTGTGAGGGATGTGAAATGTGACTGCTTCCACAAAGGTGTTCTTGAACCTAGACTATAGAGCTCTGTTAAGTAGTGAGACTGATGTGCTCACTCACTGGGGCCAGGTACAAGTAAAGTCATCATTTTCTTTATACTGTCCAGTCCACTCTATTTGTACAGTAGGATCCGCCATGGTATTTGCTTGATGGAAGGGACATAGATGGAAAAAAACGCTACGGAAGTGAATAGTCTGACAGGCTCGGAATGAGCTCTGCTCTGGGTACCAGCTGAGCGCAGTTGGTAAACAACAAATAGCGGTGTGTTGTCAAATCTGGTAGGTTCCAGAACAAGTTGTTCTGAGCCATGCTCATGCATCAAGATGATAAAGTTATCGTGCAGATGAGGCTGAGCTGTCCAGCGTTTCAGGGACATGGTAGGCCAGTCTAAATCTGGAAACTGAAATCCCCACAAATAAGAATGAGTGTACTTTGGGATACTTGCCGCTCACTCAAGTGACTCTCTGAAAGGCAAGGCTGACCTTATCCACAGTGGCCAAAGGAGCACAGCAACAGAGCTTTCCTCCCAGTAATCTTGAATCAGCCCAAATTACCTCACAGTCAATGGTCTATTCAGCAGCCAGAAAACTTTTCATGTTAAAGTGTATAGCGATTCGGACTCTTCCCCCTCAGCTACTTCAGCCCTGATGTGGCCCTTTGCAGTCGGCTGGGCTATAAGCAACATTATCTTATCTTATCCTCAGCTACTTCTATCTTCCTATAGATGTTGTAGAAATCAGACAGGGAGAATATACTGTTATCAGATATGTCATCTGTAAGCTGAGAATATCTTGTTATCAGACATGTCATCTGTAAGCTATGCCTCTATTCCCAAGATATGGTCTAGTTTCATGATAATATAGATTTTACCCTAAATATCAAGGGATGCACCCTTCACCCCAGAGTGCCTAGAAGGCTGATAACTATGACATCATCATAAATGCAGAACATATATATGTGAAGAAGTATACCTTCAGAATTGCTAACAGATATCATTTTGACATCATTCTGTCCAATGAGGATAGCCGAAATCAATCAACCAACAAAGCTGTCTTTCATGACACTTTTCCTTCTACCTTTTTTTTTTATAGCCATGTTGTCCACACAGCGTTTTTACAGGTGTTACAGACAAAAAAGAAAAATCTTAAAAACAACAACACACATACAAAATGCACACCAATTCATAACATAGTAGCTGAACTACTAACATCTTTATGACAGACAGACTAGGCAGTGCTGAAGGCGCCGGCCTTTCCAGTCAAGTTATCCCTTAAGGGCCCTTGATCGATGCTCTCACCTTGTTGCGAATGCTGACCAGCCCATTGTAGAGACCAAGAGCCAGGTACTGGCCATCATTTGTCCAGCTGCAGCAGGTGATCCGACTGCTGACCTTGTGTTTGGACACAGACTTTTGCTCTGGGGACCACATGCCTGTACACAACGTAGTTGAGTTATCGTGTCGGGCATTGCTTGGTTCAATGAAACTTATCGACTTTGTTGTAAAACAAAACTCACATCCATCAAATTATGATCGTTCCCAAGGCTGATCACAAAATTTATGAACAAAGAACAAAAGAAGGCATGGTCTGAACATTATCTTATACATCTTAAAAGTTACAGCATTTGCTGAATGAAAACTTCGTGTCCAAGTCCATGGTTCCCACTGTTTGACATGACTGCAAAAAAGGACCTTAAAAGGACCTTTAAAGGACCATAATTTTTTTTCAAAGGACAAAATTTAACCAAGTTATAACTGAGAAAGCAATAACATACCTTTCTTCCTAATGAGGGTAACACCCAATCCTGGACTTTCACTTGCACAAGTCTTGCACAACAGTCTTGATACCATGAAATATGTCAGTAAGTGGGCCCCAAGAAAATAAGCTACAGCTGGGTGATTCACAGTACATTTTGATTAAGTCACAAAATATAGGTAGAGGGAGAGGAACATAGGAGGAGGCATCACCAACACAACTCGAGTCGCATGAATGTGGCTAAGAGAGGCAGAGTCCAGAGTCTAGTTTGATGAGTGATGAGGGAGGGTGGGGAATGGTGAAGAAGCAGCCTGGGTGGGGAATGGGTGAAGAGAAGCAGCACTGGGGTGGGGAATGGGTGAAGAGAAGCAGCACTGGGGTGGGGGAAAGGGTGAAGAGAAGCAGCACTGGGGTGGGGAATGGGTGAAGAGAAGCAGCACGGGTGTGGGGAATGGTGAAGAGAAGCAGCACTGGGGTGGGGAATGGGTGAAGAGAAGCAGCACTGGGTGGGGAATGGTGAAGAGAAGCAGCACTGGGTGGGGAATGGGTGAAGAGAAGCAGCACTGGGTGGGAATGGGTGAAGAGAAGCAGCGATTGACAGTTCACTCGCTGTTCCACTGCTGCAGTGAAAAAATCGGTCACAGTGCATCTGGTATCTGCCGGCGCTTTTCTCTCAGCTCTCTTGTGCAGTTCAGTCTTGGCATTTGCTTCAAGACGGATTCCCCCATTGACATTATGTAGGTTTTTCACAGAAAGCACAACGAGCCACATGTTTGTTGTCAATAACTTTCCGCACCAGTCTTTGTAGCTGTCCTCACGCACCACCGACTTGAAAGGGGCACTTCCAGGCATTTTCTGTTGCTTTCTGAGACAAATAGAAACTTTGGTGCCGCGAACAAGATGGCGCAGTTAAGTCTCGCGTTAAATCTCGCGTACGGGATCCTGCCGATTTCCAGGAAAACTGTGACTGTTAGACTGATAATATACGTCTGCTACTGACAAAATCAACGAAGACAACAGGAAATTTTTAAATTCGGTTTGCTTTTAATGCTTTTAGTTGATTTGTGTAGCCTTTTGGGCTCATTAAAAGATTTAAACTAACCGCAACTAATTTAAAGGACCTTTGACTGTTTCAAAGACTGCCTAGTGATATAATATCTTAAAGGCTTTAAAATAAACCAATTTCACATGCACTTTAAAGCACCTGAAAGGACGTACGAACCTTTGAAGTCTTAATTACAAACTAAACATTTCTAAAAACCAAGAAATGATAAGGATCTCACAGACACTGCTGTAGTGAGAACTTCATTTTTGTTTGTTAACACAACAACATTAGAACATAAAGCCATCATCATAGTCGTTCAGTCAGATACACATCACAACAACTGTAGCAGATCTTTTAGGCACTAACCATAAATCACGACAGACAGCTGTCCAGTGTGAGTCAATGGTTGTATGCCATAGCACTTATGGATCGTTGTCATGAAAGCGAACGAAAAATCATTTATTTCCTCCTTGAACAACTGAATTTGATAACGACCATCAAACTGCAGAATTTTCAAGTATTTTTGTTACGGCTCATTGTACAATTCCAATTAAAGTGCCTAAACAGTACAACCAGTCTTTTTCTTTGACTCAACTGAATGGAACCGACTCTGATGTTGTTTTCTGCTTGTCTATCTGAGCTGTTTGTTATAGTGTGTTGGTGTGTGTGTGGTGTGTGTGGTGTTGTTGTGGTTGTGTTGTAATCACCACATCGTGAATTTCTCGCTTTCCATTTGGAAAATTGAAACAGTAAAGAAAAAAAGACAGTTAGCAATTGACACAATTTGTTCAAGGATCTACGTACTGACATATTTGCCAACCTTGAAAATTGGACAGATACCTATATACAATTTCGAGTCAAACCACTTTTTTTTGTTTTTTTTGTTTTTTTGGGGGTGGGGGGGGGGGGGGGTTCCTATTTTTCATGCCCCATCGAGGTACATTTCTAACACCATGATTTTACCCAGTACCCAAACCACCACACCAGAGCCATGTCCATCAGCCCAGTGCAACATCACGGGCATCATTAAACAGTAAGAATATTCATTCCAGACAGACTAATGAACAAGCTCCATCAAATTAAAATTTGCTTGCTGCATAATCATTCAGATTATGTCACATTCCTCACAATCTTTTTTTTAGTTGAAAACGAGGACTGATTGAAATGAAGTAAATTCGAATGAGGGGGTAGTTTTCGCAAGCTGAAAGTAGGCAAGCAATGCTTTCAATGTGCTGTGTTTTCTTCAGGCAAAATACAATAACTTTGTTTGGAAAAGAAAAAACAATACTCATGTTGGCAACCAAATGGTCTCAGATGGAACAAGCCCAGAGTGCACATGGAAGGAAAGTGAGGCTTGAGAATTCGGGAGGGGGACCAGATTATGTGTTTTTTTTTTAAATGGGGGGGGGGTTGTAGTTGTTTCTAGAATTTTAACATTCGGGAACATTTTCTAGGATTCATATCTTCATGCCAAAAAAAGCAAACCAAGATATGACATCACAAGCCCATGAAATTTTTCAAGCAAAAAACAAAAAAGTAAGAAAAATAATTAAAAAGAAGGAAAAAACTAAAATGAGAAATAAACTACATAAATAACTTCAATGGTGCCTGTCTCTGCTATAACATTTTCAGGATACTGTCAGCAATTCCTCCAAACTAATGACATGTATTGTTTAGTTTGAAAAACGAGTGACTGAGGGTGAAAATGAAGTACAAAATTCAGAGAGGAGGGGTTAGTTACCGCCAAGGACATAGACAAAGTACAGGACAAACACAATGCTTTCAACTTCTTGTATCTTCTTCAGCAAAAAACAAATAACATTTAGATAGTGAAAAACGAAAAACCACTTATCTTCTCAGTTGGCACACGACCAAAATGGCTGCCGATGGAAACAAGGCCACCCAGGAGGGCATCATGAGAGAGGAAATAGTGAGGGGTGGGGTGAAGGGGGAGGGGGGGGGGACGGGATGAGAGGGTGTGAAAACTAATGGGGTTTGTAGCTTGTTTTGTAGAATATTATAACATATTGGTGACAGTAGTGTTTATGGTGGATTGACAATAGTGCTTAGTGGGGCCAAAGAAAAAAGTAAATACAAATAAAAATGAAAAAAAAAATTGAAATTTTTTAAGAAAAAATAAAAAGGAAAAAATGATAAGGAAAAAATAATTTAAAAAAGAAAGGAAAAAATAAAGAATAGAAAATAAATAAATAAACGACTTTAATGGGTGGCGATAGTGATGATAGTAGTTACGTGTGGGTAGTTGTATGTGGGGGTGTGGGAAATGCTAATAATGATAGGAAAGAACACCGTCCCACAGTATTGTTTACTTTTTTAACAACACTATTTGCATGAATTTCCCAACCCCACACATATGTCTGTGTGGGCAGAGAAATAAGAGCTCTCCCTCTCTCATCTCCCATTGCCCCCCCCCCCCCCCCCCCCCCCCCCCGATATGTTATCACCCATTGATCATTTCTATTCCCTTCCAATCATTATAAGCATTACCTACACCCCACATAAGCTACCCACACATAACTACCGCCATCACCGTCACCACCCATTAAAGTCGTTTATTTATTTATTTATTTATTTATTAACTATTCTTTATTTTTTCCTTTCTTTTTTATTACTTATTTTTTCCGTATTATTTTTTCCTTTTTTTCCTTTTTTTTCTGGCCCCACTAAGCACTATTATCAACCTACCATGATCACCATTGTCACTAATACATCATACTTTTCTACAAAACAAGCTACAAACCCCATTGTTTCTCACCCCTTCCTTCCCCCCATTCCCTCCACCCCTCACTATTTCTTCTCCTATGATCCCCTACTGGGTGGCCTCGTTTCCGTCTGGCCGCCATTTTGGTTGTGTGCCGAACATGAGAAGATAAGTGGTTTCTCGTCCTTCGTTTTCACTGTCCTAAATGTCATTTCTTTTTGCCTGAAAAAGACCCAAGAGGTTGAAATGCATTGTGTCTTGTCTTGCACTTTGTCTATGTCCTTGGCGGTAACTAACCCCATCTCTTTCTAAATTTATTGCTTAGTTGCACAGCCAGCTTGACTGAGTGTCCTCTGGTAAGTATCATCATGTTCATCTGAACAAAGTAGGGGGCCAGAATAGCTCAGTTGGTAGAGCGCCGGACTTGTGATCCTGGGGTTTTGGGTTCAAATTTCGGTGTAGGGGGATTTCTCCCTCGGAGTTAACCTTGGTTCTGACTCCATTCCCCATACAGTCCTTCGAATGAGACTATAAACCGAGGTTCTGTGTGTGAACGCATGCACAACACCTTGCACATACGTAAAATCCCATCACCAACTTTCGGAAAGAAGGCCAGTTTGGCCATTGGTATGGATGACACATTGCACATAGCATGCACCTTCCCCGAAGATGGAATATGGCTGCCTTAATGGCAGGATAAAAAACGGTCATACACACTAAACTCCACTGCCTGTCTATACAGGCAGTGTCTGCAGGAGTATCAGCCTGTGTATGCAGAAAGAAAGAAAGAAAATTTGAACAAAGTCTGCATTAATTAGCTGACATCACCAACTTTGACATGAGCCCATTATAGGCACGGACATTATCAAAACTGAGGTCACAACAAGAGCAGGGCATACACGGCCACAAAATTAAGATGTTTTCTTTTTATTGTGATGATCAGTGATGATGAGAATGAAGAAGTTGCGGCCATGAAATTCCACTCCAGTATGAGACTACAAGACAGGATTGTACACTGCACTAACTTTTGTAATATTATATCCTGGCATCAACAAAACTTAGGAGATACAGACACTACAGCATTGGCCAGGAAATTTGAATAACACTCTTTGAGAAGCATCCATAAAGTGGATCATATTCGACAGTGTGGGTTCAGTCTTCCCATTTAAGCCCACAGAACACTCATTTCATTCACAACATATGGATACAATCAAAAGGGAAAAATTTGCATTCTACTTGTTCTTACCATCTAAAAAAAGACAACACATAAGACAGACTGCTAATTTCAGGTAATCAGGCAAATTATAACATAGCTTACGTGTATTTCAAAATTCCTTCAAGCTTGTTTGTCCAAATAATGACACTTTTGTCGGCTGAACCTGAGGCAAAACGCTTTCCATCTTTGGCGTAGGCCACGCAAAAGACAGTCTCTTTGTGACCCTTCAGAGGCTGGACCATGGTTCCATCATTGGCATCGTACACAAGCACTCGGTTCCCAGCAGCAACTATCAGCTGACTACCGTCCGGCTTGAAGCACATATCCCAGACACTGAACAAAATAAAAATGATTATGTTTACATCATAGTTTCTTTTAAAATCCCTAACAAACATTTGACAGGGTTTTTTTCCAACTACATAAATCTTTACACACTTAATGATTACTTCAGTAATAATTGATTTTGTTTGTTTGGTGGTTGTTTTTAACAAATACATAAATCTAAAACACACTTTATGACTTTGCTAATAATCAAATCCATAAATTATATATACAAAGCAACCGGTGTAATAGCTTGCAACACCTATGAAATAGAGGGTGGGTATTACAGTGAGTGTCAAATATAACTACTACTTAATTAACAAGAAAAAAAAGACATTACTTCATCTGTGTAAGCACACACGTGTACAAATGCACAAGTACATGCATGCATGTGTGTGTGTATGTATTTATATGGAAGCATGTTAGTGTGTATTCATGTGTGTGTGTGTGTGTGTGTGTGTGTGTGTGTGTGTGTGTGTGTGTGTGTGTGTGTGTGTGAGTGCATGTGTGTGTGTGTGTGTGTGTGTGTGTGTGTAGTGGTCTGTGTGTGCATGTGTGTGTCTACATGTATGCATTTCAGTGTGTGTAAATATGGATGCAACATTCTGTCAGTGTGTGTACATGTATTGTGTGTGTATACATCATTACATATGTTTCTGTGTTTTTCTCATATACTGTCTGTGCAGCAATCTGAAAAACAATCACTTTTGGTGCAGAATATAAAATGACACTGACAATATATTTGCGGCCAAATCTGTCACAAAAATAACCTCCTTACATAACAGTATCTAACAGTGAAACTGAAAGACTGATTGCAAGAGGAGAAATATTGTCATTCCATAATAGAAAAACATGTAACTGATTGGATGCCATGCATGATAATACCTGAATGTGAACCTATGTTCACATACCAGCCAGGCTGTGGTTTACATGTGTACACATAGTACTGGATGTACATGAAATTTTTGTTCTGCATACATAATTATACTGTATGAGTTTAGAATTACATCATGCTTTCTTTTCAAAGTAGAACCAGACTTCATATCTGTCAGTATGCAATGTCTTCAGCTACCTCTATATGTTTTCAATTTGTAAGACATGCAGATATAATGTTGGAGCATGGCAGGATATCCAAGGCAGGTGCACCAGCCACTATATCACCACTGTGCAGTTCCTATACTCTGCTAATTTTCTGAAACGTTGCAAAATTTTTAACTGTCATTGTCTCTGTACTCATCATATCTTTAATTCCTGCATCTTCTATTCATGTTGTTTATACTTTAGGTGACTGCAATGGGCCATATCTGGGCTGTTCTGCATCTTCTGCATCTTATACATATTGGAGTGTTAAAACAAAGCGATGCAACAAAGGCTGTTTAAATAAGCAAAAGATACATAGCGGCACTGACACTGAATAAAATATCTGAAGATGACGAAAAATCAGTGATTATATCAGAACAAATTCGAATGATAAATTTTCTTACTTGTGAATGTGATGTTCAAAATAAGTGGTCCAGTTTTTGTCAAGACCTTCAATAAAAAAAAATTAAAAAAAGAATTAATGTACTTGTGTACCAACAATTACGTACAACTGTCTCTGTGATAGTGCATATAATCATGTATTGTTGGACCAGTCGCCAGACAAAATGCCGAGTTAATAAAATTAATGACAGACACTTCGAATGAGTGAATGACTGACTAGCTTTCTGTTTCGTTAGACGATTACAAATTAAGAAATAAAAAATAAATACCATTGATCCACTTTATCTCTGTCCACCACTTTGTCCACCCAAGTAAGTACTGCCTTCATTGTGCAGACAGTGTTCTGTAAACAACGTTCAACAACTATGCGCTGTCCGCTTAGTTACTGTCGGCGTTCCTTGTTGATGGAATTTACCGGAAGACATCAGTAGGCATGC
>CM031615.1:35473031-35498031 GCA_018398815.1 Conus ventricosus | reverse complement strand
GGGCCGGATAGCTCAGTTGGTAGAGCACCGGACTCGTGATCCTGGGGTTGCGGGTTCGAATTTCGGTATAGGGGGATTTTTCCCTCGGAGTTAACATTGGTTCTGACTCCATTCCCCATATAGTCGTTCGGATGGGACTATAAACCGAGTCTAGTCTGTGTCACATGCACTAAGATCATACACGGACTCTAAAGATCCCGATGCTCATGTCCTAAGACGGGTGAGTACCGGCTACACGAAAATACACAATGCATGCAACCTGTGTGCCAGAATAGTCTACATGAAGACTGTGGGCACGGGGCAGGTTAAACATCCCCATCTGAAAGAAGAAGAGAAGAAGAAGAGAGAAAGATTGATTGTATTCCCAAGGGCAACAGATAAGCACAAAGATGCACTTTTCCTCATTTGATCCTTGTCGTTGACTAAAGATACTGGTATTCAAACATGATTACACAACAAATTAAAAAAAAAAAACGAAAACGAAATACAAAACAAAACAGACAAAAAACAAAACAGTGACGATTCACAATAGCATGAAAGAAAACATGCGTACACACTAAAACTGTGTCACACGCACGCACGCACACTACTTAGTGTATAATAATTATTCCTATGCGCAGAGAGAGAGAGAGAGAGAGAGAGAGAGAGAGGAACGTGCTTGCGAACGAGGAAATACGATTGCCTACACAGCTGCAGTAGCCTGTCTGGATAATCACAAGCGAGGGTCTACCACGAAGCAGCCGATTTTTACTTCAGTCCCTGCAGTTTTGACAATGACAATCAATCACAACGCGAACGGCAGCCCAATCATCGACACTCGCTTGCCGGTGTTACGTGTGACAAAACGCTTGGATTGGTTCAGCTACATAGGTTTTGTCCCTTTGAGCGACTTATCTACCCATGAATGAACCTCCCTTGCCCACCCCTTTTTTCTCCACCCACACCCTCTTAATCTTAAACTCCGCCTCTTACTCTTATAAAACAGCTGTCAATCAAAGCATTAATCTATTTTTAGAACCAAGTTTCGCACGGACAGCCAATCACCCACAATGCAATTTACCGGAAGACGATAGCTAGGGCTTTCCCGTATTTTCAGCCAGGTTGCATCTTTTATTTTGAAGATTTTGTTGATTATTTCACAACGGTAAGATATTATGCTGAGCCAGACTGCTGTACTGTTGTTTTAATACAAGTATGTTTGTAAGCTTTTGGTGACAGTCGAGAGACTGTTGAAGAGATCCGATTTGTTAGGGTCTGTCCGCTGTGAGTCAAAGCAGCCTCTGCCTAAGATAATTCACTTGAACACAAAGCGCCGTGGTGGGACTGGACCGGCGTTGGACGTGCAGTGGCGGATCATCTGTGTTACTTGATGCTGCTGCCATGTTTGTCAAAGCGTGTTACAAGTGTTTGTTATGGGCATCCAGTGAAATGTGTATGTGTAACCAAACAGGCTGAATGTGAGTGAAGGTTCGTCACGTGATTTATGCGGTACCGTGTGTGTGATGGGATGCATTATGTAAGGCGTGTATAAACAACGGATAATGACACTTGACCAATTACGACTGGCATACATGGGGTACCTTGGGTGCGCTTTACGAAGGAATTGATTCGTTTATCACATTTCTCATTGAGTTTATCGAAATTAATCCTTTTACGTTTTAGGTTCCAGAGTGATCAGGATGGGTGGCTTTTAATCGGCTATTAAAGTATCCAGCATCATGTATGGGCTTTGACTGACAAAGTGACATAGTATCGGGGTGTGTGCCACTGTGTGTGCGGAGGGGGAGGTTCAGTTAGTGCCAGAATGAGTAACAAATTGATCTTGGGCTCTCAATAGAAAGAGAGAGAGAGAGAGATGTATGCTAATGGCAAAGCATAAATTCCATTTAGGCCTAGAACAAATTTTGCAGCTTTTGATAAAAGTACAGGAAGCAGAGGTTGACCTGATATATATTGGAATGTTTGTGATATTATCAATGATAAGTCATTAATGAGTTTGGCAACTGGAAAAGTGTGTAAATATTAAACTCTGCATAATGAAAATCATCCTGTACACAAACATTGTGTGTATTTATATCACCATTATCAGTTCATGTGGAGTCAGTCAAAGCCAACAGTCTGAAATAGGTTTATTCATTGCTTATATTTCTAAAAGAGAATTGTAAAAGTTATGTTTAAATGGAGTTGCTGCTGAACATGTGCTATATATTGGTCAGTACAGTAATCAGTCAGAACCACTGGAAAGAGTTGGATACTGTTAAAAGAAACACAGTTATATATTGGAATGAAGCATGGTGTCTGAATGTATTACTGGCTTGAATCTTGAGGACCAGCATGTTTCAGTTTTGTTGTGTGTGTGTGTGTGTGTGTGTGTACACCAGTCAGTCCATGATGTGGGCAAGTTCTCTGTCTCAGTGTCTGTCTTTGTTTCTGTCTTGTCTGTCCATCTCTCTGTCTCTCACTGTATCCCTGTCTCTCTTGTCTCTCTCATATGTGTGAAGATGGTGTGTGTGTGTGTGTGTGTGTGTGTGTGTGTGTGTGTGTGTTGTATGTGTGTGTGTGTGACAATGTCATGAAAGGTCTGTGCAGCCTGGCCTTCATGTGCAGTTTTGAATTTTTATCTTAAATTATTTTTCTAGTGCTGGTTCAGTGGTTGTATTCTCACATCTCTGACTTTCATGGCTAGAACTTGCTGGCAGAATATAGCATAGTTATTTATGAGTTTGTCAGCAACAACAACAGAAAAAAAAGGCAAATCTTGTAAAACATCATCAATGCTTTAAATGTCAAAATCTATGCTACTTTTATTTTCTGTTGTGCTGCGTCTTCATGAGCAATACTGGCATTCATGGTTTGTCAGTCATTTGGTTTTATTTTGCTGCATCTGTGTGTGGGGTGTGTGTGTGTGTGTGTATACGCGCGCACGTGTGTGTGTGTGTGTACGCGCGCATGTGTGTGTGTGTGTGTGAAAATTTCGTTTTGTCTATGTGATGTTGAGCTTTACATAATGATTTGTTTACATGCATTCTGTTATGCAGTTATTAGCATGAACTTTCAATTCTAAAGTTTCAATAGTAGTTCCCTTGGCTGGCTTCAGTTTTAAGGTGGAAAGCTGATATATATGTACCATGCAGTTGTTTTAAAACAAAAAAGTTTAGTATTATTAATTAAGACTTAGAAAACAAAAAGTTGTAAGAGGTTTTATTAGACCATACACTATTGAATTAGCTCTGGATGTCACACATGTGTCAGCTGTGATGATGCTTTAACATCCCCCCACCTCTTCCATCCATCACCACCATCCCCACCCCCACCACCCCCACCCCCCCCCACCCCCCAAAAAAAGTTGTAAGGGGTTTTAAAGACCATACACCATTGACTTTGCTCTGATGACACACATGTGATGATGCTTTAACATCCCCCATCTTTTCCATCCACCCCCCCCCCCACCCCCCACCCCCCCCCCCAAAAAAAAAGAAAAGAAAAGAAAAGGAAAAGAAATCAAAGGTTAAAGCTCGGAGTTTGTTTGTTTAAATGTGTGTGTGTCACTGTGTGTGTGGATAGAACGTTATGAAAACCATAATCATGGATTGAAAGAATCTTAATATTTGATTGTCAAAGACTTCATATTTGATAAGCATGTAGATATTCAATAATTATAACACAACACACACACACACACACACACACACACACACACACACACACACACACACACACACACACATGCCTCCCCAACACACACACATACACATCACTCACAGTCATACACAAACACGCACGCTCGCATGCACGCACGCACACACGCACATACGCACGCGCGCACACACACACACACACACACACACACACACACACACACACACACACACACACACACACGCGCGCGCGCACATGAAAATGGACCATGACTGACAGGTTGGTTTTTTGCTATTCTCCACCTTTTTCAAAAATATGATTTGAATGTCCAGAAAGGTTACCAGTTTATTGACTTGAAATGATGCCATATCTGCTGTTGTTGCTGCTAGGCTGCTGTTTACTTTAAGAGTATAATGCAGCAGTAAGTGTTGGAACATTTCCTTCAGTATTGAGCTGATCATGATTAAACATTCTTTTGAGCATAACATATTGATAATGTGTTAGGTTCTCATAAGTTTACATTCCAGGATAATTAATTGGTGAATAGTATGATCAGATGGAAATCATTACTCTCCTAACACATTATAAACAATGATAATGTTAGCTGGGGTGTGACTCCCCCCCCCCCCCCCCCCCCCCCCCCCCCCCATATTTTTCACACTGTGAATATTTACATTCATTTTGTAATTACATCACATTCATTGTACTGAAACTGTGAAAATGCTGTAAGGGACACAGCATTCCGCAGTTCATTCTTTCTACTTTAGATCATAGATGAGTTTAGTTAAGTTTGAAAATTAAAAAATGTAGATCTCATTATGAGGTATTTTGATAATGGGTTTATATGAAAATGGATGATTATATGATTTGTACATTTTAGCTCCCCAGCATCTGATGTGGCCCTTTGCGGTCGGCTGGGCTATAAGCAACATTATCTTATCTTATCTTATCTCTCTTTGCGGGATCACCCAGTTTATGTATCCTGTCTTAAAGCCAAATTCCAAGACATCAAGTACATGCTATACAGTGAGAAGTTTATACATATATTTGGTTTTTCAGATAATATTGTTGTAAAATCATCTCACCACATGTGCATGCACCAACGCCCCATTTTCCAAGGATGGTTGTGTAATGATTCATGTTGTTATTTTTCCACTCTCAGATGCTGCTTTACTAGGAGAGGGCGCCGGACAGGCTGTCTACCAAAATGGCAGACTGCAGTGACGGAGGTCAGGGGACTCCGGCTGTGTTGCCGGATCACCTGAACCTGGATTCCTTGATGGCATCACACCAGATGAAGGAGGATGATGATGAGGAGGAGATACCGGGTGAAGAAACGGGTGCCAGTCTTCTGGGAGACATTCTGGAAATGGAAGGAACAGAAGCTGACCTCAAAGAGGAAGATGCATCCCTGATGGAAGCTTTAGCCGAGTGTGAAGGCAAAGAAGAGGAAGAGGCAGAGTATGAGAGTGAGGATGATGAAGGTGACGATGAGGAGGAAGACACCGATGGTGAAGAGGATGAAGAGGACGATGACGCTGAAGAATCGGAAGAAGAAAATGAAGGAGGAGAAGAATTTGATCAGAGCAAAGGCACTGAGGAGTCTATAGACTTTGGGGAAATGCCTGATTTTACTTCCATGATGGAAGCTGATGGTTCTTCCTTGGAAGGCACTGTGGCTGGTGACATCGGCCTGAAAGCACTACAGGAATCAGAACTGATGGAGACAGACTCAAATCCCGTCAGACTAGATCCTGAATCTAGCTGTGAAAAAGGGGGGCCTGTCAAAAAGTTGTCCCGGAAGCGCAAAAAGAAAGTACTTGCTAAAGAGAAAGGCAAGAGATTAACTAAAAGACTAAAGAGAGAAAAAAGAAAAAAGAAAAAGGTGAAAAAAGAGGGGGAAGAGTCAAAAGTGGATTCAAGCACACTGAAAGCATCAGAGAGGAGGAGGAATATCAGGTAAGAAATCAGTCATTGCTAATTCAATAAGTAACTGGTATTTAGGTTATGGCAAAAACAATTTAAAACCTTAAACAAACAAAGAAAACCCAGTGTTAATATGTGCAACCTTAAAACACTGTGAAGCAAAATCAGTGAAACTGAAATTAAGTGAAAAGTGCTTTAATGGTTTGTTTTGTTGTTGTTGCTGTTTTGATGTGGTATTTCAGTATTGAAGCAATCTGTGAACTTTTGCTTCGCTCCAGAAAGCACTCAACTTGCATCATTTCTTTTAAGATGTGGTGTCTTTTGCTCACAATAATGAACTTCGATCTAATTACAGAATAAATATTTGTCTTTGAAAGTTATGATATGGCATTTCATTGTGACAGTGATATCCCAACTTTGCCCCAGTTTCAGGAAAACTTTGTAGCTATAATCTTTTCTGTTATGATGTGGCATTTCAATGTCATAACAATTTCTAAATCTTGACCCAGTTCCAGAGGGGTAAAAATGCAGTTATTGTCATTTCTTTATCATGTGACAGTTCACGGTCCTAACAATCTCTAAACTTTAACCTAACTCCAGAGAAATATGGAGCTGTTGTCTTTCTGTTTATGCTGTGGCATTTTGCAATGCTATCCACATTTTGGCCCAAATTACATGAGAATAGTTTCCAGTCTTTTATGTTATGATGCCACATCTTGGAACAATCCCCAATCTCTGCCCAACTCCAGAAAAATCTTGGGAGAAAAGGATCTGGAGCAGGAGACCCTGGATGCCCAGAAGGAGGAGTTGGAGAGGCAACAGCGACTGATGGAGCAGAAGAAGCAGGCATTGAGCAGTCTAGCCATGGCCTCCAGCAAGCCTCCACCGGTTTCCAGCAGTGCTGGCACCACCGCCACCACTTCCACATCCAGTTCAAAAGAACAGGACTCTCAGCTCAAGTCTCTTTTACAATGTGAGGGTTATGTTTGTTTTTTATGTGTGTGTGTCTACATGTGCGCGTGTATGAGAGAGATATTCTGAAATGGTGAGTATACCACCTGTGAACAGTATGTAAATATTACTTTCATACAATGTTTTTACACAACTGCTTATGTGCACATGGTTTTGCAGGCACATCATGTAAAATGTTGGGAGATTTTCATACCCCAGAGGTAAATTGGGAAGTGGAGGGGAGTGGGAGGAGGGGTCATTGTCTGTTTCCTACATGGAGCAAACTACTTCTCTAGCAAGGAGCATGATGAATCTGTTGACATCTAGCATTGATTTGATGCACGGTCGTTGTTCCATGGACTGATGAGGGCAAACAGTTGATCGCTGAAAGTTTCCCAGTTCTTCTGCAGTGAAAATAGAGTGACCTTTTGGACGGGTGCAAAGTTTGCACAACATTAGGTTTGAATAGTTCAGTGCCAATCACTGAAACTCTGACCAGCATCTTTGTTGAAAAATTTTCTAATCTGTCTCCTCTGCTGATGTCTAGATAGCACTGGTGGTTTTGTTAGTCTTTGGGGCAATACTTTTGGTTGTGGTGGCTTGAAAAACCCAGATTTTGGCGGAAGTATTTTACCATTTTCGGTTTAGGCTGACTTGTATTTATTTCTTTGCATTTTGCTCCTGCTATGTTAACAATCAAGGGATATGAATTGCTAAATATCCAATCAGCATTTAATTTCTGACAAAGTAGCTGTAGGACTTTGTTGATTGGCTGGCTGATGAACAAAGATATTTTAAGGGAAATCGCTTTTGACTAGCGAACTGTGATCATCCCTTTCAATTCTTCAGCTGAAAACGTCATCTGATCGCTTGTTGTAAAATCAGTGTGTTCACACTCTTGATTTATTTTCTTTGCACATTTATGTCCTTTCGCTTTTTGCGTTTATGTTATTCATGTGTTTTTCTCCCCATTTGTGCCATATGTGAAACCGCAGGAGAGTACACCACATACTTTTAGGTCTGCTTTGTATACTTTTAGGTGTGCTCTCTACACCATTTTACAAGAAATACACTTAGAACTTCACACTTTCCCATAATACACATGTGTTTTACAGAAGCAGTGTATGATGTATTCACAGTTGGTGTGAAAGTTGGTTCCTTTTTGTGGTATGAGAGACTTGTCAGCTCTGCATTAGAATTTGAAATCAGGAATAACAGACTTCATCACTGACTTTCAAAGCTGTCATACTCTAGCAGGCAAATGTAATCACCCAGAGTATAGATCATCTTCTGATGGATTGTCGTCAGCTTTCTAAACAGAAACTGTGGACGGCAAGGAAGTTTTCAGTATTTATCGTTTTGTACAGAATCTGTAAAGAGAAATTTCGTAACACTGAATAGCAAATTTTAGTTTTACAGGTCTGATACATTAGTAGAGGTGTGGATGTGTGTGTATGTGTGTGTTGTGTGTGTTTGTGTGTGTGTGTGTGTGTGTGTGTGTGTGTGTGTAAAATTTATGATTAGTGACATGCATACATATTTTGTCTTGTGTTACACACAGCGGCAGAAGAAGAAGCAGATAAGCAGGAGAAGAAACAAGCAGAGAAGCAAGAGAAGAAGCTAACTGACTCCGGTGTGATGACAGAGATCAAGAAAGAGCCTCAAGTGAAACAAGAAAAAGGTAAGAGGTCCTTATCATTTTGAAAGCTCAGTTTCAGTGTTTCTGGAATTTGTTGTTATTATTGTTGGTTTTTTGAATGAATGATAGGCTTTTCAGTAGAATATTTTCTTCATGGAAAGAAAAATTGCACAATATGACGGAACGACGCAGTTGAATGTTAACAGTTTTCCTTCTGAATAGCTATGTTTTGGAATCCAGGGTTTTTTGACATATAGTGAGGCATTTTTATGTGTGAGTATAAGATGCATAAAGTATTAAATGTGTGTTGTGTTGAGAGAAAGTATGTGTATATATTTCCAGCTGAAAATCTGCAATTCTTTTTTTTTTTTAATATATGTTTTATTCCTCCTCTCTCATCCCTCCACTCCACAGTTCCTTCACTCTTTCTTTCCCCACGCACTCGTCCTTCGACATGGATTTAGCAAATAATTTGAAATCTGCAATTCTTGTTTATGAAAACTTGTTCCATTTTTCGCATTACCCTCCGTCCTTTCTCTGAAAGCAATTATTGTTGTAGTTGTCCTCAAGGCTGTTTTCAGGTGATTTCTTGTATGCATTTATTTGTAGTTTCCAGCAGTCAGAGTGTGGAATAATATTAAAAATTCAACACCCATGTCTCCAGCTCCACACTGTCTTCCCATCTTCAATTGCTTTAGGAAAACTGATAATGTTTGTGCGTGTTGTAAAATTAGTAATACTTCTGTGCATTGTGTATGTGTGTGTGTCTGTGTGTATATGCACATGTGTATGTGCGTGATAATGTAGAGTTTAGGAGAGTAAAGATATGATTGTTGTTGTCATGGTATAGATAATAATGTGATAGTGACTCTCTCGATTTGTGTTGCAGTGGATGTGATAGAACTGAGCAGTGATTCCGAGGATGAGAGCAACGAGGATGACTGTGTGATGGTTCCCAGCACCGAAGAAGAGGAGGACGAAGAGGAGGAGGCGGAAGACCTCAACGACGGGGGAGCTCACATCAACGATGAATACAACCAGCGCGATGATCAGGGCCGTGTGTTGGTCAATGTGGGACACACCAGTGAAGATCCTGACATTTTCTTGTCTCCACAGATGGCCAAGGTTATCAAGCCCCATCAGGTAAATACAAATACAGTAAAGCTGTCAAGTAAAAAAAACCTCATGCTCCCTCCTCTCTCACTCTGTCTCACATCCCGTGCCCCCTCCCTACCCCTCGCTTCCCCACTTCCTTCTTTCTACTGAACAAAGACTTGCTTTCTTCAGAATAATTGTGGAAATTGTTTTTTTCTGTCTGCACATAATGTACATATTATTTAAAAAACCTGTTCCCAGTTTAAGACTCATTGTTGATGGAGGTAGCGGAAGAGGGATTCCATTGTCATGAATGGAGGAAATAGACAAGATGGCCATGTAGTTAGCACATTCGACTTCCATTGTGAAGATGTCTGGTTTGAATTCTTGCAGCCATAATGGTTGAAGAATGGAGATGGATGAAGAGAGATTTTGTGCCCTTGTTGACCTAGACGCCGGTTGAAGATCAAAATACATATGTGGAAGACCTTAAGACTGTGACTGAGTTTGGATGAATTACGGAAACATGAAACAGCGTCATGATGAACCACTTCGGCCTCCTGGATAAGAATTGGGTAGGATTAAGGAATGTCGTTTATGTTAGTGCTTTTGTTGATGATCTATTTGTCTGAATTCTAATGAAACTTGAACTGAGCCCGAACAGAAGCAGGATATGACTGTCAACTACTGTCACCATTTGGTTGTAAGCCCGAGATTAATCTGCTGCAAGCAGAATTTCTTGTTTAAATACGCATTTTTGTTAGTGACGATAACTGAACTTGGAATCAAAGAAAAAGTATTGACACTTTTCTTGTCCAGTTTTGGGTTATTACAGTGTTGGGATAAGCTTACAGTATTTTTTTTTAATGGTTGTTGGGATTTCCATGATGTGAGACATAAACGTTTTACAGTAGACTCCATGAAAACCTTGTTCAGAGATGTCCCACTGATGTAATCTTTGAATTTCTGAAGGAGGTTAACATTTTTCATCTGATCTTAGGTTTTATGGAATGAAGAGTTTTCATGAAGGTTCCGGTGTGTTTTTAGAAGGTATATTTTAAAGAGTTATGTGAATTTTTATTTCAGTTATTTTCAAATGACTTGTTAGTTGACTTGAACGCAGCGACAGCCCTGATATGGCCCTTTGCGGTCGGCTGGGCTATACACAGTATTACTCGCTTACGCAATGATGTTGACATAACACTAATTTTAGCAAGTTTCTGGAAAGGAGAGCAACTTCAAGCGGGAGCTGAAACATGGGAACAAAAGTTAAATTAGAAGACTTTTGTCTTTCTTGTGTGTCTAGCTTGCTTATCTTGCCTGAAGAAAACTAAAAGGTTGTAATGCATTGTGTGTGTGTCGTAATGTGTCTATCCCATTTTGTTCATTATTTTGAAAAAAAAATTTGAATGAACAAAGATGACAACAACTGTACAGTGCATGATGCATGTTATGATTAGTCAGCTTTCCATGGCAATGTTTTTACAGATTGGAGGTGTGAGGTTCCTGTACGACAACTTGGTGGAATCCTGCCACGGTTCAACACCAGTCAAGGGTTCGGCTGTATTCTGGCTCACAGTATGGGTCTGGGGAAAACTATACAGGTTAGTTCTTGTTTGTTTTGTGAAGGGAACTGTTCCTGTGTTGCTGTACCATGGCAGAAAATCTGATGTGCTAATTCTGTTAACTTTCTCTCCGTCTGTGTGTCACCTTTGTCCATATGGAGTGTGCAATGTGCATGCATACACATGTGGATATGCTGCACCATTGTCATTTATATGTGTATGTGAGAATGTCTTCATGCACCGTACACATGCACACATACCTATATGGGTACACATGCAGAATAATGCATACACATTTGCTTACAAGAGGGTTTGGCCTATTCATAATCAAACTTTGGTAGGAAGAACATCCTTATAGAGAAGGTTTATTGCTAGAATTATAATTCTGCTTGTCAATATTTCAGTGAACATGTTTTTATTCAAAGATTCAGAAATCCAGTAGAGTGTCAAGTCTGCTATAATGTATTGACTGTTGTATCAGTTTTAAACCAACATCGAAATAGTACGCTTAGGCATTTAGTTTCATTTGCTTTGTAATGACTTGTTCTGATTTCCATATTTTCAATTTCTTTTACAGGTTATAGCCTTCATTGACATATTTCTGCGACACACATCGGCCAAGAGAGTGCTGTGTATTGTCCCCATCAACACTCTACAGAACTGGATAGCAGAATTCAATATGTGGGCCCCTCCAAAGAGAAACCTCCACCTCCTACCCCCACCCCCTCCCCCTAAAGCCAGAGACTCGGAGAAGAGGGCCAGAGATTCAGAGAAGAGGTCTTCAGACAAGAGGTCCCGGGACAGAAGTAAAAAGGACAAGGATTCCAACAAAGACCCCAAGCAAGGCCCCAAGGATATGCGTGGTCCCATTCTGTCATCGGGTATGGGTCCCATGGGACCTGGAATGGGCCACATGGGTGGTCCTGGGATGGGACACATGGGTGGGCCTGGAATGGGTCATGGAATGGGTCATGGTATGAACTCAATGGTTGGGCCTGGAATGGGCCCAGTGGGAGGCATGATGGGACAGCCAGGTGGCTACATGAACCCGATGAGTGGTATGGGTCCTATGGGAGGACCAGGTCCAATGGGTCGACCAATGGGCCAGATGGGCGGGATGGATCCCATGGGAAACCACAGCATGTGTCAAATGGGTGGCCACGGCATGGGTCCGATGGGAGGTCCGGGTATGGGGGGTCCTGGTATGGGGGTTCCGGGCATGGGGGGTCCGGGCATGGGGTACATGGGTCACATGGGGGGTATGGGGATGCACAACATGAACTACATGGGTGGTGGTAGTGGGCCGTTCATGGGCTCCATGGGTATGCCTTGGATGAGCTCCACCATGGGTCAGAATCAGTATGGTCACATGCATGGGTCACCATACGGACCTCCGAGGCCAAACCCCATGGGAATGGGCAGCATGGGCCCACCTGGAATGGGCCCTGGCCACATGCCACCACCGCCACCTACCTCCATGAACCAGACGCCAGGAAGCGACACGTCCATGAGCCTGATGGGAACGTCTGGAGCAGAGTCCATGAACCCACAGCAACCGGGCAGTGCCGCTTCCTCAGAGAACCTAGGTGGGGCCTCTGCTGGAAACCCAGTGGCTTCCATGCCTTCCATGAACTCGATAGGTGGTGCCTCAGGGAACACGATGAACGCTGGAAACCCTATGGGGACCCCTCCTCCTCCACCCAGCTCCATGAACAGTTTTGGAAATTCTATGAACATGGGGAACACTATGAGTGCTGAGAATCCCATGGGTACCCCTCCCCCGGGGAACCAGGCAATGCCCATGGGAAACAGTGCAATGAATGCACCATCAGGGAGGAACATGATGGGACCTATGTCTATGGACTCCATGCGGCCTGGCTCCGGCAGTGGGAATCCCATGGGGCCTGGTGCTGTGTCTGGAAATCCCATGAACATTGGTGCTGGTCACCCTATGGGACCCGGCTTTGGGAACACCATGGGGAGTGGTCATGGGAACTACATGCCTCCAGGATTCGGCAACCCCATGAACAGTTCTGTGAATCCCATGAACTCCCTGTCTGCCATGACACCTCCTGTCGGGAATCCGCTTGGGGCTTTGTCATCGTTGAACTCGCCGAAGAATCCGATGGAGGGTCCAGTCAGTTCCAACATGTCCTCTCCCATGCATCCTATGAGTGCTCTGTCCTCATCAGCAACCTGTGCAAGTTCGTTGTCTTCTTCGCCAGCCAGCAGCCTGTCCTCTTTCAGTACTTCAAACACCACCTCTTGCTCCAGTGCCCTGCAGTCCAACATGCCACAGACCAGCATGGCCAGTGATTCAGGATGCGACAAGTCTGCTGCACCACCCTCATCCTCTTCTGGAGATGCTTTCAGCACATCGGTGGTGGACTCCAGAGCAACACCCATGGGTCATTCTGGAGAGAGTGAGACTCCTAAGGATGGTCAGAAAGCAGAAAGTGAGGTCAAAGGTGAGGGATCTGCAGATGTGAAAAGTGACAGCAAAGAGGAGACAGGTACAGGGAAGGAGGGAGAGGAGGAGAACAAGGGAGAGAAGCCGGAGGAGAAAAAGACTGGCAAAGTGGGTGCTGACGGCATCCTGCGAGAGGAAGGGGACACACTGGAGGTGCGTTACCGTAACTTCAAGGTATTCCTCCTCAGTGAAAACTTGAAGACAACTGCTCAGCGTGCCAGGATCATAGGTAGGTTATACATTTTGAGACGGATCTCTGCATGTATGTTTGAAAGAAAGTCTCACACTGTGTGTGTGTGTGTGTATGTATGACCTCAATGTGTGTAGATATACATATGTCGCTGTATATGTTGAAAAATAATCTTGATTGTTTTAAAATTATTTTTCCTAAAGAAATACTGAGCACAACTCTGTCTGAGGTTTAGAAAGGCAGTGAACTGAATTGGCTTCTTGATTTGTTTTAGCAGTAATGTGCTGTTTAAGTTCAGGAATTACAGAATCAAAAGAAAAGTAGCCACAACAACAGACAATCAGATTTTTAGAAACCTGTGTGTATATATGTTGATGGCAATTACAAACTTATATTAATC
This sequence comes from Conus ventricosus, assembly GCA_018398815.1. Classification (NCBI taxonomy): domain Eukaryota; kingdom Metazoa; phylum Mollusca; class Gastropoda; order Neogastropoda; family Conidae; genus Conus; species Conus ventricosus. The sequence continues at coordinate 35,484,156 of CM031615.1, read as the reverse complement.
AAAGGGAATTAAATTTGTCAGGACTATGGGTATTGATGAGACTTCTTTCATTGCAGACATCATTTGAGGTAGATGGAAAAGTTCTTGTAAAAGGATTTGAACATTTCGGGTTCTATTGTCTACTTCCATTCTTTAAACATTGTCATTTTTAGGGTTTTACTGACGACAGGTGCCAGAAGAACCACACATTGCTGAAGAACAGACTGATGATTTCTAGTCAACTCATGCAGTACTATATCACTTTTGGGGAACCATAATCAGGTGTTTTCTCCTCGTCGTCATTGTCCCAGGAGACGGTAGATTGTATCTTTATGCAGTGACAAATGCATGGGTAGTTAGGAACTTTGCAATTCTGTGCTCTCACTTTGTCATGGGCAATGGGGTAGGTTCTTAAATGAGTCTGGTCTCTCTTGTTGTTTATCCAGAACTTCAGTGGTCTGCCTTTTGGATAGCCACCTTGATTATATACTGTTAGATGGAAGGTTGTGGGGAGGGAAAGAGTGAATGAGGATGATGCATGTGTGTAAGGAGAGGTTCTTGAATGTTAGCGTGTATATTCAGTTTCTGATCAGTTTTCAGCATTGCTGAATTTGGACAAGCTGGCTTTTGGTGTTGCATTGTTGTGCTGTGGTCAGTTCTGAAGCTTGTGATATTGCTGTCTCCCCAGGGGATTGGAAGGAAACAGGAGGAGTGCTATTGATCGGATATGAGATGTACCGACTGTTGGCCTCTCGCCGGTCCTACACCCCAAAGAACAAGAAGAAGAAGAAGAAACCTGAAGAAGGAAAAGAAGGGGACGTCATTGATGTGGATGAAGAAGACAAGAACAAGAGTCTCATGACAGGTAGGGACTGATGTTTTTTTTTTAAAACTCAGTGAAATAGACATTTTTAATGTCTTGAAAATTAATACAATAACAAGTATCTGCATGCATGCATGAATGCACTGTGTAGACACACACGCATATGCACACCAATTCATTCAGACATATTCATATATGCACACACATATACACTCATGCAGATACAGGCATGAATCATTCACCTATGCACGCTCGTGCATGCATGCTCACAAGCACACACACACACTCTTGCATATATACAAGCACACATGCACGTGCCCAGATGTGCGCACACACATACACACACATACAGAAGTATGTTATTTGTTCTGTAATTTATAGTTTTCTCATGCGAGCATGTTCAAACGAATGCTTTATATCTGCTTTGCTTGGAACATCACTATATTATCAGGATTCGCAAAAAAAGAATAAGAAATGAGAAGCAGGGAGATGGCCTCGCCTCCATACCCAGTTAACTTATTAAGTGATCACCCTTAGTCATGGTGAGTTCATTTCATTAACATACTGAAACATAGATCAGTTTTCTCCCTTTCCTTGGCAAGGGAATGCATACCTCCCTCTCTTTTTGGTGCTCTTGCTTCCTAACAAATGGCCTTTCATACTCGCATTCATCTATGATGAAGAAGGTTCTTTCTTCTTTTTCAGGTGGGGATTTTGTCTTATGATGTCTGCAGGTTGTGCTCTTTCATCACCTCTCTCCAGCACTTGGCTAAGCCAGCACGCACTGTTACATCTCTCTCAATGTTCTCCATGTCTTCTGCTGAAGTTAGAACCAGTGTGTCTGTCCCTCATTCCGAAAGTGCTGCCCTAGTGCCAATGCCTAAGAGACCTGTGTATCCTGCACAAACTGTTCCCATTAGAACCTTGCAGTTTATGCAAGAACTGGTCTAGTACAAGGTGGTATTCTCTGTGTTATTTCAATATCCATGTAAACATTCAAAACATCTACCAGTTTTAGTTTTAATCACTCTCTTCTCCTGTGTACATGGTATTTTGATTGGACAGCTGAATATGAGAAAAAGAATTTATACAACTAAGAAAAATTCTACAATATGATTACCTGTCAAATGCTATGGTGTCCTCCAACTTCCCTGCTTTTGCCCGGAAACTGCTAAAACTGATCTGTTTCAGTATGATTTATAAAAGTAAAATCACAAAGGGCAATTAGTCTATAAGTTTAACTAGGTATGGAGACGGGGTTAGTTCCTTAATCCCTTCCACCTCCCTCTTTTTTTTACTTTTTTTAATTGTGATAATATGGCGATGTTCCTTACTCAGCAGGGATAAGGCATTTGTTTGGACAGGTATGTATATCATAAAACTGTCAGTTGTAAAATTTTGTTTTCAATATACATTTTGTTCACATTCATTTACTTTATGATTTTTAAAAGTATGATATTTATAGTGTCATTTACATTACTCAACTTAAAAGATTCTTTAAAGAATCACATCGTAAGTCTGATTTGTAGTATTCAAATCAGCTTTTGCTTCAGCGTAAAAATATTACAGTTTTAATACAATTTATGATGATATTCAAATTTACTTCTTGCTGTGGCTTTGTGTTTTTGTTGACTTTTCTGTGCTGACTATGAACACTGTTAGTGTTATTTTTTTCACAGGCTTCCTTAAACCTTGACTCTCATTGTGATCTTTTCTAGTTTCATTGCAGTGATCTAAGACATGCTGATTGTTTCCCTTATCTTTTTTTTTATTTGATGTGAATGTTTTAGACATTCATGGAGCACTGGTCAATCCTGGACCTGACCTTGTCATCTGTGATGAAGGCCATCGGATCAAAAACAACCATGCTAGCATCTCGCAGTCCTTGAAGCAAATTCGCACAAAGTAAGCTTGCATGATGTGGGATTCAACTGTAAACCTTTCATGGCATCTGTCTTTTTGCTTCAGTCCATCATCCAAATCATTTATAAAACAAGTTATGTTTTTAATTTTCTTTACTTGTATACATTCATCTGTATTGCTATTATTCGTGTGCTTAGATGTTATTTTCTTCAAACTGTTCCATGCATATCTTGTTTTGATTCTTCCCTTCACTACTGAAATAGGATAATGTATGCATGAACAACATCTGTACTTATAACGAGAAGTGTTCTGTGTTGTGCAAAGGGGATTCATCTCTGTAAATTGAAAAGGAAAATTTGCCTCTGCAACCCACAGAATTTCCAGTAGTTTCCACAAAGTAATGATGATGAAGCAGTTTTAGAAATTTACTTGTTTGGCAGTGTCTTGTGGGTTCTCTTACTTTCCTGATGAGGCAGAAGTGTCACGTACTGCTTCATTTGTTGTCATTACTCTTGTGAAAACTCTTGGACTTATGTGATAATGCACCCTTTGCACCCGAAGAGCAATTTACTAATCGTTTACATATTGAAGAGTTTGTGGGTTGCATATATGGTCATTTATTAATTATTCCTTTACCAGGTAACAGGCAGCAACAGTCCATGATTAATGAAATGTACTTGTTTGTGACACAGTGTGTGTGTGTGTATTTAATTAGGCGTCGTGTGGTGCTGACGGGCTATCCCCTGCAAAACAACCTGATGGAGTACTGGTGCATGGTGGACTTTGTGCGCCCCAACTTCCTGGGTAACAAGACGGAGTTCAGTAACATGTTTGAGCGCCCCATCATGAACGGACAGTGTCAGGACTCCACCTCTGAGGACATTAAGATCATGAAGCATCGTGCCTATGTGCTGCACAACTTGCTGGAAGGCTTTGTTCAGAGGTGAGCGATTTGTTCGTGCAAAGGGGACATGGAGGGAGAAAGGTTGTGTAGACATAGATGGCTTTCACACATGCAAATGCTGCAAGATCATACACATACACTTCTGCACGGTATTGTCTTGTATTGCTTCATTGTCACAACAGATTTCTCTGTGTGAAATTCGGGATGCTCTCCCAAAGTAGAACATGTCCAGAACTACGGCTTAGTACCTTTGGTAGAAGGAAGAGTGTGTACCATGTGTGTTCTTTAGTGTTACATGCATAGAGTGTTATGCTCTATGAACACACACACACATGTATGCACACACACAGGCACACACAAGCACACACACACACATACACGCACACACACACACATGCACACACACATGCACACACACACACACACACACACACACACACACACACACATATGCTTGCATTAACACGTGTGTGCACACACGTTGCAAATGACATTGGTACCAGGTTCTCGTAACAATGTCACTAAAGCTGCAGGCCAAAGAACTTGGCATTTTTGTATTACATCTTATTGAGAGAAGAAATGAATAATTATTTTTTTATTGAGAGAAGAAAGGAATGTTTATATTTCATTGAGAGAAGAAAAGAATAATATCCATCTGTAGGGAGCACATACTGTCTAGAGGTTGTTTGTTGTGTTATTTTAGAAACTTTATTTCATTTTATTCTTCCAGGTTTTTTTTTGCGCAGACGTTGGCACACTGTGCACACAATTCTTTTAATTGTTTTCAGACGTGGGCATACTGTGCTTCAGCGTGCACTACCGTGCAAGCACGAGTATGTGTTCCTGGTTCGGATGAGCCCCATTCAACGCAAGTTGTATCGTCGTTACATTGATTCGTTGGAGAAATCAACTAGTCTTGCCCAGGCTAACAACAATCCCCTCAGAGCTTTCTCTGTTGGTTGCAAGGCAAGTAAACAACTGGGGAGAGGGAGGGGATGGGGACATGTACCACTCAATTGGGATAGAGTTTATAGAAGTTTGAGGAAGATTGTCAACAAGGAGTTAAGATTACTGCTAACAATGTTGCCCAAAATTTGGCGCACAAAATTACATTGTATTTAGTCAAGCAAGCAAAATTCTGATAGGTCAAGCAGATGAATAATGACAAGATTTTTTGTGATGGAAAATTTTTTGCCAGTTAGTGTTCAGTGAGTTTCCTGTAAATTTCTTACTTGTTCTTTTTGTTGTTATTCCAGATCTGGAACCACCCAGACATCCTGCACAAATCGGTGGTGCTGAAGAAGCCTGTGATTGAAGAAAATGACCTTGACATTGAGTCCAGTGAGGTGAACAGTAGCAAAAAGAAACTGAAGAAGTCCGACTCCACATCATCCTTAGCATCAACTGCTTCCATGTCCTCTATAGCTTCTATGAAGTCCAGTGCTACAGTTGCTTCAAACGTGTCCCACGCTGCTGGTCTCCCAGACAGTGTCAGCTCCTCAAATTTGGCCAGTGATGCCGCAGCGTCCAATGGTGCGATTCCGAGCTTGCCTTCTGCTGATGGTGTTAATGCGAGCGTCCCTGAGTCTGACGCCTGTGCTGCTGGCATAGCCACGGGTTCTGTGAATGGTGATATCTCCAGTGAGGTAGGGGTGAACTCGGCTATGTCTCCTGCTGGAAAAACGGGTGGTAATTCAGTCTCATTCAGTTTAGACACTGGTACAAGTTTCTGCTCAGGTGCTGATTCAAGCACAGGTATAGCCAGCAGTACAGGGCTGGACACAGATACAGGTCTAGGTGTCAGTAGTGATGCATCTAACTCAAACAGTATTTCCACTCTGATCAACTCTGGTGTGTCCACCAACACAGAAACTAGCACAGGGGTTTCAAGTAGCACAGACACGAACACCAGTGTGTCAGCAGGCACAGAGACTACTGGTGTTTCCACGGGTACAGACACCAGTACTGGTGTTTCCACGGGTACAGACACCAGTACTGGTGTTTCTACTGGCACAGACGCAAGTGTTGGGGTCTCCACTGGCACTGGGACCACCGAGACCAGTGTTGGAACTGGCACAGGGGATAATGAATGTGGTACTCCTCTGCTGGACAAGAAGGAAGATGAGCATGCGTGGGTAAGTGAGAATTAAACTCAAGCTTGTTTTGTGAAGAGTGTTTTGGCCAGGAATTAAGCTATTAGCAAATATTTTAGCAACAAAGTAAATGCTTAATATTTCTTTATTGCTTCCATTTTACCAGTTTAATTTGATTGCCTTGACAAATTAACACTTGATTTGCCATATGCTCTCTTTACATTATTGTTGTACAGGCGTATATGCTTCCTTTAGGTTTCATTTGCTCCATTCAGATCCCGATAATGTTAGTAAAGGTCAAAAAGTGAAAAAAATCATGACAAAATGTGGAATAGTGCACGATTTAGGATATGTTTTAGGAAAGTATTTGGAAGGGTATTATTCTTAACATCTGTGAGTCACAATGTTGGTACCATGTTTGTGGTGGTCAGACTGCATATTTGGTATACAGACTGGGCAAGAAAACAGGTAGGAATTCTTTTTGATGCAGAGCCATTTATTGCCATTTGCTTCTGCTTTTTTTGTTTTCTTTTTGGTAATGCTGTGTGATTGTTTTCAGCCTGAAACTGTAGTTTAAGAGAAATAAAGTTGTGGTGAGTAAGTTACATACATTTTTTAATGTTTGTTCTGTGATGCTGTTGAACTAAGTTTTTGTGAAGAGCTGACATTTAAGTGGAACCAAGTAGCACGATCTGATGGTTGGTGTGTTGTGGTTTAGTTCGATTGTGGGTTAGGAATTTGTGGGTCCAACACTCATTCAGAGGCAGTTGTCTATGGAAAGACTGGAACTACAGTAAAGTTAAATGGGTTTTTCTGAGAATGTTGCTCAGAGAAAAAACAAAAACAACAACAACAAAAAAGAATCCTCTGTTTTCTTCCTTATTTCCTCCTTATTTCTCAAGGTCTGTTCTTTTGGTAACCTCAGTTATAACAATTCAGTATTCAGTCCATGGTACTGTGGGTTTGTGTGAGAGTCAACAGTAGTCATAGTGTCATTGGGACTGTTGTTGATGGATATTGTGGGACTGTTTAGAGGGTGACCTTCACTCATGTAGCTTGGCAACTGAGCAGTTAAGCTGCTATTGGGGTACGTAGTTGGTGGCTTCCAGAATCTCTTGATCAGAACAAGCACAAGTCTCTTAAACGTTGCTTTGATGTGAAATAAATTGCTCCTTAGGACAGTGTGGTGGGGTTAGGATCAAGATAAGATTGAGCAAAGACTGTGTAATGGGGAACCGGAATGAGCAGAGTGAGAAGCAGTGTTGCTGAAGGGTACGGGAAAGGAGACTACAGGGAAAAAAGAAGGAAATGAGGAGTAAACATATGAAATGAAAAAAGAATTGTTGACAGACAGCTCAAGCTACATATCTTCCTCCAAAGAAAGACTCGCCTAATCAACACTCCTTCCCTTTTTTTGAAGACTTCTTTTTTTTTTTTATTGAGATCATTTTTCTCCTGAACTACTGTCTTATTTTCTTCCCAGTTAAGAATCCTTCCCATTTTAACACCTAGATGTTTAAATTAATGCTTTTTCTTTTTTTTTTTTCTTTTCTTTTTAAGCATCCTTCATGTGGGTCGTCTGGGCCACAAGCAAAAAGGGTCACTGCTTTTTTTCAGGTTGGAGATGCATTTGATGACTATGAAGCTGGCCTTCTGGAGCATGGTCCTAAGATGGTTCTTCTCAATGCTGTCATAGAGGAAGGTCTGAAGATAGGAGACAAATATTTGTTTTCAGGTGAGTGGATGATGTGACTTTGCGTGTAGATCTAAGGCATGGTTTGATGATCCTGATATTGTTAATGAGAACCCCAGTGAAGAGAAAGGGAGGAGAGGAGAGAGATGAGAGAGGGGATGTTTACCTTTTGAAAGTCAACCCCCCATTATTAGCAATGAATATTTTGAAAACAGATCTGCATGTCATGTTACTTCACTAAAAAATTTTGCCGTATAGTTTTAATGAATAAAAAAAAAGCATGGTTTCACAGTATAATAATTTTTTAATTAAATGGTCAGATTTGGTGCGAAAAAACTTGTTTTCCAATTTTCAGGGGGTCACAAAATATTTAGGGGGGTCACACTTTGTAACAGCATGTAAATGTACTGAAAACTACACACCACACACACCACACACACACACACACACACACACAAGCGCATTCTGAGTGGCTCACACACATAAAACACAGAGAAAGAATAAGATAGAAAATGGTGAGGTGCTATTAAAAAAAGTTGAGAAAAAACATTCCAGATTATGCTAAACATTATTTATTTAGTTTGTGTTCCAATGTTATTTAAGTGTCAGCTAAAGTAAATAAATGTGAACACCTACACCATCTGGATTTAACAGTGAAAATTGATATGTGGAATGTCCTCTGCGATATCACAAAATTTACAGAACGTGAACCATTCCGTCAGTACTGAAACATTAGATTATTTGAACCATATCCCAGTTGCCTTCCAATGATCTTTGGGAGCCAGTGACAGACAAGAGGCAAGTGATGGTTATTCAGGGAATGTTTCATGAAACTATGTAGGTTGGCCACTCTTGCACTGTGCCTACACATTCCTACATCCATAACGGAGCCATTTTCATTATCCGACCGGGTTGTGTTGCATAAAATCGCTTGAGGGTTTTGTTCCATTCACTGGATGAGCACTTGCAAGCCAGGAATGAACTGTAGATTTTGTCTCTGAAAAGCCGATTACATTCGGTTGTCCATGTGTTAGCGCAGGGCCCGAATCATGTGATCTGTGGTCCAATCATAGACTCTGGTTTTTTTTCAGCAGAGAGAGTTCTAAAGTGGAAGTTTTCACGATTCAGAACATTCTAAAACGTCGAGGAAAGATGTTTTTATTGACTTCGATCGAAATGGATCAGACAGAAGTGCTTTTAAGTGACGTGCTGCTCAGTTGCAATGCGTACAGGGAAATCATTGCATCGGGGTAAATTTTGGTATGGACTGAATTCCAGTGGGTCAGACTGGATTTTTATGCGTCAGAGACGCACATTTGTGCGTGAAAATTATCACTGGTTTCACTTACCTGAATAAACCCGTGCCTTGGACAGAAAATTGTGATGTATTTGTGGGTGCCTGAATTCCTCAGGTGTTTATTAGCAAAATTAATAACATTTTTAATGAAAAATTGGTACATGATCACTGTTTAAAATGTCACCAGAGGTATTCCAGTCACAGAAGGTTGCTACAGACCTAAGTTAAATCTATAGCACTTGCCTTTTGTCTGTTAGAGTGTTTTGTCCAGAATGTGTATTGTTGAAAGAAAGGGAGACACGAACAGTGACATAATATATGTACATTATGGGGATAGGGGAGCAGACAACTTGATTAAAAAGTGTAATTGTTTTCATTAAGTCTCCATGTTATGTACATAGAATTACTGAAAGGGTTTCAAGTGGGGGGTTACGTAGGGTAAACTGATCCGACTCGCATCAACACTAAACTCGTTTGATTATACAAATGATTTTGTATTCAGAGAAGTTAAGCCATGCCAAGATTGGCCGATTCCTTCCCTTATCCTTGGTAACAGGTGAAAATGCGCACTTTGAGTTATCATTATGGCTTGATCAGAAACCATTCAAGCGTTCATTTTTTAGTATTTGTAAAGATAATTAATAATCCATTTAAGGTGACAAAAAATATCCAGACAAGGTGACAAATTATTGCCCAATCTTGAGAGTAGACCCTTAAGTCTGTTGGGGGATTTTGCCAGGGACAAGTCCCTTTTTGCCTTGGGTCCGGCAGCATATCCCAAAATTGCTTTACCGGACGCTGGGCCCTGGTTTAATATACCATCCAAATGACTAGCATCCAGTCTTTTCACTGAAAGTCAGGTGAAAGATGTGGCGTTCCTGAACTATGCTAGGTCCAAACAAGTAACCAAGATGGTCTTTATATCCATTGTAGCGTTTATGATCAGTGCATTTGTAAGAATTAAACACGAAGTCAAAAAACAGATTGAATTTGGTGTATAAGTTAGACCACAAAAGCACTTTTGAATTACTCTGGAGTCAAGTTGTATGATTGTAAGAGATTTAATAGCATGTTTTAGGGGCTTACAGTAATGCTGCATGCTACATTCATATGTTTAATAATATTGAGCTGGTTTCTCTGTAGATATTGTCGACAGTTTTCACATTCACATGTATTTTACAGTTATGTAGAGAAACACTGTGAATGGAAACACACTAAAACAGAAAAATCAGAAACAAATAACCAGAAATAAAAAGGTTTTGTTTGCGTAGGGCTAACAACCTGCCTGAAAAAAAAGACAGTTACAGAAGCATTGACACAAGAACCAAAGCATTCACCTGGGCAATGAAGGGTCTCCATCCCGGAGACTTATGACGCAGTGCAGTGAAAGCCGAAAGGAAGCTGAAAGGGCCGCTCCCCTTCTAACACCCAGGACAACAAACGAAAGTAGCCACATGGAACATCAGGACGATGTTTGAAACGGAAAAACCATCCAAGTTGCAAAGAGAGATGAAAAACTACAAATCGGAGTGCTGGGGACTGATGAGACAAGGTGGCTACAATCGGGACAGCTGAGACTTTCATCGGAGAACAGCTGCTGTACTCAGGACACACAGAGGATGGAGCCCCCCACACTGAGGTGTGGCCCTGATGCTCCCCAACGGAGGCACAAGGGGCACTCATCGGAGGGAACCTGTCAACTCCCCCCATCATCACAGCCAAGTTTCCCACAGAAGAAAAATGACAAGGCTGAACATCATCCAGTGCTAAAGCTCCACCAATGATGCGGAAGAAGAGAAGAAAGATGACTTCTACCCGCAACTACAGACAGTGATAGACAAAAGGGAGCAAAGGACATAACCATAAATGAGGGAGATTTTAACGCCAAGATCGGAAGGGACAACACAGGCATGAGGACATTTATGGGACACATGGACTGGGACAGATGAACGAGGAATGGTGAGCGTTTTGCAGACCTGTGCGCCCTGAACCCGCTGGTGATAGGGGGAAGCATCTTCCCCCACAAGCGCTTTCCCCAAGGCCCATGGAGATCCCCGAACCTGTCACGGAGAACAGATTGACCACATCTGCATTAGCCCCAAATTCAGGAGATCATGGCGGGGTGTACGAGGATGGGGAGGGGTGACGTGTCATCAGACCACCACCTTCTTTTAACAACATGAGACTTCGCCTCAAGAATTCACCAACACCAACAACACACGTACAAGGTACAATGTCGGACTGTCCGGAACAGGGACACCAAGCAGCATTCCAGATCAGCCTTTCCAACAGGTTCAGCCGCTACAAGCGCTGATAGAAGACAGTGAGACGGACATCGAGACACAGTGGGAAAAACTGCAAGAAGCTCTGGCATGACACATGTGAAAGATTCCTTGGCAAGAAGAAGGGCCCCGCACAAAGAATGGATATCTGCCGACACCAACCACATTGGAAAAAAAGGAAAAGAAGAAAC
>CM031615.1:35390531-35468031 GCA_018398815.1 Conus ventricosus | reverse complement strand
CAAAAGTAGGTAATCTTTTAAATCACTATTTTTGGCTTATGTATGTGTACACAAAGTAGGTCTCTGGAGTGTGTGTGTGTGTGTGTGTATCATGTGTGGTGTGTGTGACTGTGTGTGTGTGTGTGTGTGTGTGTGTGTGTGTGTGTGTGTGTGTGTGTGACTGTGTGTGTGTGTGTGTGTGTGTGTGTGTGTGTGTGTGTGTGTGTGCTCCTAGATTTATGAATGATGGGAGTAATGAATGAGACTGACACAATCTGTGTCTGCATGTACCTGCATGTATCTTTTTTTTCCCCAGGCTATGGCTCGTGACGTCAGGGCACTGGAGCAGCTGAAGATGTCACGCACGGCAGCTTCATACAAGCTCCGGTACGGGCTTGGGAAAACGGTGCAAGACTCGCTGCTAGATGAACTGAGGAGCTGCTGCTTCAGCCTCAACATTGACGAAGCGACCAGCAAGACAGCATGAGAGTCCTCACTGTCATGGTCAGCCACTTCTCGCCTTCGTTTCAGAGGATAATGATTCATCACCTAGGCTCCATTAGCCTTCGGAAAGTGAATGCAGAAACCATATTCCGAGAACTCGTGAAACTGGGTACTCGTCTTGAACTCCCAGGGGAGAACTTGGTGTCTGTGTTACTGGATTCCTGCAGTGTCATGAGGGGCCCCAGGCAGGTTTGGAGGTAAAGCTTCGTGAAGTAGCACCACAGCTCCTTGACATTGATGGAGACACATGCACCATGCACACAATGCTTCCAGGAAATTCTGTGCTGAATTTGGAGGGGAAGTTAAGCAGCTTCTGAAAGACCTGCACACCCACTTCAGATGGAGCGTGGACCAGAAAAGAACTCCTCGCTGACCTCTGCCATATCATCGGCATCGCCCCATCTGCACTCTTGCGGTACGTGCCACATCGCTGGCTGTCAGTGTATGATGTGACAGTGAGAGCTTTTGGAGCAGTTCGATGCCATCACGCTGTTCTTCTTCAGCTTTCTCTCTTCAAAAGACCAGGAGATCTACAAAGACATTGTGGTGAACGTTATGGATCAGCGCAGTGTTGAAGAGCAAGGCGGGAGTCTGTGAGCAAGATCCATAGAGACTTTCCAAGAAGGCGGCCACCTTCACAGCTGATGGGAAAGCAAGGAAGGACAGGGTGATCCAGGCAGTGTTTGTAATGCGACCACACACCCTCCTCACTATGAAGGTCTTCCAAGCCATACTGCCCCGCCTCAAAGAGTATGTGAAGCTCTTTCAGAGCAGGAAGCAATGATCCATACTCTTCTGCGAGAACAGCACAGGCTCCTGGAAGATTTCTTCTCCTTCTTTGTAGATCCCACAGCTCTGAGGAAACACAGGATGGCTGCAAAACCTGGCAAGTCCTACTTGAAGACCCTGGACCTGGACGATGTGGAGAACCTGCAGCGGCGATCCCTTATGTTTGTCGGCGAAGCCACACAGAAGTTGATGAGAGAGCAGCTGAAGAAAAAGCCTGTCGTCACAGCTGCAGTCAGGCAGTCATTTCTGAAGAAAGTCCGTCCGCTTTCGTTGCATGTGGGAAGTGCCTTCAGATTGAAGATGCCACTTGACAATGAGAACTATCCATCTGTTCTGCTCTTGACCCCAAACAGAGGTATCGCGGTTCAACATTGGAGTGCCTGCTTCAAATCCCAAGCAAAGTGCCTTCAGTGGAGGACTGTGACGAATTTCAAAAAGAAGTTAGGTCCTACATCATGTCGCAGACACTTGAGTTGGAAGACACTGATGTTCCCGTGGACACCTGGTGGGCTGTGGTTGGCACAAGGTATCCCATGCTGAGCAAAGGAGCAAAGGCACTCTTGAGCTGTTTCCATGGACCCCTAGTGGAAGGGAGCTTCAGTGCCATGAGTGAGATCATGGATTCTCAGTCATCTCAGATGAGTGTAGAGACCTACTCCGCTGCCCAGACTGTTAGGACTCACTTGATGGCTAGGGAGCAGACTGCTGTGCAGGCCTATGGAAAGAAGAACCCCGTTACTGACCCAGTGGACAGGAAGCTGTTCAAAAACCTGAAGGATGCTTGCAGTGTTAACCACCAAAGGCAACAAGAGGACCGTGCTGCAAGAATCGCCAAAAAAAGACACCTGGTGTCTGGTGCAAAGGAGAAGCCTATGGAGTCAGCTCCAGCAACGTCAGCCCCCAAAGCCAGCAAAGTAAGAGGCCTGCAAAAACTCAGACTGCTGGACCTACACCAACTATGAAGAGCTACTTCCAGAAGCTGGCTCTTGACCTTGAGAAAGCTGCAGGAGAATCATTTTATAATCTTCAGTGCTTGGCAAGGAAAGTTGAGAGGCAGCTGGAAGGTGAAATCGTAATGCAGGACTTGGAAGCCAAGGACTATCTTCATGACAAGAATGCCGTCTACCCTGCTAATGCTCCACCTCTTGTTCCTGTACAGGTGCTTGGGGATGGTAATTGTCTCCCGCGATGCTGTTCTTTGCTAGCATGTGGTTCAGAAGGCCGACACCAAGAAATGAGAGCAAGGATTGTTATAGAATTGGTGGTTCACGAGACGTTCTATCTGGACAACAGCAGTTTACTGGGCCAGGGACTGATTGTGAAAACTCATCTGAAGGCCCCAATCTTCCAAAAGAATATGCCTCACGATCGATGAGTACATTCTGCAAGACCTGACACCAGCTGCCATCAAAGAAATCTTCCGGAAGGAAGTGCAGAAGGTCACCAAACCTAGCACATTCATGGGTATCTGGCAGCTGCATGCCATGGCCAGCTTCCTTGGTTCAAGGCTACTGTCAGTATGCCCCCCATTTGGAGAAGACAACACCCATCAGCTTCTCAACAGAACTTTGAATCCAGACTTCAGCGCAGAAATCCTTCAGACCCCACAGTGTTCCTGCCGTACTCTGGTCACACACCTCTAGAAAAGCAGTGGAAAGAACTGGAGACCAAACCATTTGTTGTGTGTCTCCCAGCTCCAGGCACTGTCCAAGGCCAAGTAGCATCATCTCAGCCACAGCAAGCATCCAAAAAGAGGAAGGCCTCGTCGCAATCAGGAGACATCAGAAGCTTCTTCGCAGTGACTCCTGAGAAACATGCGAAGCATTGAGAGACAGAAACTGCTTGAGATCTGACAGATTGGTTTATAGCAGCTAACAACTCACCTACTGTACTGCACTGTGTTAAGTGAACGGAGTATACTAGATTTCTTTGTGTGAACAAAGCAGGTTTTGGCTATTGCAATATTGGACTGGATAATTTGAATTGCAACTGTGGGTTAGCTGCATAGAGCCTTAAAGAGTTTTAAGAGGACCTTGGTTAGGGTTTCATACTAGGTCGACACATGATACACAGTTTGTTTCAATGTGGCCTGGCTGTTGTAAAGTAGTGTTATTGGCTGAGAATTGTCTCTGTAAATAGTATTGAACTTTTGAGAAATCTTATGCACCAGCTGCTATTAAGGAAGTGTAGAAGTCCACGAAATCCGTCACGTACATGGGTATCTGGGAACTGCAGACTGTGGCTAGTGTCCTTGGATCAACGGTTGATGGCAGCTTTCTTCTGGCACTTTATCAGATAATGACTGAAGTTGTATGGATTTTTTCCTGTGTACAATACTAGTTGTGGATATTTGTGTACAAGAAGTCATTAGATTAGATTGTGGATGTAGATCAGGTAGCCATGGCCATAGAGCCTATGAATTTGAAGAAGACATTGGAGCTGTCTGATTGGCATCCTTGTTGAATTTGCCCGTCTTTTTTTTTACACATCTTAACTACAGAATAATGCGTAGTTTTAGGCCTTTTTTTGCATGAAAAACCGTCAGCTTCAGGGGCGCTGCCCCCTGACCCCCGCCGGGGCGTTGCCCCTGGACCCCACTGGGGGCCTCCGCAGGCCCCAGACCCCTGCTGATTTTTCAGATTTTTTTAGTGCTCTGCACTTTCATGCCTGATAATAGAACCAGGGCCAAGGGCAGGTAATTTTCGAAAAAAACCCATTTCTTACGTAAATCGACCAGCCACAAACGCAGAGTGCCCTGTATTAAATCCATTTGCATGTTTGACAAAAAACAAAAACAAAAAAAAACAAAAAAGAAAAAAAAACCTCAGAATTTGAGGTTTGAATTGAAGGCTAGAAACATATTTTGATGGTTTTAAATGTGGATTTTTCTTTATATATTAAAAAAAATGCTTCAGCTGCAGGGGCGTTGCCCCTTGACCCCACTGGGGGCTCTGCTCCCAGACCCCCAACAGAAAAATCTCCTCTGCTTTTTAAAAATCTGTTCTCATCCCTGATATATATATATATATATATATATATATATATATATATATATATATATAATATATATATATATAATGCTCAACTCATTTCTATGCAGTGGATGCTTAAAAATCATTACTCTTGCTTGGTGGGAAGGTTGTAGTATTCACCACATACCAGACACAAAATGACAGCCTGTTCTGGGTAGTCGGGCAGCCATTACTGTCCTCCCATAAAGGAAAAAAAGATAACTTGCTGTGATGATTGCAGTTGCAATGGTATCTCTTTATCTGTTATAAAGGGCTGGCATAAATCTGAAGGAATCTCTTTATATATATAAAGCCACGAACTAGTGACTTTTTGCATTTCTGGTCTGGATGATGGAAAGTTTACCTGTAGAAGCCCTGTTTTGGTATAGTATATCAGCGCTGTTACAGAATAATGTTTTGCTGCTCTTCAGGTCTAGATTATAGAGTCTGAACCAGTACAAGACCTGCTTCTGTGACTGAAGTCACAGAGAATAATGGTCTGTTGTATTTCAGATCTGAATGATACCTGCATAAGCCATGTTACTGACCATGCTTCTTTGTGACAGACTAGTTTCTTTGTTAAAATGCTTCTGAATTACTGCAATCGTCTGGATCCTAGAATGTTTCCCGGTGCAAAGCGTGTTTTTGTGATACTGATAGGTGATGTGCTGTACTGGACTTCGAATGAAACGGTATAAGCCATTTTTCAGTGTGCCAGACTAGTTTCTGTGTTGTTGACTGGTGATTTGCTTTATTTTAGGTCTGGATGGAAGTACATCCAGTATGGAGAGGGAGCGCCTGATCACAGAGTTCAACCGTCCTACAAACACTACGTCCTGGATGTTCCTCTTATCTACAAGGTATGTCACTGATGCCTTTACAACTTGGCTGCCTAATATCTACAGATATGATATCATTGAAGCTTTTACTTGAGATTGTATGTCGTTGATGCTTTTACTTTAGAACTGCTCTTGTATCTACAGTTACGTCATTGATGTTTTTACTTTATAACTGTACCGTCTCCTGTCTACCAGGTATGCTATTGATACCTAGGCCTTAAAATTGCACTGTCTCCTGTGTTGTATATTATTGATGTCTGTGCTTTAGAACTGTCCTGTCTCCTGTCTGCAAGGCATGTTGTCGATGTATTTACCTTAGAACTGTACTATCTCCTATCTGCAAGGTGTTTCATTGATGCCTTGCTTTATATCCTATCTGGAAGACAAGTCCTTGACGCCTTTGCTTCAGATCTACACTATTTCCTGTCTATAGTATATGTCATTGATGCTTGTACTTTAGAACTGCACTATCTTCTGTCTAGTACAGGGTATGTCATTGATACATGTACTTTAGAACTTCACTTCCTGCTGTCTACTACAAAGTGTGTCATATTAATGCCTGTGCTTTAGAACAGCTCAGTCTGCTGTCTACAACTTATGTCATTGATGCCTGCTCATAGAACTGTACTATGTGCTATGTGCTACAAGGTATGTCATTAGTGCTTCTATTTTAGAACTTCAATATCATGAATATGTCTTGTCTACCGGGTATGTGACTGATACTTGTGGGCTTCTCAGCTCGGGGTTTAACGAATAGTTTCACTCTATGTTTTCAATTCGTATGGGTATATCCACTCTGAACTCGGGGATGAAATACAGATATTTTGCCCATGTAGTGTGCATGATAAGTTTATAGGCAAATATTTTGTTTATTGTCCTTTCTCTCTGGTGAAAACTGATTGCTGCATGCAAAAGCCTGGTAAACACAAGAGCTACTGTGCCTGTTCTTTAGTAGTGTGTTGCTACGGCTTCAGCATTCATCAGGCTTGTATTCGATATAAGAAACAACTAAAGGAGGCTTGATGTTGATGATGATGATGATTATTATTATTGTGTGATTCAGGCATGAGCAGATTTCTGTGGACTCTGTTATGTTCAAGTTGCAAGACATTTCATCCTTGTTCATTTTTTTTTCCATTTTGAAGGGCAATGTTTCATGTAATCTGATTGACGTGTGAATCATGAAAAATAATTTTTGATTGGTCTTTTTAATGTGTGCTTCAACGCTGATTTTTCATGTGTAAACAGTTATTTTAGGCATGCTGTCAGCACTGATACAGTCTCTGCAGTCAGCTCAACAGACGAGAAGAGGCTTAGCACAAAGAGTGTGATAGACAGGAATTTTGAAAACCTGACGAACAGATGTTGTGAAACTGTATACTGTTTCTCCCCCATTTTCACCAGGGCTGGATGTCTGGGCATCAACTTGATCGGCGCTAACCGCGTGGTGGTTCTGGACGCCTCGTGGAATCCCTGTCACGACTGCCAAGCTGTGTGTCGGGTCTTCCGCTTCGGCCAGGGCAAGCAGTGCTACGTGTACCGCCTGGTCACCGAGAACACGCTGGAGCGCAACATCTACGATCGCCAGATCACCAAGCAGGGGATGTCAGGTAAGTGAGGATTCATGCCACATTCAAGGATGAGAACAGCTCCGCCGTTCTCCGCCGTTCCGCCGTCTTAAAAAAAAAGTCCACCGTTTGAAAAAATCTCCGCCGAAAAAAAAAAAAAAAATCTATCGCGATTTTCTTTGCTCTCAATCTCGGCGAGACGCCTCCGGCGAGATTACTCTAGGCTTATACCCAAATGGGCTGGTTTTTATTCGGTTGACTCGGCCAACCACTGCACATCCGCTTACAGCGCCGATCGACCGAGTGTCATCTGTGATTCATGGCGTCGAACGAAATCGCAAAAAAAAAAAAAAAAAAAAAATCCCAACCGTTGGAAAGAAAACTGGCTCGAGGAAGAGGTGTGTGTGGGAGTAGAGTTAGAGATAGCATATGCAAAAGCAGTGACGAGCAGGCGTTATGTCTAGCTTGCAACAAGAAAATCATCTTCGGAAGTCGTGGCTTCATTACGATTGCTGACCACATGAAACGCCTGGTTCACAGGCAGCGTGTCGCTGCATTGAAGAACAATTAAACTTTGGAAAGTAAGCTGTTGGTGATTTTGCTCTCTTCTTTGTTATATTTTATCATTCATTTGCAATGGTCAAACTATCTCAGTTAGCTGAAACATTCGTCATTTGACTTTATGTTGTGAAACAAAACCTAGACGTCTAGTTACTAATAATAGAACCAGGGCCAAGGGCAGGTAATTTTCGGAAAAAACCCATTTCTTACGTAAATCGACCAGCCACAAACGCAGAGAGCCCTGTATTAAATCCATTTGCATGTTTGACAAAAAACAAAAACAAAAAAAAAGAAAAGAAAAAAAAACACCTCAGAATTTGAGGTTTGAATTGAAGGCTAGAAACATATTTTGATGGTTTTAAATGTGGATTTTTCTTTATATATTAAAAAAATGCTTCAGCTTCAGGGGACGCTGCCCCCTGACCCCCAACAGATAAATCTCCTCTGCTTTTTAAAAATCTGTTCTCATCCCTGCACATTGTGTTTCGGTTGGAAGATATATACTTGCGATGGACCATTTTGAAGCATGTGCATAGTATCGACCATTTTGAAATATGTTTAAGTGGATGAGAGAGAAGGAGAGTGTGCAATGTGTATGTTACTGTATGCATGTACATTTGCTCTGCTTGTTCTGGTTTAATTCTGTGCAGAACTGAGCGAGTGATAAATAACTTTTGAAAGAAAGAGGACAGTCAGAATTTATAATTTGCTTTATGATTATGTAGGGTGATTTTCTGATAATTAGCTATTTACAACATGGTTGATGTTGTTAATAAGTTAATTAACTTAAAGAGGTATGATGTTGTATATTAAAGTTATGATGAACCATTTGCAACATGGTTGATGTTGTTAACTAGTTGATTAACTTAGGAGATATGACATTGTTGAACAGATCGAGTCATTGATGAAATGAATCCAGACAACCACTTCTCCAGAGGCCAGATGGAGAACCTGTTAAAGAATGAGGTACGGACTTACATTTCAGTGATAACTTGCTGAAAAACTCTTTCTCCCGTTTCCCATGTATCCCATTTCAGTAATAAGATTCTGAAAAATTCTTTCTCCTGTTTCACATGTATCCCATTTCAGTGATAAGATTCTGAAAAATTCTTTCTTTTCCCATGTATCCCATTTTAGTGATAAGTTGTCGAAAAATTCTTTATCCCTTTTCCTATGTATCCCATTTCAGTGATAAGTTGCTGAAAAATTCTTTCTCCCTTTATCCGTGTATCCCATTTCAATGATAACTCGCTGAAGAATTTCTTTCCCACTTTTCCTATGTATCCCGAGCTTTCCTTTTTTTCAGTTTTTCACGCCTCCCCCCTCCGCGGTTCCTTGCCATCCTGGTGGCATAAGGCCCATGTTGCTTGTAGTGACGCTGTCTCTCACAGCCGCATCATTTCTCATCCTGTCAGAGTCCCGCCCCGGCAATCCACTGACAGGTGCTTAGGTTCACCGATCGGAGGAGACTGCACTGCAGCTGAGTCTTCTGTCCTACCACAGAAGCGACTAGTTTCAGAGTCACCAAGATGGAAACGGTGTAGTTCCGTGCTGCTTTGTGTTTGTCACATATTTTGACGCGCTGATGACACTCCGACTTATCTGTGCATTCATTCGCTTGGAGTATATATTTAACATGGTATGAATTGTCCCTCCCTTCCTTCTGTTTCTGTGGCTGGAAGAGGTTTCTGTTGATGCTGCATGACACTTTGTAGGAGTACCGTTATAGAAGGTTGATGAACAGTTCAGGGGGGCCTCGGGATTGCCATCACTTTTAGTTATGCCCGTAGCACAGTTAACTCCCCTGAGTGGGAATACACCAGTGACAGTGATTCTGCTGGAGTTAAACTGGTAACTTCTCAGTGATGCCAACCACTGCACCATGGTAATTAAATGCTTAGCTGCACTTTGCAAGTCATGTAGTTGATGCATTCTCTGTTGGGGCTTTTGTGGAAAGTGTGTTTCATGTGTGTTGAATGCATTACTAAGGCACGTCCAGGTCTGTAGGCTGTTTTGGCCAATCAAAATTATTTGCATCTTTAAATAAATGGGATTTCTGCTTGTCTCTGTGCTGTGGCCATTACACATGTGAACACTGCTGTGATGTTAAATGGCGATCACTCACTCTCACACTTACAAGTGTTTAACTCTCATAACCTTTATTATGCTGCTCATTCCTTCTTGTAGCCATGAGCAGTGCTCAGTCTCACGTTTGGCAAAGAGGCAAAGAGACATGGCTGTGCTGCCTCTAGCTACTGTGCTTGGTGATGATTTTTCCCTCCTGGCGTCTTTATAGCTATGCTAATACATATGTTTGGGTTTTTATTGGTACTGTCCTCCATTGCTAGTGGTCGAGGAAAGGATTTGTCGGCGGACTGTTCAGTGCTGATATGAAAACATTTACAATGATTGTGATGATCACCATTGTTATTTTTGGCTTCATTGTTAATACTATCTAGCCGAGAGCGGTGCGTGCAGCACAATTCCCTGCTGCCGCGCGCTCGCACATGGTGTTCAGTCCCTGCCGACGCGCATATTTCACCACTTTTTGATTTATTTTTACGGTAGCTAGACAACAACTGACATTGTTGTATTAGGTGTCATAGGAAAGAACAAAGACTCAACTAATCGAACATAGTAATTTTGAATCATTTACTTTCAATGTGTAGACACAACTGTGCCTTGAAAAACATGTCTGACAAGTAAAAAAAATTCTTTGTTTACATTCTATTCTGTTCTTTTACAACACCGAATCAGAAGATGAAGGGCTGGCTGCATCTTCAAACAATTCACTTTCCTTTTCTCTTTCATAGTTTTCTATCTCTCTATCACTCCTCTCATCACCAGATCCACTTTGTAATATGATTTCAAGTGCTTCATTGAGCGAGAAATCGCTACCACCCCTTCGTCTGACCAACATTTTTTCGTGCGCTCTTAGCGGCAAAGCCCAGTGCCGTCAGTTCCTTTGTTTCAAAGCTGCTGGGGTCAGCCAAGTTCACGATAGAGCACTGAAAGTAAGGTCTACAACTCGCTACAACATCCCCAGGACTAGTTACAGAGTTTATTTCCCTTGGATCATTTTATAGAAAGTGTAGGAATTTTTTATGTTCCAGTCACCTGATAGTGAGTGACACGGCAGAGTGTACTGTCTGTCCATCACCCAGCCTTGGGTGACTCGGCTCGAGGGAAAGAAATCCCATCATCCACTATTAGGTGACACGGCTGGTAAAGGTTAAGACATATATTTTGATGATGATGATGATAATTTTGATTTCTTGTTTGATTGTCAAGACAAAGATTTTGATGATAATGATGGTGATGATTTCTTGTTTGATTGTCAGGACAAAACTGAAGATGATGATGATGGTGATGATGATGATGATGATGATTCCTTGTTTGTCAGGACAAAGATTTTCCATACCTGGACTTCTCAGCCTGTGAGGAAAGTTACGACGACCCAGTCATGGTTAGCGTGCTGAAGAAACAGGGACAGTGGATCACTAAGGTATGTTATCGGTGGTATATGTACATCTGATGCTTCAGTTATATGGTTACGTTGTAAAGGCTTTTCAAACAGATCTTTTGAAAATGTACATTACCAATCATCGAAACCTTGTCAGTTGGCTTAATCCGGTTTCTTTGGACCCTGCATATCTTTGCCGTTTGTTGGGTCCTCATAGGATGGAGAAAGATTGTCAGTACTTGTGTCCAGCTGGACCAAAGCAGTTCTTTCATTGAGAGGACATTTCAAAGATCATGAATGTGTCTCCCATCAGGAGGAGCTGCATAGAAATATTAAAACATTCTGCAAAAATTGGATGTTCTTAATGAGAGAGGTGCAAGGAACACACATCAGCATTTTTTCTTAAAATCATCAGTTTAGCTTTTCCCTCTTTTAAATCTGATGTAATTTTTGTCTTTCTAATTTTATGAAGTCTTTCTGTACAGAAAAATTGATTTCCTGTTTTGTTTTTTTCAGGTATGCTATTCATTTGTTAGTCATGTGCTATTCAGTTGTTCAGGACATGCAGAATGAAATGATAGTTTCCTGAAAAGCTCTGTTAATCTGTACTGAAATAAGAAAATTCCCTCCCCTACCCACCACAGCCCCACCTTCCCTCTTCTTTTCTAATTCCAACCTTTCTCCATGTGTGGTCAGAATAACATTTGTCGAATATAACCTTTGAATTGAATGCAGCATGCTCAGTCTGAGTTCATAGGAAGCTTTCTTAAATCTCTAACCATGAACAGTCGTGTAATGTGGTCTTCACGTCAGTGTCACACTTCACATTTTACTGGAGTCCACTTGAGGAGTATACTGTTTATGGTTTCTGGCACCCAAGAACATTTTATCTGCATGTGAATTGAGTTTTTTTTAACGTCCATTTGTTTGTCTTGACAAGAGCATGTTGAACAGACAAGTGAAAATACAAGAGCATGTTTATCACATCCTTTTTAAGTAAAACTCAGGACATGCTTTCTGCTTTTGATTAATATGTGTGTGTGTGTTGTATATGAGAAAGAGAAATAGAGAAAAGAAAAACTAAGAGATTGGTACTTTCTGAACTTGTTATTGCTTGGTATCTTTAACTTAATTATTCATAATTCTTACATGTTCAGATTTCATTATATCTTAATATTAAATCATTGTGTCTTTCTGAAATCAAATTTTTCATATGAGAACACAATGTAAAGTGTCTTGATGAGGTAACAGTTGAACCTGTCAGTAAAAACTTGCAAAAGACCTTAAAAATGGGGTCTGAAATGGCAGGGAGATAAACCAAGCATATGTGACTTTTGAGCTTATCCGTCCTGGCATTTCTAGGAGCCGTTCACCCATGAGTCACTGCTGATCGACCGCAAAGAGCTGCGTATGAGCAAAAAGGAGAAGCTACAGGCCAAGGAGGGCTATGCCCGTGACAAACGTATGAACATCACGTACAGCAGACCTTCCTACGCAGCCTACTATCCTGGCGCGGATCACAGTAAGTTTGTGGAAATGGGTCGTGAAGAGAATGAATGATGACAGTGAAACATATTGTGTCCTTTTTGTTTCCTTTAACTTTCTTTATTTTTTATTTATTTATTTATTTTTAACGTGTACCTTTTCAGCTGTTGTTATTTGCACCTGCTTTATATTGTCTTACCTGTGCCTTCTTTCACATTTCTCATCTCAGTTCTTCATATACAGCCATGCACCCAGGTTTGTCATATTGTAGCCCCAGTACCTGCAGTCCACGAGGAGAAATCAGTAATAGGTGGTCCTGAGGTGGCCCTCTTTTACTGCTTCTGAGTCAATTTGTTGGTGATCAGTGGCACCTATTCTGATCCAGTGTGCGCAGGACACCACATATTGATCATAACTGCTGAAAGCGGAGCCAGCTTGAATGAACATCCTACTCTGGGGGGCACCACTTTTTTTTTTTTTCATCCATCTAGTGATGGTTCTTCTCTCATAGGCCATGATATGGAAAAGAAATGAGAACGGAGATCACCATGAGATCAGAGCATAAAGAAGTACAGAATCTGAGACTTTATTTTGTGGTGATCAGCTTCCTTTCATGTTGTATCCTGGCATCAACAAGATTAGAGCTAGAGACACCTGCAGTGTGACCAGGTAATTTGAACAAAATTCTCAGAAATGGTCCCATTTGGCAGGCAAAATTCGACTGTGTGGTTCCAGACTTTCCGTTTGAGCCCATGGCTGGGATTGCCACCCCATGCTTCCTCTGTGACAAGACTACCAAGCTGTGTACTCTTGACACCTTTATGTACTGTCGCATCATGTTTGCCTTGTCACCGTCGCAGCCCAAGCATTCCACAGGGAGCTGTCAGTATCATGTTAATGTAAGGCTACTCAGCAGAGGAGACAGCACTGCTGCTGAGTCCCATCAGTCCATTTTGTCATGCCTGAACCTCTAACTCCCTCGCTGACTTTTAATCATGGAGCCAGATTGCATGAGCACCGCACTCTGTAACTGAGACAACCATCTATGTTCCTCCAGAGTCAGTCGCCATTAATCTGCAGATGACAAGCCCTACCTTAAACATGGATGTGGAGATCAAATCAGAACTGATATCACAGAGATCAGTACTTGGAGGGCAGGAAATTTGAGATTTGAGATTTTTTTCCCTATGATGCTAATGCAGAATAAGGATGATGTTGATAATGCTGTGAAACTGCATTTTGGTCCAAAACCACTCAAGTCTGTATCATGATCTTTGTTCAGCCACACAGGAGAGATGCAGACACCAGCATTGTTCGTCAGAAAATTTATTCTATAAGCTTAGATGCAGCCAAAAGTGAAACAATACTTTATTATAATTTATGGGTTTTGCAAAGACAGACCAGTGTTTGCTTGATATTTTTTAAGATTTAACTTTTGTGGTGGAAACTGTTGAGAAAATTCTTTCTCTTCTGTATAGGATGTACATACGTCGTGGGCCTGTCTCTCGTCCAATTGCCAGTGTGCGGCCCATGATTTCAACGTCCATTTCCCGCCCCACAGTGCAGGTGGTCAAGCCAGGGGTCACAGTTCACCAGGTCATCACTACCACAGGTGAAGCATTATATATTTCAGGTTGCCTCAGTAATCATTTTGTCTCATGTAAAAATCAGGGAAACAAGTGTTGGATTCATATTGTTGAACTGTTTGTCCCCAATTAACGTGTGTTCGAGCAATATTCGATATCTGGGTTTCAGACAAATTCACTGTTTTTGTATTAGAAATAAAGTGGACCTCCATTTGAATTTGAAGTATAGAAAGTAAAGTGGATCTCTGTTTGAAATCAGAGTATTGACTAGCTGCAAACATGTGTTCTCATTTGATTTTTACCTGCCTTGGCTTAAAGCTGTGTCAGGCCAATTGACATGGGCTAGAACACCAAGGCTACATCAAAATGTTGTTATGCTCTGCATAGTTATGCGGGGATTGTCTTCAGTTGTGACAAGCTCCTAGCATAACATTATCAGTCTCCAAAATCCCCCGAAGTCGGAGTGTGGCTGCCCACGTGGCGGGGTAATCAAAAACGGTCACACACGTAATGTTCTCATCCCCAGCTGATGCATTTGTACCATAGTGTTCAAGTGCTTCGGCTGTTTGGATGATCCCTGGAGTCTTTTAGCCAGGGTACGACAACAACAACAACAATTTGATTTTTACCAGCCCAAAGCATGCCAAATGTGCACGCTTTTTGCTAGTTTGTTTGTAAGCACTTGTCATTGGATATGAGAATTTAGGATGTTTGGTTTGAGATGGCAAAAAGATGCCATAATAACCCAATTTCATCAAGTTGAGGCAGGAATTTTATGGTCATCTCTTATCTCTCCTTGGATCAGAACTTGTATATTGAGTGGAAACTTTGATAACACGCTATAGACATCTTTAAAAATGGAGTCTAAAATAGGAAGGAACCTTCCTTGTGAAGATCATTACTGGCAGATTTTCCTGTTTTCTGATACCAGGAACACCATTTGAGGGGGTGAGTATAACAGAATGGGCCCACAGGACATAAAACTTTAATGTGTTAGGCAGGTATGCAGCCAGGTCTGGAAGATACAACTCTAAAACTGTTGATACTGAGAGAAAAGAGTTAATCAGTTGTAAATTATTTTAAGGTAAAGAATACTGGAAGACAAATTGACATTTTCCAAATGTATAGATCCAGATCCAGTTATCTGTTTAAAGTAAAAGCAAGCAGGAAAGCAGGTGTTCTTGTCGATTTAGACAACCAATAGTAGAAGGAAATGTGCTTGCAGCTGTTTTATGCTGACATAACTTGAACTCGGTAAGGCAGGATTATAGTCTTGTGAATCCTTGACTCGGGCTAGAATATGCTCGCACACAATGATCACATATATACATACACATGCACATGCACTCACACACTGAACATTGAACTGAAGGAATTCAGAGCTTGGTTGCACATGAGAAATTTTAGAGATCTCTAATGTCCTTTCTCTTCTCTCCAGACATTCTTTTACCTGGCACCAACACTGCCACTTCCTCTGGCACCTCCGAACCAGCAGGTAAGATTGCCTCGGGACAGAAAATCCTGGTGATCAAGACGCCAAAGGGAGTTTACATCCGCACCAATGATGGCAAAATGTTTGCCGTTCGCTCCAAAGTTGCTGGCACGGATGATGCTAGCACTGGAACCAACACAACCGAGTCTTCTGTGGCAGGTGCCAGTACCACCACCACCACCACCACCACAACTGTTTCTTCAGGTTGGTTAGCCTTGTGAGCATGGGTCTGCATGGTGCCCATTTAGTGTCTGTCATTTGCTTCCTCTTGTATTGCCAGGTTGTTGTTTTTTTGTGTTGTTTTTTAAAGTTACATGCATCTGAAGTTTGATTTTTAGTGTTATTACTGGATTGATGTATTTTTATTCAAAATTTACAGGTGCGGTCCAGTATAAATTGCCTTGAAATGGAAGTGCCAGAACTTTGGATTGTATGGACAGATTGATTGGTCCTGACAGCTCCTTTATTTGTGCTTATTCAAAAGAAAAAGAAAAAAAAGAAAATTTCTAGTGAATAGTTCAAGAAGAACATTTCTTGTAAATATTTCACTGGCTAAAAATCACACAAGAAAAGTCATCATGACAACATTTCTATCTCTGATATGTTCATTTGCTATATGAAATTGGCAAACCACCCCGACCCCCCCCCATACCCCACCCAATTCAGTCCCTCCGATTTCAGATAAAACACACTCAGCAGTCACCAACTAGTTTCTGTCTCAAACATGTACAATTGTCAAATTGAAAATAATGTGGAGGGTGACAGAGGGTTTAGCACCTCATTCTGTACCCTTTGAGGGCGGTCTCTTTCCTCATCCCTGGTGGATTGGACTTTTGTAGTCAGTAAGGTTATATGGTTGATTTGTGATTGGGATATCCTGCATTACTTGAGGCTTGTGGTGGGGGGTAAAATCTGGTGATCTCTGCATAGAAATGTATTGACAGTGCATTGCTGTATTGCATTAACTGTGTATTGTTGTCTGCCTTTTCAGGGAGTGGACATCAGATAACCCTTGCTGTCTGCTTGGCTGTAGATTTAAACCATGTTTGTGTTGATGTCGGGCTTTTAGCACCTTTTCTGTTCCACAAATAAACTTGTACACTTAAATGACATTTTTGAACATGGGATGTGTAAGTCAAATTGAAAGCTTGAAAGAAAAACAAGTTATGCATGTCTGTTTATATGTTTATTTTGTGGTCTATATTCAGTATGTACATTACATTACTTGGTTTGATTGTGTTACAAGACAGAATACCAGCTGGGAGATACATCACCATGCACCTGTGCTTTCTGTGTTTTACCGACCAAGACTGATTGCAGACCTTGCTGCGTGCATGTTCAGTGATCATGCGTGATAATTGTTTTATGCTGTGGCTGTCCTGTACAAATTAAGCGCAGTTTTGTCCCAAGTGTGTGCTCAGCTGTGATAGGAACCACAAAAGTTAAATCATTGTGGTCCTTTGTGGGCATATGCTGCCCTTTGACACCTAACAATGAATGTCCTCCAAGTAAAATTTCCATGCTTACCTCATTGGTTACTGTGTTCACAGTCAAGACTTCCTGCTTACCTCATTGGTTACTGTGTTCACAGTTAAGACTCCTTGCTACCTCATTGGTTACTGTGTTCCCAGTTAAGACTCCGTGCTTACCTCATTGGTTACTGTGTTCCCAGTTAAGACTCCATGCTTACCTCATTAGTTACTGTGTTCACAGTTAAGACTCCGTGCTTACCTCATTAGTTACTGTGTTCACAGTTAAGACTCCGTGCTTACCTCATTAGTTACTGTGTTCCCAGTTAAGACTCCGTGCTTACCTCATTAGTTACTGTGTTCCCAGTTAAGACTCCGTGCTTACCTCATTAGTTGCTGTGTTCACAGTTAAGACTTCCTGATTACCTCATTGGTTAATGTGCTCCCAGTTAAAACTCCCTGCTTACCTCATTGGTTAATGTGTTCCCAGTTATGACTTTATGATTACCTCATTGGTTAATGTGTTCCCAGTTATGACTTCCTGATTACCTCATTGGTTAATGGTTCCCAGTCAAGACTTCTTGATTACCTCATTAGTTACTGTGTTCACAGTTAAGACTCCGTGCTTACCTCATTAGTTACTGTGTTCACAGTTAAGACTCCGTGCTTACCTCATTAGTTACTGTGTTCACAGTTAAGACTCCGTGCTTACCTCATTAGTTACTGTGTTCACAGTTAAGACGCCATGCTTACCTCATTAGTTACTGTGTTCCCAGTCAAGACTCCATGCTTACCTCATTAGTTACTGTGTTCCCAGTCAAGACTCCATGCTTACCTCATTAGTTACTGTGCTCCCAGTTAAGACTTCCTGATTACCTCATTGGTTAATGTGCTCCCAGTTAAGACTTCCTGATTACCTCATAGGTTAATGTGCTCCCAGTTAAGACTTCCTGATTACCTCATTGGTTAATGTGCTCCAAGTTAAGACTTCCTGATTACCTCATAGGTTAATGTGCTCCCAGTTAAGACTTCCTGATTACCTCATTGGTTAATGTGCTCCCAGTTAAGACTTCCTGATTACCTCATTGGTTAATGTGCTCCCAGTTAAGACTTTCTGATTACCTCATTGGTTAATGTGCTCCCAGTTAAGACTTCATGATTACCTCATTGGTTTATGTGCTCCCAGTTAAGAGTTCCTGATTTCCTCATTAGTTAATGTGTTCCCAGTCAAGACTTCTTGATTACCTCATTGGTTAATGTGCTCCCAGCTAAGACTTCCTGATTACCTCATTGTTTAATCACTTAATGTGCTCCCAGCTAAGACTTCCTGATTACCTCATTGTTTAATCACTTAATGTGCTCCCAGCTAAGACTTCCTGATTACCTCATAGGTTAATGTGCTCCCAGTTAAGACTTCCTGATTACCTCATAGGTTAATGTGCTCCCTTTTAAGACTTCCTGATTACCTCATTGGTTAATGTGCTCCCATTTAAGACTTCCTGATTACCTCATTGGTTAATGTGCTCCCATTTAAGACTTCCTGATTACCTCATTGGTTAATGTGCTCCCAGTTAAGACTTCCTGATTACCTCATTAGTTAATGTGCTCCCATTTAAGACTTCCTGATTACCTCATTGGTTAATGTGCTCCCAGTTAAGACTTTCTGATTACCTCATAGGTTAATGTGCTCCCAGTTAAGACTTCCTGATTACCTCATTAGTTAATGTGCTCCCATTTAAGACTTCCTGATTACCTCATTGGTTAATGTGCTCCCAGTTAAGACTTCCTGATTACCTCATTGGTTAATGTGCTCCCAGTTAAGACTTCCTGATTACCTCATTGGTTAATGTGCTCCCATTTAAGACTTCCTGATTACCTCATTGGTTAATGTGCTCCCATTTAAGACTTCCTGATTACCTCATTGGTTAATGTGCTCCCAGCTAAGACTTCCTGGTTGGCTCATTGATTGTGCGAGGAGTTTGCTACATTGTGAGTTCAAACCGCAGTGTTGAGCAGCATTAAAATTGCCTTTTTCACTGTCCATCTTAACATATGGTCATTCAGGTGGTGTTAGTGTTGTGATAGAGAAGTTCCCACATCCTGGAATGGTTATCCCTGTCCACTGTTTCAGCTGAGATGAATGGGGATATTGAACCTGAATGCAACTGTTTGGCATCATATAATGTGCCCTGTCAGATTTTAGGTTGGCCTGTGTATTGGATGTAGTGCAGTACTAAGATGCTGAGCTTAGTCCAGCTTCTATTTCCAGTCTATGGCGTGAAGGGAATCCCATTTTCTCTAAAGCTGTGTGTTTCAGGAGCGTGTTTCTCTCTTTACCTTTGTGTATTTGGTTCACCTCCTATGTAAGACTCCCTCCCCTGTGAGACCCAGTTTGTAAGGCTAGATATCTTCATTGAGCACTTCAACTGTATATACAGTTTGTGCTGTGAATGTGCCCCTCTCTTTGTCCATGTGCTTTTGTTTACATCACATTGTTTGTCTTTCATGTCTTTGTTGTTTGGTTTAGCGTTAGTTCACAGCTTGTGTATGCAGTTAAAACCTTTGCTTTAGCTGTATTTCCATACCCAAACATTAATTTGTCGATTTCAGTTTCTGTATTTTTTAATGAGTTGATTTGAAATGGATAAGTATTTAAAGCATGTACAATATTTTTAGAATTCTGACTTGGTAAAGATGTGGATTATTTTCTCCCTTTGACTTGCCTATTGGCACCTG
This sequence comes from Conus ventricosus, assembly GCA_018398815.1. Taxonomy (NCBI): domain Eukaryota; kingdom Metazoa; phylum Mollusca; class Gastropoda; order Neogastropoda; family Conidae; genus Conus; species Conus ventricosus. Next base: position 35,448,549 of record CM031615.1, on the reverse strand, counting down.
ACATCTGAGCTAAGCTGTGACTTTTGTATAGGGTATTTGAACATCCAATTGAAATCTTTGTGTGAGAACTTACTTATGGCCCGTCACGTATCTTGGGGCATGGCTCACCAAAAATGGGCTGAACTGTTAATGAAAAGTAAAAAAAACCCAAACATTTTTGTTACGTTTTTTTTGTTTGTTTGGTCATCTGTCAGTAATCTCTCTTACTATCCTGCTTTTTTTCCCCTAATGTTATTTTGTTTTTCTGTTCATTGTGCCTCATTAGCTTACTGTCACCCCCATTTAATTATTCTGTGGCAGTGTTAGCACTTCTTTGGAAGCAATCAACATAGATCACTGGGAGCGCAACGTCCTCAAAGAAATGCTTGCTTGCTTTTTTCTTTTTTTATTTGGTCTCTGACACGTTCATTCTTTTTCTGCTTTCCTCACTTTTCTCCTCTCCTCATATGTCCCCCAATCCCCCTAATGACCTCCCTGTTTAGCTTTGGACCATCTCCCAGCTAAAGACAGGTGCTGTTGACAGTCGGAGCCGAGTTTAAGGTCTGACACATGCCATCTTTCGCTGCGTTCCTAGTCTTCCGTCTTTCCCTATATTCTCCCATAATAACGTCCCCATTTGACTTCTGACTTTCTCCAAGGCAAAGGCAGGGTCTGTTGAGAGTCAGTATAGGTCAAAGTTCACTGTATGTATCAGTCAAAAGGCTGCAGTTGTAAGTTTTGTGTTGCAGGGACCAGGGTGGCCATAAATGCCCCGCCACCACGCATTTTCTTCAAGACGCCAGACGGAAGCTGACAGAGAAGAACCCTAATGACGTGAAAGGCGGAGCAAGTCTCCTGGCCAATCTCTACTCCCAGACCAGCAGTGCCAATGCTGTGTTCAAGAGGAACAACAAAGGGCAGATCATGCGTGTTCTTCCTGCTGCTCCCATAAGGACCCTCTCCAGACCCCGACCAACTATTGTGGCCTCTTCTGCAGCCACTAGCAAAGCAGCCAAACCCCCAGTGGAAGTGATTGTGTATCCACGTTCCAAAGTGATTTCCACAGGGAGAGCCTGCAAAGTGCTAGATAAGCCTGGAGAGCCATCAGGAAAGTCTGCATCCACGTTGGTGGTACAACCACAGAAGGAATCAATGACTGCCTCTGTGACAGCCTCAACAACCACACTGAAAAGGATTGAGCCAGCACCAGCAAAAGCCATCACCTCTATGTCACCTCCAGTATCAAATAACTTGCCAAAACAGACCAAAGACCTTCAGGTCATGAAACTGCTGGCTTCAGATGATGAGGACAGGAAGGTTGGCAAGAGTGTCAGCATGGCCTCATTGTTGGCCGCAGAGAAGGATTCTAACGCAGCTATGAAGATTGCTTTGAACTCCAGCAAAGAAGCCAATGACAGCGCTGAATCTGGCAATGCCAGCAGTGACAACATCAATGATGCAAGTGGTGAGCGAATGGCGGACAGTGTGCAGACCAGCCCAGCAGCCACTGAATCCAGCAAAGCTGGTCCTCAAGAGCGGACAGACTTCGCTGCCCCAGCTCCCCCGCTGCCCATCACCTCTCAGCCATCAAATGTACCAGGACAGGAGAGTTCTAGTCAAGGCAGTTCCCTTGCCAGCTCAGCGTCTCAGCCACCGGAGACCCCTCTACCTCAGAGCATGATCCAGTCCCCCTCCCAGCTTACCTCGGTCTCTCAACCTTCTAGTCAGCCGATGGAGGCTAACAATCAGCAGGCCTTCAGCATGAACCAGCCCGGATACAGCATGAACAGCCAGCAGCCATACAGCAACCAGCCTCTGCAGCAACAGCAGCCCTTTGGGGCCAGGCTGCTGCCCAGCCAGCTAATGCAGCACCCGCCTTTGCCAGCATGTCGTCTTCACAGCAGTCCTATGGTGGTCAGTCCACTCAGCAGCCGTTTGGCCAGCAGCCCCAGTCCTTCCCCAACCAGTCAGGGAATCCTGTCTTCAGCCATCAGGCTCCTCAACCCATGTTCAGTGGCCAGCAGTCGCACTACAGCAACCAGCCTGGCAGTCAGAGTCAGCCGCCACATTTCAACAGCCAGCCTAGCTCTCAGACTCCACATTTCAACAACCAGCCTGCCGGTCAGCCGCCACACTTTGGCAACATGCCCAACAATCAGTCACAAAATTTCAACAGCCCTTCCAGCAATCAGACGCAAAATTTCAACAACCCTTCCAGTGGTCAGGTGCAGAATTTTAACAACTCTTCCAGCAGTCAGGGGCAGAATTTCAACAACCCTTCCACCAATCAGACGCAAACTTTCAGCAACCCCTCCGGCAGTCAGGCGCAGAATTTCAACAACCCTTCCAGCACTCAGGTGCAGAATTTTAACAATCAGCCCAGCAATCAAACCCCAAATTTCAGCAATCCACCCAGTAGTCAGCCACAGAATTTTAACAACCCTCCCAACAATCAGACACAGAATTTCAACAACCTTTCCAGCAATCAGACGCAGAATTACAACAACCTTTCCAGTAATCAGACGCAGAACTTCAGTGGCTCACCCAGCAGTCAGCCACCAAATTTCAACAAACCCGCCAGCAACCAGACACAAAACTTCAACCCCACTCCCAGCAATCAGACACAGAATTTCAACAGCTTGTCCAGCAGCCAGACGCAGAGTTTCGGCAGTCGGGCACCCTTTAATAATCAGCCTTCTCAGGCGTCGTTCAACACTCCATCAGCTTTACCGCCATACAGTAACCAGTCGGCATTTGGCAACCAGCCACAGCAGAGTCCTGTCCAGTCACAGCATGCATCAATGTCCAGTACACAGCAACAGCAGCCACAGCCGGGGCCACAGCAACCACCGGCACCGTTAACACAGCAACCTCAGCAACAACCGCCAGCAGCAGCAGCAGATATTCAGGTTTCTCAGCCGCAGTACTCTCATGGGCGCTCTGACTACATGCAGGCGGGGCACATGCGACCCACTCCTCCTTTTCACCAACCCTGGGGCCAGCCGCAGTCGTCCTACATGCCCTCCCAGTCCTTCCCTGACTACAACCCTTACCATCAGCCACAACAGCAGCAGCCTCCATCCCAACCAGCGCCACAACAAGCCCAGTCACATCCGCCGGCTCAAACTCCGGCTGCGGCTCCAACACAGGGATCGATGATGGGTGGGCATGGGCCACAGCAACAGCAACAGCAGCAGCCCATGACATCTTTTCCCCATTCCCAGCTTCAGTCATCAGGGGCCTCCGCTTCGGCCTCCCCGATGACCTCCCCGTTTGGCTTTGGACCCTCCCCCAGCCATGGGCAGGGCCTGCTGAGAGTCAGAGCCAAGGTCAAGGTCAGAATGAGTCTGCTTCCGCAACTGCCAGACCCTCTGCATTCAGACCACCATTAGGTCAGAATCTTTTCTTCCTTTGCCTCATGTTTGATGTGTTAAAAAAAAGTAGTGTTAAAGTGTGTTTTGTTCAAGGCTGCATTTGCTGTTCCACATTTTTTTTAATTCTGTGTCCACTCGGGATTTATTTTCGCCCCCATATCCCAGGTTGTTGCACTGTAAGGAGAATTTCACATTTTCAGTTTGTGTTCTGTCCCATTAATATCTTTCAATATTGCTCCATTATTTTCGCCTTATATGTAGGCTCCACAGAAGAATATTCTTTTCAGTTCTGTGTGTGTGTGTGTGTTTTCTCACTTGCTTGCAAGTATGTTGGTGTATCATATATGTGTGTGTGTGAGAGAGAGAGAAGATAATTTCAAAATTTCTGAACAGACGGTAACATAGGGTTATTTGTAGTGTTTACACACAGAAATAAAAGTGATTTTCAACTCTCTTCAGACAAACCTAACAAATTCTGAAGTACAAGACCTAACGTAACTTTCATTTCGCTTACCCAATCATGTAGCAAGTCTATAGGTTTTGCACTAGTTGTTATTTTAGAAGTTGACTTTTACTAATCATTTGCCATACAAAACACGAAAAGTCTGACTGCCTCAGGTGAAAGTTCACAAGATCTCAGTCCGGCCGGGCATATTAGATTGTAAGATGAAATATGATCAGCCATGTAAGATGAAATATCATCAGCCACTAAAAATACCAGCCAATAAAAAATTGTTTTAGGAGTGTCTCCACACAGATGGGCCTGTCAGGTTTGAGATTTGCAATAAGTTCAGTCTGCACTGAATTTTCTCATGACTGTTCTACTGGTAGCAGGAAGGAGACATAGATATATAATGTCGGTAGCAAAAAAATCTTCACTTACCCAGTGGGGAAGTTCAGAAAGAACTTTGCTTGCCTGACGTGGCAAGGCTCCTGACCCGGGCAGTTGGGCTATGGCTAATGATGAACTCTGGACAGAGTGTTTGCAGATGAATAAAACAACTGTGTCTCTACTGCTGACTCGGCACCAGCACACCCCCCCCCCCCCCCCCCCCCTGCTTAACTATTCAGGCCATTTGGGACTGTTTAGGTCTAGAAATGACAGGCAAATGGAGAAGCAGTAGCATGATTATAACAGGCTGTTAATGAACTGAATGCACTATGCCAATCATTTGACCAGAAAACGGTGTAGCAAAGGGGACATAATGGTCCATTTAGGTCTGGTATGAAGGGAGAGAATTAGAGTTCCTGTCTTGGAAGCCGTTTTCAAAAGTTCGTGAAGATCTGGTATAAAGGGAGAGAATTAGGGTCCTGTCTGGGAAGTCATTTTCATATTTGTAATGACCCATGTACTTACCATTTTAGTTTGGTATATCATGTTTCGTATTCCACAATTTTCAGTTTCTGCACTCTCATGTGTTTTCTTTGTTTGTTTGTTTATCTTTTATAACTACGTATTCAAAGAGAATATGTTTGTAGCATTGTATGATTGCTCTCCACATGCCTTTCTTCAGTTTCTTTTTTGACCCACTTTTGCGGTTTGCCATGTTTGTTCTATAGTAGTAGTATCTCAAAAGAATCCATTTATCTGGGTTGATTTCAGTTGTTTCTTTTTTCGTATTTTGGATTTTGTGTTTGAAATGAATTTCCGCTTTCAAAATAGAATTGACTGCATGATTAATTTATCTATCTACTGGGTAATGTTAACGTTTAGAGCCAGTGGGTTGAAATTATTTGTCATGTGTTTCCAGCAGGAGTATCAGTTTTCAGTCAGTTTAAAAGAAAAAAGAAAAAAAATGGTTTGGAGTGTGTGTGTGTGTGGGGGGGGGGGGGGGGGGGGGAATAATGTTTTGACAGTGTTGAGATGGACGTGGCCAAGAAAAGGAATTGCATGTGCCGGGACTGCATTTCCACACCTTACAGTGTCGAGGAGTTGAGCTGATAGTCCACTATGGTAGAAGGGGAGGTATGAGAAGCAAGTTTAGAAGCTTTACAAGTGGAAGAGGTTTTAGATGAAAGACTGTCAGTGTTCTGTGCCAAAGAAGCACAGAAGCGTATTCCGGCAAAGTTTGGCCTGAAAGAAAAAACATCACTCGCGACACAGTTCTGTGAGGAATGTAGGGATTCTAAAGAATGTCAGTAGATTACAAAGCTAGCCTTATGATGTTTATAGACTTGGTTCTCATGTCTCAGAAATTCAGCTTGAAGAGTTACACAGTTGTTCCTGGCAGACATATTAAAGTATGGACGTTGCCTTCTGCCTTTGTTGTTAGCAGTCAAGGTGAAACAAATACATTTTCAGCACATTTTGTAGTGTGATAAATTCAGTACTAACTGGGTCCATAGTAATGTTCGTGGAACAGAATAATCAAGTGTGTGTGTGTTGTGTATGTGAGTGGGTTTTTTTTTTTTCTGTTTAAGATTTTTTTTTTTCTGTGCTTAGAATTCTTCTGTAACCAACCATGCTTTTGTGTGAGGTGCTTTGTTCCTTATGTGTTAGTGTGACAGGACTCGTGTGTGTGTGTGTATGTGTGTGTGTGTGTGTGAATGCAGTGAATGCACTGGTACGTGTAGATGTATGTGGACACTTGTGTGTGTTGTTTACCCAGCTTTGTAGGAAGCGGAATATTATTTTTTTTTTTTATTTTTTTTTTTTTATACAGATTTATTGATATTTGTTCTTTTCATTATTTTTTCTTGAAACAGAATTGATGTTAACATAATGTTTTGTCTTATTTTTATTTCATCAAGGAGGTAATGTTTTCACTTGCATTTGTTGGCTTATTTGTCTGTAAGTATTAGCAAGATTATGTAAAAACTAATAACTGATTTTAACAAATTTTGGTTGAAAGCTTGAATGCAGCTGGAGGACATATCGATTCAGTTTTGAAGCAGCTTGGATGAAAAGACAGATCCAGGGTTTAGTTTTCACGTGTAAGATAGGGTGGGTTTTTTTTTTTCAACATCTTCATAACTTCGTCAAGAAATGATTTTTGCAACTCAGCAACAACAACAAAAAATAGTGTTATCATATGTATTATCATCCACCAGCTTGTAAGATTTGGTAGCTGTCCAGACTAGCATCATAATCCTAATGACCCAGTGAGCAAAGTAACATTCATAAGCAGCAGACTGCTAGCACGCCCACGATATTTTTGCATGAAATTCTGAAATGGTGCATCACATTTCATACTTGTGCGGCAGGCTGTCTCACACTGTAACTCCAGTGCCATGGTTAGAGCCGACCTTTTTCTCACTTGATCATGTGGAGCATTGAACAGCCAACAGAGTGTGCCTGTCCTTCCAACATAGCTCATTTTTAAATGTAAATGTAAACGATTGTCTTTTGATTCATAATTGACAAGGCTGGTCCCCAGGACCTCTCAACTGAGATGTATTATTAGAACTTGGAACTGTGTTAGATTGGCTGTAAAAGGTTAAATTTTAGCCTTCTCTTTGTCAGAAATGTATTTCCCCAGCATTGTGAATTTGACTATTTTGGCTGTACTGAATGAAAATCTATACCTAGGAATTGAAAATTGACATTCAGGTGAACTAACCACAAACTGATTTACATAGAGAATGGACACAAATTGATTTCCAGTATAGGTCTTTAATATGTGTGAGCCCAAAGAGTTTGCAGAACATGATGAGCAGTACCTTTTTTCACTGTGAGCTTAGGTTTGACAAGATTCACAAACCTTGTCAATCTTGGATAGTGAACCAACAGATCAGGCAGTTAAGGACAAGATCACCATGACTGTAAACTAGAAGAACTAGGATCTTGTCTTGAGGTAGAACACAGTGATGCAGTCAGAACAGGGTGATGCACATTCTACTGAAGGAGGCCATCTAGATAGTTCATGGTCAGAGAAGTTAAATATTTGAGATTTGGAACCCTCATTTCAATTCAAGTTCTTGAAAGTCTTTGACAGTATCACATTTTCTTTGCAAGGGTAGTTGCAAAGTCCTTGAATTTGGCAGGATCTGTACATGCCATTGAAAGCATGAAAAGTCGGGGGATTTCAAAATTTCCAGGACCGGAAAGCTAGTGGAAAGTCAAGGAATTATTATGATAAGTATGGAAGTCATGGAGTAAAAAAATAAGTCTTCAAGAAACATAAACACTTGGTATTTGCGCTTCTGTGTCAGTGTGAAGAAAGTGAAGTGTACAGGTAACCTGTTGCTGGCATCACTGAAAAGGTCATTTTGATAACAGTAGGAATTCCATTACATTGCGTGCGTAAAAATAGCTGATTTGCTGAATGACATGGTCATTTTTCAAAATCACGTGGAAAAAAAAATCCGGTAATTTTGAACTTGTGAACCTGTACTGACCATGCCTCAGCTTTAAATTTGTTTTTCTTGACAAATGTTGTATTAGATTAAAAGTCTTCTTTTTTTTCCCATGCTGGTCAGTAGTGATTTCTTTCTCAGTAACTCGGGCCATCGGTTTCCCCCCTCCACCCCCCCTTTTTCTTTTTTTTCTTTCTTTTTTTTAAAGAAAAGTGTTAGATTTAAAAAAAAAACACTTTTTAGTGAGCATCCCTTGGTCATATGTTTAAGCTCATATTTCCCCCAAAGGTATTCATTTTTGTTGTTGTTGCTAGCAGTTCTTTTCTGTTTTTATTTAGTTGTAGATTTGTGTTGTTTTTTGTGGAAGAGTATGATTAACCTTGCACACATTTTTGGCTTTATTAGTTGATAAAAAGAAATTCCATACTCATTTATATCATTCAGTTGGTTATGTTTCTGTTGAAAAGAGTGTTTTTTCTTTTTTCTTGTTTTTTTTTTTTTTCTCTTCTTTTTCCCCGTTTCATCAGGAACAGTTTCAGATCTATTTGGATTCAAGTTTGATGTATTCTTTATAAGCAAAGATTTGTGTAAAGATTATTTTGTTGGTTCATTTATTTGTGATTATTTTATTTATTTATTTTTTATTTTATTTTTTTGCTTGATATAGTGATGTTCATTTCTCAATTTAAGGTTATTTTTGTAGAAATTGTAGCTGTACTTCTTTCTGCTTGATGGAGCAGTTCTTTATTTATTTTTGTGTTTTTCTTTATTTATTTTTGTGTTTTGTTTTTTGTTAGAAGTGTATGAGTACGAACGTCTTCCTTTCTTTTCCAGCCTCTCTGTCCGACACAGGAAATGCATGACTACATTGAAATGTGTTTAATCCACTTCGGGGTAACCTGTATTGTGGTGATACTGTTTTATTGTAGTCTTCACTTTCATTTTGTCTCCTTTTCCCACACCACGCTTGATGTACACTTGGAGCATCAGATTGTGTCTCTTGTGTCTTGGGTGGCTAGAGTTTGGGACAGCATGAATGGGAAGAGAAGAGAAGAGAGAGAGAGAGAGACAGTGTGTGTGTGTGCGTGCATGCGTGTGTGTGCGCGTGCATGTGTGTATGTGAACATTTGCAATTTGAAGACAAATAAAAGAAAATGTGTTTGTTCAAAGTTCGTCATGATGGGAAATGTTTGTAATGTCTGACGTCAACAGCAGCAAGATCTGAAGAAAAACAGGCAGAGAATTCTCAAAGAAATAAACTGAAAATTCTCAAGGAAATGCAAATAAATGTGAAAAAAATCTACCTAGGGCAAAATTCAAGCAAGGAGTAAAATCTTAAGGAAAGAGAAAATTAAAAGAAAACAAAATCTTTAGGAAACAAGGTAAATTCCCATAGGATAAGATAATGTTGCTTATAGCCCAGCCGACCGCAAAGGGCCACATCAGGGCTGTATTCCCATAGGAAAGCCAGATAAGATAAGATAATGTTGCTTATAGCCCAGCCGACCGCAGAGGGCCACATCAGGGCTGTCAACCATAGGAAAGCCAAGAAATATATAAAGATCGCTTTAAGCAAAGCTGCGATGCAATGTTTTAAAGACAAAAGTTATTTGAATTGCTAGAAATATATGTAGAATTAAAGTTTTAAAAGTATGTATATCAATATGATGCTATGAACAAACACTACAGTTTAAGCAGTGTATGTAACATGAAAGCTGTATTTTAAACCAGTGAGCTAAGTTTTTTTCGTGCTTGGCTCTATTCCCATAGATGTAAATATTTTTTGGTAATAACGTCACGGAAATGCATTTGCATAAATTACCAATATTTTCCTTGAAACTTGTCACAAACTTGAACATTTGTTCAGTGCTTACAGGGGTCCGAGTCCAGGCCACTATACAAGATAATGGTATGTTTAGAAGTGCTTTAAGAGGGATGAGCATTTGACAGAAATAATTCTCAATAACAAAGCAGTAAATACAGTTGTTACAAGCTGGTTTGGAGAGTCAGCAGATGATGTTATTGCCCTTGCACAAGAGACTCCCTTTGACCTTATTATTATCATTACTATTCTTTTTTTTTTTCTTTTTTATTAGGTACTCAAAGTGGAAGGCTTCTTAATTCCGGATTTGTTTTGTAATTGTTTTACTCGCAAGAACTCACAAAAACTCCTCAATGCTCCTCAAACAGAATCTCCTGTAATTCAAGCAAGCTTGTTTTCCTTTTTTTTTTCTCTCTGTTTATTCTGTCTTTCCATATTGATGCACTCTGTTATTTCAGATCAAAGAGAAAAAGTTTTACTTACACTGTTCCATAGTTTTTAGTGTAAAGTTTGGCAGTGGAAATCTGCGTCTGCTGCAGCATGTTGGAAATCACTGGCCTGTGTGGATTTATGATACACATGGACTTCATGCACTATGCCATGATGTCTTGAGGATGCCTGCAAAACCAGCTCATGATCAGAAAATTAGCTTGAGGTCTGCAGATTGACAAGTGTTGAAGAAAAGATTGTTTGAAAAAGATGTAGGAACTGATAAAAGGACATTAAATGTACATTTTGTTTCTCTCCTGTCTCTTTCAACAGTTGTATTTTGAGGTCTACAAACTAACAAAGTTGAAAGATTGTTCTAAAAGGATGTGTGAAGTGATGAAAGGACATTGAATGCACATTACAGTTTTTCCTTTCTTGTCTTTTCAACAGCTGTATATATACTGCAAGCAGATAGGCTAATGATACCTATAAGGAGTTCAGAACATCCTATAGATCATATGTTTTTAAAAGCATTCGAACTATAACACTAGCCACTCTGTCAGCATGTGATCTGAGGTGTGTGTGTGTGTGTGTGTGTGTGTGTGTGTGTGTGTGTGCATGCATGCATGTGTACATGTGTGTTAGTGTGTGTGTGTGTGTGTGTGTGTGTGTGTGAATGCAGGGATGAAGTTAATTCTGTTATCAGCATTACAAGACAAGTCATACAGAGAAAGCAAAGGCTGAAGTATTTAGAAATAGATACAGTTATTTTATGTCGTGTTTTCTTTTCTGTCACTAGTGTCTGGGAGGGATGGGTGGACACAGAGCGAGAGAGAGAGAGAGAGAGAGGGGGAATGAAAATCAGTATGGAGAGAAAAGAACACCATGTAATGATGTGACAGTTGACTATAGTGTTGAGTCCAGTGCTTGGTTGATCTTTTTTGTGTGGTGAACTATCGGTACTCCTGTTGCATGTTGTTTCTGGACAGTCATTTTCTTCTTCTGTTTTCCTTTACACAGTTTCTTTTTTTGGATTGATGACGCAGCATTTATGTAGATTTGTAATTTAAAAACTTGAATTAGTTAAAACAAGTGTGCAGTAAAACTTGATTTTACTTTATATATTGTTAACATCACATATCAAAGGTTAACTAGCTTTGTTGTGTCAGCAAGTCACTGCAGTGATTAGACAGAAGTGCTTTGCATATTGATTTATTCAAGTCATTCCATAACTTGTTTTGTTTTATTTTATATTTTAAACTAGGATTGGATCAGAGAGAGGTTTGGAGGGAAAGAGTCATTCATCGGTGATGAATGATTAAGTGTGATTGAAAATGAAGCTTTGTGTATAGACCACATCTGCATGTCTGTGCACTTGTGGTCATGAGACTAGTGTTCAGTGGTACACAGTCTTGTAAGATACAGATTAAAATATGGATATGAAAAAATGAATACATGAAATTGATCATTAAGGACATAAAACAAAAGTCAAAAAAGTATTCTCACAGGTTTGTTAATGAAACATAGATATATGAAGAAATGAATACATTAGACTGATAATTAAGGACATAAAACTAAAAGTCAAAAAGTATTCTCACAGGTTTGTTAATGAAACATCGATATATGAAGAAATGAATACATTAGACTGATAATTAAGGACATAAAACTAAAAGTCAAAAAGTATTCTCACAGGTTTGTTAATGTAACAATGACAAAAAAGAAATGAAAACAGGAAATTGATCGTTAAGGATATAAAAGTCAAAAAGCATTCTCACAGGTTTGTGAATGTAACAATGACCATTATGATGCTGTTCAGAAACAAAACAAAAACAAAGCTTGAAGTCTCTGAAGATTGAGTGTGGGTGTTTCAATTTTTAAAGAATGTTGGTTTCATAGTGAGGTGACTGCAGGCGGAAATTGGAACAAATTTTATGAGTAATTCATAGTGAGTCCAAGTTACAAGACAAAGAATAGTCTGTGTTGTTAGTGAATATGTTTGATCAGAAATGTGTGCAAGTGTGTGTGGTAGTTGGTTTCATAGTGAGGTGACTGCAGGCGGAAATTGGAACAAATTTTATGAGTAATTCATAGTGAGTCCCAAGTTATAAGACAAAGAATAGTCTGTGTTGTTAGTGAATATGTTTGATCAGAAATGTGTGCAAGTGTGTGTGGTAGTTGGTTTCATAGTGAGGTGACTGCAGGCGGAAATTGGAACAAATTTTATGAGTAATTCATAGTGAGTCCCAAGTTACAAGACAAAGAATAGTCTGTGTTGTTAGTGAATATGTTTGATCAGAAATGTGTGCAAGTGTGTGTGGTAGTTGGTTTCATAGTGAGGTGACTGCAGGCGGAAATTGGAACAAATTTTATGAGTAATTCATAGTGAGTCCAAGTTACAAGACAAAGAATAGTCTGTGTTGTTAGTGAATATGTTTGATCAGAAATGTGTGCAAGTGTGTGTGGTAGTGGTTGACAGAAGTGTGGTGACGTGTTTCCACAGGTGGCACAGAAAAAGCCAAAGCACTAGAGATGAAAAGCACCCCCACGCCACCTGTGGAGCGGGAATCTCAGCGAACAACTCCTCAGCCCACTCCACCCTCCCATACTCCTGCTGCACAGCCCACGGCCCCAACTCAGCCTGCACAGAGCCTGCCACCTGCGCAACCACAGGCTGCGCAGCCACCACCGCAGCAGCAGCAGCCACTGCCAGCAGCACCTTCACAGCCACTGCCCCCGTCCCAACCCATTGCCCACCCCACCCCCAGCACCCAGAGGGACGTTACCCTGACAACTGGTGGTCTTCCCCGGGCATGGGCGGTGGCAGTCATGGCGGCCATCAAGGGATGAGCGCGGCGGCTACCCTCCCATCCTCTTCTGCCTCGCCTGCGTCTTACCAGTCGGCCCACTCTGCCTTCACCCCAACCAACCCTTCCTACTTCCACCCTGGCCTCAGCCCCTTTGGCATGGGCCCCCCACCCCAGAGCAACTTCCCCATGATGGGCCAGGGCTTGGGTATGCCTGGCTCCTATCCCTTCTTGCCCAGTTTCCACCCAGGGTTCATGGGCAGTCCCTTCAGCCACCAGGGTCTGGGTGGGGCTGGCTCTGGCTTTAGCAGTGGTGCGGGTGGAGGGCCAGGAGGCTATGGCTTTGGGGGGCAGGGTTCAGAAAGCATGGGAAGTTTTCGGGCTCTTCTGGATGAAACGCCTGACCGTGGCACGCTACCTCCTCAGCCTGCTGGGGGAAGCACCGCAATGGGCAGCACCTCCAGCAGTCTGGTGCCGGAGGCTGGAAGCAGCGGGATGGGTCTGAGCACGTCTAACAACCCCACCAGCGCTGTGGACAGTGGCCCCAGTAGTTCAGGAGCTTCCATAGGTGCGGGAGTCGGAGGGTTGGGGATTGCCGGAGGAAGCATGAACGGCTTAGCCCATGCCCCTTCCATGCCCATGCCATCTTCAACATCCTCCATGTACGGGAATTCAGCCATGTCGCTGGGCTACCCGGGCTTGTTCCCCATGCTGAACCCCATGCCCAACCCCATGTTCATGCCCATGATGCCCTCGCCCATGATGGGCCAGCACTATCCCATGCAGCCCTCCCACGCTCCTCAGACCCCTGGGCCTCTCTCTGCCATGGGTCACATGGCCTCCATGGGCTCTCACATGCCAGCACCTGCTCCTGGGCTTCCACCTCCCTCTTGAGGGGGTACAGAGACCAGCTCTTGGTGAACGGTGCAGTTAACGATGGTGGGGAAAAGATCTGTGTACTTAACAGCTGACTGTCTTGGCAGTATGTCGGACGTCGTGTCATCCGGCTTGATTTTACCTTTCTGATCAAGGAGGGTGCTGACATGTATCTGTGTAGTTTATTGGGATGAGACTTTAAAACCAATCAACAGGACTTGTACAAGAGCATGTGTGCAAGTGTATTGGTAATGGGTCATGCGATTTGCTTGACAGTTTGATTTGTCAGAATAGACTCGGATGCAATGCCAGTGTTGTGTGTTAATGACACATGGTGATATGTGTGGCCAGTTGAATACAGGACTGAAGTGGATGGGAACTTGGAAAAATCTTGAAGCTGTTTTAGCTTTTCTCCTTTGTAGCTACCTTTTTCTGTCTTTTTTCCGTCTTTGTTTTTAGGGGGTTTTTTTTGCAATATTTACTGTATTTTGTCTGTTTTTCTCATTTTATATTCTTAGACCTCTGATATGCTGTCTTTTCGGACCATAAATTCATTACACTTATTTAAGGAGTTTCACTTGCAATTTGCTTATGGTGGACAGGAAAGCAACTTCATGATTGAAAATGCATTGCAAGCATTTGGGAAGAAAGATTGTCAGGGCTGATGCGTAATCTAAGCTGAGAAATGATGGAACAACTTGGCACAACATTGATGGAGGTCTGATTCTCACAGGCATGGAGTTTAAACAGCCCTTCATTAGTTGTTCTAGTGTAGTTTAGAACTGTTTGCATGTGTTGGAATGCCGCACCACTGTTGTTTGTGTGCCCCGACCATTTTGGTGCAACACGTACGTCGTCTGAAGCAGGACATGACAGTGTCAAGATCCATGGATTGTTTGAATGAATGGCAAAGTGCTCGGAAAATAAGAACGGGATATTTGCAAGAAATATTATTATTCAGCTTCTTTAAACATGACGGTGTTGAATATCTTGGCTGTAGTATTCTGTATGCCTGTTACTTGATTAGTTTGTGTTGATGGAGCCATATGGTGACAGTCCTGACATGGTCATGTACGGTTGGCTGGGCCATATAACAACAGGAATGGAATTGTCCCTCCATGACCATTTTGCAACAGAAAGAAAATGACTGTTGACAAAGTTGACCAAGTGGACTGTTGTGACCATGCTGCTTTTGTTTTCATGAATTTTTCTTCTGGGAAATCAATTCAGCACAGTCTGCTGCCAACCATGCATCTGCTGAACATTGTCCTTGGTTCTGTTACTTGTTGATGATGTCTCTCTCCCTCTCTCTCTCTCTGTCATTGTACGTCCTGCGTTTTTGGTTGTTTTTGATGTTTGTTTTTTTTTGCTCCTTTTTCATGCCCTTGAAAGTTTGCGGCAATGGTGATCTGCCAAGTGAGGGAATTTTGCATCACTGGCAATACGTGCATTCCACCTTTCAGGCGCATGTGTTTGAAGACGATGATGTCATGCCAGGAAAGGCAAGAGACATGCTCTCCATGCTCTTGGTACTAAGAGCGCTGTAGTGGCATGTTCTCTTGCTGGGGACATTAGGGTTCAGCTTTGGTGATGAGATTTCAGAGCGACTTAACTTGATTTTGTGATTGGCTTCAACAGTTGTTGATCTTTGCTTTGATACTGAATAGATATATTTTTTAGAAATTGAACAGGTTTGCTTGAAGGTGCAACTGATCTTTTTTTCGAAGGTGCTTCTGATGAGCTGTATGTAACCAAGAGAAATGGCTTTGACATAAAGAAAAAGAGTTTAATCATCCTTTAAGTACATTCAGGATCAGTTGTTCATGTTGTCAGATTCGTTGTCATCATCTTTGATACTTTTATGTTGTCATGAATTAGAAAATAAGGGAATTCTGATGTTTTCTAGTTAGACCATGTAAGCTTGACATGAAGAATTAGAAAACAAGAGAATTCTGGTGTTTTGTAGTAAGACCATTTAAGCTTGACCTAAAGAATTAGAAAAGAAGAGAGTTCCGATGTTTTGTAGTAAGACCATTTAAGCTTGACCTAAAGAATTAGAAAACAAGAGAGTTCTGATATTTTGTAGTAAGACCATTTAAGCTTGACCTAAAGAATTAGAAAACAAGAGAGTTCTGATATTTTCTAGTAAGACCATTTAAGCTTGACATAAAGGGGCTACGGAAGAAGTTTATAGGCTGACCATGAAGGAATTGTAGGGTTTTCTTCACTTGCAATTTCACAGAAGGAATTGTTGTAGTGTTTTCTTCACTTGCAATTTCACAATGTAGACTTCCCTCAGCATCATCACTTATTCCAGAGAGCCATCAGTGCGTTGATATATGTGTTACAGACAGCTGCTTGCTCCATAAGGTAGCTCTTCACTCCTTTCATGACATCATTGGCAGTCTCAAAGCATTGCCCAGACAAAGGTTTCTCCAGAAGAGGGAACCGTAGGAAGGTAGAGGCAGCTGTATCTGGAGAACAAGTCGGGTGGTCCATTATTCCAAAGCCACTTTGATGAACTTGCAGCCGCAGGGACATTTTTCTGGTGGAACAACACATCTCCTGTGAGGTCTCCTCAGTGCATGGGTATGGACTTGCCCTGTAGCTGGTGCAGCAAGTTTTGCGAAATAGTCCCTGGTCTTTGTGTGGTCTCTCCTAAGAAGCAGAGTACCATCAGCATCCTAGAAGATACGGGCCATCATTTAACCCTCAGACTGCATCAGTCTTGCTTTTCTTGGAGGAGGGGAATTGATCCATTGCTTTGGTAGCTTATTTCAGTGAATTAATGTTAAGTGCCTCGAGGCATTAACAGTGGATTAGTGTGCTTTTGTGTCTTGAAACTTTTCTCATTTGTAGATCTGTATTCGGAATGGTCAGAGAATTTCCGAAAGAGATTCAAGAGTGTTGGCTTTATGATGGAGTTTTCCTGTCTTTTATTTCTTTCCATCTTTGGTGGTTGTGGTCTTGACGCTTCCAAAGCGATGGTCATCTTCAAGGATCTTTCTGCTCCAGTTAAACTTAGGTGACAACTTCTTTACAGTGGGGAATGCAAGATCATGCTCACTGTAAGTGTGCTCCAAGTCCTCGTAATGTTATATGTGTCTAGTACTTAGGCTTTTCTTTTACAGGAAGTGATAACAGCAGGTAGAGAAGTTTCTTCATTTTATGCAGATGATGTCACTATTATGATGTCATAACTAGGGTGATGAAGTAAGAAAAAATTTGATGTCATCATCCAAAAGGCAGGGAATATGTGAGCCAGATTTTTTTTAGAGGTGATTTTTGGTTCCTTCCTAGTCAGGCTATGAACTTTTCCATTAGCCCTTTGAAAGATGTGTGTGTGTGTGTGTGTTTAAATAACCATCACACATCTTAAGCTATTTGCTGTTTTATCTAGAGTCTAATTATCTTTGAAAGCAGAACTTATTATACTCATGGACATTATGAATTTGGATGGAAACAATAATTGACTTTACTTCTAACTGTATGGATCTGAATTTTTGTTTGTGTGAAGTGTGCTTGTATGTGTGAACTTCCTTTCATACTATTACATCACTGCCGGGGTGATAAACTTTGTTGATACCATTTAGAAAAGAAAAATAAAGATGTTTTAGATAGATAATATATATGCATATATGTCGATATTGAGCAGATTGTTTTATGATACCTCAATGAGGTTCAAATTTCATATTTATGGTAGGGTCTGAAGTTATCATGTTCAGTTGTTGCTAGTGTATGAATATATGTGAGATCTGTAGCCTATAAACTGCAACTTTGTTCTTAAGCTGCATGTGTACTTTGTTGTTGTTGTTGTTGTCGTAGCCTGGCTAAAAGACTCCAGGGATCATCCAAACAGCCGAAGTACTTGAACACTATGGTACAAATGCATCAGCTGGGGATGAGAACATTACGCGTGTGACCGTTTTTGATTACCCCGCCACATGGGCAGCCACACTCCGACTTCGGGGGATTTTAGAGACTGATAATGTTATGCTAGGAGCTTGTCACAACTGAAGACAATCCCCGCATAACTATGCAGAGCATAACAACATTTTGATGTAGCCTTGGTGTTTGCATGTGTACTGATCCCTTCTCTTTTCCCCAGTTGAAGGTTTCATACTTATAGCACAATTAACTGTTTTTATTATTATTTGATATGACCACACCTTCTTTTCTTTTGTTAATCACTCAGTTCTAACATCCTTTGTTGTAAGCTTATAATAATGATGAAGCTTTGATATGTTTTAATTTTATGGAAATGTTGAGAAGCATGTATAACTGTGCAAGTTGTGCCATGTGGTGAGCCATTCGAATTATCAGGGTTTAGTGTTCATAGGATAGGTTTAAGTTTTGTTGTGAGATAATAGTTGCGAAAAAAATTCCTGTTCAATATATGATTTTAAACTGTTGAAATTACACCACATAATGGAAAAGAATGAAATGAATCAACCGTTCACTGTTAAAACCATATAATCGATGTGTGTGTGTGTGTCTCTCTCTCTGTACACATGCATATATATGTGGCATTTTTAACTATGACAATTGAAATTGTGAAAATTGTTGATATTTTTCTTATCATGTGATTTTTATTTGATTCTGAGGTGCTTAGGTTTGTATACTTTATTTAAAATGAAAACCAAAGTTATTATGTTTCATTTTTGATTTCTTAACTTTTTTTTTTCCATCTAGCATGCGCAGTGGGAGCGTATGTTGCAAAAATAAAATAAGAGGCCAGAAAGCACCAACAGCAGCAGATCAAATGAATATTCAAACATGATTTAGAATTTATAGATGTCTTGTATACATTTTGTGAATGGATGTTTTCCCCATAATTGCTTTGTTATGTATACATACACTTTTCATTTGTTTTTTTCTTACGAAATCACATGAAGCATTACACATGAGGCAAGTGAAGTTTCATGGCAGAACAAAACACCAGATTTAAGGGTTTGGTCATGTAGGGGCTCCCAGTACAAAAATGAGCTGCTTGCATATTTTCTGAAAAGAAACTATGCCCTGTCCCAAACAGCTGTACACCTATTTTCTTTTCTTTTTTGTTGTTGTTGTTGTTGTTGTTGCGTGGTACCTACATTCACTCAGATTTGTGCTTCAATAAGAAATTAGAATGCAAAGGTGAAAAGAAAGTCTGCCCTTTTCTTCTACCCTGTTTTTGAGATACCAGATGTTTCCATGTGGGTAACTGTGCATGTATTGAGAAGTTTTTTGAGTAAATATATATTGTTACTGAAGAGTAATAGAAAGAACTGTCATTCCATATTTGATGTGGCCTAGTCATGCGTTGATGTAGTACTGTTTCCAGTTGGTGACTCTCTTGCCAGTTGAAATTCAGATCTGTCTTTTGTATGTTGAAGTATCTGTATACAGTTTCTGTTTGTTGGGTCCTTGTGATGTCGGATTGTGAGCAGTGGAGTGGTAATTATAGAGATGAAGCTGGTATGGTATGTGTGTGTCAAGTTAATAAAGGAAAAGGCAAAGAAACAATTTCATTAGGATTCTGTTCAAGCAGTGTAATGTAAGTGAATTTGTTTCTCCCTCTCTCTCTTCTTGCCGGCAAGTTCAGTGTGTCATCAGCCTTGCAGAGTTTGACGCCATGTGAACTTCCTTCCAAATGAAGTGCTTCGTTTATCTTATGTGTGTGGGCATACAACGTACATATCTCCTCCCAGAGCTTTATACTCAGTGGAAATATCAAAAATTGTAGGTTGTGTTTTATTCAGCCTGCCTTCCACCCTCCCTATTCCCTGTTCCCACTGATTACAAGATTAGTTCCTGAAAGTGTTGGTCATGCTGCATAAGAAATGGGGAAAGGTCACAGGATGTTGTTTTACGGAGTGTTGTGAATTGTTGTTGGATTTTTTTTTCATCGGTCCCACATCAAAAGAATATGGTGTTTGTGTGTGTGTGTGTGTGTGTGTGTGTTTTCTGTGTCAAAGGAATGTCGACTGATTTTGAACTTTTCCACCATAGAAAATACTATTTTAAAAGTGATATGACTGGTTTTGTTTTATGGATGTTAACAGCCATTTTGGGATGGTATTTTGCTGTCATTATCATTGTATGTCACCAACTATTTTGGGAGATGTTTTATTGCTACCAGTGGATTTTGTTTGTTTTTCTTTCTTTTTTCTTTCTTTCATGTTTTGTTTTGTTTTAAACAATGAATCATGTCATGAGCACAAATCATAGAAGAGAAGGTGTTGGTAATATGAACAAGGGTACAAGAAAGAAAGTCTAGTCCATGATTTTTTTGTCCTTAAACTATCATGTACATAAGTGTAATTTTTGTTTAACTTGCATGCTTTTTGGTGTTGTGTAGTGTGTGTGTGTGTGTTTAATTTTTTTAAACAAATGATATAGTAAGACAGGACAGAGTGTTTACTGTCTTTGTAGCCATGATGTTTTGGTTTGGGTGCTGTATGACTGTTACGATGATGATGTGGAAACAGGTATGTAAATAATTCCTCTGCCAGTCTACGTTGCTGTTACACCTGTCAATGATGTCAGCAGTATTCAGTTTACATGGTGCTGCTAAGGAACTGCTAACCTTTTGCCCCCCCCCCCCCCCCCCCCCTCCTCCCCCCCATTGATTTTTTCTTTTCTCTTTAAAAAATTAAACTTCAGGTTCTGTTTCTCCTTTTCATTATTGTGATCCTTTCCCTACACTTTGAGGGTACTGTGAGCTAAACATATGGAACAAAAGAAAGTCAAAGGTCAAGTGTACAACTGCACAGTTTAGCTTTTTTTGTTGTTGTTTGCCTCTTTGACTTTGGCTGAACAGACTTGGCCAATTCTACACAGCATATAATATTGTCAAATGTTTCTTTTGCAATAAAAAAAACTGGTGCCTAAATAAGGCGCATGATTAGTTACAAACTGTTTTGTTGGATTACAGTTGGAACGGGCATGAAGAAAATATGTTAACTTTGATTCCACAAATACTTAAGTCCATCCTCACAGCTTGAATATGTTAATTCAGAGTTCATACAGAAAGTTGTTGTGGAAGGGTCGTCATCCCATTGTAAACCAGTCTTGTCAGGTGTACCACAGGGAACTGTTCTGGGCCCTTGTTTTTCTTAATTTATATAAATGACATAAGTAGAAATCTCTCTCCTGGAACTACTATAAGGCTTTTTGCAGATGACAGTTTAGTATATAGAACAATTAGAAGCAAGAATGATACACGCATTCTACAAGAAGATCTAAATGCTTTACAAGAGTGGGAAAGAACTTGGAAAATGGAATTTCATCCTCAAAAGTGCCAAGTGTTGCGTATATGTAACAAACGCTCACTAATTAGATCAGATTATTCTATCCATAATACTATTCTTAAAGAAACTAATGCTGCAAAATATTTAGGCGTGATTATAGATAGTCGTCTCAAATGGAAAGAACATTACAATTTAGTATGTAAGAAAGCAAATAACATCTTAGCTTTCTTACACAGGAATATCAATGACTGCCCCCAAAAGGTTAAAGACGACTGCTACAAAACACTGGTTAGACCAGTACTGGCATATGGTTGCTCAGTTTGGGATCCTTACCATCTAAAGGACATTGATAACCTTGAAAAGATTCAGAAGAGAGCAGCACGGTTCGTAACAGGGAACCACATCAGAGAAAAGGGGAATACTAGGAAGAACATGAGGAAATTAGAATGGAAACCCTTAGAAGAGAGAAGAGCTTTTATTAAACTTAACACCTTTTTCAAAGGCAGAGCTAAAGTAATTGATATTCCAATGGAACAACTAGTATTGAATAAAAGTAGCACCAGGAGTGGCGGTCAGTGTTATACCATACCTGCATCAAATATTGACAGCCACTTACATTCTTTTTATCCCAGTTCTGTACGGCTGTGGAACTCACTGCCGGGTGCCATCAAGATTGCCACAAATGCAATCTCTTTTAAAAAACAAATTGATACAACAGTTTTGAGATCTGCATGTTGATGTTTTTCTATTTTTTACTTCCCCAGATATTTTACTGTTAACTGGGCCTAAATTTGGCCATTGCTTTTAACTTCTTGAATATCGAGTGCGACCCCTTGTTGCCAAATTTGCTCCAGGGGCCAACAGTCTGAGTCGCACTATTTTATGTTATTTTTTTTACTTTTTAACATGCGCGCTGGTGACCTACTCGTTTTTGAGTGAACCAGTATTTTAGGAAGAAGAAGAAGAAGAAGCTGGCCAACAAAGACCCGTCCGGTTAACTCTCTCTCACTTTAAAGACCCCCACCCCTCCCACCTTCCCCAGGTACAGAGAGTAGATCCGGAAGCGTAACATTTTGATCCTGGTATTTTTCAGACCTGACGGCACAGGCATGAGCTTAATGACGTCACATGACTGCTCTCTGTAATGGGCAGTTGGATGAATTATTACGTGGAGAAAAAAAAATCAACAAAAAGATAAATGAAAACAACCAGCCATAGCGTATAAAAGGCAGGAGAAAAGGTGGCTGCCTTCAGAGGTGGCACTTAACAGGAAGGGAGGCCAAAATCTGTACAGGCCTTCATACTGTTTTGGGGAATGGATCTAGATCCATTGAGCCTGTATGAAGTATATTTTTGCACTTGCCACGAATGAGACCTCTGTGAGCGTCTTTTCGTAAAGGAGTGATGTGTATTAAAGCATACTTGTAGAAGGAGGAGAAAAAAAAGTTCTTTTCCAGAGCAGTGTTCTTTTTGTTGTAGATTTACTTGCCTGTCTTTAAGGACCCCCCATTGGTAGGGATTTTTGGAGGTGGCAGTTTAGAGAGGTTCGGCGGTGCAGTCTTTTTGTTATGGGCTTTTACTTAACTGTTAAATTAGATTTCCTACTGGCACGGTTACAAGTAGCTCCCCTCCCTTCTGGAAGTTCTGTGGAAGTAACCTCCTCTTTACTCTTATTGACCCTGCTGTTTTTGTTTGTTCTTGTTTTGCCTTGTTTTTTCATCGACTGTTTTTCTGCCGTTTGGACCATTGTCCTGTCTTTGTTATGGGAACTATGTTACTTTTTTTTTCTTTACTGGTCTCAGCTTTTTTATTTTGTTGAAAGAGGGTGACTAGGTAGTCCTAGCTATCTGTCATGCAGTGTCTGCGTCTTTTTAAATGTACACTTTTGGTTAGCATTACATGTTTTTCATTCATAATTGTAAATTGTTAACCTGAGACAAGAGAAATCGAGAGGAATGGTCGGCGTTTTCAGCAGGATCAGATATGCCCTAAGATGCCAAAAGTTTAGCTACCTTGTCTTTTTTTCTTTTTTTTGTTTTCATTTGCAGCCTTTTCAGGATGTGAACTTGTTTTGGGATTTGACTCTTTTTTTCCTGTACGAGTTTGACAGCTCTGGAACGGCTGTGTGTGGTCAACCTGACTATCATTATCCAAATTTGTAAACGACTTCCCTACTGTTAGGCTTTCTCCCTACTGTTAGGCTTTCTTGTCTTGAGTACGTCAGCTGGACTATCATCAGCAGCATTTGTAAACGACGTTCCAACTGTTAGGCTTTCTTGTCTTGAGTACCAGTCAGCTGGACTATCATTATCAAAAATTTTAATTGAACTACTCCCCTGCTTTCAGGCTTTCTTGTCTTGAGTACCAAAGTGTTTGAGGCACTTTTTTCTTCTTCTCTTTATGAGGGAATGCTGTCGCTGCTTTTGTCTACCTTTATCCCATGAGACAGGGAGCATGTCATGCGTTCATGGGACCACAGTATCATGTGAGCTGCCAAATATCATGATGAACTATGGAACTTGTTATGTATAGTTTTATTGTTGTTCTCCTGCATCCTTAGTCACCATGACAAAAGTCTTTTGAAAGAAGCATTTCTGTACACAAATCTGGTCTGAGATCAGTTAGTCGAGTTGTGATTTTGTTATCTGCTCTACATGTCTTTGGTGACCCATTGAAGCTCTTGTTTTTGGGAAAAAGATATGCGCAATGATGGTAGGGAGGGGAAAGCAGTGCTTTTAAATTTTTATATGTGTATGGAAAGTCTGTGGTGTCCTCGAATTTCTCTCAAATACTAGCATAATTTTATCTTGTGTTACCCCATGGGGCAGCCCACCCCGCCTCCTTGCCTAAACCCTGGTAACCCATTTTTCACAGGATCTCTTGTCTTCGTACAGCCAGAAACTGCAAGCCTGATGTGGTCTGTAAATGTGATCAGTAATAACCTGGTAACAGAATGAAAAGTCAAAACTTGGACTGGAGCTAGATGTTTATGGGGGAAAAAAAAGAAGTTAAACTGGAAACCATGTTCTTTCTTGTGGACTGGAGCTAGATGTTTAAAATAAAATCTCTTGAACTGGAAACCATGTTCTTTCTTGCGGCTTGTTCTTTTTTCTGTAATCTCCTGTTCAGTGTTTGTTCGATGGGGGGCTTTAGTGGGATCATTTCAGCATTATGTATCGATATCGATGTGGGTCTTTATGACAGTGTTGCAAGCTCTTATATGGCCCTACACAGCCCCTGGATTCTGTATCTGTCCGAATGGCTGTGCGCACAAATTGTTTGAATTGGATGTACAGAATTAAGAGGGCTGCTGTGATGACCAGATGATGTTCACCTACATTTCTGATCGGAAGGGGTCCAGCGTTCTCGCCGTTTAAATGCTAAAACCATGTCAGGAAAGCATGTTGTTTCGTTGAGGTTTTCTTAGAAGAGAAGATACCAGTTTTGGGGGAGCCGTTTGTATTGTCACTCCCTGTGCGCTGAAACCACTTGGTCTCAAAAACCTGCTGAATTTTGTTGATATGTGTGTGAAGCTGTCCATATGTTGTTTGTTTTTGTGCATTTCTTCGTTCGTTCGGGGGCAGAGGTCATGCGTGAGACGGTTTTTGAGGTGCTTTCAAAGTTGGGATGCATTCTTTTTTTCCCTTTTCTTCCAGGGATCTGTTTCTTTTGACACCTGTTCAGTGGTAACAGTGGTATTGATGTGCAATACTGAAGGATTCATTCTGTATTTCCCCTCTCTTTGACCCACTGCTGTCTCCAGTCTTTGCCCATTTGTAGTGGGTTTTATTCTTTTTAATCTCTGTATTGTTTTGAAATAAAATAAGAGATAAGATTTGACAATGCAGTTTCTTATAACCTTCTCCATATTGAGCTGCTCATTGTTCTCTCACAAAAATACCTTTCAGGATTATCCAGTTTTTAAAATGATCTTTCAAGTGGTTGTTCAATGAATTGAACACAGACATTAAACAATATGTATTTCACACAGAACTGAATAAATATTTCAAACTTAACTTTGTAGCTCTAGATAACCTCAGTTCACTGTAAATGTAGAGTAATACTTATTTGTACAGATGATATGATTGTTACCAGCTTGCGATGAAAGTTTGATAAAAATTTTGCTGTTGCCATATGTGTCCTTTTGTATTATTGTTATTGAACTACATTGCACAAAACACATAATTCAATAAAGTAAATGGAATTTTCAGGTATTTCACAACAGGAAACTTGATAGATTGACGAGCTATACAGTTTTGTTTCACATGGCTACACATTTTTTTTTAATGCACAATGCTTCTGAGCACCGTTTTTTTTTTTTAATTTAAAAAAATGCATTCCCTTTGTTTTCCAATTTTCTTAATAAGCATGAAATATAAACAATGCAGGATTGTACTGCAACAGTTTTTTCTTTGCTCTGTAACTGCCACACCTAGCAATGTGCTTATCTGGTACTGAAAGGATTCGACTGTTGACTGAATCAGTTTCAGACAGGCATAATTCATTTCCACCTCTTTGATGGGAGATGGGACCAGTGCCAGCAGTGTTGAGTTGATGAAAACCATTGAGGGGTGGGGGGGCAGCCGAGGAGCAGTGTCATCATCTGACTGGCGGGGGCAGATGTTTGGAGTGGTTGTAAAACTCTTACTCGTCCAGTGAGCTGTTCCTGGTCTGTTCACCTTTATCTCTCTGTACCCTGTCTACTCCCCTGTTAATTGGGGGTGGTCTCATGTATCACTTCAAGTTCACTTCATTATGATCAGCAGGTCTTCATAGTGGCTCACAAGCTGTTTGTTTCTTTGGACTTAGTTGTTGCGCAACATGTTCATATAGATACTAAGTACTCTTTTGAACCACCTAATCTCCAGGATCTTTTGCAGGCCTGCTGTCAGAGTCCATGATTCCCTGTAAGGCTCTGTTTATCTGTAAAGTTCCCCGAGACCAGCCTCTATCTCGGTTTCCAAATGGCTTAGTTGTCTTCTTTTGCAACCATGTACGAGTGACTTGGTGAGCTCATGATGAAGAAAGAAAAAATGGTGTATGTTAGTTTCACAACCTCTGTGGAAGAGCTACATCCTTAATTCTGTTGGAATCTTATCTTTGGATAGAACTTAAAAACAAACTCATTAGTTGATTGTGTTAAACCACAAGGTATTCAGAGAGAAATAGGTAAACATGATGGAGCTCCAATATTAAATTATTGTTTGAGCATTGGCATAACCGTGTCAGTGTTGGCATCAGTGTTCTTGTAGCTTGGTCACATGTATAAACATTTATTTCTTATGTCTGATTTCATCAATAATGTGATGCATGATTATGTGTAAAAGACTCTTGTACTTAAATTTGTTTTATTCCTGTATTTTGTTGTAGCATTGTCTGTGGGCCAGAACTGCACCACATACTTGTAAATATCTTGTACTTATGCTATGTTTTGGTTTTCTTTAACGGATTGACCGAGTAGCATGAAGCTTGTCACGAGTTTCTCCATTATTTTAGGCATTGTGCAAACCTGAAACGCTTGCCCTCCCCTGTTTTTGAATCTTAACACTTCATAACAATTTTGTGATTTTTTTTCCCTTTCACAGTGACATTGACCGTGGCTTTATTATTTACTCTGTTTTTTTATATTTATATTTAAATTTGCTGATTTGGCTCCCTTAATGTTTGTTAGATATAATGGATATTGACAACTCTCTCACTTTTGAATTGGCAGGTCCTTAATTAGGATACAAAAATTGGTTCTTTTCATTGGTGTGTTTCTCGCATCATGAGTCACAGACTTGAAGGTTTTTGTCTTCCATCATTTCCATCCAGTAAAAATGAAGAAAAGTATGGTTTCTTTGTCTGACCAATTCCATTAGTTTGTCCCTTTGCCGTTACAGTCTAGCTTTATGTTGAATTCAGTGTTGTAAAGGAATGTAATAAATGGCTACGTGTGGAGCAAGCTTGTGTGATGTTTGTGAGTAAACTGGGAATGTATGTACATGTTGCACCCGCATATACATTTGTGATGTGTCAAGTCCGTGTGCTCGTTCAAAATACAGGTGTTTCATCATTGCAAGGATCCGTTTCTGGTTGGCCTCAAGCTCTGCACTGTTGTTACAGCCAGTCTCCTCTCAGCAACTTTTTTTTAGGTTACAGACAAATTTATTGAGGACTAAATGACATTGATTTGGCTAGCCTGCCCTTAATCCTCCCCCCATGATATGACCCTTTTTCTTCCACAACTCCACGTTGTGAATGCTTTTACAGTCATGCACTCTAGCTGAACTTAAATGTGAAAATGATAACTTTAAAAAAAAACCCACACAGGGCTGAGGAATCTGATTCAAAGATTTTTTTCCCTATTCTTTCTTCCCCATTTTGTTTAGAGCATTAATTGCCGACAGTATCAGTATGACAGTCATTCTGAGCAGCCCATGGATTTGGTGGAGATGTTGGCATCTCTCCGAGGTCTGATCACCCGTCGGTGTTAGCACCTCGCTTGCCATCAGCCTGATGCAGTACTGCTTTTACGTGAACTGGTGTGGCATAACTGATGTGAAGAAGTGTACGTGAACTGGTGCAGCATAACTGATGTGAAGAAGTATACGTGAACTGGTGTGGCATAACTGATGTGAAGAAGTGTACGTGAACTGGTGTGGCATAACTGATGTGAAGTATACGTGAACTGGTGTGGCATAACTGATGTGAAGAAGTATGCAGGGATGTGAAAATGTGGAAACATGGACATACATTTTCTAAGAGAGGAAAACCAACAAGCAAAAGGCAAAAGAAAAAAAAAAAAGAAATGAAAACAAAAACCCTCTAGTGCATCTACTTCAAATTTACATCAACAGTGACTTCTGTTATCATGCTGTGCATTCATTTGGCTTGTTTTTGTAAGCTTCATTTTAGCAAGGCATCTGACCAATCCAGTTGTGCTATATTTTGTTGTCTGCGAGGAATTTAATAGCATACAAACGATGTTCACATGGAAGAAATTGGAAAATGAAGTAGCTACTAGTTTGACTGGGTCAGGCTGGACTATTCCTGATTGAGAGGTAATTTCCTGCTAAATATGATCGGCGTTGAGGTTTGCTCTTGTGGTGCAATTATTGAATTATCAATATCAGGGAAATCCTACAAATTTGGGACAGCGCAAAACTATGACACAGCAATACCTCATCACCCCCATGTTTTTCAAAAACAGTAGTTTGAAGGATGATGCCAAAACTTGCGGCGGGACTCTTCCCTGCTTTACGAGTCGGGGCTATAATTATTAACATTTTGTTGTTAAACATTGAAAAAATGCTGATATCATTGTAATTTTGTCATGAATTACAGTTGAAAAAAAAAAAGCAAAAAAACCCTTCAGATTCTGGGGCCTTATACCCGAAGCTCATCAGAGGCTTTAAACTGCCTATCAACACTGCCCCCATTCCTCTTAAAATTGCCTGGCCCACTGCAGTCAGATTTGGTATCCAACCCTCCACCATATTCCTGTGTGTACAGTCAGCATTTGAATTTATATCCACTTTTAAGCGGCGGCCATAGTGGGCCATGTTTTTGACGGCTGTGTCCCATCCGGCAGAACGGATCCGTGAAAGCGGCCATAGTAAACCTGTGCGCAAGACGGCCGTGCTGTAGCCGGTAGCCGTCCCTTTCAAAATGTCACAGAGGAGGCAGAACAGGTTATTGTGGTGGTGGAGGATGAGAAGACGAAGTATAAGATGTTTCGCTGTTCACCCAATAAACAGATTGCGACACATCCATGGAGAATATAACCATCTGATGCCCCAACTGCGCAAATACCCAGAGAAATTTCATCAGTACCTCAGAATGACATCTCATTCTTTCGACCTTCTTGAATCTGTATTTGATCTTCGAATAACTTCATTAAATTTCTGTCGGGCAATTTCACCTGAAGAACGTCTTCTAAGTTCTTGTTACTCCGAGGTAACGCTTTGTATGAATATATGTGCATGTATGTCTTGTCTGCCTGCTTGTTTTTGTGTCTGTTTATCTCTGTCAGTCTCTGTCTGTGTATGCGAGTGTACGAGAGAGAGAGAGAAAGAGCAATTAGTTCAAAAGGAGAGCAATGTACTTGTACTTATCATTTCCTCCAACCTCATTTGCAATGCTGTCCCAGGCAGCCAACACAGCATCTCTGTTGGAATGGTTTCTGTCACTTGTGGTAGAAATAAATGTTCTGGTACAAAGTTTCTCATCGTCCATAAGAGAGAACACCTCAGTGAAAAGTCAAGAGCGCAGTTCTTTCCCCTTACCGGAGAGCCGTGAAACGGACGGTTTGCATAACCGGCTGAACGATGGGTTGAAAATTCCAGATCAGCCCGGCTCCACTATGGCCATCTGGAACTGTAATTGATGACGCCACAGAGGAGTTGAGCCGGGCAGGATTTTTTAACCGGGCCGTGCAAAGCACAGACGCCTTGCGTACAGGTTTACAATGGCCGCCACCTTAGGCAGACACAATGCTACTCTCCAAATCCGAGTTATGTTGGTATAAAACGATAACACCTCCACTTTGCTAAAAATAGCAGTGTGTGTGTACAACAATTTCTAGTTCTGGCCGATTACAATTAGGTACACCAACTAAGTGTCAGGTATATTTGGAGAGCATTTACAAGTAATCATTAAGTCCCTGACCATACCTTGCTTTATGCTGGTGTAGTGGCAGCCACTGAAAGTAGTATGGATGTAAATCTGCTTGTATTATATCCATGCACAGCAACAAGTCTTATATTTCATGCCCGAGGACCATTTCCTGAACAACAGACCACTACCAGAAGGAAGTCACACCTCCTGCGAGGCCAAGCAACTCTTATTTAATAAAATTTATTGCAACCAATCAGTAAGAGCATTATGGGTAGAAACGAAGCATGTGAAGGTGAAAAGAATGCAGCTCTGTGCAAAAAAAAGAAAAGAAAAAAAAGAAACATGCAACATTGCTGGAGTTCTGAAGCAGCAGAAATCAACATGTTTCTCCGATTCAAACTGAACATCACAATGCCCTCAGTTCTTTTACATTTTCATTTTGTCACACTGACAAAATATCTGTTTATAAGGTCATTTAAAAAAAAGGACTTTACATTAGTCATATACTCTTTACTTTTATTATTACAATAAAGAACAATGACACAAGTTTTCAATTCTATGTGGCTTTGTAGAACACTGGTCCAGTAATTCATGAATGCATATATTTATACATTCCTTTTATCCTATGGTTATGAAAAAAAATAATAAGTAATCAAGCTTTCCATTTTATGCTGATTCATTTGGTTCACAGGACAGTGGTCCAGTTGATTCGAGCATGTCTATGCATGGTGAATTTGACAAAGGATGAAGAAAAATCCACTAGCTTTCAATTCAATGAAACTGCTTCAACCAAGAGTACTCATGGGGAAACATGCAAATGTATCCTTTCAAATCAATTTATCAAAATATTTCTGTTCGTTCACTGATCATTCACAACACCTTAATTCTTCACAGCTATGAATAAGTAATTTACGATTTGCCTAAAACAATCATTTGGGTTTAACATTAAAAAAAAAAAAGAACAAACAAACAAGCGAAAAACAAACAAAAACTAGATGAACAAATAAACTGTAACACGTGTTTTTGTGTCGGTTTAAGGCTCCATCAATTGTGAAAATTCAGCTGTTGATTGAATACAGTTAGACCATTACCCTCTACGGTTGTGAGTATTAGTATCTATTTGACATTCACACTTCTGTGTTAGCTGCTTTCCTCTCGCCAACAAATACCTATATGAAATCTTTTTCTTTTTTTAAAAATCATAATTTGGTTAATATGTTGGTTACATCCTCCGTTGCTTTACAGTTGGGAGCCCTGCACAAAGAGGACCTGACCAAGATTTAATTAAAGTGGACAGACAAAAGCTGTCACAGAAGGAAAAACCATCCAATGGATTGTTAATGCAGTTGTAAGTTCCAAAGCAATGTACAAATATCAGTCATAACTAACAGATAACCACTATACACAAAACCAAACTCGCTTCCAGTCAACAGCAAAGCATACTGCTGCAACCATGAAGAAATGCGATGAAATCATTACATCCAAAAACACACAAGATAGCTTGGTCTAAATTCTCCACAACTTCCTCTGGCAGCAACCACAAACCTGTCAACCCCTCCGCAGCTTTCTGACCAGACTGGTCAAAATTGTGGAGGGAGAAGCACCACTACACACAGCGGACACCAACACAATAATACGCTCTTGCGAACCAAAACCATGTTAAGCAGAGCTGATCACTGGCAGACAGACTTTCTGCAGACTGGCACCATCTTTTTTCTTTTGCTTCTCCAGTCATGAACATGTTGCCATGGGTAGCACATTTCTGTAGCACTAATGGTGCACTATGCACGCTGGTAGGCACACTACCTTCAGATGGGCCAATCCTTGCACCTCTTCAAAATCAGTGTAGTCTTGCTTGTCCAAAACCACACAAAGTACAAACATTTATCTCACCCTCCACGAACAAACAAAAAGAAACAAGTACAGACACGTCACACCAACCACACACAAACATATTCACACACACACACACACACAAACACAAAGGTAATCTCACACCACATACCCAAAAGCACATGTTCAGTGCAAAAATACTATCAAGGTTTTATCAAGATAACTGATGTGAAGTGAAAAGTATACACAAGAATAAATTAAAGAGGCAAGTGTAAAAAGTATACATTTATACAATCATACTGACATACTGTCCTGCTCATGCACCTATATATGTGTGACAGAATGAGGCAAGTTCATGTATCAAAAACTCCAGTTTTCGTCTCTCCACATAAATGGATTCTGTCAATTCCTATGGAATGAAAACTCAACTGTTGAGAATGTAGCTGTGGATTGTAATCATGATCCTATGTCAGCACTCGCGTTCTATTTACAGGACTGGGTGATGGCAGGGGCAGAAAGCTGAGCTTCAGAGTGTATGCTTTCCATGGAACATAGTGCCACAGTCCAAAGAACAGACAACATGAGGTGAACTTCTTGACGATTCCTTGAAATGCAAGAATAGAAGAGAGAGGCAGGGAGGTGTAGATTCCTAATCAATTCTTGCTAACATCTGTACATAAACGTTAACAAGTGGATGACAAGCAAATCGGTTTTCTTTCTGATTTTTACTCACTGACCACGAAAGGTGTAAGCTCCAAGATTGGTTGGAATTCAGTTTTAATGGTGATTGTCGACAATGAAATGAAACCATGTTACCAGTAATCACATATTATCATTTACATAAAAAATAAAAGGGCAGAAAGTAATGTGGTAGCACAGAGAGGGCAGGGAAGAACAGCGTTTGAGAAAAAGAGATGGACAGCCTGACTGACTGAAATTACGTTTCAACGAAGTGCAAATCAACAGAAAGATGTTCTGCCAACCTGACAGAAAGAATCTGCACTTAATTCAGTCCACAGAAGTTGTTTTTTGATTCTGGAAAAACTGAGCAACAATGTCAAGAAGATGAGTAAAAAGAAAATCCCACTATGGTAGGCAAGAGCAAATCTGAAACCTAATTCTAATGAGCATTAAACCAACATGCAAGAATTGTCACCCTTCCTCTGTTGCCGACACAGTATAATCTGTGAAAATCAGACCTGATGAAGTGTCAAGATGTTTCAGGGAAAACAGACTGACAGCACTATCTGGGCTCATGACCAATATCAAGTGTCAAACTTGTCTTGTGAATGGCAACCAGCTTAAATCTTGCTTATTTCTGGACAAAGGCAACCTGCTAAAAACAATTGGCTCCCCATTAATTCTTTTTTTACGCCTAGATTTTTGTTGACCCCCTCTCTTCAACACTGCCTTGTTGACAGTGATCTACTGTTCCTTTCACTGTTTTGACTGGCATGTTGCACCTTTGTCATACGATCAGTTCCTTCTCCGCATCTCTGATCCCATGCCCTCACCCGAGTAGGTCGGTATGCAGCAAAACAACAGCATCCTTTCTGAGAGTCAAAAAGCAAGATGGTTTTTCTTCCTGACCCACAATGCTGAAGTCGTCTTTTTCTGTGGCAGACCTTACTAAAGTGCTTGCCCCACCTCCACCTGACCTCTACACAACTGGCCATCAATGAACACTGATTTCGTAAGCCACCTCATCCTATAGCACCAACAGTACAACATGTCATCCAGTCAGTTGACACACACTTCAAATAACACACATTTAGCCACAGTGCAAAGCTCTTCGGAAACGAAATCAAAGAGGGCGAAGAAAACAAAAGGTGCCGGCGACCTTATCAATAGCACTCACAACAGACAGCAACGTCGATCTAACATGAAGCTATGCTCATGCAACGCAGAATGGGGGCCGAATCTAAACCATGACGTGGGCAACATGCATTTGCAGCACAGTAACACAAAAAACTGGGAGTTGCTGGCAAGTGACCAGGTCTACAAACAAATGTGGCCCCAACACAAAACTGAATCAACTTTCAAAACATAATTCTACCCATCAAATTCAACAGATTGTGGGCTGTGGAAAAGGCAGAGGGAGAGGAAGGAAAGAAAAAAGAAAAAGAAAAAAAAAAGAGATCTTGTCACAGCAAAGTAAGAAGATCCGACAAAATGTTTTATTCCAGAATGTAAACAAAATCCACACATGACGGTTTAACGGTGTAGATTTATGTACAACATGTAGCAATTATTTGCTTACCTAAATTAAATATAAATTATTTGCTTACCTAAATTAATATACACGTTATTGTCATAATCTGGATGAACATGGACAGAGAAAAGGGAATACAAAACAAAGCCTGATGACAGTGAACAAACCTTGCATTTCTGGGGAGGAAAATTTTTCAAAAAAAAAAAAAAAAGGAAAGGAGAAAAGTTGAAAAAACTTTTGTGTTTTTTTTTCCTCACAGACATGAACTGATCTGAAGAGTAGCCCCACCCCACAAAAATAAAAGTGGTCTGGTTGACTCTGAACAAAGGCATTATCACCAATACACAGGGAATACAGCAGGTTTTTTTGGGTTTTTTTCTTCTTTCATGTGCCACACATTTTCTTTCCTTCGAAAGACATCGTTTTCATTCTGCTTTTCCTCGTCATAGAGGGTGCTGGCTGTGAAGGTGAACAAGGTGTGACGAGTCACAGACAGTGTGGGGAGGGGGAGGGGGTGGTGACCTCTCACAGACACAAAGGGAGGGAGACACCCCAGGGATGCTGGAAGCTGAGTGGAGTCTGAGATTATCAAAGTGGAGGGGAGAGGGGGGGGGGGGGGGGTGGATGCTGGTGGAGCAGCTTCAAAATGGGGAACAGATAACAGATGGAGATGACCAACTGACTGCTATTGATCCCTGGCTGTTGGTGGTCAAAGTGCGGCAGACTTCGACACTTTGATGGTCCATAGCTGGTCTGCTGAGGTGTCCACATGGTGTCCAGGACTGAGTGAGAGAAAAAAAAAAAAAAAAAATGATGCTGCACAAAAATCAAAGGTCACATCATTGGTAAGGTCAACAGATTGAATAATTCACTATAGCAATATATAAACACAATCTGCATTCAACATTCACAAAACATTCTCAGAAAAAAAAAAGCGCTTCTCTTCCATTAACTTATTAAATTAAAAAAAAGGCATGTTTGGTCTCAGAATATTGTCACATCCTCCAGTAAACTGTTCTGAGAACTGCTCTCCTGATCCAAATGAATGGAGCAGTCAAAGCTATCTCAACATGAAAACAAGCTTTAGTACATTTAACAGATATGTGAAAGGCACATATTCTCTTTCAGCATTACTTCTGTGAAATAAAATGATATAAAGACATGACAAAACAAAATAACAACAATAAGGTGAGGGATTAGGAAAGGGTTGTAGATTACAAGGATTCTACACAGCACAAACTTCGGCCTTCCCCAACTACAAAAAAAGAAAGAAAAAAAAAGCAGCTTCAGGATAACAGAAAAAAAGTAACACAGTGCTGGCACTTGAACTGAACTAAAAAAAAAAAAAACGCATTATTATTCATTCGCTCAGCAGACCTATTCTGAATTACTTTAGCAAAACCAATGATATAAAACCAACGACCCATACAAGCCCCAAACACAATTATTCTGATCCAACAGATGCAGTAGCTTACAAAGTTCAATACTGGAGTCTTACAGGAGGGCCATGGGTTGATCCCTGGCCATGTCTGTTAGGTGATGTTGTGTGGAGAAGGAGTTTTCCTAATTTCCTGCATAAACACACATGCAGACCTGCTTTCTGCTTGGTATGTTGGGGCACAGATGTTCAGTGTGAAGACATACTGAAGACCCTGAAGCCCATGTCAATGCTGGGCGAGTTTACACAGCAGGGCCGGACAAATTTGGCCACCTGGTTGGTTGCCCCAGGCATGTGCAAATGCTAGTGGGTGAGAGGACTTCGAAACTGAACAAACCACCAGGCAACTCACAAGTCTGCTGTCTCTGCTGATCATTTCTCTGTCAATTTTTGGAAAGCTATGTGCTTTAATTCTGAAACAGCTTTCGACTGCCTCCATTCTCACTCTTTGCGTACCAAGCTGATACAGATAGAATAATCCTACTCGCTTCACAATTATTTGCAAATGTACAGCAACCTCACAACCATACTGTCAGGTCAGCGCCCATTAATCTGTGAGCTCAATAGCTTTGTCTCCAAACCTTGTCATTTTGCCACTGAAATCGTCACTCCAGGAAGATAATGTAAAAACAAATCTACAATCTTTAAAAACAAATTTCAAGACAGTTAGCAAACATGGGGAAAGAAGAATGAGTCAAACAGCAAGAAATGGATTCTACAGGGCGTTGTCATCAGCACACAAGTAAATGATAATGTCATCATTTTAACAATACCACTACTTCGTGTGAAATCAAAATTCTCAGCCAATATTTTCTGCTAATCTGTTGAACTTTATTTGTTTTTGATGCTTGCTACCCTGCTAGGGGAAAAAAAAGTGGTTCTACCTTTCAAATATTGGAAGGCTAGTGGACCGACTGGCTAGTAAAAAAACCACCTAGCCCTGTATGGGCAGTGCCTAGCAATCCCTACTTCACACTGAAATGCTTTGAGTTATACTAACAACACAAATAGCTGTTCATGGCTAGACCTCTACAATCTTATGTTCGTAGGATGATACAACGCTTTGGTACCATTTCTCTTCACCAACCAATACAAATGTAATAACTGGAGATGCCATGAATACAGCACAGCCATTCTGACTAGGAAGTGAAGTGCAACAGGTGGACATGCAATAATGGTATGTAGTTCTTGGAACCGTGTCCAGTGCTTACATGAATGGTGACATTCACAGGACTGTGCAGCCCTTCTTGGGTTTCTGTCGTTTGCCATTTTGCTCTGGGCTCTTTTTGTTGATCTGACGCACCAAGTCCATGAAGATCTGCAGGAAGAAACGGAGAAAAGGGTCAGTAAGACACACAACTTCATTGGACTCCCATCTTGGGTCACAATTTATGGTACAAATCTAAAATATATTCTTATTTCATGCAGTAGTAGGACCATTACCCTTTGACGGTTGAAAAGCAAAGCCAACAGCTTCATCAGCCACATATGCTCTGATTGGAACCTCTGCAGATGTTTATCCCAATGTAGTTCATTCAGTACTCACTTTAATGCGTACAGCTTTATTCTGAGCAAAACTTTGTGCTCAATTCCTTAACCATTCACTGCCGTTCAGTGCCTAAAAATAGTACAAACAAAGGCTTTCCCAGTGCCAGGGAAATCTCATGATCTGGGGTAATAATTAACAAAAAATTCTAGCTCAGAAACTACAAAAGATAGAAAAATGAAATCTATATAATTTTTGAAGGAAATTGAATGAAGATTTTGAATCTGGGCTTCTTTTGTTTTAATTTTGATAATAAAAAAGTATTTAGGCATTTAGATTTGGTAGATTTTTTTGCACGATCAAAAACATATGTATTTACCACTACATCTTCACATCCAAACAAGAACACAAAGCAAAAAAGATTAAAATAAAGTTTGTATTGTCACACTACACCTGTAAATGAAAGTAAAACAGTTTAGAAGTCTATCAAGATGCTCACACTCTATGCAGACTGACCAGTCCACGACCACCCCCCCCTCTCCCCACCATGCCCCCTTGCTGGACTTCAACCCTCTCTTTCACCCCTTATCTTCCCCTACCTTTCCGTCTGCACCGTCTCACGCCGTGAGCAGGCCACGCTCCCCTCTCGCGCTGACTTTCACATCACTGGCCACCGGCACGCAGTGCAGAGTACACACTAGGCTGGCTCGTTCGACACAAGTCAGCTGAACACACACTGAGGTCACACAGCCCTACTCAATAACTGACGAATATGGTCGGCAATTCCACACTATCATCATCTCACCTTCATGCTCGAGTGAGTCGTTGAATAAAAGATTATTGTCTTTGTCAAAAATCATCAGCAGAGCCTGCTCAGCTGTGTAAATCGTTGACTTGGTCGCTGGGCTTGTCGAAGGTTTCGCCCCCATCTTTTCAAGCGAGACGAAGTGGGTGGTGGTCATCCAGTCGTGATGAGAATAAATGGGCTTTCCCCTCACGTGTGGGGCATTTACATATTATTTTAAGATACAGACATATAAGGCTTTGTAATATAATACTTTCAAAACATCATATAATGATTTCTCTCTCTTGTCGACGACTAAAAACTTTTTTTTTTTTTTAAATCTTAAGCCTTTTGATACGAATGTAAAATGCCAATTTTCATACGTCAATGGAAAGGTTTAAAACACAAACTTTGTTCCTGTACACTTTTAATTACCTTTTAGTAATGCCAAAATGCTGTAGAGATGTAATAAGAACCAAAAAAATTTTTGATCACCTGACTAAAAAAATGTTTGACATTCTTTGTTCTAAGCTCCTTGCAACAAACATACTACCTCTATTTAAAAAAAATTTTTTTTTCCTTTACTAGTATCTAAAACTAAGGGAAACATGATTGCATCCCTTAATCTAAAAAACTTTTTTTTTCCTTTACTAGAATCTAAAACTAAGGAGGAAACATGAATTGCATCCATATTTAAAAAAAAAAACAACTTTTTTTCCCCTCTACTAGTATCTAAAACTAAGGGGGAAACATCACTAAACCAGAACTAAAGGGAGCAGTGACCAGAAACAAGAGGGAAAAATGACCGGAATAAGGGAGCATTTGACCAGAATTAGAGAACAGAAATGGCCAGGACCAGAGGGAGAAATGACCAGAACCCATAAGGAGAAATGACTCAAATCAGCGAAAGAAGGGACCAGTAGAGACAGAATGATCAGAATCCGAGGGGCAAAAATGACCAGAATCAGGTGGAGAAATGACCAGGCTGTGGGACAGAAGTAACCAGAATCAGAGGGAGAAACTACAGAATCTGTGACAGAAACTACTAGGATCAGACAGACAAGGGACCAGTGTCAAAGAGAGTAATGACCAAAATCAGAGGAAGAAGGGTCCAGTATCTGAGGCAGAAATGACCTGAATAAGAGCAGAAGTGACCAGAATCAGAAGAATAACCTGCAAGAATCGGAGGGAAAATCTACTAGAATCAGAGGGAGAAATGACCAGAATCAGAGGGAGAAGGGTCCAGTATTTGAGACAGAAATGACCTGAATAAGAGAAGCAGAAGTGACCAGAATCAGAGGAATAACCTGCAAGAATCGGAGGGAAAATCTACCAGAATCAGAGGGAGAAATGACCAGAATCAGCGGGAGAAGGGTCCAGTATCTGAGATAGAAATGACCTGAATAAGAGGACCAGAAGTGACCAGAATCAGAGGGATAACCTGCAAGAATAAGAGGGAAAATCTACCAGTATCAGACGGAGAAATGACTTGAATCAGAGGGACAGAAATGACAATATTCAGGACAGAAATGACCAGATTCAGGAGGACAGAAATGACCAGATTCAGAGGGACAGATAACCAGAATAAGAGGGAAAAATGACAAGAATCAGAGGAAGAAGGGGTCAGAATCAGAGGAAGGAAGGACCAGAATCGGGGGAAGAAATGACCTTAATCTGATGGACAGAAGTGAGCTGAAAGATGGCACACTGACCTCACTGACGTTCACTCTGGCTTTGGCTGACGTTTCCAGGAAAGCACAATTGAAGTGACGTGCTACATTCTGACCTTGGTCTTTCCCAACCACGCGCTCGTCTTCCAGGTCACACTTATTGCCAACCAACAGCATGGGCACCTGCAGGAGAAATAAAAGTGAAAGTAACAAATGATGGTTCTATCAACACCACTTGTGAAGAGAAATAACAACTCACATCACCACTATTCATCATGACAAACACTTTATGACTTTTGTCAACATTATTCACCATGACAATTAATGCAGGATACCACTGGCACTTTTTTTTTCTCATGTTCTCAGGTAAGTAACAACTGCTGTCAGCACCATTCATCCCGACAGGCAAGAACAGTTACCAACAAGATTCATCACAACAAAAACTAATGACTGCTCTCAACACTACTTGTCACAGGAAATTTTCATCATGACTAACAAATTACACATTGCTAACAATGTAACTCAAGCAGTAAGCACTAAACACATCATCAGCATAAAACCAAGTAGTGAATGTAACCAGCATCAGTGTGTGTGTGTGCATGTGTGTGTGCAACAGGAGGGTAGTGCACATCTGCACACTCTAAATGTGTGGTTTTGAAGCACATCTGAACATACTTGGCTGCGCACAAATCTGAAGCTGGCAGACACTTACATCATCCGTGTCCTTGACCCTGAGAATCTGTTCCCGGAGTTCCTGAAGGTCATTGAAGGTGGACTGGGCAGTGATGGAATAGACAAGGAGGAAGCCTTGACCATTCTTCATGTACAGGTCACGCATGGCTGTGAATTGTTCCTGGTGAGTACATAACACACCAATTTTTCTGAGCATACAGCCACTGACAGACAATCAGAACAACTGTAAATCATTAATACTGTGTATGTGCACATCGCACTCAAAAGACGTGTGCTTATGTTCTCAACCATTTTGTCCTGAAAAGTATAAATAATTCAAATTAGGTTATCAGTGCTTTTAACTATACAAAGACATCTGCTTAAATGATGCACAAAATACAGAAATGATGTACATTTTTTCGCCTGTGAAGAGTCTTACATTTTCCCCATGTCAGTACCATAGAAAATGTTCCCAAATACCAAACAACTATCACCTGTCCTAGCAGACATTATATATTAGAGTCTTCCTCTTCTTATGCAGATTAGGATTATCTCCATACTTGCATCTGCACATCTGATGAGAAAAAACCCCAGCTGTTATGTGTTTAACCAAAACAAAGAGCGAACCATAAATAATATCACAGTTATCACCAAAGAGTCATCATCTCAGATCCGAAAATTAGACCATCTCCTATCATACCATGTCATACTTATAAACACTCTTGTTTACCACATGCAAGTTAGTTTTATAGAACGATTCTTGTTCAGAATATTGTGTACAAAACCTTTGTTAAAAAAGGTTACACCATATATTTTGTTACTTTTGGATACCATCTTTTATAAATTATGGACTGTACTGTAGTGTCGACATTGATGGAATGTTTTCAGCTGAACGTTACTTCACTTTTGCTGTTGATTAATATCTATTTTGTTAATTATATGTATTTTACAGATTTCAAACCTTTGATAAATTCCTTATTTCTTTTCTGTTTTACTTCAGTACTGCTAAGCTGCGAAGCTGAAGTATGTGCAGGCTGCGATTTACATTGAATAAACATGGCATTTTTTTAGTTTCACTCACTTCACAAAATCTAAGACAACTTCTGTAATCGAGCTCTGATTAACATATTTTTCATCTTTTTTTTTTTGAGTCAAAGGAAGAATGGTTTATTTGATTTTATTATCAAACGTCCTGTATAAATCATCAATCTTTCACACAGACAATGGTAAAATACAAATGAAAATGCTAAAACTGATTACAGGACTATGCTATTTTTACAAGATAATTTTGACTTTTAGTCATAAAGGTTGCTTTATCTGGAATGAACAAATTTTGTACATGATTTCACAGAAAAATAATTCATGATTCCATATCATTTGTTACAATCAATAAAAGCTAAAGCGACAAAACCAGCAGGTTTTTTCCTTTTTAACCAAAAACCAGTAACAGGCTCGCCAAATCTTATTCTCACAAAAGCCTTGGGCAGAGAGTGGTGGACTTGGTATCCTATGTAGTCAAATATGGGCTAATCACACTACCTGTAACAGTAGGTACCGGCAGCCAAAATTAGCATATTGTTTTTCATATCTAAATCTGTATCATTGCAAAGTAAATGGAAAAACATACAAAACACAACAAGAATGAAGTCTCTATCTTCAGTCGTTTTCGAGATATTGCAGTTTAAAGTTGCAACGTTTTTATGCACCTGACAAAATGAGATATCTTCCAAGTTTGAAAGCCAATAGGATCATACATGATTGATACATCTGGTTATAAATTGGTGTTCTCAATCTATACAACTTACACTCTTTGAACAAGTAAGTTCCATGGTATCAGTTTACATGGCTTTTGTGTGACAAAGCGTCAAACTTGTAATAAATCGCAATTCAGCGCTTTTCGAATTTGCATGATGTGGCTACTTTGAAGCACTGCAGCACAGTAAGAATGGACATTTCAGAGTTCCAGTGGTTTGGACAAACTCTCTAAGTTGTACTAAGCAAAGTCATTTTTTTCTGAGGTATCTGCTATAAAACATTTATGAAAACTTTTGTGCTAAAAACAGGAAATATTGCAATTTGGACGGCAGAAAAATGGGGGTAGAATCGCCCCGCCACATTTAAATCGCTATAACTTCTAAACTACTTCATGAACTGTTTCCAAATTTTGTATACAGTTTCTGTACCGTATTTCCTGTAAATCAAAGTGTACACTTTTGTTATTCTGTACCTAACATTTATTTCCTGTACTAGAATAGTGGCCAACAGGGCGGAAATGATGATGATGTCCGAATTAAAAACGACAGTTTTTTCAAAACTTATTGACAGATTTCAACAAAATTTGGTATGATGTTGTCTGTATTGTTATTTATAAAATCATGTTATTTTTGCTGTTTCTGACAAGTGTTGGCAGCCACCAAACAAAAGGTCACTTACGATAAGGGTGGGAAATGCACTCTTGCTGACGGGCAGATTAGGTTGACTATGTATATAGTTCTTTTTGTATGCAGCATACTTGAGGCAGAGTTCATTGTTAATTGGAACAGACCAGGCATGGCCAGTAGTTGTTTTGGACACTATGCTGAAGTCATGGCAACACAAATATGCTTTGCACTGAATCTGTGTCTGCCTTGGTTGGCCACACAAGCATGTTGTTTTCAAGAGCAAATTTCCTCAGAAAATTAATGTCTGCTTTCTCAGGAGAGTGGATCTGTGACACACTGCCAAATCATCATCATAGAAAACTACATTCTGGCCAATTTTGGTTAAAAATAAGTCTTCCAGAAGGCAGTGGCATGTTCACAGATTTCATCATTGATGCAACATGACTGCATCCTCAAAATGGGTGACAACTTCTTATGTCTCCATCTCTTCCTCGGTCACCATCACTTCATCAGTCCCCAAGCCAACTGCTCGGGCCTCAGGAAAAGTTGAAGTGGAGACACAGCTCACACCTCATTCACTTTATCCTGGTCTGGTGGTCCTCCAACTAACAACACAGCCAATAGTGAACACCGACATGTGTGGTAAAGACTGTGGCCTATATAAAGGTTTTGGGTGACCAGCCACCCACGAACCCCGGCATGTCGGGTAAAGGCTGTGGCCTATATGAAGATTATGGTGACCAGCCACCCACAAGCTCCAGCATGTGGAATGCTTCTTTAATTGGTATGGGTGACATGCTACCCACAGTATCTTATGAGGATTATAAGCTTTTTATATATTATTTTCTCCATTATTTACCACCAAAACACCACAATATTTAATGGGGGCAAGCACAAATACACAATAAATAAAGTCATAAACTTCAGTTACATATTATGAAAACTGAGCGAGTTATGAAGATTTAAACGACAGTCTGTAATTTTTCAGCCACAAGCTCTGGCAAAGGTTAAACAAATACTAAAAATGTGGATGCGTTTTCTCAGTTAAAGAAAAAAAACAATGAAAGAAAGAAAAAACATCAAGGCATGGCCCAGGACCACTTAATTGAACTATGAGTGCATGATTTTATGTAAATTTCCCTGTCTGTTTCTTCATAATTGTGCGATATCATGTGGTGTGTGTGTGTCAAATTACTGAAAAAAAAAAAAAAAAATAAAAGCATGGCATAGGACCACTTAATTGAACTATGAGTGCATGTTTTATGTAAATTTCCCTGTCTGTTTCTTCATCGTTGTGCGATATCATGTGGTGTGTGTGTGAGAGAGAGTGTGTGCGTGTGTGAAATTACTGGAATAAAAATTAAAGCATGGCATAGGACCACTTATCTTAACTATGAGTGCATGCTTTTATGTAAATTTTCCTGTCTGTTTCTTCATCACTGTGTGATATCATGTGGTGTGTGTGTGTGTGTGTGTGTGTGTGTGTGTTGTTACTGCTCACTGTCCATTCCTTACAATTAAATTTTTGTAAGCAAAAATGTATTGCATGTTCTTTGTAAAACAAAGGTACATCCTCTGCAACACATTATTTTGTCAACAGGGTGTGATTTAAGCATTGCCAATAACATGTTAAGTATTTTCATCATTATGATTTTGAATTAACTTGTTGATTTAATCATTGTGAATGTAAAAGACCATAAATATACATTATGCTTTTTTTTAAACAAAAGGTAAAATTAAAGAAAGATTTAACTTTATTTTGGACTCTACCTTTTTATCAACTACTCTGTTCAGTATGTTTGTGCTGTTACAGCAATATACGTAACTGTGAGCATAACATACAATCACCATAAAATATCATAAATGTTACTGTCACAACAATGTAATGTCTCGGCAATGCAATGCTACTGTAGTTGTATTCTAGCAGTTTTACTTGAAAGTAATCATTAAGTGTTCAAAAGCCTTGCTGTGTTGCCAATAAGGAGGGGGGGGGGGGGGGGGGGGAGGGGGAAAGCAAATCTTTACAGTTAAATTACAGAAATTTCAAATACACTAGGGAAAAAGATTAGATTGCTAAACCAAACTTGTAGGGTCGGACTGACTCGACAGTGACCCTCCCCCCCATCCCCACCCCCTCCATACCCCAA
The DNA here is from genome assembly GCA_018398815.1 of Conus ventricosus. Lineage (NCBI taxonomy): Eukaryota > Metazoa > Mollusca > Gastropoda > Neogastropoda > Conidae > Conus > Conus ventricosus. The sequence goes on along the minus strand of CM031615.1, from coordinate 35,404,516 downwards.
CCCCACTACACCCTCCTTACTGTCCAACTTCAGACTCTGCTCTCACTCTTTCTCTCTCTCTTTTTTTTAATCCCAAACAGCTTTGCGCATCGAGTATGACAGTAAGGATCGGTGTTTCGATCGATGGTCATTATCAGAAGATGGTGCTTTCAATTCAAAGCCTCGGACCGTCTTGTACGCGCGGTTGTGGCTTCCGGTTTGAATATCTGTCTCAAACAGATGTTTTTAACTACGATTTTCTCTTTAATCGTGTAATGGAATCAGTAACCAGTTCACAAATACATGATCAACATAAGTAAAGCCCATTACTGATATCTATTTTCAGTAATTTGTCTTGTACAAAAATACGATCGCTTTGAACGGCGCAACGCGTGGGCCATGGACCGACCTGTTTAATCTCGACGAACATCAGCTGAATTATGAACAAAATAACTAAGCATTGGCACGGTATTAAGCGAAATAAAATAACTGAATCGTTTCATTGATGTTCTGGTTTGTTATTGTATGCGTTTCTTACCAAGTGCATCTTGCAATTCAACAACGATAAGCGCATTCGACTCGGTCATTGTCGGATCTCGGCTTCGTTCCGCCATTGTTGAAATCTGGGACAAGGTGCGAATGTTTGCATTTGATACCTTCGCTTTGATTGGCTTGCGCTTCTCGAGCATTCAACCAATCGCTTAGCTTGATACACCAATGAATGCGGGAGAGAACGGCCTTTCTAGCGCATTGTTAATGTGTTGTTTTTTTCGCAAGTTTTTTAGCAACGACGTTGGAAAGACAACACTTGTAACAAGCCTCATAAAAACTTCGATTTCTAATTAATTTAAACACATCGTACTAAAAGAAAATAGACCGAAATAAAGCTTGAACATGCTCTCTTATTCTGACCTATTTGAAGCCAGTGAATGGAATGAACACATTGTATGCGTTGATTTTCGACACAGTGTAGCTCGAACGTTCGGCCAAATGCCGCCTGCGGCGCATCGGGATGTGTGACGCGCTTCGTTTTCGTGTGAACGGATGGGTTATTTGGAATAAAACTATCATCATACCGTATGTTGCAAACACAAATAAACAACACAGAGTTCAAAAGGAAACTGTATTCTTTATTCATCACAATTTTCAACTGATTCTAAACGCGTTATTCATAGTACTGCCAATTGAAAACACGCAAATTTTTCACTCGGCTGAACTTTCCCGTACGCTGAAAGAAGGGCTGCCGGTACCTAGTAACAGTGTCAATCTGTGTGTGGCCAAATAGGGTTAAATCATTCAGTATGTAAGTCTAAATCTGTTTGTAATCAAATATGGGTTAATCACTCTATATGTAACAGCCTCAATCTGTGCAGCTGTCACACCCGGTCTCTTTTTGTTAAATAAATCACAGTCGGCCAATGGATTTCTAACTGTAACATATGAAGGGAGACAATGCTTACCGTTCCAGCTGTGTCGAGGATCTCAGCATACACTGTTGTCCATCCACCTCCACTTGCTGCAAAGAAACATCAGGGCAGTTAGCCCATGTCTTCATTCTCTTGTTATTATTAACAACAATGGTAATACCAGAGTCATTATTAACAATATACCGTTATTGTGATTATACTCATTGTAATCACATTCCTGGAGGTACTATTAGTGGATGTGTGTAGCATGGTGTTTGTCTTTCAACAATAATCTGCTTCCATGTTTTGTGTTGTCTTGCTCTATGGTCAAGTGACAGCTGATTCATTATTTTTTCCAGACTGTTCAGTGCATGACAAACTGCTCTTCTGAAGTGAATACAACTTAAAAGAGTCTTGCTCATTAACTACATGTAATCAAGTCAACATTTTCTCTTATCAGGATGTAAGCATGTGGAACATCTTTCCATGTAACTGTCTCTTTAAAACCTTATCTGAAGACTGTTTAATACAGATCATCTCCCTTAAGTTTCAAAACTAAGCTTGGAATGCATATATGTGTAAGCAGAAGTGCACCAACAAACTTACTGTATGTGTGTATATCTGTGTGCAGGTGGGTATGTGTGCCCAACTGGACAATTTTTTCATATCTGAATGCAATACTTGCCGCTGTTTCCAGAGACTGATTTCTTTATCACACTGGATAGATATTTATGTCTGTGCGCAGAGAGTTGCCGCTGTTTTTTAAGAGACTGATTTGTTTAAATTATTAAATCTATTAATTTTCTTGCTCATTATAATTCATATGCTACGCCTACCTTACATACATGAGAAGTGCTTTGACCTCTGAGAAATGCACTGAACATGTCATCAGTATTTGTCATTATTACTGATTTTGTGACCGTAATATGCTACAAGCATTACAGCAACACAGAGAAAGCAGTATGTTTACATTCAGGTTTCATGCTGACAACCATTTTAAAGTGATGACCAAGAGTAGATGAGCATTTTAAAACGGAAAGAATAAGTGAAAAGATGTTTAAAAAAATAAAAAGGTAGACAGAGAGAAAGTGTGTGTGTGTGCGTGTGTGTGTGTGTGTGTGTGTGTGTGTGTGTGTGTGTGTGTGTGTGTCTGTGTGAGGAGAGAGAGAGAGAGATGAGAGAGGAGAGTGAGAGAGAGAGAGAGGAGAGAGAGAGAGAGAGAGAGAGCGCGTATGTACACATACACAAATGGTTCTGTGTGCATGTACAAGCGTGTGCATGAATGCATGTGCAGTATGTGCTTGTAAGTATGTGCGCGCATGTGTCTGAGAGAGAGAGAGAGAAAAAGAGAGAGAGTCAGTCAATCTGGGAGAGAAAGACTAACCTTTCTGTAGCTGTCTTCAATTGTAGGGTCATACTTTTCGACGAAAATGCCTTGCACAAACTGCACAGTCTGAAACAGACACAGGAAAACATTTTTTAAAAGTTCCCTGTTCTCATCTGAAACCACTGCTCCAATACCAATGTAAACCATTTTTGCAAAAGGAGGAAATTATTACACAATGAACCTTGTCATTAAAACACTCAGAAAGAAAACATTTTTCAGCAGATTATTCCACTGTCATAAGCAGATTTTGGTGTCAAGAGCAAATGTGTATAGAAACACAGCTTTTCAGAGTTGCCAGCTCTCTAGCTGAAAGAACTTCTGCAGATCTGTAACACTTATCTAAAATAGCTATGAGTGTAAAGTAATGTTTATTTTCACACACACACACACACACACACACACACACACACACACACACACACAACACAAACACACACACAGATAGATACGTAGACAGACAGAATGGCAAAGATGTATACAATACAAATGATAACTAGTGAGTTTGTATTAAATATGTCTCACTTGGCCATTCTCCTGCCAACAGGCAAAGATGTATACAACACAAAAGATAACAAGTGAATTTGTATTAAATGTCTCACTTGGCCATTCTCCTGCCAACAGGCAAAGATGTATACAATACAAATGATAACCAGTGAGTTTGTATTAAATATGTCTCACTTGGCCATTCTCCTGCCAACAGACGTAAGCATTGTTCTAGGCATGTCTTCATGTCCGTCATTTGTGTGAAGATTCAAGATGACACCATTGTGGAAAATTCAATTCTGGTTTGTACGACTTGCACTCTTGTTTTAAGTGGGTTTTTTTTATTGTTTGTTTGTTGTTGTTTTTTGCATTTTGCATCATTTTTGGCCATACTGCAGTCTGATAAAGCCTTCTGAAACGTCAATATACCAATAACCCCAGTGATCTTTATGGAGCAAGATGTTTGAGAACTCAACTTCTTTTGGAGGCAAACATTATGAGGGTGTACCTGTGTGCACTCCCCCACTGCCTTACCTCCCACACACCTAAACAGACATTCACCTACAGCTGGGTACACTGGGGTGCTCTTTTCAAACAAAGGCACGCCAATCTGAACCAAGCTTGATCAATTTTAACCTGGGATTTACAGAAATAACAAGTGTGAAAGCTAATGCACTAACCTATTCCCTTGGGGACGGGCAGAGAAGATGTAGGAAGGGTACTGTGGGAGGAGGAGAAGAGGAGGAATACCAATGCATGTTTGTGTGTGACTTGTGTGTTATTTGTATGAGGTGTGTGTGTGTGTGTGTGTGTGTGTGTGTGGTGTGTGTGAGAGAGAGAGAGAGAGAGAGAGAGAGAGAGAGAGAGAGAGAGAGAGAGAGAGAGAGAGACAGAGAGAGAGAGAGAGTACTATGCAAGTGCGTACCAAGTCCACCCATCTCCTTTAAAACATACAACTGCACGCGCGCGCGCACACGCACACACACACACACACACACATATACAGATAGATAGACAGACAGACAGACAGATACATATGATGTGACATAAAGACATTCAAATGGAGTCTTCAGCTGACTGGATGTTTTGGTCAGTCTAACTTGACGAATTTAACAACGAAGCCTAGCACATAAGTACTGACCACCTTCACCTACCAGGGCACTTTTACCCACACCACCACTGCCTAGGACCACCAGTTTGTATTCTCGCATGATTCCTGATCGTGTCCAACACCCTCTGCCAAATCTGGAAACAAACAATAAAAGAAAATGCTTCTTTAGTTTAAAAAAAAAAAAGAAACAAGAAAAAAGAAAAAGAAAAAAAAAGACAGAAATGTCTGCTATCTGTTAAAAATTTTCTCAACACATGTAGTGACTGTGTTTGCCACAGCCGCCTCATAGCTTTGCCACACGTTCTGAGAACTTTCACAGCACACAGCAACTAAGCTTGGGCATAACATGATTAACTTTGAGCTGGAAAAATATGAGTCTTGTGGGTACAGCCGTCTGAAAAGGAAACATTGTTTAAAAAAAAAAAAAAGAGAAAGACCAAAATCAAGAGACCTGCATGAATGTGCTGTGACTGCAGTGTTCACAGTGCACGGAGAAGGGTGAGGAAACATCAATCGTTTATAAAAAAAAAAAGAGAAAGACCAAAATCAAGAGACCTGCAACTTGTGCAAGAATGTGCTGCGACTGCAGTGTTCACAGTGCACGGAGAAGGTGTAGCACATTCTGAGTTTCATTCAAAAGAAAGTGGATTCTTCCTCTTCATGTTCCTGCTCCATCTTATCAAGCATTGTTGATTCAACAAGAAGTGGAGCCAAGACATGTGTACGTGTGTGTGTGTGTGTGTGTGTGTGTGTGTGTGTGTGTGTGTGTGTGTGTGTGTGGTGTGTGTGCGTGCGTGTGAGAGAGAGAGAGAGAGAGAGAGAGAGAGAGAGAGAGAGAGAGAGAGAGAGAGAGAGAGAGAGAGAGAGAGGACAGGAAGGGGGCCGGGGAGGGGAAGGGGTTTTGTGTGTTAATGTGTACATGTACTTTAGTGTATGCAAGACTGCATGTATTGTATGTGTGTGTGTGTACATTTACATCTCCCCCTCACTCTTATTTCTTAATGACTTACACAGATCTAAAGATAAACGTATATAAAGACAGAAAACAAATGCATAAATACTGAGGCTTCCAAATACAAATTAGACTCACTCCTATCATATTTGTTCACTCATACCACATTTGTTCAAAGTGATGGGTATTTCCAATCTTTAACCATAAAACAAAAATGAATGTGGGCCGCTATTCAAAAAGGTTTTTCCATAAAATTTTGGATGATTGTCGCATGGTATCACAGTAAATACTCAAGACTGACCACAGTTCTTGAGAATTTCAGTTTCAGTTTATAATAGCCCAGCCAGCCACACAGGGTCTTTCCAGGGTTGTACTCAAAAACAGAAGTCCTGTCCCAAAAAAGAAATGAACAAGATAAGATAAGATAATGTTGCTTATAGCCCAGCCGACCGCAAAGGGCCACATCAGGGCTGTAATGCACATAAGATAATTTGATTGCATAATAATACAGATAACTACTGACATCCTTAAGGCAGAAACAGAAGGCCTTGCTGAGGGCATCAGCAGTCTCGTTTATCATCATGAGATTTTACAAAAATGGGTCAAAAACATGCAACTATAGTATTACAAGAAAAAGGCGATACAGGTAAACAGATTCTGCAGAATAGACCAAAATCCACTGTGGACAATGTTTACATCATTACCTTGTCATCAAATAACACCAAACTGACACAGAAACATATGAATTCTACTGTTTTTCATTAAATGAGCTTCTCTAAAGCTTGTACACTCATTGTTCAATGTCACATCACACACAACCCTTGTTCACTCAAAAGCATAGCGATTTATTGAACAAAACTGGGATTGGACCTTGCATAGTCCAATGTGTAGTTCAGCCTGTTTTTCCACTCATCCAGATATTCCCAAATGTCTTGCCTGTGGGGATCCGATCCCAGAGTCCCCCTGACAACGCCGGATAGGCTTCCAAACAGGACCTTAACTCCTGATCAGTGCTCATTCCTGATTAATTAACACAGCTTGGTACAAGGGGTGAGAGGTAAGCAAGGAGACTACGATAGGAACAGGAGAGGAGTGACAAATCCTTAATCAGAAGAATCACAACAGATCTGTCCTGAACCATTAGTGATGAATGTATGGGGGCTAGTGAAGCAAGAAAATAATTAAAACAAAACCCGACAACCACAGTAGACTGCGAGTTGAAACAGAAATTCTGAAATATGAGAGAAAAAGTGTAAACCTCAATGGTTTCAGCAGCAAGGTTGGGGACAGAAATGACGAGGAAGCAGAAGCCATCTTGCACTGTCTGCTAAAGAGCGAAACTGGAGAGGGAGAGGATGGTGCGTCTTACTACAGCATTATCCACAAAAACTTTGACAAACAGACGTTGTTCACTACTAAATTTTGCAAGTCTGACATGGCACAGTGTATGATGCCAAATCAATAGTTCGTTAATAACATTTTGTGTGCATGAGAACAGTCGCATGCACATACAATGCATACATACATACATACATGTGTGTGCAAGTGCACACACACATGCACACATACACACACACGCTCTCTCTCTCACTCACACACACAAGTGCACACAGAATACATGCCTCCTCACTTCCACCTCTCCACACTCCCTTAATCCTTACTCTTCCCTTTAAGCCCTCTTTCACTTTACATTTACAAACTAAAAATAAAATGTCAGTGATAAATATTTCCCTGTGTTCTGAAGTTTCCCTGTGTTTTGAACCATCACATTTCATCTTCATACTCGTAAGTGTTGTTTCTCCATATTGTTTATTCTTATATTGCAATGAACAGGCAGTAACTGCCAATTTTCACCACACTTAAGTTTGTATTAATTTCATTAGGTAAATTCTTCTCTAATATCATGTTGTTAACTGCAAGTAAAATGTGTCTGCTAGCATTTTGACTCGGTCATACTTCTGTGCTTGTAATGATAAACTGTAATTTACCACTCAAAAATGCAAATAAACATTTCAATAAGAATCTGAGATTGTGGGAGTCATTGATCGGAAATGTGTAAAGTGCTGGCCCAAGTATGTTCATTGTGCTTGTACTAGAATGTTATAGATGAATTGGGGCTTGACTGTGCAATACATCATCTAAAGATTATGTGAACCATAGATGCCGGAAATGTACTAGATGTACTCCTAACAAACATATTAAAAGTGAAAACATATATAAAGTTATGTACATAGTGTTAATGATTATGCTATCCTAAAAATGAAATATCAAATTAGAAATGTCAGTATATATGTTCAGTAAAATTCTAAGAAGTTAAAAATACTCCAACTTTGGATATTGTGATTTCTCTCTCTCTCTTTTCTTTTCTTTTTTTTTTGGGCAAAAAAAAAAGTCAAGACAGCAGAACTTAAAATAATGCTCTGTATTTTCATGAATAAGAAATGTAAAAAGTCTCTGCATAGGATTCCACAAGAATATCATATAGCTACAAGAGCACACAGAAACACTTCAAACATGTCATATCTTTCTGCCTGCTGACATGGCGTTACCACCTGAACTTGACATGGCGCAACCACCTGAACTAACACTTGCACAGACCATTCCAGCTTATGCTGTCCCTACACTGCTACTGTTGAGAAGCAGTTCAGACCATGAAGCACAGCCTCCAAGACCGTGGGGCCTTCCAGGGACCAAGAGAGGAGAAAGGGCTGATGCCCACCAAACTTCAAGAAAGGAGGCCTTTAGAGGGACCAACCATTTCACAAGGACCAGCCTTTAACTTAAGTAGGATGGCACAAGTGAAGAAGAAGGATGATCAACATGACTGGGTAGACTATGTGGCCCTGAATGCTGAGATTTTAGGATGGTAATTGGTTACAGAATTGGTCCAAAATTTTCACAGCAGAGCTTCTGACTGTCGGTGCACCGAGATATTTTAGTATGAACTTTGTAAATAGTGGGTCAAAAAATAAGCTTGTGTGCCAGGTTGCTGCATACCTTATGCCATAATGCTGAGGGGGATGTTGATTCAACTCTCTACCACCCCATCCCATCTTTTGAAGAATCAGAAATGAAAAATCACGCCTGTATACGCAATCACAGATCCTGATGAGATATGAATAATCAGCTTTTGATCGATTTGGAATTTCTTTTTTAAAAAAAGCAACAAGAGAACAGGATTCAAAGTGTGGGACCTTCTTGGGACCGAGAGAGGAGAAAAACAGTACTCATCAGTGGAGGCCTTTAGAGGGAGCAACCATTTTGCAAGGACCAGCCTTTCAGTAGGACGGCACAAGAGAAGAAGTTTGAAGATCAACATGACTGAGTCGACTGATTGGCACTGAATGCTATGAACTTAGGATGGCTACTGGTCACAGAATCGTGAAAGAATTGGTCCACAATTTTCACAGCAGAGCTTCAGATTCTCGGTACACTTGCGATATCTTAGTGTGAAAGCTGTAAATAGCCGGTCAAAAAATAAGCTTGTGTGCTGTCGCATGTCTCTTGTCATAATGCCGAAGTGGATATGATTTTTCTTCTCTCCCACTCAGTCTTTTGGAGAATCAAAAGTGAAAAATCATGCCTGTCTATGCAGCCATAGATCCTTCTGAGGTATGAATGATCAGCTTTTGATCGATTTTTTTTTTTTTTTTTTTTAAAAGCAACAACAGAACAGGATTCAAGGTAAGAATAAAGTAGCCTCCCTTTCTAATTGTCAGTTCGATACACACTGCATTCATTGTAACATGCAATCTGTGATGACAAAAATGCAACAGAAGCCAAACTGTGAGTGCCCGGTGTCACAAACCAGTCAACAGAGCATGGAAAAGATTTTTCTCCCAGCAAATCTAACATTACAGTTTCAACATGTGTTAACACATCTTCCTTCATGAAGCAGGTGGGAAAACAACACACACAGACGCATCCTGCCCCCACCCACCTCCATTTCTGATTTTCTTTCTACTTCCAACCCTACCTTTCACCTTTACAGAGTTTACCTTCCACCCCCCCCCCCCCCCCTCCTATTTTTCCCCCTCATATGAAAATCATGAACGGACAATTCTTTTTCAAGAGATGTTCTCATTCCTTTTCCTTCCCCTCCATCTCTCTCCCTCTCTCATACAGAGGTACAAAAACTTACACACCCATATAAACACAAACAAACACACACACACACACACACACACACACACACACACACACACACAGAATGACAAATAGTCTACACACATAGTGTCCACTAACTTGACTTTAGAAGTGAAAAGAACAATTAAAGCAAAATCAGGTACTAACTGCTAATGACTGGTTAAATTAAAACTGCATGAATGCTCCAAGATATTAATGTTTTATGCTTTTTCATTTTCTCCCCTCACATTACGTTGCCAGGGGACACATGTCCCATGATGACTAAAAAAAATTCTAAAGCTCTGCATAATTTTAACAGAACTGTAATAACTCAGTAAGTAAATAGAAGGGCATCTGGCAGGGTGCTTACCTCCTCAGAAGATCAAACACATTTGGGATAATTTTTTCTTCTGGGGGACATAATACATTAATAGCATGCATGGACTGAAAGATTTAGGCCTACCTCTTATGTTTTCTTTTTTTTTAAGTTGAAAAGGTCTAGTCTATTGCCTGATATGAGTTACACTATCCAATTATATTGACCATACCGAGGTTATCCGGTCCAATCATATCAATCCTACCAAGGTTATCAGGATTTGTTCCTGTTCCTCTATGTCTTTTGTCTGTGACTGTCCAAGATCCACCGACTGATAATGTTCACTGGTCTGTACACTTCTTCTGCTGTTGTTGTTGACTCCATATATTAACTCATGGATAAGTATTGCTAACCCTACGGTGAACAAAATGGTAAAATGCAACGCCAGTTGTCTACAATTAGTAACACAGATCCATTTAAACGATTGGGCCCGTGACTAGTTTGAGGCTGCACGAGTCCCCCACCTGATGTGGGTGGGCTTTTCCCTTCTTGGATTTACTGCATACAACACAATGAATATTCTTAATCTCCCCTCCTCCCCACTCCTTCACTATGTCAAAATCATCATTTTGAAATAATGATCCTGGGCGGCAACGCGAAACGAAGATTGGAAAGACGAGCCCGTGGAGTCAGGAAGGATGCCTCAACTTCAAGTCTGTATTAGACCCACCAAAACATGTGGATTGCGGTTTATAAGGAACTGGAGTCTGACTGCTGCTAACTTTGGTTAATAATACAGGATATGGTACGTTGTGAGCAGTTGGATGCAAATTGTTTGGGTTGTGTTAAATTTGACTGCTTAGCCTAAATAAAACGTTCAAGATAATCGTGAGGGTGGAGCTTCTTCATTCGAGTTTATATTATTAGTATCCTTGAGTTCTTTCAAAAAGACATCGAAAGTAACGTATCTGAAGGACTGTTAAAACAATCAACTTTTAAAAAAATCGTGAACTGTAAATAACAAGAAAACAAATAAGCAATTAAACTGAAAAAAAAATCTAATAATAATACTCACTCGTCGGATTTCTACCGTCTGCCGACTATGGTTACTCTGCACTTCCGGCAAATGACGTCACATAAGAAACACAATTTCTAAATAAGGACATCTTTCCCACAATCCCATCGCAAATTTTCATTCACTTCCTTACAACTGAGTCACAGTGTACACTAATTCACTCTAATTCATGCTTGTTGCCCCACTCATAGTCTTCTGTTTGTACTGTATGTGTTGCGTTCTTGTGCTGACAGTTCCAGAAACTTTCTTTTATGAAAATTGATTTATACAATGTCACAATTTCGAAGTTTCAATACTTTAACCAAGAGCCATCTATGATCTCCGTACCAACACAAATGTCCGGTCCAATTCCGAGTCGGAAGATTTAGAAAGCATGGCTTTTGTGGTTTCGGTTTAATGAACAAAAAAGCTGTTGAGTTTTAACCCCACCCTCTACCCCTTCCCCACATCATCTACGCACTCACGAAGCTCCTGGACGGAAATGCTCCGCCCTTCCAGCAAAACACATTGCAAATAAACGGCTTTGCGTTTTAGGTAAAATGTGTGAGTTTCGCCTTTTTTATGTGATGTGGGATTACTGACTGTTTTCGGTTTCATTCTGACGTCTCTCTGGTTTTCCTAGCATGTTTTAAATTACTACATATAAGTTAGGTTCATAGTGAGGTAGCTGCAGGCGGAAATTGACACAAATTTTGAAAAAAAAAATTGTTAGTGAGTCCACCAAATAACAGGCATCTTACTGGGGGGTGGGAGGCGTGAGGGGGGGGGGGGGGGGGGGGGACACCACCACCACCACCAACCCTGAAGAGCAGCTCATAGTATTCGACTAAGCTTACTTCTAAACCCACAAGTCTGATTTGAACATGCCCTTGTGTTTTTTCGTGAGTATGCACCACTTTTTTATTATTATTTTTCTTTATTTTAAAGCCAACATTTTGGGACCAGTCACTCGGATAAGCGATCGTTGAAGAAAAAATCTTCAAAAGAGTTTCTTAATTTCATGGTGCATAGATCTCTTAACATTCGCAAGGGATAATGTATCTCGATGGATTTTGTTTATTTGTTTGTTTGTTTGTTGTTGTCGTTTCTTTTTGCATTGTACCCGAGATAATGCAACTGGTCAATATATTTTGCATTTGCGTTAATATTTAGACCACTGAACATGGAACATTCGTACAGAATGACTATCCCTTTCGTCAATATCTTTCACAGACAATTTATCTCAAGCGAACTTCAAGTAGGCCTTCATGTTACTTTTACTACATTTTTATCTTCAGGGTGAGCCAGATAAACATGATAACATGGCTCCTGTGTTGGCATTTGATATCATCCTCTGTGATGAGCGAGAAATGCATTACGTGATTCAATCGCGTAACTCTGCGAAGAACGCTGTGCATTGTTCACACACACACACACACACACACACACACACACACAACACACACACACACACACTCATTCATTCATTTATTCACAGCGAGTACTTGCACACACGCACACACACACACACACACACACACACACACACACACACACACACACACACACACACATACACACACACACACACACACACACACACATACGGCGCGCGCGCGCACCCACATATACAGAGAGAGAGAGAGAGAGAGAGAGAGAGAGAGAGAGAGAGAGAGAGAGAGAGAGAGAGAGAGAGAGAGAGAGAGGACGGTCCCATCATTTGACATCGTCGACAGATTGTATTCCACTGCCAGTTGTGCATCGCCGGATCAGTGTTCTGTTTTTTCACTGGGACACTCACAAACGATTACACAACTGCACACAGCCCTATGCTCAAGCATTCATTCAGATGTGTTCGTGAGTGTGCTCTCTCTCTCTCTCTCTCTCTTCTCTCTCTCTCTCTCTCTCTCTCTCTCTCTCTCTCTCTCTCTCTCTCTCTCTCTCTCTCTGTTCATTTTTTCGGTTTTTCTTTGGTCGGTCCTCCAACCTCCACCCCTTCCTTTTCATCTATTTATCTCATTCATTTATGTATGTGTGTGTGTTGGGGGGGGGGGGGGGGGGAGGGGTGCGTGCGTGCGTGCGTGCGTTCGCGTGTGTGTGCTCGCGCGCGCGTGTGTGTGTGTGTTTAGGGGGTGGGGTGGTGGCTCGAACCTCTTATGTTTTCCCACTTCAGTTTTTATTTTTAAATGAGTAAATCTTACTCATACTCATCTTGCACTCTATTTGTATCCTAAGTCTCTGAACGGACAAGCACCAGTGCGTGCGTGCGTGCGTGCGTGTGTGTGTGTGTGTGTGTGTGTGTGTGACAGACTGTTTTAGTGTGTATGTTTTCTTTTATGCTAATGAGTCATTACAGTTTTGTTATAATAGGGTTATGTTGTAAAGCAGTGTTTGTGTGTTAGTATCCTTAGTCCCTGAAGGGACTGGGGCCAGATGGAAAAAAAAGCATCTTCTTGCTTATCTGTTACTCTTAAGAATAAACACTCTCTGTCTGTCTGTCTGTCTGTCTGTCTGTCTGTCTCTCTCTCTCTCTCTCTCTCTCTCTCTCTCTCTCTCTCTCTCTCTCTCTCTCTCTCTCTCTCTCTCTCTCTCTCTCTCGTGGTAGTAGTAGTTGTAGTAGTAGGCCATAGTAGTAGTAGTAGTCGTCGTAGCGGTAGTAGTAGTAGTAGTAGTAGTAGTAGTAGTAGTAGTAGTAGTAGTAGTTTTTTGTAGTTGTAGTAGTAGTCTATCAACCTGGTTTCTGGAGAAAAAAAATATCAATAACAACAAAAACAAAAACTGCAGCCCAGCAACCGATGAATCCATTTAATGGCATAATCCTGTGACTTACGCTTAACATTGTGTTTACACACACACATACACACACGCGCGCGCGCGCACGCACGCACGCACGCACGCGCACACACAGCGCGTGTGTGCACTCTTGCATGCGCTGAGAGAGAGAGAGAGAGAGTGACAGACAGACAGACAGACAGACAGACAGACAGACAGAGAAAGCGACAGAGACTGACAGAGAGAGAGAGCCAGAGATCCCTCTCCAGTCATTTGTATGGTCGACAGAAGCTTACACCGTATTCACCTCTCTGTTTCTCTTTACATCTACACAGCAAGTCTGCACAGTATGCACAGAATGCTATTTCTCAAGAATTCAAATGCGTTATGAATGCTCTCC
>CM031615.1:35353031-35383031 GCA_018398815.1 Conus ventricosus | reverse complement strand
CTTGTCAGATCTCTGCCGCTCTCTGGGAATCGCTAAACGTTAGGCAGGAACATTCCTGGCTGTTGTCCTTCGGCTCTTCCTGTGTCCTGCTCCTTCTTCCGTTTCCTGGTACAGTGGCTTGCAACTACGCAAGACGGCGTTTACAGGACATTAAGATGGACATATGCCACCACACTATTTCAGTTTTCCTTTCTCGACTGCTGTTGCATGAGGTCCGCAAAGGGCCAATGGCTGCCTCTCTTCTTTCTGGCACTTCTTCATCCGTGGCACAGCCTTAGTGTGAGACGAGTAGGATTTTGCGGTAGCATTTCATTTCCAATGCCTGGTTTCTTCCTCGCAGATCTGCTACTGCCGGGGTAAACGTTAAGCAAGTGTTACAGCGTGGACGTTCTGTGTCTATGACAGGGAATGTAGGCCGTACTATAACTGACTTGTAGAGTTTCATTTGGACGGCTAACCCTGACCGAATGTTCGGGTTAAAGGGCCCCCTTTTCAAATGGGTTTGGTGCCCATCAGTCCCCTTTTTCGAACTGAGAGAATTTTTTTTTTTCCCCTTGAGTTTTTGAGTTTTGAGATCTTTGTTAAAGTTTAGGCCTTCCCTACAGAAGACCCTGGTTTGGACCCTTCAACCTGCCACAACTCCTACCAGGTATCTGAACTCCCTTAGTTTTTCAAGTTTTTAAAACCCCCTCATTTTTGATTTCTCTTCAACCTCGGGGTGATGTGATGGGGGAAGGACTAGCGCCCCAGCCCCAAAAAACCCTCACAGCTTGTTTTTTACATCTCATTAAAAATATCAGGGGCATTCCCCAAAACAAACCACAGTAAAGTCTATAACTTTACAAAAACATTTTTCATAGAACAACCCATCAATGCATATGGAACCCAAAACAAAATAAAACATTCTCTCTTTCCTGAACTCACAAAAATTTTTTTCCTAAAAAAATCTTTAAAACAAAAACCCGGGAAATAAATAGTTTTTCTATTTTAAACCTGGCCATGATTTTAACAAATTCACGAAACACTGTCTTTTTTTTTTCTTTTTTTTTTTTTTTTCACTGTCATTTTTCAAAAAGCACGACAAAACTGCGGGAAACGGAAAGGGTCTGCGGAAACCGGGCGGGTTAGACGGGCTGGCACGGCTTTTGGCGTGAAACGGGCTTGCGAAGTGCCCTTACCAGGTATAGGTTAACCCCGGGTTTTAAGGGGAACATGACAACCCAACATCGATCTTTCTCCCTTTCTTCCTTTCCTGCATTAACGCATGCACTCTCTCTCTCTCTTCAATCGCCAAATAAAGGGGGACATGGTTTGTTTTTTCTTTTCTTTTTTCTTTTCTTTCTTTTCCTCTTCTTTATTTCCAACTCTCTCTCTCCACATCTCCCCAAGTCATTCCTCTGCAGACATCCCCGCAAAACCCAAACCCCTTGGGTTTCCCTCTTCTCCCCTCCCCTCACCCTCCTGTTTCCCTCTCTCGCCCAAGTTTTTTAAAACAGAACTTTTTCCCTCTCCTGTCTCTCTCCCCTTTCCCCTCCTCTCCCCTCACCCCGACATTACTTTTTTTCCCAACCTATGTGCCCAAAGGGGCAGTACCTTTTGGGTCAGTTTTTTTACCGCCTCGTACCCGAAGTTATTTTCCCCTAATTCCTTTGGCAAATTAAAATCATGACAGTCACCCTACACCCTTTACTCTCGTGGGGGTAAATTTGGTCTTTTAAATTAAATTAGCTTGTTTTCCCAACCCCCACCACACACTACCTTCCCCCCCCCCCTTTTTCCGGAAAAGAAAAAAATTTGGCTAGTTTAAAGTCAAACCAAAGGCGTCGAGATTTCCTCTGACCAGAAAACGGGGGCCATCGGTCACAAACTTAGCCCTGTCTGGTGGGACGAAACCGTTTTCCGTAGGGGATTAGGATTAGCCCTACTCGCTGGGGCCAAATTGGCTGGATGATTTTAGCCGGGCGCCCGAACCTTTTGACGCAGACATCGGGCGTGGGTCGGGCTACTTAGTTTTTGTCGGGGTTACAGAACGTCTCCGTGGAGGATTGGATTTTGGTTGTTTTTAAATTTTTGCCCGTGACAATTTCCCCCTTGAAAAAGACAAAGCACTGCATTGTCTAAAACCCAACCCGGGAAACAAAAAAACAACAACCAAATTTTGCTGACACACAGCAACACGGGGAAAGTTTAAAAAATCCCTTTACAACCAACGGTTTATAAATTATAGAATATATAAATTATAAAAACCACTCCAAAGATTAAATCATTGACGTGCCCCTTTGCTTTATTTTTTCAACTCTTTTTTAATAACAAACCTTTTGGCGCACTTATGCAATTCCCCAACCCCGGATTGGTTTGCCATCTCTCCTCTTAAACCAAATTCTTATGAAAAGCACAATAAAATTGAACACGATCCATGCCCATTTCCCACTGGGGAATCTCCATCCTCACTTTTTCCCAAATAATGCATCACTACAAAAGCGACTGTATGCTCAAGCAAACTACTTTTTAAAATAACAAATCTCAAAAAAAAATTAAAACCCAATAGCCAACGGGGAAAGAACCCATACCCAAAACAACATAACTTTTAATCAACAAATTATAAAACAAAGCCCCCCCGGAAAAAAATGATTTCCCCTCTGAGTTGCACCCTTGCTAACTAAAAGCAAAAATAGTCAGCTCCGACATTCGCGCCGGGGAATGTACTGCATTTCGATACCTGGGGGGGCGCAATGCCATTGCCCAACGCAGAATTCTGCTTTTTTTCCCACCCTGCCCCCTGCAGGTTTTTTTGAGGGGTTTGAGGGACCCAGTTCCTTCTATCCCCGAACTTTTCCCCCAAAACAATTATTTGGGGAATTTTCTGCACCCCAAAACGACGCTAAAAAACTCCTTCTCTCCATTGCACCCTTCTTCACATTTTGTAAATTTCCCTGTTTACCCTACCTCACGGGAAAACCCTCGCCCTCTTCATGCTCCTGCAACAAAAATTCCCACCTACCCCACCGCCTAAAGCATCTGTCCGCAAAAAAAAAGGTTTTGGACATATTTTGGAAGCTTCAAGATGGGAGGGAAAACCAAAGCCCTTTTCCAACCCTTTCTCCCGTGCTTGCTTTGCAGCGTTTTGACCCCTCGACCACTCCCGGGTTTCCCTCCCTTTGACCAAATCACTGAGAGGACTCGTGATTGCTGCAAAATTTTGGGAAAAAAACTCCCTATAAAACCCCAAAATAAAACCTAGCAAACCTCCTGACTTTTTTTTTTTTGGTTTTTGGTCTCTCGAATTCACCCATCTTCCCCCCTTTTCCTCTTTCCCCCGGTTTTGTGTCGCCTCCGACAACAAAACCTAGGAACTCCGGGTTTTTAAAAAACCAAAAACCGGCACTTTGTTGGCCCTGGCGTGAGTTTGGCTTGTCCCCCAACCTCTCTAAAAACTGCTCCTAGCTGCCCAAAAGCTCCCCCCATGTCTGGGATGCTACCAAGAATGCCCCACCCCATAAAAATTCAAAACGCCCCCAAAACCCCGGGTCAAAAATTTTCCCTAAACATCCGAGAAAAGACTGCAGGTGCGTTGACCATCCCAAAAGGAAGTATTTTCGCCACGGTAAAAGGCCCCAAAAGGAGTGGAGAATGCGGACTTTCCCCTTTTAAAATTCCTAAACTCGGGCTATTTGCCAGTAACCCCTTGCTCAAATCTATCCTGGTGAAATCTGGCTTTTGTTTTTGGGGGCATCGAGCGAACAGGTCCCCCAAATTTTCCCGGAAAGACCTCTGCATCGACCTTGGCCCAACTTTCAGAACGTCTAAATAAACCACAGAATCGATGGCCACCTGACTTTTTCCCTCACTAAAACGACGGGGGGCACTATATGATGATTTGGAGGGTTCCCAATCCCCCCCAAGGCCAACATTTTTTCTACCTCCTCCTCGATCACTGTTTGGGATAGGGATGGGTTTGGCTTTCACAGAACGGTTTTTGCGATGTTAACTCCCCGTACATGTCCTAAAATTTTTTCTGCCTGGTTTATCAGTCAGGGACGCCCTATACTGATCTAAGCCCCTAACTTCCCCCCTGTCTCCTACTGTCTAGCCCTTCAAACAGTGCCCATCCCGTATGAATTTTTCCTTTCCCGGGAAAATCAGGCAAAAAATCTTCCCCCCTTTTTCGCTGGGTCTCCTTTGCCCCATCAAAAGAATTTCTTTCTGCGCCTATGTCTGAATTTTCACGCTGAATATAAATTTTTGGGGCAAATTTGCATTTGGGAAAATTTTTTTATTTCCCCCTTCACATCGATTCGGGAGTCCTGATCTTTCCCTTTTTAATGAAGGGGAATGTCCCTTCCAATTTTCCCTCACAACTTTTTTGTGATCCGTGGGAAAACAGTAACAGGCCCTTTATTTTCCCACCATAGGAATTGCTTCCCCACCTTTTCCCGTCCCCATTGCTTCCCTTTTGAAAGACCCTACCTCCTGCAAAACCCCCCCTTTCGGGCCTTACATTTTCCTCTAGGGCCCATTGCGAAAGGGCCACCACATACTGATTTAAATGGTTTGACCCCAATTTTACTCCCGTTCCCTTTTGGGCCACAGCCTTTTTTAAAAGCACACTGGTCCCCCCCCAAATGTCCCCCCATACAGCAGCTCGAAAAGGGGGAAAAGCCTGTGCTTTCCTGGGGGCTTTTTTGTAGGCAACAGTGCCGCGGAATGAACGGGCCCAAACTGCTGGCCCCTTTCCTCACAGAGCTTTTTTAAGAGCCCTTCAGCACACCATTGAATCTCCCACCAACCATTGCATTGTGGGTGGTAAGGGTAGTGGGGAAAACTTTTGTTTCCCTACCCCTGGTTTTTCCCCCTTTACACGCCTGAGGTAAACGGGCCCCCTGTCAAAGAAAAATTTTTGCGGCACACCTACGCGAGAAAGATGTCTCCCCGGGCCCCTTCCCCGACCTGTTGCGTATTCCCCGCCTTTTAATGCAACGCTTCTGGGTAACTGGTCCCCGAAATCCACGAGCGTCAACACAACCTGTGCCCCCCCCTTTGGAAAAGGGGGGCGATTGGGCCCAAACAGGTTTAACAAACCCCCCTCCTGAATGGGGGTCAATTAAAGGGGCTGTTTAAAAGGGGCGGGCCCTTTCCCCTTCACCCCTCCTTTTGGCCGGGAAACCCTTTTCCCCACGTCACAAGAAAATGCCCGAAACCCCTTGATGTCTGCCATTGGGGGCCCGGCCCAAGAAAAACATCGAAGTTCGGTTAGCTGTTTTTCTGGTTTCCCAGATGACCCCCCCATGAGCGACCGTGACCCACTGACATCAGTGGGCACGATAACCTGCTTTGGGAACCCCTAACGAGTGGGCACCCTTTCCTGTTCTTCCCCTTTTTTTAACCCTCGGTACAACACCCGCCTTTCACAAGAAATTTTGTCTCACCCCCTAACCTCCTGTTTTTTCTCCACCTCTTTTCCAACCCCAAGAACTCACCACAGCGAAGGGGCTTGTTCCTGCGCTTTCCCTAAAAAACCCTCAGGCGACCCATCTAAGCCTGACTTCCCCGCCCCGGAAAGAAATAACGGTTTTTTCAACCTTTTTTTCCCCCTTCTTTTCTCTGGTTTGAAATTGCTCCCCTGTAGCAGTCAACAACCAGGATCCCCTGGAACCCTTGCACCTGGAAAAATTTTCCCATGAACAAACAAAGAAGGGGTTTTTTCCCATCCCCCAGCGAAGGAAAAAGCTCGGGCCCGAGAAGTAAGGGGGAAGAAATTTTCTAACTTAAACAACTGGAAAATCCCTCACAGGCCACGATTTTGAAATACAGGTCTGGGTTTCCCGTCAAATCCCCTTTCCCGACCACCCTTGTTCGACTACAAAACCCCATAAAAAACCCAGTGTCCCCGTAAAAACCCTTTTAAACCCCCTGCGGGGCCAATTTCCCCCCTTCTTTTTCCCCCACTGGAAAAGAACCACCAAACCTATTTCCCTCCATCCCTGACACTGACGCGTCCAGTGCTAAACCATAGGGTGCACCCACCCTCTTTAGATTGGAAACCTTTTTGGGGTTTTCCCCTGCAGGTCGTTTTTCCCCCGGGGCCCCCCTTAACCCCCTCTTCAAAGGGGGGCTGCCTTTTTGGGGCCCATGCGACAATCCCTCGCCACATTTCCCTTCTTGGACAAAAAAACAAACCAAAAGTCCCCCCTTGGGCCCCTTTCCCCGCCCAAACCCCTGGGTTTGCAGACTTTTCCCGGAAACTTCCAAAACCCCCTTGCACCTTTTCCCCCCCTTGGCCGGCACCCCTGTTTCTCCCGCACCTAAATGCCCAAAACGGCCTCTCTATACACCTCTCGAACTTTCAGCAACTCCCCCTGCTGTCTCTGGCTTTTCTCTCTTTTTAAATGTAAGGTTAACTCAGGGCCCCAACCTGACAAAATCTGTTTTCCCTTTAAAAACTAGCTCTTTCAACCCAACGAACTCCTTTTTCGTACCGCTCAACTCAACCCCCTTTTCAAAATTTGATCTAAACGGCACCAAAAAATGAGTGTACGTTTCCCCTGCTTGAAACAACTGAACGAAATTTCTTTT
Organism: Conus ventricosus; assembly: GCA_018398815.1. Classification (NCBI taxonomy): domain Eukaryota; kingdom Metazoa; phylum Mollusca; class Gastropoda; order Neogastropoda; family Conidae; genus Conus; species Conus ventricosus. The sequence goes on along the minus strand of CM031615.1, from coordinate 35,376,458 downwards.
TGAATCCTTTCCCCTTTTGGGGGTCCAAAACCCTTCAAACAACGACTCCTTCACGGGAAACCCAAATCAGATTGGTTTTTCTCCGGGAACGCAAAATGAAAATCTTTAAACCTTTCCCCAATAGCGCTGACAAAATGACTGCCCACTCTTTTTGGAGGCCCAACCCGACTGGTCGCAAAAAAGTTTCCCAAACGACTGATGTATGCACAAACGAATCGGTCCCTTTCCCAAATTTTTGGGAACTTGGGTCGGGGGGCATAGCTGCGCACAGATTTACGGAAACTGAACTCCCATCCCCCCGGTGGGCTCCCTTTGTATTTTCCCCACTTTCTCACTCTAATTTGAACCTTTAATCCTTTTCCGTTTCCCGCTTTTCCCCTTTTTCCGTTCCTGTGTTGGGTTTTGCCTGAAAACCCTTTTCTCTCCCGCCCTGCTTCATTCTTTCCCGTTTCCCGGGCTTCCCTTTTTCTTTTTGTTTTCCCCGCTTTCCTAAACTTTAGTCCTTTCCTGCCTGCTAAATTTTTACTGCAAAAACGGCGTCTTTCCGCGCCGTTCCCTCCCCTTTCCATCTTTTGTTGGTTTTCAACGAAAGCACGCAACCTCTTTTCCCCATACCTAAATCACGAGCACACTCACAATTGGTTTTAATAAAGGGGGGTTTCTTTTCTTTCCGCCATTAAAACCCCTTTTTTTTTTTTTTTTTTTTTTTTTTTTTTTTTCTGAACAAGATTTAAATTCAACGAAAAGCCCAAAATGGGTGTTAAACCCACACGATGACGTAATACCAAAAATCCTATGAATGAAAAAATTAGCTTTGGGGCAACGTATTTTGTTTTTTTTTAAGACGCCCACGCCGACCCAAAAAAAAAAAAAGCGAATTTTGGGAATCTGTGCGAAAAAATCTCTGGGGCTGAAATGCCCAAACCCAGTATTAAAAAAAACTTGGAACAATGCCAACCTATAAATTTTAACCCATCTTGGGGAAAATACAGTAAGACCCAAACCTTGTCTTAGGAAATTCCCAAAACTTGAATCCCACCCCGCTTCCTCTCGAGAAGTTGAAAAAAAATTTTAAAAAATGGGCCAAATTCCTGGCAGGCTCGCCAATTTAAAATTGGCCCAAACCCCGGGGAAGTTTTATGGAGGAAAGGAAATAGCGCACAGCCCAAACACACTCACGCTTGCTTTTCGATCTCATTCATATATCATTCAATTTGTCCCCATCAAACCCCAAATAAAGTCTATAAATTTACTACAAAATGTACAAAAAAACAACCAACAATGCATATGGAACAAACAAAAAAAAAACATTCTCTCTTTTCCGAACTTCACCAAAAACTTTAACTAAAAAAATCATTAACTAAACCCGGGGAAAAAATAAATTTTTTCTACTTTACCTTTTGGGCCCGGTGAAACTTAAAAATTCACAAAAACCCCTGTCTTTTCTTTTCTTTATTTTTTTTTTTCACTGTCACTTTACAAGCACCCACACAACGCTGGCACTTTGGGAATTTGGGCCCCCTGGCAACCCGGTCAGGTTTGACTGCGGGGCCCGGGGTTGGTCTGGGGGGAAATGCTTGACGAAGGACCTCCAGGGAAGAGGGCGAAACCCCGGTAAAAGGGGAACAGTGGGCTTTTCAAACCAAACGAAACTTTTCCTTTCTTCCTTCCTGCATTAACCATGGGAACCCCCCCTCTTTTCCCCTCTTTTAGTCGCTCTATCAAATGGACAAGTTGCTTTTTTTTTTTTTTTTTTTTCTTTTCTTTTTTTTCCTCTTCATTAGTTAGCAACTCTCTCTCTCCACATCTCTCCCTAGTCCTTCCTCTGCAGACTATCTCATGCTAATCTCTCAACTTGGTTCTCTTCTCTCCTCCCCTCATCTCTCTGCTTCTCTCTCGTCAAGCTTACACAGAACTTCTTCCTCTCTCTCTGTCTCTCTCCCGTTCTTCCTCCTCTCTCTCACTCACACATTACTTTATTCCCTACCTATGTGTCCAAGGGCGAGTACCATTGGTCAGTATTTTTACCAGCCTCGTACCCGAAGTTATCTCCCTCTAATTCCATTGGCTATTCAAATCATGACAGTCACGCCTACACGCCTTACTCTCTGTGGTGGTCAATTGGTCATTTAATTGATTAGCTTGATTTCACCCCCACCACACACACTACCTTCCCCCTCCCCCTTTCCGGCTACGCCGTAAATTGGCTAGATCAGTCTGATCCAGGCGTCGAGACTCCTCTGACCAGACACCGAGGCGTCGGTCAGCTACTTAGTCTGTCTGGCGTGGACAGTACCGTTCCGTAGAGGATTAGGATTAGTCTACTCGCTGTGCCAAATTGGCTGGATGAGTTTGAGCCGGGCGTCGAGACTCGTTTGACCAGACATCGAGGCGTCGGTCAGCTACTTAGTCTGTCTGGGTGGACAGAACGTCTCCGTGGAGGATTAGGATTTTGGTTGTGTTTATTTTTGACCGTGACATTCTCTATGGATGCCTTTCATATCACTTCTCATCAGTTTGGTCTTTTCTGTAATGATCTTCATGTCATATATTGCTGACGTTTTGTACAGGAGTTTTACTAGCTGGGCAAGATCTTTCTGTCCGACCAAGCCACCAGTGTTCTCGGCGTAGCGTAGGTTGATGATGGTTCTGCCTCAAATGCTCAATGCTCCAAGCTAGTCTTCTCGTACATGCCATGAGACTTTCCAGAATGATGTTGAAAAGGGTGGAGAAGAGTAAACAGCCATGTCTGACGCCAATAGTTATGCGAAACCATTCGCCTAAACTGGCATTGTAGAGGACTGCACCGGTAGCTTGCTCATAGAGTTGTCCATGATCCTGATAAGGTTACTACCAATGTTGTACTTCCTCATGACTGCTCACAAAATTATATGCCGGACCCAGTCAAAAGCTTTCTTAAAGTCGACGAGAACATGATATAGATCTCGCCGGTGTTGTTGGTGTCTCTCACAAATACATCAGAGACTGCAGATTTGTTTGGTGTGGCTTCTTCAAGCTCGCAAACCTTGTTGTTTTTCATCAAGAATCTTTTCCGCTTGTCGTTTCAGTCTGCTGAATAGAATCTTCAGCATTACTTTATTGGCGGAGCTGATGAGGCTGATTTGATCGTGCAGGATTTCTGACATATCTGAAGGTGACCTTGATTAGGGAGTGTAATGATCAAGGACTGGATTCATGGTGCCGGCCGTTCTCTTGTCTGCCATGTTTTGTTACGGCAGAGGGTCTTTGGAGGACCTACCCATATTGTCCTTAGAACCAGTTTTTACATGTGCTGGCGCTTGAGAAGAAGAAGAAGAAAAAGAAGGAGCAGCAGAAGAAGAAGAAGGTGAAGAAGACGGAGAAGAAGGATAAGAAGAAGGAGGAGGAGGACGAGAAGGAGAAGGAGGAGGAGGAGGAGGCGGAGAAGAAGAAGAAGAAGAAGAAGAAGAAGAAGAAGAAGAAGAAGAAGAAGAAGGAGGAGGAGGAGGTGGAGCAGGAGGAGAAGACGAAGAAGAAGAAGAAGAAAGAAGAAGAAGAAGAAGAAGAAGAAGAAGAAGAAGAAGAAGAAGAGGAGGAAGAAGAAGAAGAAGAAGAGAAGAAGAAGAAGAAAAAGGAGGAGGAGGAGAAGAAGAAGAAAGAGAAGATGGACGAAGAAGAAGGAGGACGAGGAGATACAAAAGATTCAAAATAGCGATTTGTTTAGATTTGGATGAAGGACACTTAAATATGAACTCACCACCAATCTCCCCATTCCCAACACTCTCTGTCACTCAACGACACTTTCAACAGCATGGCACCTGGTTACATATTTCAAACTTACCTGCCCTGCCTTTATTGACTGACCGATGCTCGTCACGGTGCTGGTCAACGAAGACAGAACAGTCCTGGACAGAGTATCGTCCCTTTGAAGAGGTTCCGCGGAAGGTTTTTTCGACGGAACTTTCAACGTCTTTTTCGTCGTTTTCGTTTTCTCGCCGCTTTGTGACCTGTACAGAACAGTCTGTAGAGTGGCAGAATTGGTAATGGTGTCGTCGTTTCGTCGTCTGCCGCGCATGCGCCTTTCGACCTTGATGCGGTAGGTGGTGATTGGCTCGCCTTCGTCCAGGATAACCTTGAGGTTGGCCATGCTCTCTTTCAGAGTCAGGATCGTCTCGTCAGCCTTGACCTTGGTGGTAGGGGACTTTGAGGCCATGGTGGTGGTGGGTGATGATCGACGGTGCAGGGCCAAGGCACGTTGCAGGTTGTGTTTTCTGATGAGGTCCATCGGCTGTTAACATAAAACACAATGCAAGCAAGTTAAAAAGTTTGTTTGCTTGTTTTTAGTTTTATCATAGATCAGACAACGACGGAGGTTTTCAGGGATGTCGCCACACAGGAAAAAAGTCCACTCACAAAGAAAACATACACCATCCTCCTCCCCTCCAATATCTATCTATCTATCTATCTATCTATCTATCTATCTATCTATCTATCTACCTATCTATTTGTCTATGTGTGTGTGCGTGTGTGCATCTATCTACCTTTCTATCTGTCTATGTGTGTGTGCGTGTGCGTGCGTGCGTGCGTGCGTGCGTGCGTGTGTGTATGTGTGTGTGTCCATCCATTCATCCATCCATTCATTCATCCATCCATTCATCCATCCATTCATTCATCCATCTGTGCACACAATTATGTAACCAATTCTGTGCCCAAACTGGCATACTCAGTACTGACATATTGAACGCAGATTGAAAAAAAGAAGAGAGGCCATGCAGATTACAGGAAAAAATCTAAAAAGTAATGAATGAAACCCATACCAGCACAAAAAGGCCACAGCAGACATTGCAAAGTGGTAAGCTACTGTCCGCTTTACACAATGTTTAGGGACTCTCCCTAAACGCCAGATCGCAGCAGACAAGATGGCACGTTAATTGTAAACGGGAACAAAAGAGAAAAAAGTGTAAAGACTTCTTAGAACTGAAAATGAGTAGGAAAAATTAGAAGAGAGGCAAATTGCTTATTTGCCTCACGTGCCACGTGTGTCATGATCTTATCACGGTCTAAAAAAACATGCCAGCACTGCGCTGTGTTTGATCCAGTGAAATAACTCACTCATTTTGTGTTCATAACGAAACGCTTTCTTGCTCAGACAGTGGTCACAATACTGACATCACGTGTGCAATGAAAGGGGAGGCGGTAGGGATGAGGACAGGGGTGCAAGTGAAAGGGGATGGGTGAAGAGGCTGGCTATAGATGTGTGCCGTAAGAGCCACAGTTCACAGCAAAACCGCCTTCAGTTACGTACCTGTTTACCTTTCACCCTGACTTGTTTCGCATGTTCTTCATCATCCTCTGTTGATATTTAGGCCAGTTGGATTTATTTCACGCTTCTATTTTGGATTTTCCTTTATATCTATCAACCCTATGAAATTTTGTTCTCTAAACACAAAGACAAGTTCATGACATATTGATATTGTTTGTGAACACACACAAAAAATGTAACCATTCGTTTTCATGAGGCTTCACGTGCTTAATTCACCACAAATGATAAATTCTTACATTGCTGTATTTGACAATGCTTTGCTCCGCATTCAGGTCAGATGCTTTTTCATATCTGATAAGTATGTAAATGGTTAAGTAAATAAGCACATAGGTAAGTTGGTAGGTAGATAGTTACATAGGCAGAGAGAAAGGCGTATATGTGGTTATAAACGAGCATAAACCTATCTCTTCAAATGGCAAATTATTTGACCTAATTAGATTTGACCTCATCGCCCCTGTCCATCTATTTTAATCTGAACTAATCTTTTTGGAACTGATCTCATCTGATTTAATTTCATAGGATCAAACTTTTCGAGGTGTCTGGTGAACTCATCATCGTATGTGTATAGTGTTACCACATTTGTTTATTGCTGGACAGTAATATATCATTACAAATAGTATTAACAGCCTGTCAACCGAAATCTGCCACGTTTATAACACAGTCACGTTCAGTGAATGGTTGCACGTTTATACGAGTACAGTCTATAGTTCCTGCTCCAGGGACACACTCAAGGTCTTCCCGGCTAAAGAGCTTCGGCACTGACCCACCTGAGAAACAGTGGTGCCAAACAGCCCCGCTTGGCGAATGTTGCACAAGTGGAGATACTTCTTTTGAGCAGTACCAGGATGTGTCTGTTCGTCCGTCGAGTCGACCAGGACCACTTCAGTAATCTTGGGCCTGAGGGGGGTGGGATGATTTGTGGATACGCAGGTGGCTGATCAAGCCGATGCGTGTACGGAATGTGCGGTGATAGATTGGACAGGGAATGTGGGAGACCTCCTCTTCATTGCTGGTGCGGTCTTTCCTCGCCTGTCTCTTTTGTTGCTCTGCTACTGTCCTACTTTCTTCACATAGATTGGCACCTTCGTGGATAGAGTAGCGCCATCTAGCTCGATCTATAACAGTTTGTTCCTAAGTCTCAGGGTTGATGTTGAATGCTTTCAACGATGTTTTGAGAGTGTCTTTGAAGCGTTTCTTCTGATCTCCAGCTCACCGTTGAAGAGTATTTTTGGTAGCCGGTGATCTGGCACGCGACCTACATGACCTGCCCATCGAAGCTGAGAGAGCATCAGGATGGTGTGCATGTTCGGATAAGTGACTGCCGGTTCGTCCTTCATTTCATCGTCTTGATGTTGTTTTTCTTGCCTGAAGAAGACCAAATAGGTCAAAACGCTTTGTGTTCCTGTCATAATTTGTCAACTCTGTTGTGTTTATTTTGTAAGTTTTTGAACAATCAGAGACTGGAATGAGTTGCCAGCAGAGTCTGTGACCGCCCCCACTCTTGACACCTTCCAGTCAAGAGTGCAACTGCTGCTCTGATTCTTTTTTTTTTTTTTCCTTCTTTGCCGGGCGAGCCCCAACCTGAAACGTGTCAGAAAAATCAAATTGTTGATTGTGGACACTCAAAGGATGAAGAACTCTTTCGTTTAGTGGCACAGTACTTCTGTCGATGCTCTTGCACCCATGCAGCTATAGCGCCATCGTTCCTGCGTTTGCCACATCCCTGTCCGTGAGGTGATGATCAAGCAGGGAGGACAGGGAGAAGAGAAGGCTCACCTCGTCATCCTCACAGCCTTCGAGAACGGGGTCATCCAGCACTTCGGAGGCTGTGGTGCGGAGGTTGTAGTCACTGCGCAGCATTTTGGACAGCAGCTCGTCCAGTTCTCGGCTATACTCGTAGGGCAGTGGCTGCCGCTGAGGAACACACCAGGCACAGAGTGACAATCGGCTGATGTTGATGGACGCGGGGGTGGAGAGAGAGAGAGATAGAGATAGAGATAGATAGAGAGAGAGAGAGAGAGAGAGAGAGAGAGAGAGAGAGAGAGAGAGAGAGAGAGAGAATTGATACGGAAAGTTATAGATAAATAGATAGAGAGACAGACTGATAGATGTATAGATCAATAAGTAGGGAGATAGAGAGAGAGATAGACACAGAGAGAGGGAGAGAAGAAGATCATGTACAGAGAGAGAGAGAGAGAGAGAGAGAGAGAGAGAGAGAGAGAGAGAGAGAGAGTCTCCCCTCACACACACACACACACACACACACACACACACACACACACACACACACACACACACACACATGGAGAGAAACAGCACGAGAAGAAGGGAAACGAGACATTACAGAAATAGAGAAAGAATGGGTGAAGGTAGCGAAGTGGAAGGAGCGATGGCGAGATGAAAAGAGGAATTCAAGAGAGAGAGAGAGAGAGAGAGAGAGAGAGAGAGAGAGAGAGAGAGAGAGAGAGAGAGAGAGAGAGAGGAGAGAGAGCGAGAGAGAGAGAGAGAGAAGAGAAAGAGAAGAGAGAGAGAGAGAGAGAGAGAGAGAGAGAGAGAGAGAGAGAGAGAGAGAGAGAGAGAGAGCGCACACCACTGTCGTAACCCACCATTTTCAGCACAGCGTTACGAAGGATGAAGAGGGTGGACCCTTCGTAGGCTCTCTCCAGCGTCGCCATCTCCACCACACAGCAGCCCAGACTCCAGATGTCGGTCTGTACCACACACACACACACACACACACACAACACACACACACACACACACACACACACACACACACACACACACACAACACACACACACACACACACACACACACACACACACACACACACACACACACACACACACTCAGTGGTAAAGTGGGCGACTCACGGTCCCACCGCACAACACTTCCTACGCGACCTAGATCAGGCTGAGAGTCGCAGACACTGTACTGACTGGCATTTTACTGAAGTGGATGACTGACGATGCCAGATTCGAGATTCTACTGGGTGTTTCATTAAGAATGATCTGTTGTGCGCCGTTTTATTTAAATGGACAATAATGATACCTACGGTGACGCATGTACATATAAACCACAGACTGAGATTCATCTGTGATTCTCTCTCTCTCTCTCTCTCTCTCTCTCTCTCTCTCTCTCTCTCTCTCTCTCTCTCTCTCACACACACACACACACACACACACGCACTCTCTCACACACACACATACACAGTATGCACGCACCCAAGATCACACAGTATGCACGCACCCAAGATCACACACACACACTCACACACACACACACACTCACACACACACACACACACACACACACACACGCGCGCGCGCGCGCGCGCGAACGCATGGGCACATGCACGCAAGCACACACACACACACACACACACACACACACACACACACACACACACACACACACACACCGACATATGCCACACTCTCCCTCACATTCTATACTCCCTCCGGTCAGTTTTTTCCACTCAGATCTCTGCATCCTCCACCCCCACTCTCTCCCCGTCCCCCCTTCCGTATTGACCTCCTCACCTGAATCTCCCATCCCTACCTTGGAGTTGTACGGCTTTTCATACAGCGCCTCTGGACTCATGTAAGGGGGAGTACCACAGAAGGTTTCGGCCATGGCGTCTGGTTTGTCCAACGCTCTGAGGGCAGACATTCCATTCGTGACGTTTAATGCATGTGTGACGTGTTGCGTGCCGATGAATTTAAGGAGTGGGGATTGATAGGGGCAATCGTCTTCCACATGTAGCCGGGTGCTAAGAGTGTATATTCCTTGGGCACCTGTCTTAGACAAGATATTTTGTTCACGAGTTATCTTCCCCTTACCTCCCTTGATCGATTGATCTCATTTTATTGTGTAAATTCTTTAACTCATGAATACCTCAGAACCTACATAGTTGTGTATACGTTGCTGAAGTCACAAAAATTAATGTATCCTATTCATTACAATCGTGTTGGACTGAGAAGCCATATTTTCGCTAAAACTGGTATTTCGACCAGATTAATCTTGGCGCCATTTTGAATTGTCCGACGAACAAACCGTGAATAATTCTTGATTTCATAAAAAGTATGAGAGAATCCAAAGAATCCATGAATGCACATTGAAAGTAAAGTCCATAAGCTCTCATTTCGTATATTGCATGCCTATGATCTTTTCTGTACAAGCTTGCGACTATACGAAATGACTGACGGCGCCGGTCCCTTTAGCGAGTCGCCTTCTTTGTTTACTGTCGGAGTTTTGATCTAAATTGTCATTTCATGAAATTCGGACTTCCCAATCGAAATCTTTTTAATAACTCCATTTCTATGATAGAAGCAACTGAAATTATATAAAAATTATCATCCGATGGACCATTTCAACGGAATAACATTTTATCGAAGATCGTGTTCGAAGCACGTGGCGACGGCCATGTAGTGATAAGGCAAGTTGTGTTTTTCTACCAAACTTTAAACGCAAAGTTCTCCGCTTGGACGGCATCTTGGATAATGAAGTTTATATGAATAGAAAGAGCGAAATTCAAGCTTTTTATTCATTACAAAATTATTTCACGCTATTTAGTACTTTTCATCGAAAATAAGGGCAAATATGACGTAAGCTTGTTAAAAGTGGGTTCATTCTCGGACTTTAATCGCCAGTAACTTTACACAGCCACAAAATTGTCAAATATGACTTATTGCGTTTTATTCCTTGGGTTCTGAGGTTTTCATCGATATGAAATATGTTTGGATACTTTGAACGGACGGCGAGCTAGACAACGCAGAAGCGGCGGCAGATAGCACAAATTTTGTCATTTGCCGTCCCGCGAGGCTCATTTTGAGTGCGGCGCTGCGTTGCCTTCTTTGCGGTCCGGTCAAGGTGTATATATTTGGAGCGCCGCGTGAGTGCGAGTCTCACTGCGAGTGTGGCATAGCAGTCAACACCAGGGGAGAGGTGGCAGCTCTCCTTTGAAGGATGCTGACGTGAGAGGTCAGCGTCATTGGGCGGCACAGTCAACCTTCCAGCCATGTGGGTGATGACGGGTCTAGCCTGTGTCGCCGGGGACGGCTCCTGGAGGTGTGGGGCGATTGACGAAGGAGCGCTGCCTGACTGCGACTACCGTGGCCTGGAATACCGTGCTGTTTTGTGGGGAGGCAGACATGGGGGCACTCCTTACGGGGTTGGGCTGAAAAATTGCCCTCTCGGCCGCAGTCAGCGAGTGCCCGCCAAGTTTTAGGGACTCGTGCAGCACTCCAGCGACTTTCGTCCTGCTCCCTCCTTGAGGCGGCCTCACGCGGCACAGGACCATCGCCACCCAAGCATGAAGAAGGCCGCCCCGGTGGTCCTGAAGACAGCCTGATGTTTGGGGCACAGCAGGCAACATACACCGACGCCTACCGTCGGTCGACCAAGATCCTGAAACTGAACCAACGTTCAAGACCAACTCCACCAGACTTGAACCACTTTCAAGAAGATAATGACCAGAATTGAGCCAATGTTCAAGAGGAACGCGAGCTCTGCGAGACAAATGCGACGACCCTCACTGAAACTACCCACCACTGCCAGGCGACAACAGTTGCCACAAATATGCAGACCTTTGTCTGCATGAACCTTGTCCTTAAGGGCCTCAGGCCAATAGGACGTTAATCTCACCATCAAAGCAAAAGCAAAGAGTGCGAGCAGAGTTGCCTAGAGTGTTGCCCCGACGGTGTTGCCCCGAGCAGTGTTGCCTAGAGAGCGCTCAGTGCGCTGAGTGCTGAGAGAGAAAGTGCTCCCAGGGCTGTGTTCCTGGTTGGAGCTCCTTGCCATGGGAGAGAAATAAAGAGAAGAGAAAAAGCTCTACTTCGTCGTCTCTGTGTCTTCTTGACTGGCTGCTGTCCCTTGGTCCCTGCGCATATCACCATCTGCCTGTCTTCACCTGCACACCCCTTACCCCTCCACACCATCACAACTGGCGCTGTGAGCAGGATCGAAGACAAAGGACCAAGAAGACACAGCCCAAGAAGACCGGACACCATGGCCAGCCAACTACCTCTGCACCCCCTGCATCAGCTCCCCAAATTCATGGGTACCGAGAGCAGCAGGGAAGTGGACGACTTCATCCGGGAGGCCAGGCTTGCCCTATACCTGCAGCCCCTGGATGACTTGACAGCCGCCCTCTGGCTGATTGCCGCCCTAGATGGCCGAGCTCGCCAGGAGGTGATCAGGCTGCCAGCGACAGACGTCGACTCCCCAGCCAAGATCTTGACCATCTTGGAGGAGAACTGGGGAGAGCAGCGTGATGTGGTCACCCTGGCCACAGCGTTTTTCACCAGGCAGCAGGGCCAGGACGAGACCATCTCTGAGTATGGGTCCCATCTCCAGTACCTCTGGAAGAAGGTCAACCAGGCTGGGGATGGAATGTTGCCTGCCACCATACTCGGGGACGCCGTCACCCGTGGCCTACGACGAGCAGCACTCTGCAAGGATGTCAGGTATTTCGTCCGGAACCATCCTACCACCACCTTTGAAGAGGCTAGGAAGGAAGCCCAAAGGTGGATGCGGGACTGCAGTGCCGACAGCGACATCCTCCACACGGCTGGCACTGCTGCTGTTGCCTTGCTTCAGAGTCGGCTAGAGGCACTCACAGCTACAGTCGCCAGCTTGAGGCAGGAAATCCAGCAGCCACCACCTGCACGGCCACCACTGCAGATCCACAGCTGCGTGGCAAATGCGCAGCATTCAAGACGACGGCCCAGGCGGAGGCGACGGAAGTCTCCACCTGCGAAAAACTGGGGACAAACCCCAGTCCTCTGCCACTGTCAGCAGCCAGAATGCTGACAAGCAACACGGTTCAGCAGCACCCAGGCGACAGGCTGAGTCTATTTTGCCTCAGCTGTCACCAGGAGAGATGCGCCGACTGCAGCAGGAGGACCCATCCATTGGGCCAGTTCTCTCCTCCTGGCCAAAGAAGCCTGCAGCTGGTGAGAATAGGGAGCTACAGTCCCTCGTTCAGCAGCACAGCCGACTCACCTGCCGACAGGGGGTGCTGTATCGGCGAATGGTGGACCCTAAACTTGGGGCGTGTGAGCAGCTGCTTCTTCCCAGACTGCTCCGCCCCAAGGTGCTGTCATCAGTCCACAACCGCCAGGGTTACCAGCGTGCTGCAGAGATGCTGCGGCCCCTGGTCTACTGGCCCGGTATGTACCGGGATCTGGAGCAGCACATGGGGCTGATTGCCGACCCTGCAGAAAGGTCGGCCAGACCGCCAGTGCCTCCACGCCATCAACCCGTGCGCCAAAACCCAGGCCACCAGGAGCCGTTGTGGCCTCCAGACATCAGGTCTGGCCCTGTCGGGCAACTTCCCTACCTGACAGCAGAACTGACGCCCTGCCGTCATCGGAACCAGCTGACTGGAGGAGACCGCGACGGGAGCTGGAACCACCACCAGACTCCAAGACGGACCGGCAGACATTCCCGCAGCCCAAGCCAAGAACTGCTGGCCACCCTGTGCCAACTCCAGTTCCGCCCACCGCCAGCCCCACGGCGAGCTACCTGTCTGGCAGTTAAACCAGTGAAGAGGTATGTTGGTGATGGCATGGACGATCAGGAACTCTTGCATAAATAACTTGAACAGAAGTTCTCAGAGTTGAACAGTAAATATACCCCTTTATTTATAGTTGAATACCTTTTGGGAAGAGGTGTTGCGGACTGTTTTGTTAAACAATACCTTGTTATATTTTGATGTTGCCTTTATTTTTTTGGTACAACCTAGTACGTGCCGATTGTTCTTTATGGTGGATAATGATGTATGCTCCTGTTGTTGTTTTTTGCCAACAGTAGTGGTAAAGAAAAACTAGGTTGAGTGTGTTACTTTTGGGGGAAATTTTGTTCAAAACAACAAAACCCAACAAAATCATATCTTCATGGGGACTTGATGCTAAGGATTTTATAACATTCTTTTGCCATTTTGTATCTGACATTTTTGGAATTTTATTCAAACAAGTCCATTGTTGTCACTTGGTACCTACCCAATGTCTTGGATTTTCAACAAATACCTTGTAGTCATTCTTGTATTTGACTTTTTGGAATTTTGTTTTAAAATACATGTCCATTCTAGTCAATATCCTCATTTCAGTCGATGCGAATCTGCCGACTTTCAGACGCCTTGTTTAAAAGAGCAAGCCCTTGGTAGTTGGAATAATGTGAAGGCAGAGAATGAGAGTAAGAGACAAGATGTTTTGATACTTTGATGTTTTGCTACTTTGATGTAAAGGTTTTGTTTTGGGAGTAGCCGTGCCTCTAAAGACTTGATGGCTAAAGCTCCATTTTTTCATTGATTCATTTGTTGTATCCCTACTCGATAACTCTTGTTATTTTCATGTCATTTTGTGCCAGCGAGGACGCTGGTTGTAACAGAGTAGGGGGGGATGTAGCCGGGTGCTAAGAGTGTATATTCCTTGGGCACCTGTCTTAGACAAGATATTTTGTTCACGAGTTATCTTCCCCTTACCTCCCTTGATCGATTGATCTCATTTTATTGTGTAAATTCTTTAAATCATGAATACCTCAGAACCAACATAGTTGTGTATACGTTGCTGAAGTCACAAAAATTAATGTATCCTATTCATTACAATCGTGTTGGACTGAGAAGCCATATTTTCGCTAAAACTGGTATTTCGACCAGATTAATCTTGGCGCCATTTTGAATTGTCCGACGAACAAACCGTGAATAATTCTTGATTTCATAAAAAGTATGAGAGAATCCAAAGAATCCATGAATGCACATTGAAAGTAAAGTCCATAAGCTCTCATTTCGTATATTGCATGCCTATGATCTTTTCTGTACAAGCTTGCGACTATACGAAATGACTGACGGCGCCGGTCCCTTTAGCGAGTTGCCTTCTTTGTTTACTGTCGGAGTTTTGATCTAAATTGTCATTTCATGAAATTCGGACTTCCCAATCGAAATCTTTTTAATAACTCCATTTCTATGATAGAAGCAACTGAAATATATATAAAAATTATCATCCGATGGACCATTTCAACGGAATAACATTTTATCAGAAAGATTACTGGTTAGGTATAAACATATTAAGAGGTGTCAGAGAGAATGTAGGCTTGCTCACTCCAATTATGTTAATTCGATGATTTCAGAAGGTGATCATCAAAACAAGAAATTATGGTCTTACATAAGGAGTAAGAGACAGGACAATATTGGGATTCCAGACCTGAGAAACAACCAGAATAATCTAATACAGGACCCTGAAGGGAAAGCAAACTTACTAAACAAGCAGTTTTGTTCAGTTTTCTCAAATCCCAAACCTTTAATTAACGTTAGACTAAAGGATGATGATAAAACTCCCTGAAATGCAAAACATCAAAGTAAACAAAGCAGGAGTATTTAAGTTACTGACCAACATCAATGAAAACAAAGCTACTGGTCCCGATGGCGTTCCTGGCAAGCTCTTAAATTATGTGCCAATGAATTGAGTGAGGTATACCAACTACTTTACCAAGCTTCACTGGACCAGGGAGTAATACCTGATGAGTGGCGAGATGCGAGCATTGTTCCCTTATTCAAAAAGGGTGACAAAACAAAAGCAGAGAACTATAGACCTGTATCTCTTACATCCATATCAGCTAAACTACTTGAACACATAATATACAGTAGCATAATGGACCATCTTGACAAATATGACTTCTTAAATAACGCCCAGCATGGTTTTAGACAGCGAAGGAGTTGTGAGACTCAACTTATAACAACTCTCAATGATTTTAATAACTGTCTTAACAACAGACAGCAAATAGATGCAATTTTATTAGACTTTTCTAAAGCTTTTGATAAGGTTGACCATGAGGGCCTGCTGCTTAAATTAGAACACATCGGCATTGGCGGTTCTTTGCTAAAATGGGCTAGATCATTCCTCGTTGGGAGAACGCAGAAAGTTGTTGTGGAAGGGTCGACATCTCATTGTAAACCAGTCTTGTCAGGTGTACCACAGGGAACTGTTCTGGGGCCCTTGTTTTTCTTAATTTATATAAATGACAAAAGTAGAAATCTCTCTCCTGGAACTACTATAAGGCTTTTTGCAGATGACAGCTTAGTATATAGAACAATCAGAAGCAAGAATGATACACGCATTCTACAAGAAGATCTAAACGTTTTACAAGAGTGGGAAAGAACTTGGAAAATGGAATTTCATCCCCAAAAGTGCCAAGTGTTGCGTATATGTAACAAACGCTCACCAATTAGATCAGATTATTCTATCCATAATACTATTCTTAAAGAAACTAATGCTGCAAAATATTTAGGCGTGATTATAGATAGTCGTCTCAAATGGAAAGAACATTACAATTTAGTATGTAAGAAAGCAAATAACATCTTAGCTTTCTTATACAGGAATATCAATGACTGCCCCCAAAAGGTTAAAGACGACTGCTACAAAACACTGGTTAGACCAGTACTGGAATATGGTTGCTCATTTTTCGGATCCTTACCATCTAAAGGACATTGATAACCTCGAAAAGATTCAGAAGAGAGCAGCACGGTTCGTAACAGGGAACCACATCAGAGAAAAGGGGAATACTAGGAAGAACATGAGGAGATTAGAATGGAAACCCTTAGAAGAGAGAAGAGCTTTTATAAAACTTAACATCTTCTTCAAAGGCAGAGCTAAAGTAATTGATATTGAAATGGAACAGCTAGTATTGAATAAAAGTAGCACCAGGAGTGGCAGTCAATGTTATACCATACCTGCATCAAATATTGACAGCCACTTACATTCTTTTTATCCCAGTTCTGTACGGCTGTGGAACTCACTGCCGGGTGCCATCAAGATTGCCACAAATGCAATCTCATTTAAGAGACAAATTGATTCGACAGTTTTGAGATCTGCATATTGACGATTTTCTATTTTTACTTCCCCAGATATTTTACTATTACCTGGGCCTGAATTTGGCCATTGCTTTTAACTTCTTGAATATCGAGTGCGACCCCTTGTTGCCAAATTTGCTCCAGGGGCCAACAGTCTGAGTCGCACTGTTTTATGTTATTTTATTTTACTTTTTAACATGCGCGCTGGTTACCTACTCGTTTTTGAGTGAACCAGTATTTTAGGAAGAAGAAGAAGAAGAAGAAGTGTTCGAAGCACGTGGCGATGGCCATGTAGTGATAAGGCAAGTTGTGTTTTCTACCAAACTTTAAACGCAAAGTTCTCCGCTTGGACGACATCTTGGATAATGAAGTTTATATGTATAGAAAGAGCGAAATTCAAGCTTTTTATTCATTACAAAATTATTTCACGCTGTTTAGTACTTTTCATCGAAATAAGGGCAAATATGACGTAAGCTTGTTAAAAGTGGGTTCATTCTCGGACTTTAATCGCCAGTAACTTTACACAGTCACAAAATTGTCAAATATGACTTATTGCGTTTTATTCCTTGGGTTCTGAGGTTTTCATCGATATGAAATATGTTTGGATACTTTGAACGGACGGCGAGCTAGACAACGCAGAAGCGGCGGCAGATAGCACAAATTTTGTCATTTGCCGTCCCGCGAGGCTCATTTTGAGTGCGGCGCTGCGTTGCCTTCTTTGCGGTCCGGTCAAGGTGTATATATTTGGAGCGCCGCGTGAGTGCGAGCACACTGCGAGTGTGGCATAGCAGTCAACACCAGGGGAGAGGTGGCAGCTCTCCTTTGAAGGATGCTGACGTGAGAGGTCAGCGTCATTGGGCGGCACAGACAACCTTCCAGCCATGTGGGTGACGACGGGTCTAGCCTGTGTCGCCGGGGGACGGCTCCTGGAGGTGTGGGGCGATTGACGAAGGAGCGCTGCCTGACTGCGACTACCGTGGCCTGGAATACCGTGCTGTTTTGTGGGGAGGCAGACATGGGGGCACTCCTTACGGGGTTGGGCTGAAAAATTGCCCTCTCGGCCGCAGTCAGCGAGTGCCCGCCAAGTTTTAGGGACTCGTGCAGCGCTCCAGCGACTTTCGTCCTGCTCCCTCCTTGAGGCGGCCTCACGCGGCACAGGACCATCGCCACCCGAGCATGAAGAAGGCCGCCCGGTGGTCCTGAAGACAGCCTGATGTTTGGGGGACAGCAGGCAACATACACCGACGCCTACCGTCGGTCGACCAAGATCCTGAAACTGAACCAACGTTCAAGACCAACTCCACCAGACTTGAACCAACTTTCAAGAAGATAATGACCAGAATTGAGCCAATGTTCAAGAGGAACGCGAGCTCTGCGAGACAAATGCGACGACCCTCACTGAAACTACCCACCACTGCCAGGCGACAACAGTTGCCACAAATATGCAGACCTTTGTCTGCATGAACCTTGTCCTTAAGGGCCTCAGGCCAATAGGACGTTAATCTCACCATCAAAGCAAAAGCAAAGAGTGCGAGCAGAGTTGCCTAGAGTGTTGCCCCGACGGTGTTGCCCCGAGCAGTGTTGCCTAGAGAGCGCTCAGTGCGCTGAGTGCTGAGAGAGAAAGTGCTCCCAGGGCTGTGTTCCTGGTTGGAGCTCCTTGCCATGGGAGAGAAATAAAGAGAAGAGAAAAGCTCTACTTCGTCGTCTCTGTGTCTTCTTGACTGGCTGCTGTCCCTTGGTCCCTGCGCATATCACCATCTGCCTGTCTTCACCTGCACACCCCTTACCCCTCCACACCATCACACATTCTTTTTTTTTTTTTTTTGAAAAGCGGGAAGTAAGGGGGGACTCTTATTTTCATAATGTTAAAGGGTGTGTTCTATCATCCAAAGGGAGTGGCGGGTGGGGTGAGGTGAGGGGGAGGGGGGGGGTGAACGGGGAACGCACCATAACCAAATAATAAAATGTGGGAGGGGAAGGCAGAAGGTAGTTTGCCCCCTATCCCTCCTCCCTCCCCCATATTTTTACTAGAGGATCAGTATCCCAAGCCCCCCCTCCCCCCCCCCCCCCCTGCCCCACTTCCCTCCCCGCCGGGTTCCAACACCGCTGCCATCTTAAAGTGTTGTTTTTTCCGGTGGTATCAGTGTATTGAGGGATGCTCCAAGCTTGCCTATATACTCTGTACCTTTGCACGTCCACACAGCAACAACAACTGAAGAAATGAACAAACGCAAATTAACGTTTAATCAAGACTTGCACTGCCTTCTTAATCTTGAACATTATCAAACACACACACTGACGAACAATAACAAATACAGGTGGGAAAGCTTAGAACACCCTTTTTTTTTCTTTCCTTTCTTTCTTTTTTTTTTTTTTTTTTTTTTGGGGGGGGGGGGGGGGGGGGGGTCTCCTTGTTTGTTCTGTGTGCTCTGTGTTGTCATTTCTTCTAAGCGGTTTGGTGTCGTAAGCAGCATTCGTTTGGACTTAAGGGCGTGAATTCATTTCATCACAAGAAGCAAGAGTTACCGTACTTCGTTATTCACTGTTTACTGTTCCCTGCCTCATTTAAGATTTCCTTTCCGTCTACTACCACAATTATAGCGTGTTCAGCTGATGCTGATTGGATAAGCATTGTGCTGATCCTTCAGATCAATCGCATCGTTGATGCTCTGTTCTGCCCTGGCACAGCATCGATTAAATTGTATCGTTTCACGTATTCATGTCTCAAAGAGGCCTCCTGCTCCAAATGATGTGCTTTGTGTGATTCTGTATATGTCAACTCGTTGTCAGCAATGCTGCAGCATGTTTCAGTCCTCTTCTCATAATTTTATACATTAACTCACAAAAAAATGATACATTTGGAAGAACGACATCTATCAATATTTCTCCATCAGGCCCATTTTGAAAACGATTGAAAAAAAACAACAACCCTCTATCATTTATATGTTTGACTCGCCTCAGTGAGAAGAAC
This sequence comes from Conus ventricosus, assembly GCA_018398815.1. Lineage (NCBI taxonomy): Eukaryota > Metazoa > Mollusca > Gastropoda > Neogastropoda > Conidae > Conus > Conus ventricosus. Next base: position 35,357,335 of record CM031615.1, on the reverse strand, counting down.
GACACACCTACTGTGAAGTTCACGACCGGATACAAACTACACATTTAGTTATACCATGAAATCAAAATTAGAAAGAAAGTAAAAATCAAGAGAGACAGACAGACAGACAGACAGACGGACGGATAGACACAGACAGACAGAGACTGACCTGGCAATGCCCATGTCTCCCAAACGTACAATGCCGGTTTCTGTCAGGAAAACGTTGGTGGGTTTCAAATCTCGGTGGAGGATTGGTCCACTCTCATGATTGTGCATGTACTGTAAACACGTTCAAGTTTCGTTGACTTTAAGTGACAGGGTTGTCATCATGTTGATCAGGTGCAAAAAAGAAGGCTCGAGAAAAGAAAATGAACAAACAAAAGCACACACACACACAAACACGTCAGTTTGTGACTCTTGCACGCCACTGAAGATTTGTGCAAAAGCCACGGTGCAGTATTACTTCGCGAGAGTTACCCTATTTGTTCGATATCTACATGCTGCAGCTGTCAGTGGCATTTGGTGGTCTAGGAATTTGTGGACTGGAGCCCCATCGGAAACGTTCATTTGTGGGCTTTTTCAGCCTTAGCCGGGTTTCAGCTCGGTCGAAAGCGCTGTAAAATTATTATGCAGAGTGGAATCACACCGTTTGCATGTCAACCTCCAATTGGAATCGTCTCTAACACATGCTGCCAAAAATTTCCCGACCAACACTTCGGGTGTCTGTATCTCTTTGGCCTGGTTGACCCCGGGATGTGTTATGAAAGGAAGTGAAGAGTGCATCGTCCTGTCATGCAGTTGTAGACCAGAATGGGACTCTGCAGCACGACCTTCACCATCCCAAATCGTCATTGAATCTCACTTGAAAAAGAAATCTGTTCAGTGACACATTTGTACAAACAATGATGTTACATACTGGTGTTGAGGTTGATGGTATAAGCGTGCTAGCCTCTCCGAAGAAAAGCCATGGCATTTTGGTCACTGATACTGAGCTCTGTGTTATGAAGCATTACCCCGTTAAACTGTTTATTGTACTCCCAGTTCTATAAGAACAGGGAGTACTTTACACTGGGAACGAAGAAATGCTGTGTGTGTGTGTGTGCGTGCGTGCGTGCGTGCGTGCGTGCGTGTGTGTGTGTGTGTGTGTGTGTGTCCGTCCGTCCGTCCGTCCGTGGTCAAAATGTGTTCCACTCGCTCCAGACAAAACCGTTATAGCCGTTACTAACGGCTATAACGGCCCATAACGGTTTTTCTTCCTTATAGAATATCTCAGAAAGTACTTGGCCGATCTTTCTGAAAATTTGTAGGTATGTTCATTATGGGTCACGGATCATGCCCGTTGTTTTATTTTACCGTTATAGCCGTTACTAACGGCTATAATGGCCCATAACAGTTTTCTTCTTTATGGAAAATTTCAGAAAGTACTTGGCCGATCTTTCTGAAAATTTGTAGGTATGTTCATTGTAGATAACAGATGATGGCCGATGATCACCAGAATAGCCGTTACTAACGGTTATAACGGCTCAAAATGGGTTTTCCTCTTTATGGAATATCTCACGCGTATTCAAGATAAACTGGGAGTACGTTTATATTCTTGCATCTTGTTTTCAGTTACTGGAGTCAGTTTTCGCATCGTTGTCAACATCTTGATGTTTGGGAGCAGTGATACCCCCCCCCCTCTCTCTCTCTCTCTCTCTCTCTCTCTCTCTCTCTCTCTCTCTCTCTCTCTCTCTTCACCCCCTCTCTAACATTCAGTTATCAGACAAATTTAAGAAGACCTGACCCATCACTTCCTCATCCAAGCCTCCTATCCTCCCTTCCTCTGTTACCCCCCCTTCCCCTTCTTCCCTGGTTTTCTTCCTGTTCCTAGCTCCTGTAGATCAGTTATGTTTGTTTGTTTGCTTTTCAGATGAATGTTTGGGTGTACCCATGCCTGTCATCTTCCTCCCTCACCATCCTCCCCCCCCCCCCCCCCCCCACTCTTTCTCCCAACCGCTCCAGTGGTAAGGTCTTGCTACCCATCCCACCTTTCCTCCCATCCATTCCCAGCCTCAACTCCCGTTTCACACAGCCGGTCACTGCATTCCGTCGGTGAGATGTAGGTGACCGTTGTCCACTTTCGTCCCAACCCTTTCATTCCTTCCCTTACTCTCCCCCGTCTGATCATGACAATAGTCTTGGGCGTTGTTGTGGATGGAGAGAGGCAGATAGACAAGAGACAGAAGAGAAAGGGGGAGGGTGGAGTGAGAGATGCATTGAGAGAGAGAAATGAAATGAATTTATTTCATTTTCGTTGAGAGGGAGGGAGAGAGAGAGAGAGAGAGAGAAGAGAGAGAGAGAGAGAGAGAGAGAGAAGGAGAGAGGGAGGGAGGGAGGGAGGGAGGAGGGGTATGGACCGGGCAACGAGGCTAAAATGCAGAAATCACGATGCATAATTACGATATTCTTCAAACACAATACAGCACAATATAGCACAATCCACTTCAAACACAAGACGTTTTACTCAACCACCTCCAAGCCGCAAGCCATCTGCCACAGCCACACCCGGAGCAAGTCTTCAGGCAGGGGCATGCCAATCTGATCCAGGAAGCCGCTGATGTCGCCTCCGCTGCAGTACTCCGTGATGATGTACATGAGTCCTTTGTCCATGAAGTGGTCGGTGTAGCAGAGCACGTATTCGTGGGACAGTTCCTTCAGCACCCTCAGCTCGTTCTCCACCACACCTTTGTCTGTGGGACCTGCGCGTGCCCACTCCATCACCTTGACGGCGAACTGTGGTGGGAGGGGCATAAGGATCATCAGAATGGAAGGGAGAGAATGATGATCACTTTGGCTGAGACGGTGGAGAGATAGTAAATCTGGGATAAAATAAATGATGTTTGGTCGCAATATTTGACAGAACGTTTGTACATCTAGAATGAAGTTAATGATGGCATTTTCAGGTGAAATATCTGGCAGAAGAATTGTAAGTCTGGAATGAAATTAATGACGGCAGCTTTGATCGACATTTTTCACAGGACGTTTGTAAATCTAGAATGAATCTAATGATGGCGGCTGTGGTTGAAATGTTGGACTCAACACTTTAAAGTCTGGAACAAAATTAATGATGGGAGTTTGCTTGATTTTTTTAAATTTTATATAAAAGAACTCTTTCAAATCCGGGATGAATTTAATGGTGGTAGCTTTGGTTAAAAGATTTGACTAAACTTTAAAATTCTGGAATAAAATAACTGATGGTAATGTTGAATGAATTGTTTGAGAAAACGTTTTTATGTCCGGAATGATGGAAGCTTTGATTGAAGTGTTTAGCAGAATGTTTTAAGTCTAGAATGAAATTGATGAAAGTTGCTTTTGGTTGAAATGTTTATGGAATGTGTTGAAATCTGGAATGGAAATGTAGTTAGGGTTGAAAGGCTTGATAGAAAGGTCGCAAGTCTAGGATAAAAACACCAATGGTTACATGTTGAACGAGATGAGTAGAAGCAATGTCATTGAAGGGGCACGGAAAATGAGAGAGGAATTAAAATGTTGAAAACTTCCGCACAAAGATTGTGTGACTGGAATGAAGAAAAATTATGGTGATTTTGGTCGAAAGAACAAGACAGAGAATTCGTCAGATTGGAACGGGAAAAAAAAATGTTGACTATACAATGAAAGGTTTGATAGAAAGATTATGTCAAATGGAAACAATGATGGTGATTTTTATTTTAAAAGTTTGAAAGAAAGATCATGTTAAATGAAAACAATGATCATAACTTTGGTTGAAAGATTGATAGTCCTAGAAAGACAGATCGTAATTGTAAGATTTCAACGAATGACGATGCAAGTGCTACGCACAAGCGCCGGCGACTCTCTTCTTCGTCTGACGTACCTGTTCCCCTTCTGGGTTCTCCACCAGGTAGACACAACCGAAAGCTCCCTTCCCGATGAGGCCCTTGTTAATCACGCCCGCCTTCTCCATCGCCATCTTAAACTCCTCACGTCAAAGCGCAACCGCTCAGTATAATGGCCGGCCTTCAGGAATCCTGGGAAAAAAAAAAAAAAATATATATATATATATATATATTGTAGCCGGGTGCTAACAGTGTTTGTTTTTATTTTGGTTACCTTTCGTGGATGAAAATGGTTTGTTCAAGAGTTATCTTCCCCTTACCTCCCTTGGTCGAATCTCATTTATTTTATTGTGTAAATTCTTTAAATCATGAATACCTCAGAACCTACATAGTTGTATGTACGTCGCTAAAGTCACAAAAATTAATGTATTTGATTCATTACAACCGTATTGGGCTGAGAAGCCCATATTTTCTCTAAACTGGTATTTCGCA
>CM031615.1:35328031-35345531 GCA_018398815.1 Conus ventricosus | reverse complement strand
TAGTCCTCCTAAAAAGCAGTAGTCTTCTGGACTCTGACTATAAAAAGATCAAGGTCCCCATTAAGTCTGAGATTAGAATACAACAAAGGGATCATAATGGACAAGATTGTGTCTGGGAAGGCACCCTCAACATTAGTTCACAGATTCTCAATAAATTCCTCAGGACTTACCCAGACTTCATGTCCCTGTTCCTAGAATTGACTTATTCAAATCCAGTTTACATATTCAGGTTCCTGTCAATTGAACTCCCTCCTGAATCAACAAACTAACGCCAATGCATATCAACCTTCAAACACCATTATTTCAACCATCTTAGTCTATGTGCCAGTACTTGCATACTCGCCATAAATTCACCACCAATCACCACCACCCTATTTGCCTTATGTATGTACCTGACAATTTGGAAGTGTTTTTGTACTTGAAATGCACATGTATGTTATTTTGTTTAGTAAGTATGTCTTATATGAGTACATGTGTGTGTGTGTGTGTGTGTGTGTGTGTGGTGTGTGTGTGTGTGTGTGTGTGTGTGTGTGTGTGTGTGTGTGTTTCCTACTACTCCTGCCCTCTTGTCATTCTGTCGATATGCTGATATTCTTATGTGACTCTCTCTCTCTCTCTCTCTCTCTCTCTCTCTCTCTCTCTCTCTCTCTCTCTCTCTCTCAACACACACTTTTGAAAGAAATGAAAATTGATATGTTATGGGACTCCGGTTTAAATTTTCGAGACCTCCACTAATACAGATACCCTGTCCGCCTTCTGGAGATTGGCACGTCATAGTTCACGTGAAGATCGATGATTTCCCACCAGTCTGGTTTCGCTGTCTTTAAAACAACATGCACAACGCTCCTTACTGCAAACGGACATACAGTGGGACTACTTTTTTGAGGCTGTTAAAACAGATAGAACAAGAAATTCGGAAGGCAAAATTTTTGTTAAGCAGTTTCATACTAACATGGGGAGATTCAAGTTCAGTAACAGAGTTATTACTAACTGGAACAGTTTGACAACTGCACTTAATTTGCTAAAAATACTAATGTTTTTAAGAATTTGCTGGATGAAGACTTGAAATTTAAAGTACAGTTTAGAAGCTTTGATGAATAAGAAGGAAAATTTATATTGCATGCATTTTCAACCCTGTCATAAAAGTAAATAACACGAGGGGACATTGAAAGGCTTAACGGCCTATGTATTGATTACGTCCCTACACTACTACTACTACTACTACTAGAAAATTTTGGATTCTACACAATCGAGCAATCTCGTTTCCTTTCAACATCCGTTTTGCACCCAGTTTGAGGAGATAAGTGACTGTCTATTCGCGCTTCGCTTCCAATGACTTGAATGTTGTTTGTCTTGCCTGAAGAAGACTGTAGAGGTCGAAACGCGTCGTGTTTGTCTTGTAACTTGTTTCTCTCGTTCGGCGACAGACAAATTTTTCTTTTGAGTTTGTTTCACTTTCCGCCAGAAGTCATTTTAAAACAAACGAACAAGCAAATCTTACCATGAAATTCAACAAAATTATGGTAAAGTTTAATTAAATGTTGATAATGTCTGTTGGACGATACAATGATGAAGTACTTTAAATGTGAAAATGGATTTACGATTTTCACAGTGAAAAGACGCGTTATTTTCAAATGGCTCAGCCGCGAAATGTAGATTACGATTCTTGTTTTGTCTTGTGAGGCGCGTTTTTCAACAAGGATTCCACTCTCGGATAGCTGCTGTCCTCTGTTGCTGTTGCTTTGTAGAGAGACATGAATGATGGCGATATCAGCAGATCAGAGTATAGAACGCGAATATGAGGAGCTACAGGATCGGCAGGTAACAAATGAGTAATCATTTTGCGATTTTTGGTAAATTTGGTGTCGACTCAATTATTACGAAGTTCAACTTAGGCCCTATACAAAATTTTACAAGAAATTCGGATAACAAAATCCAAATTAAATATTGTCGCACTAATATTAGAAAGTTTTCCTTTAGTAACAGAGTGGCACTGTATTGGAACAAACTACCAGCACACATTAAAAAAGCAAAAGATTTGAATACTTTCAAAAACCTTCTGGATACTAACCGTAACGCAAAGATTGATAGAATAGATTAAAATATATCCTGAGCATATATATGCATGCATTATGCAACCACTGTTTATAAAATAAATAAGATGATTGGGACACAAAAACCTGGGAGGCTATCCAAAGTCCCAAGTGAACTGAACTGAAACTATATAAAAATCAGTGACGTTAATACTACAACCAGTGCTATACAAATGTTCGTTACTGAACAGCAACTGAATCATTGTTACAGGTATTAGTCCCTTAAAAAGTGAGGATGGAAAGACGGTTGTTACAGATAAAGACAAAGCAGAGGTATTGAATAATTTCTTTGCAAGTGTTTTTACAACTGAGAATGTAAATACATTACCTTATTTAGAAGCAAGCTCAAGATCTAATGGTATATCACTATGTGACATGAGAGTTACTCCTACTGCTGTAGAGAAAAAATTAAGTGAACTTAATCCTAATAAAGCCAAAGGGCCTGATTCCATATCCCCTAGAATACTAAAAGAACTGAGCAAAGAAATTGCAAAACCATTTTGCATATTGTTTAATAAGTCTTTAGAAACAGGAGGGTTACCAAATGATTGGAAAACAGCTGATGTTATTGCTTTGTTTAAGAAAGGGAATAGGAGTGAAGCTGGAAATTATAGACCAGTAAGTCTAACTTGTATTGTATGTAAAGTATTGGAATCACTAATAAGAGACTGTATTGTTTCCCACTTTGAAAGTAGTCAATTATATGCAAAGTGTCAACATGGATTCCGAGGAAAAAGATCATGTGTAACCCAACTATTAGAGGTAATGGAGGATTTTAGCAATATGATGGATGATGGGGATCCCTTTGATGTTGTGTACTTAGATTTTAGAAAAGCTTTTGATTCTGTACCTCATGAAAGGTTACTGATAAAATTAGCATCATATGGTATTGTAGGAAATACGCTTAAATGGATACAAAACTTCTTGTACAATAGGAAACAGAGGGTAAGAGTTGGAAATGCTGAGTCAGAAGAAATAAATGTAAAAGTGGAATCCCCCAGGGTAGTGTATTGGGTCCAATTTTATTTACAGTATTTATAAATGACTTACCGGATTCACTGCACTGTACTTGTAAAATCTTCGCTGATGATACTAAAATATATGACAAAGTTGCAAATGGTGATTGTATTCAGGAGGATTTGATAAAACTGCAGGACTGGTCGGATACTTGGAATCTATATTTTAATGTGTCAAAATGTCATGTTATGCATGTTGGTGAAAAAAAGGAAATTGATAGAAGGGAGTATTTTATGAAAATAGGTAATGAGGTACAGAAAATAAGTACTTGTGAGACAGAAAAGGACTTGGGAGTCACTTTTGATAAGGAGCTTTCATTTGATCCACATATAAAGGAAATTGTAAATAAGGGAAATCAGATGTTAGGTATCATTAAAAGAACATTTCTGTACCTAGACAAATATACTTTTCTAAAACTATTTAAGGCTTTTGTAAGGCCACATTTAGAATATGCCAATGTAGTTTGGAATCCATATTTGAAGAGGCAATCAAAAATGATAGAAAATGTACAAAGAAGAGGAACTAGATTACTGGTAGAATGCAAAAATATGTCTTATGAGGAATGGCTCCAGTTTTTACAGTTACACTCTCTTAAGGGTAGAAGGTTAAGGGAGGATTTAATACAAGTGTATAAAATAATGAATGGTTTGGATAATGTATCAATTGAAACATTTTTTTCCTTCTCACCAGTTAGTATGACAAGAAATGCACAAGGTAAACTTTTTGTTAAACATAGAACTACTAACAAACGAGCGTTCAGTTTCTCTAACAGAGTTGTTAAATTGTGGAACTCAATACCTGTTGAAATTAAATTTACTAATGATATTAATAAATTCAAGAATTTCCTGGATAACAACACAGATTTCAAAATTTTATTTATGGAAATAGATTGAAGCAATTTTTGCTAATAGGGATTGAATAAGCATGCCGTAGACCCTAGAAAAACAAAACAAAACAAATATGATAACAAAAGAAGGGGGCGTAAAAAGGCCGAAAGGCCTAGGCTACAAGCCAGCCCTCTACTACTACTACTACTACTGTGATTTTCAAGTTCACAGTTTGTCATAAGCGATAGTTTGTAGGCAAAGTAGTAAAAAGTAAAGATTACAAGATGTGACTGAAAGTCAACACAGAACAGTACAAATGAAATAACCAAGTCACCTAAGTGTTTAAGAAACAAAAAGATAAATGATGACTGTTGATCATGTTTATATTCCACAATTTTGACAGGAATGGATCACATGACAGCAGAAATGTTGGACAGACATGGTAATGTTTGGATGGCGTTGGTCTGATGTATGGTGTGTGTAAATCTTGTTCTGATTTTCACAAAGCAACATTCCCAGGTCAGAATTCAACTGATTGTAATTTAGATGAGGAAAACATCATTTTAGTCTTAAAACATTTAGTCATTTTATTATGTTTAAATTGTCATTGTTTTGTTCTTCATTGTGAAGATTAAATATGAATTCTGTATTAGTACTTACATAAGACTATGATTAGGAGATAAGCATGGCCAGGTTATTGTTTTCAGACCTTTTAACCAGTCAAACACAGTGAACCATGGTTTGGGCTTTCCTGTTGAGTATATTAAGCCTCAATGATGGCTCTGTATTTTGAAACTTTAGCTCAAAACCAAAGGTGGCTCTGTATTGATTTGGTCAAATATTGTCTGTCATAAGCAACTTTTGAAGGCGGATTTATTACTTAAACTTTTAAAGATTTTTTTGTCAGTTGCACAAGTCGCGAGTCACTGGCTAAAATTGATTGTGGCAATGCAGTGAGACTGACAGTCTGTGAAGTGAGTCTGATCTATTTTGATTCAGGTAGCACATGCTGGCTCAGTGTGTTGCTCAGTCTGTATATTTGTTTGCGGCCATGAAAGAAGCCACAGGATGGGGATAAAGCAATTGGTAATTCTGGATAGAATTAAACTAGCATCTGGTTTTATAATATTTTTGCCATTTTTATAAGCAATACTAAGACAAGACAAATAGTTTTTTTTTCATAAACTATTGCTTTCTCTTTGGTCTTTTGTGTGTGTTTTGTTTCATATTTTGAAGAACATGAGTGGGTGTGGCATAAGAGTCCAGTGCTTATCATGACAATGTTTACCAAAGAAGCCCAGGAACTGAAATCCTTTGACACAAGCACTAAAGAAGATATATGTTTTTACTGTTTTGCGCTATTTTTGAGTAATGTGATAATTGGGAGAGGTGAACAATGGTTTTAAATGTTTGGCACTTATCTATTACCTCAGCACACCATATTTCTGGATACTTTTTGAGAAATATTTCTGCTACATTTCTAATAAGATTTCAATATTTCCGCCATAATTTATATTATTCATATAGTAAAAACAAAGGTAAAGGTTTACCTTTCTAGTATATTTTACTGTTGCTAATATTGGTATAAAAGAGCCTTAAAACAGAGCACCTGAAGTAACTGTCACCCTCCCTGTCATTTTTTTTAAAGCACACTTCCTGTACATGTTCAAACTGTTTAGTATCGGTAGCACTCATGTGGCTGAGTCTGCAGGATTTGATTTTGTCTGGCAGAGGCTGAGAGCGGCAGTTCATTACACCACGATGAAGATCTGCCAGGACACAGAAGACAAGTATGGTATGGCCATCAGTCAGAAAGTTGTTGCCACCATCACAGAGACTGTGTGGAGACAGATGGAATCATTTGCCATTGACCTTGAGCATTTCGCCAAGTGAGCTCACTGTTACGAAAGTTATAACAATGATGATAATTATGATGATAAGACAACTTGAGAAAAAGATCAGCAGTAAATAATCATGATAATAAATAGTGCTTGTATAATGCAATTTAGTTGAAAACTACTCATTGCACTTTCATACACCATTCAGGCCCTCATTCATTCATTCAATGATTCAGATATAACAGCTATCTTACAGAAGTTGTAATGTACACACAATGTGAGAAAAGTATTGTTGAAAATGCTTAGCTGAAAAGATGAGTTTTTAAGCTATGCTTTGAAATAAATTAAGTTGGCTGGTTTCACAGGACGCGAGGCCATCACTGAGTAAGTTTCAGACAACTGGGACAGCAAAGCTGAAGGAACACTTTTTAAATGATTTTGAATTTCGCTTTGGTATCTTCAAGAGTTTCTGACAGGAAGAGCAGCGAGTACCTGATGACTGGTATTTGCAGAGTGTACAGGACAGGTATGGTGGGAGAGAAACATCAAAGAAATGGAAGTCGCGAGTTGTTAGTTTGTACTAATAACGAAATGTAACTGGCAGCCAGAGAAGCTCCCTCAGCAGTGATCTTGTTTTCTTTCACATACATGAGTCAAGCTGTACTGTTATGAATTTCTGGGGCCTGGAAATTTGTCATGTTGACAAGCTATACAGTACTGAATTATAATAATCAAGCTGAGAAATAATTAGTCGAATTGACGAGTCTTGCTGTTACGTTAGCTGAAAGATATTTTTGAATTTAGGGGATATGGTGGAAATTCAAGAAGGACATGCAGCATACAGATACACTGCTGATTCGCTCCTGTATTGAAAGTATCTGGTCAAGTTTGACTCCCAGATATTTGACTATCAGTTTAAAACTGAAATTATTGCCGTCATTGTTTACTAACCCACTGTCTGTCTGCTTGATTCATGAAAGAGTGTCAACAAGCGTCATTACCGTTTTGTGAGCTTTGCATGAACTTACTGCTGTTCATCCAAGAGAGAACATTATAAATTTATAGCTCAATACTAGACTGAACATCACCAGATTCATCAGATGGTATACTTTTTGACAACTTGGTGTTATCTGCATACATATGAAAATCGCAACAACAAATCATTTTTGTTACCTCTGCCAGTTAAGTTACAATTTCACCCATGTCTGATTGTATGTGGACCAGCAACATTGAGCAAAGAAGAAAAAAAAAACCCAAGGAACTGATTTTAATGAAACTTGATGGAAAGAAGGAATGTAGCCCAAGAATGAGCACATTAACTTTAGGTGCAGATCCTTGTTGTGGATCTGGATCAGAGGGTGGATCCAGGATCTGTTCTGCAGCAAGTTATGCACTGAATATGAGCACTGTGAAGTTTTTGCAAACTTGCAGATTGAAAATTATCTGTGAAGTCATTCATCATCAGTAAAATTTCTTATGATGCTAATCATTCACATTTGATGTTTTCCATAACCTACCGCAAAAAAAAAAAAAATAAGAAAAAAAGAAAAAAAAAGAAAAAGAAAAAAGAAAGGGGGTGGATTATAACTTTTCCAGTCATACAGGTTGGGATTAATTTTGATTTTACTCATGAAATGACTTGCTGAGAGATGTTGAAATAGAAAAGCCTGCCTACCCTGCTTTTTTTGTTTGTTTGTCTGTTAGCTCTCACAGTCCCATTTCATAAAGCACGCCATCTCCTGCACTCTGTCTCCCCCTAGCCCCCAGCTCTTTTCAATGCAGATCCACACTGAAGGGTTGATCCATGATTCTTTTGAACTTTGTGGAGGTCTGTGCTGTCCCAAGTGCCTTTCTGTCATTTTCTGCTCATTCATTGATCATCATCGGAATCATGGTGAATGGAGGTACACAGCTTAAGTTCCTTTCTGATTAGATAGTTTACTTTTGGCATCAATGATCATGTACTGTGCTACGTCAAACTGTTGCAGGCTATGAGCATGACCAATTTGCTAGAGCTCTCTGGCTGGCCATAAAGTTTGCATGACTAACACCACAAATAGACACCTTGCTGGAGTTGCTCCCACCTGGCTCTGTAAGTGATGCAAGACAACACCACAAAGTTTTGCTTCGTCTTGCCTCATAATATTGCAGCTAGTATTCGTTTCGTTCCGTGGCAGACTATGACCCCTTTTCTAAGTTTTCTTTTAAAAAGGGTTGACTTTCACAAGGTCCATCAGTAATTTCCTGCTCTGTTGATTGTCTCTCACTCCACCTTTTTTTCTTCTGCCTCGACGTGCCCATCCATCATGCCCCGCCATAAGCTCACTCTATCATTAATTTTTGTTACTTATAGCATAAGTGTACACTGAATGGTTGTGAAAAGAAAATTGGGGTTTAAAAAAAGTGAAATGCATGGAAGAAAACAACACATGAATGTGCAGACATATATTGCAGCCTTGTCATCAAGTCTCATACCAAAGTGGAATTCAGTAGAACCATTACATCCACAGCAGCCTTGCATGCCCCTCTCACGTGCTGATGCTTGTTTCCATATTTCCCCCCATTGTCCATTTCTCCGGTGAGTTTGTATCAGCGCAGTAGGTGTCGACAAGCAAATGGGGACAGTCCCACGATGGACATGGTGGTCTCTTTCTGGACAGGAATGCTCATGGACACTGGGTCAGTGACTGACCACTTGTCTGTAGGAGGTCAAGTTGGTGGTGTCCTGTGTATGTTGAATCAGAGCAGGCACCACTGAACACCGCCAAGGTGATTCTGCAGTGATGCAGCGTCTCCTGTGATGGGCTGGTTCTCTGAATACCTGTTTATTGATAATGCCTTGGGACTGCTGGTGCTGCCAGTGAGATTGGCTTCAACTTAAAAGCAGATAGCTGAGTGTGTGGTGTGGGAATGATGGTACTGCTGAAAATAATAAACGATCTTCTCGCTGCTCTGGATAACGGTCAGGTTTCACTGCTCTCTCTTCTTGACTTGTCCGCTGCCTTTGATACCATTGATCACTCCACCCTCCTCACTAGACTTCAACACACTTTTGGCATCTCTTCTCACGCTTTGGCATGGTTTTATTCTTACCTTTCTGGTCGAACCCAAATTGTCTCTGTCAATGGTTTTTCTTCAAGCTCTGCTGACTTGAATTATGGTGTTCCCCAAGGCTCTGTCCTTGGTCCCATTCTGTTTGTTCTATATACCCAACCCATCTCTGATATTGTAGCCCATCATGACATTTCACACCACTGCTTCTCTGATGACAATCAAATCTACATTTCTGGTGACATTTCTTTCCTCTCCTCCATCATCGATCGCTCACAGCTCTGCATCTCTGACATAAAGGCATGGATGACTTGCAACAAACTTCAGTTAAACAATGACAAAACTGAACTGATCTTCATTCTCCCAAAACGGCTCATGTCTACAATCTCTGTTCCTTCTTCTGTCCAACTTGGTACCTCTCTCATTCAGACCTCTACCACTGTGCGAAATCTAGGCGTTGTACTTGATCAGACACTCTCTTTTCAAAATCAGATTTCTTCTATCTGCCGTGCTTGCTACTCGGAGCTTCGGCGAATCAGTTCTGTGCGCCACCTTCTGTCTGAAGAAGCCACCAAGACTCTGGTTTCTGCTTTCATTCTTTCAAGACTTGACTACTGTAATTCTCTTCTTGCTGGCTGTCCACAGAATCTTCTTGCAAAATTGCAGAAAGTTCAAAATAATGCTGCTCGTCTTGTCTTGAAATCTCCGAAAACCTCTCATGTTTCTCCCTTGCTTAAATCTTTGCACTGGCTTCCTGTTGAAAAACGCATCAAGTACAAACTTTCTTTGCTCTGTTACAAGGCATTGGATGGCCTCGCTCCATCTTACCTCTCTAAACTTCTGTCGACCTATACTCCTTCTAGACAGCTTCGCTCTTCCTCTGACACTCGCATTCTGCAGATCCCTCGTTTTCGGGCCAGAACACTTGGTGAACGTTCTTTTTCTTTTCAGGCTCCTTCCTGCTGGAACAATCTCCCTTCTGCACTCCGAAACTCAAACAGTCTTTCTTCTTTCAAGTCCTCCCTCAAAACAACTCTCTTCAAAACATAATCTTTCTGCTCCTTCGCTGGTGTGTGTGTGTGTGTGTGTGTGTGTGTGTGTGTGTGTGTGTGTGTGTGTGTGTGTGTTAGGGCTTATTGCTGTAAGCGCTTAGGGCTTTAGTTTAAGATTAAGCGCACTAAATGTTCCTTATTATTATTATTATTACTGTGAGTGAGAGGGCATTGGACTGAGAAGTCTTGAGTTGGAAAGGGAAATAAGTGTGCTAAGCAACCAGTGGTCTTGGAGAAAATGTTCAAAGCTGTTCCAAGCTGATCACCCTAGATTGAAAAAGAAAAAAACAGTAGTTTGTTGCATAGTATTTTGTATGCTGTACACATGCCTGTGCAAGTGTTGTGCCACTATGCATGTGTGTGTGTTTGTGTGTGTGTTTGTGTGTGTACTAAAGGCCATGACAGATAGATTTATTGTATATGGTTTATTTTGATTTTATTTTTTCAGTAACTGTAAGGCCACTCAGGAGGATGTTTTTGTATAAGGATTAGGTCACTCATAACAGGAGGATATTTTGTGTGTATTTTAAAACTGTGTAAGGCTGCTCATGGTAGAAGGACATTCAAACAAAAGCACAGAAAGTAAACCAAAAATGACAAAGAAATGAAGGATAAAACACCCATCACTGAAAAGTCAACCAACAGCCTGGCAAGCAGTCAAACAAAATTAATATCTTTCTCAGAAAGGGTAGTGAGCAATGTTATTGTTTTAATCTCAAGGTTGAATTTGAGACATTATTTTGGTTCAGACAAACAAGGGTTGTTTCAGTGTCTGTCTGTCTGTCTTTCTTACTCTCCCCCCCCACCCCCTCTCTCTCTCATCAAAGTTTGGTTGCATAAACATTGAATGATTATTGTTTTGTTGTCAGTGTTAGGCCTTTGTGATGAGGTTGACTCAGAAAGTAGAAAGAAACCGAGCATAGTTTGGTTGTGAGTTTGTCTGCACATTGTTCTGTTTTGCTTTCTTTTCTTTTTTTTCTCCAATTTACATGATTGTTTTACCACACAAACAATTATGTGTGTTTACGCAAACTGCAAAGCAGTATAAACTAAAACTGGACACAATAGCAGTGCACAAATTATCAATGGAAATACATGTCGTTATATAAATGTGTGTACTTGGGAAGTTACCCGACACTGACTTGTCATTGGTTGATTCATGAGCAGACATGCACGGCGGTCAGTGATCTCCCCTGACGATGTGAAACTGCTAGTCAGAAGGAACCCATGTCTGGTATGCTGCTGAGTTGTGTCGTGTTGCTAGACTTACTTGCTTACATGTATGGTTGTTTTCTGTCATGTTTGAATGTTCAGAATGTTTGTCTTCTCTGCCAGTGCTAGACTGGGTTTTTAAGCTATTGTGCTTTCTTTTTTTTTATGTGATTGTGATATATTATCTGTGCTTGTTGCCCCCATGTGTGGAATGTATTGATTTGTTTTATATTCTCTCTCTCTCTCTCTCTCTCTTTTTCATTTTTTGTGTGCCATTGTTGGCGGTATTTTTGGTGCTGATTCTACTTCTGTGTTATTCTGGTGCCATTACTTCCATGCTGTTCATCCACACCTCCTCATAGTTAACTGTTCAAAGTTTCATCTTCTCGAAGGAAATCCCCCTCAGTCACAGTCAGGTCTGAGATCAACACCCACCAAAAGTGATAAGTCAGACAGGGATAAACATCCCAGGAGCATGGGGAAAAGGGATGCATTTAACGTTACATTGATCTCACCACAACAACACATTCCAACAGGCTGTGAAAATGGCAGGTTTTATGTTGGGCACATGGGATTCAAACCCAAACCCACGACCAATGGCTGACTGTAAACTCCATGCTTTACTTCTGAGCCAGCCTGGCACCTGTCACAGTTTTCATGCTACTGGGATTTAGGAGGTGGAGTAGGAAAAAACGTGGCTCACAGTAGGTTGAGAAAAACAAGGTGATAGCAACTGGAACGCCATTAACTTGACAAGGCGTAGGAACAAGCGAGGGAAGCAAGTTATCAGTGAGGTAGCTGGTCAGATATTGTATGTTTAAGCACATGTTTATCATAGGATATTGTTCAACTCATCACATTTGATTGAATGACCTTTTGATTCTTTTCTGTCATGGTCCAAATGACTTTTCGTTTCAAAAGTCAGGACCACTGATGGTAGTTAAATTCATATTTGATGTTCATGGTTTTGAGCTAAAGTTTCAAAAGTTAAGAGCGCTGATGATAATTGATGTTAAACAATATATAATGTTCATAGGTTTGAGCTAAGGTTTTAAAACTTAGGACCACTGATGATGGTTAACATTATATGATGAATAAGATTCAAGGCTTCTAGCTAAAGTTTCAAAAGTTAGCACCACTGATGATAATTCATGTTACATGATTTATAATGTTCATGGGTTTCAGTTATAGATTAAAAAGTTAGGACCACTGATGATGGTAAATGTTGCATGATATAAAATGTTTGTGGTTTTCAGCTAAAGTTACAAATGTTAGGATGACTGATGATGATTAATGTTGTATGATATATAATGTTCATGGTTTTGAGCAAAAGCCTCAAAAGTTAGGACCACTGATGGTAGTTAAAGTTAGATAATACGATGTTCACTGTTTCAGCCGGTTTTAAAAGTTAAGACCACTGATAACATGGTTGTTTTTGTGTGATATTTGCATCTGTCTTATGTTCTGTCTGTCTCTGTTTTTGTCTCTTAACTGCCCCCACCTCCCTCCCCCTCATCATGTCTTTCCCTCATTGTGCCTTTCACTCAGATTACTAGGTGTGCCTTGGCCTGTCCATTTGTAAGTCTGTCTCCTTTCTATGTGTGCGTGCGTGCATGCACGCGTGTGTGTGTATATGTGTGTGCTTATTGTACATGTATTTCTTTGTCGATAACTCATATGTGTTTTTGTGTCTCCCATTTAAGAAATAGAATGTAAGGTATTCACACTTTGTTTTATTCTTTCTTCCTCGTATGCAGCGGCAGCAGGGCGGAAGCCACCGAGACTTTTGTTATACTCTGGTTAATACAGAAATTACTTTTGTCATGATGTCGTGTAACAGCTGAAAATTTTGATAGTAAAGGCTGCTGGTTATAATAAATGTTACATGAAGTTCATGGTTTACATTGAAGTTTTGCTTTTAGAAGACAGGACCGCTGATTCTAATTGTTGTACATTTATTTGTAAGTTACAACTACAGGTAACGGTTAACCACAGTTCATGGAATCAACTGAAGGTTTGCAGATCGTGATTGCTGACTCATGTGATTGATGTGTATGATTTTGACTGACATTTTAAAAGTTAGGACTACTGATCATTAATGTTACATGACCTTTACGATTTTTAAGCTGCAGTTTCAGCAGGACCTCTGATTATGACTGATATCGAGGCTTCTGTTGAAGGCTATTTTGACAAACAAAATGTCCTTTCAAAATAGCGTCATGCATCAGTCAGCCCTTTAGAATGGAAAAAAGAACAGTAATTTTTAGTGAACTTGTAAAACATTCTGCAGTGCATTGTAACCACAGATGACCACATTTAGCCACATGTGCCTGCAAATTGTTTTGTTTTCTTTCTGTTTGTGTGAAATTTAAAGAGATGCCAATGATTTTTTGGCACAACCAAACACATAAAGTGCATTACCCTGCATCTTACACAAAGCATGTAAAAAAGATAGTCAATGATGCACCAGATGTTCAAATAGAAAACATGTAGTTGGATCGGTTAAGGTTATGTTGTTGACTGCAAAGGGCCATATCAGGACTGTCACTGTGATGAGGTCAACCCACAAGTCATTAAAACACACACACACACACACACACACACACACACACACACACACACACACACACACACACACACACACACACACACACGCACACACACACACATACACTCACACACACAGACACGCACACACACACAGACACACAAACACACACACAAACACACAGACACACGCAGAGATACGCACACGCACACACACGAGAAATTGGATACATGCCTGAAATGTAAATGCAATGATTCAGATGCCTACAACTACAATCTACCCAGTAGAATTCTGTGCTTGGTTCAGTTAACTGCTTGAAAACAAGCCAGCAAGAACTCTGGATATTGCACACTGGTTATGTTTCCAGACAAAAGTTTTAAAAGCATGGAACCACCGATAATGACTAATGTTGCTTCGTGTTCATGGTTTCAGCTGGAGCACATTGAGACTGCACATCTGGAGCAGGTGAGTGGCAGGGAGGAGCCAAAGAAGAGAGGGAAGAAAGGGAAGGCGCCGCCCCCTGTAACATTGAGGCCGCCCCCTGTAACATTGAGGCCGCCCCCTGTAACATTGAGGCCAGATAAGGCATCAGTAGGGGAGAGGCCGGGAACCTCATACGCTTCGTTTGACAGGCAAGAGGAAGACATGGAAGAAGTTTGACGGCAAAGAACATGCACAAGAAGGACATTTGTACAGTGCTTGCATTCGTTCATGCATACAGGAAGAATCATTGTACAGGTTGGAATGGATGAATTTATGTGGATAAATGAATGTCTTGTATGCATGCATGCACACACACACACACACACACACACACACACACACACACACACACACACACACACACACAGAGATACACACACACACACACACACACACACACACACACCTATGCATACTCACATGCACACACACGCTTGCACACGCACACGCACACGCGCATGCACACACACACACTAGCACACACATATAATCAAAAGTTAATGCTATCTCTGTATACAGTATCGGTGGCAATCGGGATATTGAGTGATTCTGACTCCAGGTGTAATCTGTGCTGCGCATGCACTGGCCTTGTCATGGTTTACAGCTCCATTGTCATTGCCTTTGTATCATGTCATGAAATGTGGATCGGTGGTTTTTTTTTTTTCATTTTAGAATATGTGTTTGTACATGGACTGTAGATCTGTATCATTTCATATGAAAGAAATACTGAGAGTCTCCACCTTTGTGTGTGTGTGTGTGTGTGTGTGTGTGTGAGTGTGTGTGTGTGTGTGTGTGTGTGTGATTACCATTAGTGCACATTGTACATGCTTTAGATGAAATAAAAAAAAAAAATCTGATTAGTTTGTACACAGCAGGAGATGTCCCATTTCGTGTTTATTTCCTTCATATTGTATGGGTATTCCTCATGGCCAGTCCAGTTGATTGGAATGATGATCATGTGAGGTATCTGCTATGATTTTTTCATGTGTCTCCCCGTTGCAACTTTAACTTCTTCCATTTGTTATTTTCTCTAATTCATATTATGTGCGCGTGTGCCTGGCTTTATGTCAATACTTATTTTTGCCTTATACATACTAAGTCTCATTGTTTCTGCAGTTTTAGTGTAATAGATGTAGATCAGATTGCACAAGAGACATCTTGACTTGGACTGAATTTGAAATGCTTCAGTAATGGTAAGATGATTTCTGGTATGTTTATAGAGTTGATTGATGTGTTTATCCTTTCTTTGTTGATCTATTTTGTTTAGTGTACTTGTTTGTTGCTTTGTTTATTCATTTTGTTGTTTGTGCAATTTGCGAAGGAATGAATCAGAAGTCACATTTTGGTCCTTATGCTCTGGAGCGAAAAACCTGTTCAGTGAATTTACATGATTGACTTTTGTTTTTGGAGAGAGTTTCTGTTTTGACAGACTTTTGCACCGTTTGTCTGATACAAAAGCAGTTTGCAATGCTGAAAAGAGAAACAGAAGAGAAGTGGGAAAAAAACCTGGAAATTGCAAACATGCTGATCGACATAGTTTGTGAATACATCAAAAAGCACTAAGTTGAAAGACTTATCTCACTAGAGTATCTAAGAGATACCTTTTGTCAAGCATGCTTGAACACACACACACACACACACACACACACACACACATACATATCTATGCATCCCCTCCACACACACACACACAAATGCTCACACACATACACATGGTGTGTGCACACATATTCATTACACTTATCATCTGATCTTTTTTGTTTTTTTCAAACTATATTTGCATGACAGCGTTGTTAAAAGGACTACTTAAACTGCGCACTAATTCCAAACGCAGATGAAAGCACCAAAGTGCTTATGTCTGATAGCACTGAAGGCAGCTGAAAAGAAAAAGAACTTGCTTTCGCACCTCTGAACCTACCTCTTCCATAGGGGATGCTCGTTCAAGCTAGCTGTACAACTGAGCAATTATTTGCAGAAATGGACTCAGAACAGTAGATGTTGGTGTCCTGCGTAAGTTGCGTCAGAGCAGGTCTATTTGAACGCAACCAGAATGATTCGGTGGCATTGCAGTGCCTCACCTGAGAGACAGCTGGTATTGGTTTTGGAATTTTAGGCATTTGCAGTTATTGGGATGTAGTGATTTCATCATGGGAGTAAGAGTTCATACTCTGCTTGTCATTTACTGTTTCCTGCCTCATGTAAAATCATCTTTCATTCCAATCAAACCGAGGTTATCTAGTGTTTGTTACTGTTCGTCTGTGTAATTATTTTGCTGTATTTGAGATAAAAAGGGCCGAGTTAACTTGTTTGGTCGTTGCTCCAGTTGTTGTTTTGCTGTGTGCATGTGTCAGACACACGTACAGGGTATATGGGCAAGCTTGGATCATCCTTTTGATAGCGATGTCTCTTTCTTTGTTCTGAGTGCTTTGTTCTGACATTTCTATCAGCCGGTTTGTCGTCATAAGCAGCATTTGTTTGGAATCATGGGTGTGCAATCATCTCATCATGGGAGCAAGAGTTACCCAACTTGTTTGTTATTTGCTGGTATTGATGCAGCAACAGGATGCACTTAGCTGTGTTTGGAGGGGCTGACAGGGAGGGCAAGAGAGTAATGGTACTGAGAGGCACAGAGTATGGAACGGTTAGAGTGTAAGAAACAAGAAGTGATTCGCCCCACTGATTCCTTGTAGAGGCATTAATTTGTTGCACTTTTTGACCCCAACTGGCTCTTACCCAGACCTTAGTGTGTTATGGGCTCAAATGAAGACTGGAACCGCGCCGTCGAGTTTCATTCTCGTAATAGATGCGTTTTTAAGAGTGTTGCTCAAATTTCCAGCCCAACGTCGCAGGTGTGTGTCAGCATACCCCCCCCCAAAAGTATTAAATTTAGTAGTCCTTTATGCCCTGCTGTCTTGGTGACTCCCTGTTTTGGTTTCATATGGCCTTGGTGAGTCTTGTGTCACAGTCATCCCTATCAGTCAGCAAGTTCGTGGGACTGTCGCTAGATGGAGGTGGGCCACTCACGCATGCTGACTCCATAACCAAGCAGTTATACTGTCTGTAGGATGTTTAGCAGATGGTGGCCTGTATATGTTGGATCAGAACAGGCACCAGTGAACACCACTGAAGTGACCTGGTGGCAGTGCAGTGTCTACTTTAGTGGATTGCCTCATGACGATTTGATATTGACCACCCCTTGTGGACTGTCAGTGCTGCTGGAGACAGGTAGCTGGAATGAGCAGTGTGAGTGTAATGCCATTAGAGTGATGTGATGATGATGATGAGAAGAGGAAATATAAAAAAAAAGAAATACCCCCCCCCCCCCCCCCCCCCCCCCCCGTCTTGTATGATTCAATAAACACCCGGAATTGACCAGATT
>CM031615.1:35320531-35323031 GCA_018398815.1 Conus ventricosus | reverse complement strand
ACAGGATTGTGTGGCCTAAAGCCACAGCTCACTTTCGGTCAGTATCATTTTCCAAACTTCTTCGCCTGTGTCACTCCAGAAAACTAAGACAAATGATACGTTAGGAACTAGACATGGTGGCGGACAAGAATCCCTAGCACCCCCCCCCCATCACCCCCCCCCCATCACCCCCCCCCTCTTTCTTCTACCCTCACAGTTATCAAATGCAGCAAGGTTGTCTGGTTGTCTAGAGCGGCCATGTATCTCACCAGTGACTCGTGAGGCCAGCCAGCAGAGTTTCGCAATAAACACGCACACGCCCCCTCCCTTCACCTCCGCCTAAAACCAATGTCGTCCGTGGTAGCGCAGCGGTTGACTAAACCAACGAAGGGGCTAGTAACTCTAATTTGGTGTTCACATTGTGGAAAGTTCAGTTCAGACGTAAGTGCTGAAGATCACTTATGCTTGATTGCAGGCTTATGCACGCAGTCGTTCTGGCGGCATGCTGTCACAAAATATAAATCCCCAACATAGACACTACCAAAAAGGACGGCATTTATGTGTGAAATGCGTCAATTCATTCAATATAACAATATTGCATACTGTGCTAATCTTTGGTGTGAATTTTTTTTTTTTTAACCGAGCATTTGATTTCATTATTATGCATGAAAAATTGTACACATACTGATGGAAAACAGAAGATTCCGCCGACCAAACAGATCTTAGCCTACTTTTCAAAAGATGCTGCCAAACAGATTTAACTTTGTACTGGAAGCTACAATGCCAACATTGGAAACACGATGCCTTTAGAGGTTTTATTCAGACTGGAAGCTATATCAGTTAATAGTTAAATTATATAATAGACAAGCCCAGGAAACGATTTTTGGGTGCCATAAAACAGCTCCTCTGTTCGTTGAAACTGCTTATTCATTTGAAAGATTTTTGCCCCCTTCAAATGCTAGAAGCATGTTGTGCTACCTGTCTATCCATCTCTCTCTCTCTCTCTCTCTCTCTCTCTCTCTCTCTCTCTCTCTCTCTCTCTCTCTCTCTCCTCTCTCAAAGTATCTACCTCTCTCTCTCTCTCCTCTCTCCCCCCCCCCCTCTCTTACCTACCTATTTATGTATCTGTCTGTCAGTAGGTCCGTCTGTCTATCTATCTGTAAGTCTGCCTATCTGTCAGCCTCTATCTATCACTGAAATAATGCAAGTAAATGTCCATGTGCGATTTTCTGTGAGTAAAAAACAGCTATATTTTAAAAAGTCGTCGTAGGTACTACTGCCAGTGAAGTGAACAGTAAAAAAA
Organism: Conus ventricosus; assembly: GCA_018398815.1. NCBI lineage: Eukaryota > Metazoa > Mollusca > Gastropoda > Neogastropoda > Conidae > Conus > Conus ventricosus. The sequence goes on along the minus strand of CM031615.1, from coordinate 35,321,749 downwards.
ATCGTTGGGCTGGAGTACGCAGGGCTAGAGAGGAAATGAACGTGGATGAGGAGGTGGGGGGGGGGGGGGGGGGGGTGGGGGGTGTAAGGGAGACAACCGAGCGCCAGCCAGTATAAGAGCACGCCGACTATTGTTAAAGTCTCTTACTTTGCCGTCAGTGTTGTGACGTTTCTCAGTCCCCCCACCCCACTCCCAGCCCCTGCCCCCCTCTCCCCTTTTCCCCCTCTCCACTCCTTCCTTCTCTCTTATCTTCTCCTTCGCACTTGACTGTAGTTTTCGAAACAAAGACGTTTGAAACGAGTTGAGAAACTTTATTTTGGGGAATGGGGTCAAGGGGGTAGGACTGGGTGTTGCCAAGGGAATACGGTACCCTGAACCTCCCCCCCCTCCTCCCCTCTTTAATCCTCTCTTGCAGTGTGTGTGTGTGTGTGGTGTGTGTGTGTGTGTGTGTGTGTGTGTGTGTGTGTGTGTGTGTGTGAGAGAGAGAGAGAAAGAGAGAGAGAGAGAGAGAGAGAGAGTGTCTGCGAGCGCGTGCGTGTGTCTGTGTATCTGTGTATTCGCTGTATACGTGCATGCGCGCGTTTATGTGTGTGTGAGTGTGTGTGTGTGTGTGTGTGTGTGTGTGTGTGTGTGTGTGTGTGTGTGTGTGTGTGTATGTGTGTGTGTGTGTATGTGAGAGAGAGAGAGAGAGAGAGAGAGAGAGAGAGAGAGAGAGAGAGAGAGAGAGAGAGAGAGAGAGAGAGAGAGAGAGAGGAGAGAGAGAGAGAGAGAGAGTCCTCAGTTTGTTCCTCAATGTTTGGACGACGAGACGAAGAGTTTGTTGGGATGTTTACAAACTTCGATGTATTTGACAGGAGACTGCTCTTGCGATAACAAGATGGCACTCAGCGTTATGAGAGAGAGAGAGAGAGAAGAGAGAGAGAGAGAGAGAGAGAGAGAGAGAGAGAGAGGAGAGAGAGAAAGAGACGGATACGGATACGGATGTTTTATTCATATAGGCCCTAGCCCATAATGAAGGGGGTAATGTGAACAAATCTTTTCGAAAAAGAAACAGGAACAAATCAATCAAATATTCATCAAAGTGCAACAGGTAATCGACTAATTGAATATCAAACAGTACACAACAATTAATTCTTAACTGCATACTATACTTCTAATCCTAAACGCCTTGTACAAGAAAACAGCAAAACGTTTTATGGTGGCTTCGTTTGTGGATGC
>CM031615.1:35308031-35313031 GCA_018398815.1 Conus ventricosus | reverse complement strand
ATTCAGAACGCCTTTAACCATAAGTGCCTGGTATTGGGTAGGTGGATGTGTTTTGGGCACCCAGGACTGGTTCAGTAGTGTTTTCTGAGTACATAGGACTGACTCAGGACGTGTTTTCCTAGTACATAGGACTGGTTCAGTAGTGTTTTCTGAGTACATGGGACTGGTTCAGTGGTGTTTTCTGAGTATATAGGGCTGGTTCAGTAGTGTTTTCTGAGTATATAGGACTGATTCAGTAGTGTTTTCTGAGTACTTAGGACTAGTTCAGTAGTGTTTTCTGAGTACTTAGGGCTGGTTCAGTAGTGTTTTCTGAGTATATAGGACTGGTTCAGTAGTGTTTTCTGAGTACTTAGGACTAGTTCAGTAGTGTTTTCTGAGTACTTAGGGCTGGTTCAGTAGTGTTTTCTGAGTACATAGGACTGGTTCAGTAGTGTTTTCTGAGTACATAGGACTGACTCAGGACGTGTTTTCTGAGTACCTAGGAATGGGTAAGTAGGTGTTTTCTGAGTATATAGGACTGGTTCAGTAGTTGTTTTCTGAGTACCCAGGAATGAGTAAGTAGGTGTTTTCTGAGTACCTAGGACTGGTTCAGTAGTTGTTTTCTTAGTACCTAGGGCTGAGTAAGTAGGTGTTTTCAGAGTACTTAGGACTGATTGAGTAGTGTTTTCTGAGTACCTAGAACTGGTTCAGCAGTGTTTTCTGAGTACCTAGGGCTGGGTAAGTAGGTGTTTTCTGAGTACCTAGGACTGATTCAGTAGTGTTTTCTGAGTACCTAGAACTGGTTCAGTAGTGTTTTCTGAGTACCTAGGAGTGGGTAAGTGGGTGTTTTCTGAGTACCTAGGACTGGGTAAGTAGGTGTTTTCTAAAAACCTAGGATTGGTTCAGTACGTTTTTTCTGAGTACATAGGATTGGTTTAGTACGTGTTTTCTGAGTACATAGGATTTGTTTAGAACGTGTTTTCTGAGTACCTTGGACTGGTTCAGTAGTTGTTTTCTGAGTACCGAGGGCTGGTTCCATGGTGTGTTCTGAGTATCTAGGACTAGCTTAGTACGTGTTTTGTGAGTACCTAGGAGTGGCTTAGTACGTGTTTTGTGAGTACCTAGGACTAGCTTAGTACGTGTTTTGTGAGTACCTAGGAGTGGCTTAGTACGTGTTTTCTGATTACCTAGGACTGGGCGAGTACGTGTTTTTTTTAGGTACCTAGGACTGGGTAAGAACGTGTTTTCTAAGTACCTTGGACTGGATTAGTAATGTTTTCTGAGTACCTAGGGCTGGTTCCGTGGTGTTTTCTGAGTACCTAGGACTAGCTTAGTACGTGTTTTCTGAGTACCTTGGACTGGCCTAGTACGTGTTTTCTGAGTACCTAGGACTGGGTAAATACATGTTTTCTAAGTACCTAGGACTGGGTAAATACCTGTTTTCTAAGTACCTAGGACTGTGTAAATACGTGTTTACTAAGTACCTAGGACTGGGTAAAAAACGTGTTTTCTAAGTACCTAGGAATGGGTAAGAACGTGTTTCTAAGTACCTAGGACTGAGTAAATACGTGTTTTCGAAGTACCTAGGACTGTGTAAGAACGTGTTTTCTAAGAACCTGGGACTGGGTAAGAACGTGTGTTCTAAGTACCTAGGACTGGATGAATACGTGTTTTCTAAGTAGCTAGGACTGGGTAGATACGTGTTTTCTAAGTACCTAGGACTGGGTAAATACGTGTTTTCTAAGTACCTAGGACTGGTCCAGAACGTTTTTTCTAAGTACCTAGGACGGGGTAAATACGTGTGTTCTAAGTACCTAGGACTGGGTAAATACGTGTTTTCTAAGTACCTAGGACTGGTCCAGAACGTGTTTTCTAAGCACCTAGGACTGGGTGAGTAGGTGTAATCTGAGCATGCTGTTAACTGTGAATATTCCATACTGGGTCAGTTGGTTTGTTAGACGTGTGCCCTTTGCTGTGAGTACCTGGTAATGGGTTAATTGTTGTGTTATGAGTACGTCCTTAACTGGGAGTACCTAGGACTGCTTGAGTGGGTGCGTTCTGAATATGTGTTTAAATGTGAGTAACCGTGACAGCGTCAGCTGATGTGTTGTGAGCATCTGGCCCTGGATCAGTGGGTGTGTTCTGAGTATGAATGGAACTGTGTGTGCTTTGAGTAGGCGTTTAAGTGTACCCGGGTAACGGAAGTGTTATGAGTAGGATTGAACTGCATCCGAACTTTGTAAATGAGTATGTTTTCAGTACGCATTTAATTGTGAGTACTTGGTATAAGATCATTGGCTGTGTAATGAGCTCGCTTTTAATTTGTGAGTACCTGAGATCGAATCAGGGGAAGTGTTGAGAGTACGCTTTTGACGGTGTCTGAAATTGGGTGCGTTTTAAAGTACACTCAAAGTGCCGTGGATTGAGTGTTTTATGCTTTCAATGTGAACGACCCGGATTGAGGGTTCCGATTATTCCTGTAATTTTGAGTATATTGGGCGGGACCCTATCTGAGTACGCTCTTATCTGCAAGAACACGGGAGAAGAGAGAGAGAGAGAGAGAGAGAGAGAGAGAGAGAGAGAGAGAGAGAGAGAGAGAGAGAGAGAGAGGCCGCCGACACGCTTTCAGTTATGGGTCAGATGCATTGAGTCAATGACCATCTCTGAATACGACTGTGATTCAGTCATTGACTGCGTTTTGGATCACGCGATCTTAATTATTGTCAGTACCTCGAACTAAGTGTTTTCTGTCAACTTCTGAGTTGTGAGTGTACTGGTTTTGGCGTGCTGCAAGCGTGACTTTTAATTGTGAGTGCACTGGAGCGATCTTTTTCTTCTTTCTTTTTCTTTCTTTTCTTTCTTTCTTTCTTTCTTTCTTCTTCTTCTTTTTAAAAAATAGGTATTCTGAGCACTATGGGTTGAGTCACTGGGCGCAGTTTGAGTGCGTGCTTTATTATATATGGGCCCTTTCAAACATAGTTCGGTCCTCCTGACTGTCTTCTGAGGACGCTTTTGACTGCAAGTCCATAGGATTCAGCGTGTTTCGGTCACCTCTTCGAATATTCATCGAGCACGAACACACACACACACGCACGCACGCACGCACGCACGCACGCACGCACACACACAGATCCTGCCACCACCACCACTACCACCACCACCACCACCACCACCGCCACAACAACAATAAAAACAACAACAACAACAACAACACAACACAATTAAAGCCGGTAGTTTAATAGAGAGACATTCTCAATGAGCCTAGAACAGGATTTGTGTGTTGGTTTCAGACATGTATCGCCAAACTTCAGCGATGGCTGTCACGATCTTCGTTAACGATTAAATTTTGTTAAAGGCCTGGCTAGGCCAGTAATTGAAGCGATCTCTCTCTCTGTCTGTCTGTCTGTCTGTCTGTCTGTCTGTTTGTCCAGCTCCAGCTCTCTCTCCCGGAGTTTCTTCATTTTTTTCTCTCCTCTTCCCCCCCCCCGCCCCCCTTCTTTCTTCCATTTTCGTTCTTTCTGTCGCTTTCCTCTCTGTCCTCATTTGTCCCCCCCCCCCCCTTGCCTCCTCTTTTACTTTTGTCCTTTCTTTCTTCCTTTCCTCTTTTCACCATTTCTTCTTTTCTATTTTTTCTTTCGTTTTTTCCCCCTTGTTTGTTTTGTTTTGTTCGAGGCATGGAAGGAGTGACGCGAGATGAAAAGGAGAGCGAGTACACAGAGAAAGAAGAAAGTGGATATCTGACTGCTGTTCTTCTCTCTGTCTGCCTGTCTGTCTGTTTCTTTGTGTACCGTATAATATATGCAGTAAAACACACACACACGCACACACACACACACACACACACACACACACACACACACACACACATACATACACGTTTTTTCTTTTTGTCTAAATACACTTATAGTGAATAGACGTCAAACTAAAGAACTAACACACACACACACACACACACACACACACACACACACACAACACACACACACACGCACATTAATTTCTGATAGCCTACTGATGTTACAATCATTGAAGTGTTAGTGGCTCATTGTGTCAAGGGCATAGCTTTGTAGAAGGCGGACCGCCCCCTCTCCTTCCGCCGCCTTAACCTCTCTTGAACAGAATCATGTACCCATTTACTGCCCGTGTGACAGAGAGGGTTTTTTCAGCCTTCAAAAGCCAACAGTGCGAATCGTTCGAATTTTTTGAACTTACTACAACCGTAAACTCTACATGTTAACACCACTTATGTAGCTCCAAGTTCCTTGACATGTGTATAGTTAATGATTAGTAGAAGGAAATATGAACACAGGCGAACAGCAGGTGCGTTGCTCAAATACAAAACAAAAGACCCAAGCAAAACAAAAATTCTGATGACTTTGCCAAATTCGATCTTAAAAAAGGGAGGAAATAACAAAGTGACTCTAAAAAAGATGGTGCAAAAGTTAAAGTATATCAAGAAGTCTCTTGTAAGCAAAAAAAAAGAAAAAAAAAAGAAGTAAACACACACACACACACACACACACACACACACACACACACACACATGCTTTAAAACTTACGTTTGCCGACATTTTTCTGCAATCCTAATCCGAGATTTGATAAGAATCTTGCTTTCGTTTTTGTCTTTGGCCGTATTCAGCAACACAAAACCAGTCAGTACACCAAGCGCCAACGAGTCATGTTGAAACGAAAGAATCTTTTCAATCCAAGTTACCACCCTTTCTTATTTCGACTAGCGCGAGATTGTGTGTTGCCTGCCCCTTAGCCCATGGTGATGGAGAGGCATGAGCAGACGACCAGTCGAACTCCGTGCTGTGCCTCGCCCCTGTGGTTTGGTTCTGCCATTGATCTAATTGTATTGAAAAAAAAAAAAATGTTACAAACATTTTTTCGCTTTGTCAGTTCGAATCGTCGACATTTTTGGGATTTTTCCATTTCGGAATTGCACCGAATGATCAGATTCCGAGTAAGATAATGTAAAGGTGGCAACACGCCACATATTAATGCTCCAAGGCGGTGCT
>CM031615.1:35298031-35300531 GCA_018398815.1 Conus ventricosus | reverse complement strand
TGGGGTTGTGGAGTGGTGGGTTTAAGGAAAAGATAAACGTTCATTCTGTACCGTATATCATCTCTTGGGGGGAAACAGTTGATAGCTGATGAGAATTATCTAACAGAATTGAGATGTTGTCAAGGCAGGCAGGCGTTGAATGCCTGCCTGCCTTGCGCTGAAGAGATCTAGGCTAAGTGACAAATTCGGTCATTTTCATTGTCCTGTTTGTTTGTGTCTTGCCTGAAGAAGACCTAAAACGTCGAAACGCGTCGTGTTTTGTCTTGTGACTCGTTTGTTCACGTTTCTCTTGGCGGTTCGTTAACATTTATTTAAGATTAATTAGATTTGAAATGGAGTTGATAGCTGTTGAGAATGTATCTATTAGAATTGAGATGGAGTTGATAGCTGGTGAGAGTTATCTATTTGAATTGAGATGGAGTTGACAGCTGCAGAGAATTATCTATTAGATCTAAAATGGACTTGATAGCTGGTGAGAATTATCTATTAGAATAAAGATGGTGCTGATAGCTGGTGTAAATTGTCTATTGAAATTGAGATGGTGTTGATAGCTAGTGTAAATTGTCTATTGAAATTGAGATGGTGTTGATAGCTGATGAGAATTATCTATCAGAATTGAAATGGAATCGATGCTTGGTGAATATTGTCTGTTGGAATTGAGATGGAGATGGTAGCTGGTGAAAAATTATGTGTTAGGATTAAGACATTGAGACGTAGATGATAGCTAGCTAGAACTATGGGTTAGAACAGAGACGGTGTTGATAGCTGGTGATGATTCTATAGTAGAATTGAAACACAGTAAACAGGTGGTAAGAATCATACATCAGAACTGAACTGAAGCTGATAAGTGGTGAGAATAAAACATTAGAACTGAGATGAAGTTGACTAGTGGTGACACTTATTTATGAGAACTGACGCAGTGCTTACAACTGGAGAAATTCATATAATTCATACTGAGATGAAACCGGCATCTGCTGAGACTGATCTCTTTTTACTGAGATACAGTTCACAACTGGTACAGCAATATAATACAAACACACTGAAATCAGGACCTCCACTTAGGATGGGGATTTGGATTGGGGGGTGGGGGTGGGGGATGGCAGCTAGTTGCGGGGGGGGGGGGGGGGGGGGGGGGGGAGTAGCATGCGAGCACTTGTGACAGCCTGTGTGGCAGAAATGTGCGCTATGACCCTTCTCGCTGTGTTCAATGGATTGGTAGTATCTGAAAATATGAACGCTTCTTTTCGTTAGGCCGAAAAAAGAACAAAACAACATCAAACAAAACATTGTCAGCAAATTTTGAGAGGCATTTATTAGAATTCAGATGGAGCTCATAGCTGATGAAATTTTTATGTTAGAGTTGGGATGGAGTTGATAGTTGGTGAACATTGTGTATCTGGATTGTGAGATTTCTGCGTTAGAATTGAGATGGAATTGATAGCAGGTGATAATATATATATATATATATATATATATATATATATATATATATTATATATATATATATATATATATATATATAATATATATATATAATGTATTAAGACTGAGATGAAATTGATAGTTTGTGAGAACAACATATAAGAATTTAGATGTTTGTCGATAGTTTGTAGGATTTCTATAACAAAAAAAAAACAACCTCTGCCGGTGAACATTTTGTGAGAGAAGTGCCACAATTCTGTTACCAGCCGCCGAAGCGAAGAGGTTATTGCAACAGACTCACGACTAGAAGGTGGAAGGTTTGAATCCTGTCGGAGACACATCGTTGCGGAGTATGTTGAATTGGGAAGGCTGGGACTACAGTCGAGAGTATCATCCAAATCCAAAGTGCGGTGGTGAAAATATTTGCTGACCGACACTGCAGGTGTTTGCATCTCCCGGGCCTATAGTTGACGTTCGTACGATTATGATGGGGGGGGGGGGGGGGGGGGTGCGGGGGCGATGCAAGCAGAGAGAGAGAGAGAGAGAGAAGAGAGAGAGAGAGAGAGAGAGAGAGAGAGAGAGAGAGAGAGAATCGGTGAAGCAGTGGGTATATCTATGACTGGCGGGCCGGAAGATCGTTGGCTAGATTCAAGGCTCAAATGGTAAGTCTGCGACCATACAGTCGAATTTCATCCGCTGAATGGATATCTGTCTGAGAGTGTAGCTCAATTTCCCGAAGAACACCGCAGGTATCTGTATCTCTCGGGCCTGGTTGACACCGGGAGCGCGGGGCAGAGCCCATTCATATAGTGTTTGACTAGGATGGAACTCCGCGGCACCACCTCCATCTTTCTTATCCTCCTGATCATCATTACAAAAAGTGTTGTGGTCCTTTGTGGCCTGCTCACGTGATGACCTGCACTGGCGTCTTCTCCTCGCGTGACGGGCACGTGTCAAGACTATTGATATCAGATAGTGCGTGGAGGCGGTCTTTGGATAGATGTCGAAGCGTCCTCCAGAGGGGGATACGTTCATTCACGCTCGCTCCGCTACCAGATTATTGTTGTCGTTAGTAGGG
>CM031615.1:35268031-35290531 GCA_018398815.1 Conus ventricosus | reverse complement strand
CACTTTACAGCAGACTCCATGAAAACCTTGTTCAGAGATGTCCCACCTGATGTGATCTTTGAATTTCTGAGGGAGATTCACATCTAACACCTGATCTAAGATTTTACGAAAAAAAAGATCTTTAACAAAATTTCCGGTGTGTTTTTGGAAGGTGAGTTTTAAAGAGTTGTGTGAATGAGTTTTTTTTTTAATGACTTGTAAGTTAACTTCAACGCGGTGACAGCCCTGATAGGGTCCTTTGCGGTCGGCTGGGCTATAAGCAGCATTACCATTACCATTACCAGTTGGCGATATGCGTGGTTTGAGGGACCGGATATCCAGCTTGCGCAATGCATATACTAGGTAGGATAAATTTCTTTTAATCTGCTGGTAATACCCATGCACTGAGGAGTGCATATTTTTCAGTTGGCGGTTTTCATGCACTTACTTACTTACTTAGGCCCATAGCTCAAGGGTGAGCATAGGCCATCGACAACACTCCGACATCGCACTCGGTTCTGGGCTGCTCGCTGAATGCCTGTCCAGTTGGTCCCCTGCCTCTTCATCTTTGCCTCAGTGTCTCGCCTCCAGCTGCTGCGAGGTCGGCCTCTCTTCCTTTTCCCTGCGGGTTCCATGTCAGGGCTTTGGCCTGTGGTGCTGGATGCTGGCTTCCTGAGAGTGTGTCCAATCCAGCCCCATTTCCTCCACGGAATCTGCTTGGCCACTGGTTCCTGTCCTGCTTGCTTCCATAGATCTTCATTGTTGATCTTCTCTGGCCATCTGATTTTGAAGATGCGCCTCAGACAGGTGTTAATGAAAGTCTGAATTTTTTGCCGTATTGCCTTGGTCATTCTCCAAGTCTCGCAGCCGTAGAGCAGAACCGACTTCACGTCTGAATTGAAGATACGCAATTTTGTTGTCCTTTTGATTTCTCCTGAGGCCCAGATGATCTTTACCATGATGAATGCTGCTCGCGCCTTGCCCATCCTGGTTACGATGTCTAGGTCGGTGACTCCTGCTTGTCAACTACGCTTCCCAAGCAGACAAAGGCATCTACTTCCTTGATGGGCTCGCCTCCGACTGTGACTGGGCCGCGGCCTGTGGTATTGATCTTCATCAGCTCGGTCTTCTTCTTGTTTATCTTGAGCCCTGTTCCTGCTGATGTTGTCTCAAGGTGGGTGGTCTTGTCCTGCATCTGTGTGTGACTGTGGGAGAGGAGTGCCAGGTCGTCAGCAAAGTCAAGGTGATCTAGCTGCGTCCAGAGTGTCCATTGTATCCCATTGTTCCTGCCTGTTGTTGTGGTCTTCATGATCCAGTCGATGACCAGGAGGAAGAGGAAAGGTGACAACAGACATCCCTGGCGCACTCGTGTCTTCACCTCAAAACCGTCTGACAACTGGCCCTGCAATTCATATCCTGATAGGTGCTCCGGATGAGAGAGATGATCTTCTCTGGTATTCCATAGTGTCTCAGTTGCATGGACTGAAGAGTGCATATTGTGTAGCTGGTGGTATGCCTGCATTGAGAGGCGCATGCTTTTTAACTGGCAGTATGCATGCACTGGGAAGTTCATATTTTCAGTTGTTTTTTGTCAGCCAGCAATACATAGTCTTTGAAAAGTGCATATTTTCGGCTTTTTTCCTATCAGAAAGCAGTACATACTCATAGAAAAGTGCTTACAGATAGCAGTTCATACTCACTGAAAAGTGCCTTTTTTAAAGCCCCCCCCCCTCTCAAATATTAGCACGCATTTATTGAAAAGTACATTTTTTTTCCTCAGCAGGTGTTTTTAAGCTAGCAGTACGTATTCACTGAAAAGAATGCATTTTTTTCAGCTGCCTGCATGCATGAACTGAAGAATGCGGTTTCTGTTTTGTTTTGTTTTGTCCAGTAGCATGTTCGCACCGAAAAGGACATGTTTTTCAGCTACCGGTACACATGTACTGAAGATCCCGTGTTACTGAACAGCGCAGGGTTTTTTTTCAGTCGATGGGTGTACATGTACCAAAAAAGACGTATTTTTCAGCCAGTGGTGCCCATGCACTGAAGAAGACGCGCGCTGTTTCAGCCGGTTGGTGTGCACGTACCGAAGATTGCGTGCCAGCTTCATTGGCCGGAGTCAACGGCGAGCCATCACGCGTCACAATGACTCAATGACTCGACTCTCAGAAAACCATACCGACACCAAGTCTGTCAGGCTGAGAAACAGACAGACCGACAGACAAACAGGTTCAGTCACACCTCGTCTTACCAACGAGCAGGCAGACTGGCAGAGAGAGAGAGAGAGAGAGAGAGAGAGAGAGAGAGAGAGAGAGAGAGAGAGAGTCTTCAGTTTGTTCCTCAATGTTTGGACGACGAGACGAAGAGTTTGTTGGGATGTTTACAAACCAAAATGCGTTTGACAGGAGACCGCTATTGCGATGAGAAGAGGGCACTCAGCGATGTCAGAGAGAGAAAGAGAGAGAGAGAGTGAGAGAGAGAGAGAGAGATTGCCCTGATGTTGAGCTCCTCGTGCGGTCTAGGTCAGACTGACACTTTCGCGGCGAGTGCACGTGATGCTCGTCACAAATACACGCATATGCGGCAAGCAGTCATGCATGTGTTGAGAGCACTCACATGCTGATTCAGAACACTATCTCTTCATCTGTCTGTCTATCTTTCCGTCTCTGTCTGTCTCTCTCTCACCATCTCTCTCTCTCTCTCTCTCTCTCTCTCTCTCTCTCTCTCTCTCTCTCTCTCTCTCTCTTTCTCTCTCACCTTCTCTCTCTATCTCCTTCTCTCTCTCTCTCTCTCTCTCTCTCTCTCTCTCTCTCTGTCTCTCTCTCTCTCACCTCTCTCTCTGTCGCATATGGGCGCACATACAAACAAACGCACGCACACAGACACATGAACACAGACACACGCGTGCGCACATACACCACATTCGCGCACTCACGCACGCACTAACACGCACATACACACACACACACACACACACACACACACACACACACACACACACACACACACACATATATATATATATATACACACACACACGCACACATTCATTTTCGTGTACACCACGCATGCACACATTTCAGGCACGTTTACGTGATGCAGGTACGGCATGCACACGAACACGCACACGCCACGCACTTGCATGCATGTATCACGAAAAAAAACCCACCCCCCTTAACAAGAAGTATTCATGACGAGATTTCCGAAGAATATCTTCCACCCACTTGATCATGACATTGCGAAGGACATGGAACTCGTCTCCTATCAAAGTCGTTATATAGCTACAGAGAGGGAGATGGTTTTTACATTAAATGGCTCTACAAACTGAATCCTTTTGAATTTGGTGGATTAGTGCGTGTAGACAATCACATTATTTTTTTGCGCTTTGTTCAGTATCCCCGCGAACAACTTTATAGCCCGAGACTGCGATATTGCTGTCAGATGTAATACTGTTCTGATGTCATTCCGAAAATCCAAATATATGGAAGATTTTTTTCCCTCTGAATTTGATAAGACTGGTGACATTTCGGTTATTTCGTTTGTCGTCTCATGATTGACATGGAGATGCCCTAATCTATGTCTGTCTCTTTTCAGTCAACGGTTGCTGTTCTGTGTCATGCTGATTACAATGAATGAAGACGGCAAATACTGTGCAGACAGACGGAAAAGTAATAGCAAGCACTGAGAAAGAGATCTTTGCAGAACAGCGAGCAAATGCTTGAGAGAGAGAGAGAGAGAGAGAGAGAGAGAGAGAGAGAGAGAGAGAGAGAGAGAGAGAGAGAGAGACATACACAGACAGACAGATAGACAGACAGGCAGACAAGCAGACACACACACACACACACACACACACACACACACACACACACACACACACACACACACACAGAGGCAGTCAAGCAGAGAGAGAGAGAGAGAGAGAGAGAGAGAGAGACAGGCTAGGATAGGGTTGAGGGTAGGTGGTGATGGCGGTTGGAATGCTATCCCCCTCACGTGATTAGTTTGATTATTTTCTCCAGACATGCAGCTAGAGAAGAGTCCACATCAGACCTGCTCAGTCTGTCCAGCACGGTCAGCTTTCTTTATCTATAGCCCCGCTGACGTCATCCAGCACGGTCAGCTTTCTTTATCTATAGCCCCGCTGACGTCATCCAGCACGGTCAGCTTTCTTTATCTATAGCCCCGCTGACGTCATCCAGCACGGTCAGCTTTCTTTATCTATAGCCCCGCTGACGTCATCCAGCACGGTCAGCTTTCTTTATCTATAGCCCCGCTGACGTCATCCAGCACGGTCAGCTTTCTTTATCTATAGCCCCGCTGACGTCATCCAGCACGGTCAGCTTTCTTTATCTATACCCCCGCTGACGTCATCCAGCACGGTCAGCTTCTTTATCTATAGCCCCGCTGACGTCACCCAGCACGGTCAGCTTTCTTTATCTATAGCCCCGCTGACGTCATCCAGCACGGTCAGCTTTCTTTATCTATAGCCCCGCGACGTCATCCAGCACGGTCAGCTTTCTTTATCTATAGCCCGCTGACGTCATCCAGCACGGTCAGCTTTCTTTATCCTCTCCTTCCGCAGCACTGAGCTAAGGATGGTGAGGGGATGAGAGAGAGAGAGAGAGAGAGATAGAGAAGAGAGAGAGAGAGAGAGAGAGAGAGGAGGAGAGAGAGAGAGAGAGAGAGAGAAATATATTGCAAATGATGGCTAGGTGATGTGTGTGTGTGTGTGGTGTGTGTGTGTGTGTGTGTGTGTGTGTGTATGTGTGTGTGTGTGTGTGTGTGTGTGTGTGTGTGTGTGTGTGAGAGAGAGAGAGAGAGAGAGAGAGAGAGAGAGAGAGAGAGAGAAGAGAGAGAGAAACAGAATGAGTGTAATGGATGGCTAGGAGATAAGAGGGAGGGGAGAGAGAGAGAGAGAGAGAGAGAGAGAGAGAGGGAGAGATAGAGAGAGAGAGAATGAGTATAAAGAATGGCTAGGAGATAATAGAGAGAGAGAGGGACAGAGAAAGAGAGAGACAGACAGACAGAGAGAGACAGAGAGAGAGAATATAAAAGATGGTTAAGTTATCAGAGAGAGACAGAGAGAGAGAGACAGAAAGAAGGATTGGAAGAAGAGAGAGAGAGAGAGAGAGAGAGGAGAGAGAGAGAGAGAGAGAGAGAGAGAGATAGAGTCAGACAGCAGACAGACAGACAGAGACAAACAGAAAGACACAGACAGACAGACAGACAGACAGACACAGAGAGACCGTGAGATTTAGCACCAGCCTGCAGTGGGTGTCGATTAAAACCTGTTGCACGCTCTCGCGTGGCGGTCGGTAATCGCCTAATTAATAGGACTGAAAGGGAAGGCAGCACTGGGGAGATAAGTCAATCACGGTAAATAAAACGATCCAGGAAAGAGAAATGAAGAGCTGGGGCCGAGGACCGGGGTGGGTGGGGGTGGGGGTTGAGGAGGAGATGGAAGAGGGGCACAGGTAGTTGGGAAAGTTATAGTGAGAATGAGTGGCAGTTGTTGGCTCTTTGTGACTTCAGAGACTACGGCCGATGAGAAACGGTTTTCTGAAATGTCTGTATCTTTACAACAACAACAACAAAAATGAACAAACGAATACATAAAAACCCCCGCGCGCGCGTGCGCGCTCACAACACCACACACACACACACACACACACACACACACACGCACACACGCACGCACGCACGCACGCACACACACACACTGAGATTTTCAAAAATGCAAAAAAAATAAAAAAAATAAAAATAAAGAATCCAGGATCAGACGTACAGAATCAAAGAATCAATAATGAACAAATTCGCTCACTTCGGGCCCCAAAGAGAAACAATTCAAGGTACGTAACTCGGAACCAGTACTGTACCGGCAGCACCCGTGCCCCTAGCACTCGTGTAAGGTTCAGGGCTGAGAGACAACCACTGAACAAAATAATGAAACGTTTCCGCTGAACAATGTTATTGTGAAACTTTTTTTTTTTTTTTTTCAAAATAATCATACAAAACACCTACATTTTCAACATCGTTAAATGATCTTTGACAGAAAGAACTGTTTGTGGGGCAGAGAAATTGCCGTATACGATGCATGGTGGGCTAAAGGTTTGTTGGAATATGGCTTTTAGTCCTAAGGACATGTATTAAGACCCAAAAAAAAAAAAAAAAAAAAGTGAAAAGCAATCGGGCAGAGAGTAAAGTTGCTCTAGGAATCTGTAGGGGTTAGCAATGCGGGCTGAAATGTGAGACTTGTGGCCCATACGCAGCAACAAATTAATTGCATAATGGCTCTTCTTGTTTCTGTGTCATTTTGTCGTTTGAAATGCAAATGCAAAAGAACAAGAACAAGAAGAACAACAACAACCGCCACCTCCCGTAAGGGGGGAAGGGGGGGGGGGGGGGGGGAGGGTGTGGAGGAGAAAAGAACGAGTAGTCGTTCTTGGTGATGGGAATCGGTTAGTCCAGCGGATAAAACGTTGTTGTCTTGATCTAGAATTCTGGGTTCAAATCCTGACTAGGTGAGACGGCCTGGTCAGAGGAGATTTTTTCTTCGGAGTCAACACCTGTCAAGACTCCCCCCCCCCCCACCTTACTTACCCCTCCAAATCTTCAGGTAAGAACGTTTTTGTCCGTGTTGCAAATTATGCCATGAAGTGTAGAAAGGAAATTTTTTGGGAAAAAAAAAAAATTCTACGAGTCTGTGTAGGATAGCGAGTTGCGGACAGTTTCGATTTTCTGTCGCTGCTCTGCTTAAAGTAGAATTTTTCATTTTGAGGAATAGAACGAAGTTATGTATGCACACACACAGACCAGTTATCAACGACAGGCATCCACCACACGATCATCCCCTCCCCATCCCCTACCCCCCTTTTCTCCTTCTCCCCAAATCCCTTACCCCCCTTTTCTCCTCCCCCCCCCCCCCCCCGTGCCCATTCCAGCCAGACCCTACAAGTGAGTGTCAGCGATAAAAAAAAAGAAGGAAAAAAGCCCGGAGCGTGAACTAAACAAAACCCCATTCTAAAACACTCATGTCAACAATTCTGGTTTCCGTGACAACGCCCCGATTAGAGAATTGTTGACAGGAGACCAGGTAGCAGGATTGCGACCTCATGGATTCCCCCTCCCCAATCCAAGCACTCGATCTCCCCTCCCCCCCCCCCCCCCCCCGCCCCTCCCCTCCACCCCCAATCCGCCTCCCGTCTCCTCCTCTCGCCCCCTTTCCCCCTAACACCCCCCCCACCCCACCCTTACCCCCGCCTTGCCACCACTTTAGGCTTTCAACACGCAGCGTGGACAGCACTTATTTGAGAACAAACAATGTCCAAGTGCTTCAAGGGCCATCAGAGAGCGTTGTATATTTGTGGTGCATGGGAGGACAGAAATACTGCCGAGCACTGTTAGAACAGATTCCCTTTTAACCAAGAACAGGAAAAAAACGGATTCTGCTAAAACCGGTCTCACCAGTTTCGACCGGTTGACTCCAGAACCATGTTTTCCTGTTCTCTAACAAGTAAGACTTCAATAACCAAAAAAATAACGATTATCTACAAACAAACATACTGTGTAGGATTATCCGTTTCAATACTAATTTACTAAACTTTTCAGATTTCAGTTTTTGCTTAATCCTGTGTTTTTCTGATCATTTTCAATAACATCATTTTCGCGCAACATTCATCAATGAGTCTCTGTCTTTCATGTGAAATAAAACACAGTCTTTAACTGTTCTCTAAAGTCTTTTAAAACTGAGTTATATTTTTGACATAAAATCCACACACTTATTCCATCATGTCTTCCACTGAAAGCCAGTTTTGACAAGTATTTCTTTTTTTAACTATGTCTTTTTCTGCTGAACAGTCATCTATAATAAATAGTGTCTGCGTTCCTTCAAACGCTCTATAAAAGTATTCAAAAACACTCACTCAATTTATTGCTAGGATCAACTAAATATATGTCATCATCCGTCCATATAAACCTTCTATTATAAATTATGCTTTGTTCCGTTAAGCGTTGGGCAGAAAATCACAATATAATCAAAAATATAGCGAAAACTGTTTGTAAATGGTCTAGGACAAATATTGTTTTTCCACAGCCAGTTTGTCCACAAATCAATGAACAATGAGGCTCTTTTGTCATAAAGTTTAACTGCTCCATAGTTTATAACAGAATTTAATCTAATCCAGTTATTGTTTTTATCATACTTTCTGTTAAAACCTGTTCAGTAAAATAAAATCCTATGAGGCCTAAATGTGTAAGATTAATCCAGTTTAGTTCTGTAAGATTGTTTCTATTTAGACTAATATTGATTTTGTTGCTTGTTGTTATGACCTTAATATCCTCGCCATTGTGAAGAATGACGACAGTAACTTTAAGTTTTTCAACGTCTAAGTTTTGCCAGCTAATTAGAATTCCTTTTAGAAGGACGTCACTAACGCCCACAACCCCCCCTCCCCTCATCTTTTAAGACAGAAATTTCAAATATCATTGTGAACGCATCTCCTAATTTCATTTGCGGAAGGGAACTGTAATTTTGTAGAAGCATCTTTCAAAACTGATTCTCTTCTGTGGAGGATGTACTGTTTATTCCCATACGGCTTTATTTCAATCTCTTTCCGACTTTTGTCCTCTGGCATAAGACTTACATGTAAAGGGCCAGAGTTGAATGCTTTTCTGAAACTTTTTTGATGGCTAAAAAAAGTAAATGGGCTTATGAATTCAAATTTATGTCCCATTCTAAATATGGTTCTAAGTGCCATTTGAGGTCAGGTTTTCGAACTATTTTATATTCATACTGGCCAACATTATTTGCTTCTAGATTGCGCAGGTTGTTCTAGTTTAGGAAACCTTTTGTTGTCGCCAACCTCTTTGCGCTTATAACACCGTCTTTAGTGTACTCAAAACCATACAAAGCGCCTATCTCACCGTTCTGTTCAAGTCCGCAACGTCTGCAAGGTCTTTTAATTCTAAGGTTATACACCTTACAGGCGCTAATGTAACTCCTGGTTCTTCTGGCCCCTGCGACATTATTTTTTAGTACAGTTTATTATTTTATTTCCAAAACAATGTGCAGGTTATCACATTTTACGACTTTCCCTGTTTTGTCTGTGATCTTTATATTAAATGATCCGACCCTCCCACAAGCTAATTTTTTAAACTGTAAATTAGGGAATTGTATAAATTTCATAATCGCAATATGCAGCTTTCCCCGACGGAAGAGCTCTTAAAACAGTTGAGGGCCTTCCATCATATAAGTTTTCATCAGTGCTTAGCTCACCAAATGAACATAGAGTAATGAATGTAATGCAAGATTGAGCGGACTTTCCCCCTCATAAGTAGTTTTGTCTGGTGTAACTTTAAATCTATGATTGTCAGCTGCAAAGCCTAACATTTTAGCTAGCTCTACATCAAAAAGGTAATGTACTACTTCTTCTTCAGGTTTGAATGTTAACATTGTTGTTAAATTTGCATTGTTAAGTTGAGAGTAATGTTAAAGTTACTCATTGCTTCTTTTAGTGAGCAAAACCCGTAATAACCATCAGGTATGATTAACTGGCTAACTTTGGCCCCCTGTTTTGTCAATTTTTTTAATCTTATTATTCTTCTTCGATTCACTTATATTAAACCATACGACTTTGTAAAATATTTCATGAAGCGCAACCATCTGGTTCCGCAATTGTTATCAAAGCATGTTCTAAAAACGAAGGACGGTCTTGAGTTGTTATTGTTACAAACATTTTTTAAAACAAATTAAAAATGAGTGCATTTAAATATACTGATGCAAAATATTCTGTTGGGCCGCACTACAATCTTAAAAATATAACAACTGATACTCTTGACATTTCTGTGACCCAGACTGACACCTTTCAAGTAAAGGTGAGTACTCCATTGAAACAGATATCTTAACCCGCCTATTAAAAAAGACTACATCGCAAAAGTGTGGTTTAGTCATCCGATGCAGTTTATCAGAACCAGTTAAACTTTGCCGTGTTTTGTGCATCAACTGGGTGTGGAGTGTCGTATGCTGATCACTTAAATCATCCTGATCCTTTGGTGAGGTCAGTGTACAGATTTCATTTTATTACACCTTCAGACGTATTTGACTGAACTGCAAGCGCCATTACCAAATGACAAACCGTTTAATCCATTCAGCAACCGAATAGACATGAAGGCTTTAAAAGGGATCTGTAACGAATTCAATATTAAGGCCAAGACAGACTTTAGACAAAAGTTGGACCGCAATCATGGTTTAGGCACCCTTTATCTTTGGGGCGTGCACAGAAAGTATAACTATGACTGGAATCCTCCTTACCATCTTTTCTTCAGGCACAGCTTTTCACCTCGGGTCCATAGAGCAAGAGCAAAAACAGCAGGACACATTTATCTTAGACACTTCAAAGGGGCCTAACTAAAGCAGGAATAGAACGAATAAACGACTCTATTCGTACTTACGTTTGGTGTTTGCTAGGTTCGCAAGCACAAACGAGATCGAGCATAACTGATCCTTCTACTGGCTTTGACGCGCAAAAAAAATACTTAGCAAATTTAGAGGACGCCATTAATTCCACAGTTGATTTGCCTTCAAGTATTAAAAGGTACCAAAATGTTTTACAAAAACGCAAGATCGAAAGTAGACTTGCTGTTGGCACTGGTTTATACATGCTGCCTTCTGACCTCAGACTCCAGATAGGAACAATAATAAACTACAATAATGAAATCCTTGTGGCAGGCAATGAACAGGTCGGAAAAAACGAAATAAATTCTGAGCCAGTAATATTGCAAGCAGTAAACAAACAAGATGACCCCCCAAGATTAAGTCATCCAATCCCCGCGGTCCAAAGCCCAAAGGCCATTGAAGAACACGAAGTCACGAAGCCAAAAAAAATAATGACCATGAATATGAAAGACAGCACTTGTTGTTGGATTAACTGTCCTAGGATTACTCGGTCTTTATCTTACTAAATATTAACCCAACTATTAAGAGAACTAATGTCCATAAGTGCTCGGCCATAAAGCCAACTACTTTGCTTGCAGTAGACAAAAGCCAGCTAACGATACTCCCTAATATACCAGGTAAAGAGTCTATAGCTTTACCAGCTAATTTTTTAATAAACTCGCAAGATGATCAAGCTGTTTTTTTACCCATGATTTATCAGGTGGAGGCGATGGCGGTGGAGAGGCATTGGACTTGGACCACCACCGCCTGTAATAGCCAACACCAATGAAACTTATTGCAAATCCTAAGGCTGTTATAACGCTTGCTAATGTGACGCCTTGCTCTCTAAACAGTGTTCGTATTCGTTCTGCTAGCGTCGCGTCTTCATATAAAATTTTTTCGATAGTTTCTCTTATTCTGTTCACTTGAGTTCGTAATTGGTCTCGGTTAGTAGTTATCACTTCTAGTCTTGCTGATCTTTCTTGTTCAAGATCTTTTAGTCTTGTTTATTCTTTCTTTAATATCATGTCCTAAGCCGGCGTCGTCAGCCTCAACGAGTTTTTTTTTTTTTCTCTTTTTATATGCTCATCTAGTTCACCCAGTTTGCTAAATTGGGTTGTTAATTCGCCTTTGATGGTTCTTAAAGTGCGATCAAGGGCTAATAATTCTCTCATAGGTAGCGGTGGATCATCTATAGTGTTTAATGCTGTTTCTTCTTCAGTGGTTTCTGCTTCTATTGCTTGATTTATTTCGCCCGCTGCTTGACTTAAATCTTCAAGTTCCATGTTTTGCATTTGGTTATCTGTTGGGATTTCTTGTTGTATGTTTTGAAGTTAGCAACTGCCTCCGCATCTAATTTTGGTTTAGTAAAGCCAAGGCGATTTCGCTCGCTTGCACTAAGCCTTTGTCTAATTGTATCCAGGCCTACAAACCTTGATGGGTCTTGTTTAAACGTAAGCGGAACACGTTCTCTTTATCGTTTTCATATACAAAGGGTTTTATCTTTTTAGTTCAAAATCATCAGGGTATATAGTTTCGGGAGGTTCTAGTCCTAAACTTTGGTATAATGATCTGGCCTTACTTTCTGTTAATTCACGCCTTTGCTGCCCTTCAAACTAATTCATCATGTATTGTGAGCCCCGAGCGATGCTGCTCCCAAAGGGAATCACTCATGTCGTCTCCGGGATCAGGAACATCATAATCTTCTTCACCTTCAATGCCTGCCATATTTTTAAATAATTAACTTTTATTTGTTTTATAAAAAATGTCACAATCATATGGCTCGATTCTTGACCCGCATAGAAGACTGAAAGAACCCTTTGGCGTGAAGGGAAATAAACGGAATATTTACTGTTCCAAATAATCCATCTACTATTGATGCAGATCAAATTCTTACTGTCAAATTTCCAGACCTAGGAGCGGATGAAGTGATTGTGCCAGGCTCTGCACGACTTACTTCAAAATAGAACTCGCTTCAACAACAGACCCAAACAGGACGGTTGTACAGAATCTGGGGCGGGCAATCGTTAAAAAAATTTCTATAAAACTTGAGGGGCAAGAAATATTTTCTTTACATAATGCAGACATATTTTTTAACCTATTCTGATCTATGGCTAACCGGGAACGAAAGGGCTGATCTTGCGTTTCAAGGAATCGAAAATGAAGAAGCACTAAAACATAGAATAGGCGCCGCAGACGCTAAAGACGGCAAAAGGTTTGTAGCTGTAAGTTATGCGTATGGAAATCGCTTTTTCATACCCTAGATTTTGAGTTGTTAAAAGCGCATGCCCCATACTTTCAAGGGCATTAAAGACAGATTGTCATATGAACTAACTTTTAATGACCACAAATATGTTATTATATCTGAAGACACCGAAGCAAAGTACAGCATTTCTGACATCTCGTTAGAGTTGACGTTGTTAGCAACCCTGACTTAGCGAGGTTGATCCAGCAACAATATCATCAAAATTAGCATATATTACGAAAGAGTGATTCATCATTCTAAATATCCCAGAAGCAGGGCAGACACTATATGGAATTTTAGTTTTAGTGCCGCAGCAAGATCGCTTAAAGGTATTTTATTGCTGTGTGAAGATGAAGAACCATTCAAAGAGGAAGTGAAAAGTTATTAATCCTAAAATAACGAAAGTGACAATGTTCGATTGAGGTAGCCCTAACCAAATCAAACGCTAGCGGGCTTAAACCTTATCAACATTTGATGAAATAAGAAAATTGTTTGGAGGCGGGAGGTGTAGAAGTCCAACAGCAGACCTTGGGGTCTAAAGATCTACACCTTCACAATGTTAGGCTTGATGATTATTTAACAACGAAATACGGTTTATGGATTGACCTAAGGTCAACGGAGGATAATCAGTTGCATGGAAGCGGGAGAACGTGAGAGACGTAATAAACATTCAAATTGATAAAGAAAAAGAGGCCGATAAACCTTTTTAATATATGATGCGCAGCTAAATATTCAAGATAACAGATTAGAAAATATACATTACTAAATTATTTTTATTTTAAAAAAGCATGTCTGTTCAGCATTATCCGAGAGTACCTAAAGAAGAGACAGAAGGCAATTCTGCTGCTATAGAAACCCTCGACATAAAAACCTTCAGATTTAAAAAACATTACACAAATGCAGCAAGTACTAGAGCAAGACCTTTCAAAATGCAGCAAAGCCAAACGAAGTATTCTGCTGCCTTTAATGCTGTTACCTATGTTAATAAATGGAGCATTTGACTATAAGTGCTCTATCAGCAGGAACGAGTGTTGGTCTATTAGCAACGCATAGGCACACCCGCAGCTTTACCTCTAGGGGTTTGTCTTTAGCTCTTGGCCTGTGTTCATTAGCTGTAGGTGCTGCTAGCAAAAAATAAAAACTAAACTCCAAAAGCACACAGCTATGGTTCAACTGATAACAGCTAAACTTTGTTCCTTCAAACTGATAATAAATAAAGCACTAGCTGACTCAAACATCACGGATGAAGAATTTAGTCGTTTTTCCCGGCCGATTTTGATGACTACAAAAGACAAAAGTTTGATCTTCAAAAAAAGCGAGGACAACTTTTTCTCAACAGCCAGGCACCGAGCAGATAAAAAAGGAATGTTTAAAAAAGTAAACGAAAACATTAAACTCTGTTCTAAACAGCTCACATTAACAACGCCAAAGGGTGTTTATACTTAGTTTATGAGTCTAAGCACAAAAAGACCGTTGATATTGATTCGGATTAAGTATTTTTTTTAATTTAAATAAATATTTTGAGTTAGAAAAGAAACTCAGCATGGATAAGATATATGAAGGTCCAGACGAATTGTTTGAAGCAATGCGTAAGGAAGAATATTTATCAAAAGCTTTAAATGATATCAGTCTAGATGTCATTGATCCAGCAAACGTACAGGCAAGCGTTGCTCATGCTATTTCTCAAGTTCCAGGTAAACTAACAATAGCCCGCCAGTTAAAGTAATGTTAGCTGTTTTAATCGACTATGTAACAATAAATGAAGAAAATCTAGAAGTCTGGGTCTCGACTAAACAGCAGACTATTCTTTCTCATAATGACTTAACACCCGGTTGGGCAGACGAACTGCTTACACAGTTTGATGTGGCCGCTGAAGAAGCCAAAATGAGAGGCTCTGGTTGGTCAGAGGGCGAAGTCTTAGAGATTAGATTAAAACAGGCTAAGTATGCGCCGATTGTTGGTAAGGCTTACATTCCACTACCTCCAGCATAGTTGCAAAAAAAAGCAGTTCTAAACATAAAGAATACAGACGACCAAATGCTTTATGTGGTGTGTTCTCGCAAGGCTGCATTACGTCCGCAAAAACGCAGGAGAGAGTGAACCTTACATCAATGATCTTAACTTCAATGGAATATCCTTTCCTGTTAGTGTGGACAAAATTGATCAGTTTGAAGAACAAAACAAACCAATAACTGTTAATATCTACACATGGGATGAGGAAACAAATCTACAAACCCATTAAAGTGTCTAAGAACAGCCCAACGATTGGCGAGCCAGACAAAAATCATGTTGACTTACACTGATGTTTTTCACCCAGCAGGGCTACCGCATTACACATTGATACGAACAATGAGTAGATTATTGGCGCATACTTCAAAGCAAAAAATAAACAAGAATTCTGTAGAAAATGTTTAACAAGAATTCCATCCGTTAAAGCAGCGAGCGAACATATAAAAACATTGTATCAGCCCAGTTTTACTGTAATACAGAACTAATTACGCCCCCACCCCGGATCTAAAGTTAGTTTTAAGAACTGGAAACGGCTGCAACATTCTCCATATGTTGTTTACGCAGACTTCGAATCACTCATTGTTCCTTATGAGGGGCCAACCCCACAGAGACTTCCAAAAACAGCCTTAGTGAGTAATCATCGGATTTGCTCATTTGCTTTTATCATTGTCAGGTCGGATGGCGTTCATTCAAAGCCAGAATTATACAGAGGACCTAATGCTGCAGAATACTTCTTAGAACGCATGCAGCAATGCGTAACGCCTGTTTAATAATCTGAATTTATCTGAAATCATGATGACGCCTGAAGAATCAACAACAGTATGACTCAGCCACACATTGTTGGATTTGTGGTTTAGGCCTCTCATCAGACGCAGCGAATCCAACAGTAAGAGACCATGATCACAGTGGAAAGTTTAGAGGAGCAGCACACAGTAAATGCAATCTTCAACTAAAGTTTGAACCAAGACATGGAAGCTGCCTATATTCTTTCACAACTTGCGAGGTTACGACTCTCACCTTATAATGCAAGCAGTAACCGACGCCTTCAGGGTAACATGCATTGCACAGTCATCAGAAAAGTACATGTGTTTCACTTTAAATAACATGTCTTTTTATGACTCTATGCAACACCTGATGGGTTCATTAGAGTCGCTGGCTATGTCCTTAAAGTCCTGCCCAATAACGGAAGAATATTTTGACCCAACACTTGTTAGAAAGGGTGTTTACCCTTATGAGTACATGAAGAGTTGGGAAAGGTTTGACGAAGATACATTTCCGCCTAAAGGCGCGTTCTTTTCTAGCCTTAGAGGAAAGGACATCAGTGATTCTGATTACCAGCATGCTCAAGATGCGTGGCAAAAGCTAGAGTGTAAAACGATGGGAGACTATCATGATGCATACTTGATGGCTGATACATGTTTGTTGGCGGACGTCTTTGAAAATTATAGAAAGACCTCATGAAAACATAATAGCCTGGATCCTGCGCATTATATTTCTGCGCCCGGGGTTAGTTGGGATGCTTTCTTAAAGTTTACTGGAGTACAGATTGATTTATTGTCTGGCCTGCCAATGATTCAAATGATTGAAAACGGATTGCGTGGAGGAATTAGTATGGCGTCGCATCATTACTGTAAAGCAAACAACAAATACTTGGACGACTATGATCCAAGTAAAAGGTCTAAAATATCTCATGTATTTAGATGCAAACAATCTGTATGGATGGGCAATGGCGCAATCACTTCCTTTACGCAACTTTAAAATGCACACAGGCGACAATTTAAAAAATATTCAAAGAGCATTAAAGTGGTTGAGCAGTTTAACGCCTGATCAACAGCGTGGTTTCATTCTAGAAGTTAACTTAGAATATCCTCAGGAACTCCATGACCTGCATAATGACTATCCTTTAGCAGCAGAAAGCCTAAAGATGAATCCAACAGAGCCGCCTAAACTTGTGCCTAATCTTCGAAGCAAAAAAAATTATGTATGTCATTACAGACTTCTACAATTTTATTTAAGACATGGTTTGAAGTTGACAGCTGTTCATCGTATAATTGCTTTTGATCAAGAACAGTTCATGAAACCATGCATCATGAAGAACACTGATCTCAGAACTAAATCCACAGATGCTTCAGAGAAAGACTTTTTTAAGCTGATGAACAACAGCTGTTTTGGGAAAAACTATGGAAAATCCGCACAAGCGCAAAGATGTCAGATTGGTCACTAGAGAGAACGAAGCAATTAAGCTGACTTCAAAACCTAATTATCAGGACTTCAGAAGATTTCATGATCAGCTTTTTGGTATAATGATGAACAAAAAAGAAAGTCAAATGGATAAGCCGTTTTATTGGGTTTACTGTTTTAGAATTATCAAAGCTTTTGATGTTAGAATTTCTTTATGACTACTTTAAGCCCTCGTATCCTGAGTCCAGAGTACTTTACACAGATACAGATAGTTTTGTTATAAATATCCCCACTGAAGACATCTATAAAAGACATGGAAATAGAAGTGGCTAAAGGGCATGCGGGATGGTACGACACATCTGATTACCCTAAAGATTCGCCTTTGCATTCAATTTCTAATAAGAAGGTTTTAGGAAAGATGAAGGATGAATATCTGGAGGGGTGATTAAGGAGTTTATTGGTTTAAGGTCGAAAATGTACAGTATTTCGAGCCAGGAGAAAACTATCAAAAAGCAAAAGGAGTATCTCGCAGTGTTGTGCAGTCAAACATATCACACGACAACTACAAAGAAGCATTGTTCAATAAACATACTTTTTATCATAAACAACGTAAAACTGCGATCTAATCTACATGAGATCAACACAACTGTTGTAACAAAGAAGTCATTAGATAGAACAAACACAAAACGAGTATTTGTTAATCCAGAGTTTTCATATGCAATCGGGCTTGGAGAACAGCATAATTATATATCTTCTTCGGTTTATATCGGGTTCATATTTTTCCCCAACTTTATCTATAAGCTCAATCGCATCATTATCCAATTCAGACAAAATTTTTCTCATGTTTGCTTGGCGTGCTCGAATTTTTTTTTTATTATTTCAAGATATTCTTTATCCCATTTTTGATAGTCAAAATTTGGGATTTTGGGTTGTAGGTGATCTGGATGCATTGCCCCTGTACCGATGAATCCTCGCAAATGCTTCCTTAATAGCAGAACACATATCATATGATTCTCGTATTAATTCCAAGGTCTTTTCATTTATCATTCTTGCTTCATTCTGAGCTTCCTTCTCCATTTTAAACTCAAATATATTTAACGTAAATCAGTTAAAGCGGAACTGTGTCTGGTGGGATTATTTGCAGTTCTTCCTTCACAAAGATCTTTGAGGAGCTGGTTGTTTTGTGGTGTCAGTTTCTCGTAAATAATACACGGGCGGATTCATTTTTACAATTCTTTTTATTTCATACGGATCAACACTCCAAACTGGATCGGTTGCCTGATGCGAGTGTCCCCTTCTGCTTCCCCCGGGAAATAAAGGTACCTTACTTTTAAACCAAACGGTAATAGTTTGCTGGATGAAGACTCTCCTTCAACAGCATTTATGTTTGTTTTTTGATTGCTTGTACTGGTTTAGCCCTTTAAATTCTTCATTATTCATTGCGCGCAAAACTGAGGGCAGTCTTCTAACCCATTCTGTGTTACGAGAATTGTCAATCAGCTCTCTGTGATACTGGTAGGAGAAAAGTCTTTCAGATAACTGTTTGTTAAAATTTTCAACCAAAGCCTGTGATCTGTGAACTCCCGGAATGCCTCTTCTAATGGTAACCTCTATGTTTTAAACAATAATTGATTCACTCGGCCTTTAAATTCTTTTCCATCATCGACTTGAATCATGCGAGGATAAGTTAGCGGGCCTCGTTGGTATATCAGTTGTATAGCAACAGCAACAGCAGAAGCACTCTTTTGTGTTAAGGCTCCGCATCTTTGTAACTTGAAGCTACGTCAATGAAATGTGATGCGTACTTAAATCTTTTCGTCAATCGTATCATGGGTAAATATAGAAGGTCCATTTGATGGGGTCGTTCGTATTGTATTCACAAAGTGTGGTCTCTGTATCGTCTAGTGCAGGTAAATAAATTTGCCAAATCGCTTGTTTAGATAAACCATTCTTTGCTGTTTGTTCGCTGACTCCCGCTGCTTGCTTAGCTTTTAATTGCCGTGATTCCCTTCCAATATCCTTTTGGTGAATAATAGATTTGTTCATTTTTTATTCAGCCAATATATGTGCAACAAAATACACAACAGTCATACCAAAGACAATAGACGCGATATCTTGCATCTTTTTTTTTCTGATGGTTGATAAAAGTCGCTGAATTTTGGTGGGGGCAATGCTCGATTGGTTTGCCTGTTACTAGATAATATTCTTTATTGCTTGATCAACATCTTTAAATGTGTAAGTGCATGTCCCTGTTTTTTTAGTTCGTCGTTAATAAAATCTAACTGCTCAGTTCTCTGCTTTCATATGCAGCTTGTGCTGCGGCTAGTTGCTCCATAGCTATGTAATGTCTTTTTTCTCGCCGTCATCTCGCAGTTTACTAAATGCTAATTACTTCCGCTAAAAGCAAGTGCATTAACCACAGCGCCACCTATCATCATTACGAGTGAAGCCATTTTATAAATGTATTTTTTTAATTTACATATTGATACTGTCAGAATTTTCCTTGCTTAACTAGAAAATCTTCGTAGCAAATGAAGCTGTAATAACAGCAATTACTTGCTGAATCCTCAAAGTCTAGCTTGCCAAGATCTGCCGGTTTAATTTTTAAACAGGCTTTTACCGATCATGTGTATCCTACACATAGGCCTCCAATAACAGCAAAATGTATACAAGGTTGGCGACAGTTTTTTTCGGGCTCATTTTTAAAAAAATAAAATAATTATAAAATTAATAAAAAAAACATGAACAGCGATGAAACTCCTAAACCTTCCTAACTTATGATTACAAATGATCAAGTTGATGACCAAGCTATATGCCCAAAAAGGAGAGGCTGTATTCTTTGGCAGCATGTGGGAAAACAAAACAGTTTCTCGGAAATGAATTCAGCATAGAACAAATTCAACAAATGTCGCCACAAGACATTGTAAAGTATCAAAACAGTATGAAGCGCACTGGGATCGATAATGGTAAAAAGGTTGGGCAAACGGTTCTTAGTTTGTACACTAAACAGTAAGTAAATTTGCGCCTATTGATTCTGAACAAGACTTTATGTATGATTTAAACGCAGGATCCAGTTTTAACAAAGTCATTAGAGTCTCTAGGATGTGATCTATATTACAGATTTGGAACATTATTGTCGCCGCTAATCATGGATTAATTACTTTAATCATATAGATTTTGTTTCCCTTCAAAATGACCGAGCCAGAAAATCAGCAGAATCAGAAACATTGAATCCGGTGGAGAAAGCAACCAGTAAAAAGCCTGGCCGTTGCAGAGGAAAAAGATTAGCAGAGTGGAACAAACAAAAAAAAATAAAAAGGGACAAGCACAGAATGAAAAGTGCCAGAGCCGCAGCCAGTTGTTTCAATAGGCTATAAAAACGTCAGAACAAGTTGATTCAAGGCCTACAACAACAGGGCTGCCTACACCACCAAAGTCTTCATATTTTCTTAAAGCAATTGTCATTTTTGGCGGCATTGCTGTTGGGGGTGTTATTACGGTTATAAAATATATAACAAAGACAACAAAAACCAAAGCAGTCCAAACAATCTCAACCACTAAAACAGAAGCTGAACACAAAAGCATGCTAGAAACCACCAACAACAAAAGAGCATTTGATCCATTTCAGATGCAATAATACTTTAAGAACTTAATAAATAATTATAAGTTGACTGAATAAGAACTTGGTTGTACTTAAAGGATGACTTAATTACAATCTTGAGGTGACTTAAAGTTAAAAACTTAAGGCGACTTGATCAAGAACTTATTAATTAAGAACTTGAGGAGACTTGATAAGAAACTTAATTAAAGAACTTGTGGTGACTTGATTAAAAACTTAACTAAGAACTTAAGGTGGGCTTAAGGTGACTTGATCAAGAACTTATTAAGAACTTGAGGAACTTGATTTAAAAACTAAATTAAAGAACTTGTGGGACTTGATTAAAAACTTAACTAAGAACTTGAGGTGACTTAATTAAGAACTTAGAGGTTACTTAATTAAGAACTTAGAACGACTTGATAGCGACTTGAATAAGAACCTATGGCGACTTGATGAAACGTAAAATAAAAACACAATCCATTGTTGCATTCTTTTTCCTTGGGAGACAACTCCTCTCTCTTATTCTAATGGGTTGCTTTCCTTTGCCTTCAATTATTGCTTACAAAATTGCAGAGCTGGGGCCGACGCATTTGTCACTTTACTAGTTTGGCGGCCAACCAACACAAATCAGCCCTGTCAAATTACACAAAATTACATGGCCAGGGCAGCAACGCGTGCCGTGCCGCCGCACCAACAATTAAATGCTTCACGCTTCATGCTTCACGGTCCCGCAAATGGCTCTCCGATTTCTCTCCGCATTCACTTCGCTGCATGCAGTCCCCAGTCGCTTCCCTTGCCGTGCTCCCCGCCCTCAAGTAAAAATTTTCACATTTTATGTATTAAAAGCAGCATTTTATATTCAATCTAATAAAGTATTTAAAATAAATTTTATTAAAAAGTAGTGACTAAAAAGTAAGGTAAGATGCACTTTGTTAATTAGCTTTTAATTTGTTTTAACAAAAATAAAAAACAACTTTACACTAGGCAAATGACACCATAAGAATTGTAAAGCTTTCTGGTGCCGGTATATATATAAATCTAAAATAAATAACGTTGAGAATAGGCCTGCGATAGTTTTAATTCTTGTTTGTAGGTATTGCAAAAGTCTAAATTTGGCCCTCTCCCTGCCCTCAGTGATCTCTTCCTATTTTCGTGTTTCGTTTGTCTGGGTCACTGGCGCGGCTATAAACCCCGCAAACCACAGTGTGTTGTTAGGTCACTGGCGAGGCTATAAACGCCCGCAAACCACATGTGTTGGTTGTCTGGTCACTGGCGTGGCTATTGAACGCCCGTAAAACCAAAATACTGGAAAGTCACTAAAAAGGGGGGTTGGGACTGCCCCCAAATTAGAAACATAGTGAGCAGGCAACCAAGTATGAAAGTTACTACTTTGTTGGAGCATATTCTCAAAACCCTTCACATCCTGGCCGTGTATATATTGACCCTCTGTGGTCTGGCTTGGGGCCCTAGGCGCCATAGAGTCTCAAGTGAGATCCAGAAGTGATCAATAATGCGGACCAAATGCGAATAGTTTTGCATTTTTTTAATGAAATCGATCAAAAAAAAATATAGGATATAAGCAAAAACTGAAATCTGAAAATTTAGTAAATTAGTATGAAAACGGATAATCCTAACAGTATGTTTGTTTGTAAAAAAATCGTTATTTTTTGGTTTATTGAAAAATCTATAATCCTACACAGTATGTTTGTTTGTAAAAAATCGCTATTTTGTTTTTTAATGAATCTTACTTGTTAGAGAACAGGAAAACACGGATTCTGGAGTCAACCGGTCGAACTGGTTGAGACCGGTTGAGCCAGAATCCGTGTTTTCCTGTTCTCTAGACCCCTAGCCGTTATAATAACACCCACACCCACACGCACGCAGACAGACACACACATAACACGCGCACGCGCGCGCACACACACACACATATGCACGCACGCACGCACGACACGCACGCACGCACGCACGCACGCACACACATACACACATATGCACGCCGCAAAGCACACACACACAAACACACACACGCACGCATGCGCGCGCGCACGCACG
>CM031615.1:35250531-35253031 GCA_018398815.1 Conus ventricosus | reverse complement strand
TCGTTGCACATATCAATGGGGATGTTTATAACATTTGGCTTTGTAGCGGATTAGTGCATATTCCTACAGTTAAGTACATGTGATCGTTGGTAACAAATTGAGGTCACATGCGAATTTTTCTGTGCGTGAACACTCTCTTTAATTAGAGCTTTAGCCTGAACTGATCAGAGAATTCTTTAGGGCTACTGCAGACGACATTGGTAGTCTCCCGTGATGCTGGTTTTAGTGTAGTAGACTTTTCAACTCGACCGCTCGCACTGCATTATGCCACGTTTGCCACCAGGCCTACAAACATTCTTGCAGGCATTGGGATCAGCGTGTTACACATTTCCAGCTTGCGTGTGCGCACCACTCACACACACACACACACACACACACACACACACACACACACACACACATATATATATATATATATATATATATATATATATATATATAATATATATATATATATATATATATATATATATGAACAATATAAAGTGTTCTTTAAAAATCTGAAGGTGCTCAACCCCTTAGGGAGCAACATCTGTTAAGAATATTTTTAGAAAATGAAGTATTAAAATCAACAAGCTTGTTTCGAACCTCTCGCTCTCATCAGGATATGCTTTTGGGGCACGCTATCTGTCTTTTATAGCGTGCGGGACCTGATTCCGTTTCTGCATGTGTGATTTAATTTCATTCGCTGCACGTGTGGTCTGTGGTTCTTGTTGGGGTCTGTTCAGGTGGAGTGTCCTAACAAAGATTTCCATTTGTGCCTGCAATTGTTTACTATTTCTACTTTTGTATTCAAGGTTGCTAGGTGTGGTTTACATAACATTAACCATTTTTCTGTGGAGCATAGATTGCATCTTTTTGAAATATTGTTGTATGATGTTGCTCTTTTTATGATTTTCCATGATATGTTGTAGTCTATTTTTTTTAATCTTTGAGTCTCCAAATGTATTTACTCAGCTCTGTTTGATTTTTGTATTTTTCATTTTTGAATGACTGTTTGTGGTTTGCGTATCTGGTTTTGAAAGTGTTTTCAGTGATCCCTATATATGTTTCTTTTTCATTTTCTGAAGTTACCGTAGCTTGGTATACAATGTTGCTGTGAAGGCATTTGTTGCTTAGGGGGCACTGTTCTTTTTTAGTGCAGTTGCAAGATGTCCTTTCAGCACCCTTCTCTTTTGTGTTGCTTTTCATTTGTTAGATGAATCAATTATGTTTTTGAGGTTAGGCATACATGAGTATGATAGTTTGATGGTGTTTTTGTTGAATATTTTGAACAGTTTGTGTTCTTTTGGAAATGATGTTGCCAAGATTTTAAAGAATTCTTTTCCTACATTTGTTTTTACTTGTCCATCGTATGGGGGGTTGTACCATATGATCTTCCTTTTCCTGTTTTTCTTATTTCTGTTCGTGTTATTGTCTGGGCTGTATTGTAGTTTGTAATTGTAACTACTTTTTTGTAATGCTTCTTGATATTCTGTTGCTGCATCATTGAATGCGTTTTCATTGCATGACAGGTTGGATAGTCTCTTGTTTATACCATTGGGTATTGTTTTTAGTATGGATGGTGGGTGGTTGCTTTTGATATCTATGCTCCACAGAAAAATGGTTAATATTATGTAAACCACACCTAGCAACCTTGAATACAAAAGTAGAAATAGTAAACAATTGCAGGCACAAATGGAAATCTTTGTTAGCGCACTCCACCTGAACAGACCCCAACAAGAACCACAGACCACACGTGCAGCGACTCACACATGCAGAAACGGAATCAGGTCCCGCACGCTATAAAAGACAGATAGCGTGCCCCAAAAGAATATCCTGAGGAGAGCGAGAGGTTCGAAACAAGCTTGTTGATTTTAATACTTCATTTTTTAAAAATATTCTTAACATGTTTATATATATATAATGTATACACACACATAGGCGTGCGCGCAGACACACGCACACGCACACACATACACACACACACACACACACAACACACACACACACACACACACACACACACACACACACAGAGACGCACGCACGCACGCACGCACGCACGCAAGCAATCACACTATCGCACCCCCCCCCCCCCCACACACACACACATGCACAGACAGACACACGCACACATACAAACAGGAGATGGGTTATTTCGTTGACCTTGTGTGATTAACGCATTTTCACAAGACAACACCTTACAAGAGGGATATGAGGAGAGGGAGGAGGCAAGGGGAAGAAAGAGGAGGGGGGGGGGGGATGCCGTCAGTGGAGTATACATCGGATCATAA
This sequence comes from Conus ventricosus, assembly GCA_018398815.1. Classification (NCBI taxonomy): domain Eukaryota; kingdom Metazoa; phylum Mollusca; class Gastropoda; order Neogastropoda; family Conidae; genus Conus; species Conus ventricosus. The sequence continues at coordinate 35,250,755 of CM031615.1, read as the reverse complement.
CTACCGAGACGATGAAAACTGGACTTAGTTGTTTTAGTTCTTTGTGGTAACTGAGGATGGTGAGAGGGGGAGGTGGTGGTGGGGAGGTGGTGGGGGAAGAGAGAATGGGAATAGCCGTCTTAGTAAGACCTGACACGGTCCATCTCTCTCTCTCTCTCTCTCTCTCTCTCTCTCTCTCTCTCTCTCTCTCTCTCTCTCTCTCTCTCTCTCTCCAGAAAGGAGGA